>OY728133.1:1160908376-1162158376 GCA_963277665.1 Viscum album | reverse complement strand
ACATCATGGGTTACCACCATTATACAGAGACACATACCTCACCAACAGAGGATAACTTATCACCTTCAAGAATAGAGATTGGGAACAAGGTTATTTTGTACATAAAAGACTAGATCTATAATAAATATCATCAATTTCCATTAAAAACAACTAGATACTCTAATAAAAACCAAATTGGATTCTAGAAGAACAAGGGGGAATAAGATTAAAGAAATATCTATAAAGAGGGGAGGGGTCAAATAAAAAATAGTATATACCATGTGGAGTTCCCAGATGACATAGTGAAGGAGTTCATACCTCACATATACCAAAATATGTGGGAAACTCATTAGTGCTTATAGGCTTGAAACCTCCCCTATCCAGAATATGAGGGTCGTAATAAAAAAAATACACATACTATATTTTTAAATAGACATGGATTCTATATCCATGGAATGGTACCTGAGATCGAAAAATCACAGCATAAATCTACAACACACTATATCCCATTTCATAACAACTATTTGGAAACTAATAGCATAAGACTCATCATGTATCTATATCAAAGGATGGATAACATATGGAGAGTATCCCTTTATAATATCTCTAGAATATAAAAACTCCCCAAATATAGAATCTTGTAATCTCATAGCCTACAGTGAAATATAGGGACCAAATATAGTTTTCTCCAGTCAGTCAATATAATTGAATACCCTTACTTTAAAGATGAAAATATATTATAAATGAATAGAAAGGGCCTCCAACATGACATTATATTGGGCCGATCAAAATAATGAAAATTCATTTCAACCACATAAGAAGATGTTTGGGATAACCCAAAAAAATTCCCATGAGAAATAACCCCATCATGGAATTCAATTTCACCTAACTCATATATGAGTACAATTGCACCAAATCAAATGGGTCACAATAAAATCTTCTATAAAATCCATACATGTGATAACCCTACACATAGGGATGGGGGAAATTTTTCCACCAACTCTATCCCTCTAGTCATCAATACATAACTTGATTCATGAAATATCAGTGTTTGTTACAAACAAACCCCAACACATATAGTTGGGAGAATTTTTATCCCAATCACCTTCACTAGGTTCATCATTCGCCTAAGATGGTCTTGGAGATATATGTGGATGTTCTAGATTAACCCCATACTACCATAATGGAGGATTTTATATCCCTATTTCTATATCAAGAGTCATAAAATCATTGAATTAAATCATCAAATCCTTGACAACTGTATCAAAAAGAACCAAAGGTGGCCCTAAATCATCCCAAAACCACAAGACTGAGGGGAATTTTCATCATTATCATCACCTGAGAAAGAATCAGTATTATTCAAGTTGGGGGGTATGTAATGGTTAGCACCCCATCTATTCTGATCAACCTAAAAAATCCATTTCTATTTTGGGACTGTTTAGAAGAAGTAAACAATGAAGAATTATCCAACTGCGTTGAGAGTAATTGGATAAATACTATTTAATAACACACTATAGTGAATTATTTCACCATAAAGATGATATTTGATTTGGATCAAGAAAAAAACTGGAGTGGGACTCAATACATAAAACATACCTCAAGAGGAGGGTAATCCAGATTCACCAACTGAGGCTACACACACATGGAATTAGATATAGAGACAAAAGTCGAAACCCCAAAACATAGAGTTTCCACTTATGTGGTGGAAGACTTCAAAAGATAAATAAAAAGCTGTGTAAACATCCCATTCACCACTTAGAGAAGCAAAAATTACATCCATGGTGGAATGGATGGCCTAATATGAGAATATGATAAAAAATATCAGACAAAGAAACGAGGAGATACTCAGGGGAAACATTCTCAATGGTCATCATCTTCAGAGAGAGACTTATATAATTCCTCCCACACATCAAGAAAGTGTCTATCCATCTAAAAGAGTGGAATATGAGTGTCAGGATGGCTATTGATTCTGGAAGCCAGTTTACATAAATGAGGATATCAAAGAGGATCATGAATTTCTTCAATAATTGTGACAACCCCTCCCTATTTAGTGAAATCATTCAGTCGTAGCATGGATCTAGAATAATTGGGATATCAAAGTGACATGAACTCATAAATCCCCACTTGATCCTAGTAGATGGGAGGTATCCTAGAGTGTAATGCCTCCAGATCTTCTCATTTCTCATGTATCCATGGCTACTCAAGTTGAATCCAATGAAGGGCGACATGCACCCAAGAAACCCAGGAAGAATCCATATCCCGAATGGGTGGATGAAATTTTTCCCACACTGAATTTTGTAAATCTAAACTTCTTAAACTTTTAAAATTAAGGAGATTAAGAAAAAGATCTCACACACTTCATTTCCTAATACAACATGATGATGGGCCTTCTAGACCACCAAGAAGCGATCAAGATGTGATCTTTTGTACAAAATCTGATAGGGCCAACCTTCACTTGGTATAACAGATTTCCAATAGGATAAATTATTTTATGGATGTACCTTAGTCATAAATTCCTTTATCAATTTAGCTATATCCCAAGGAAAATGATAATTGTCACCCTCCCAAACCGTAAACATGGAAATGAGAGGGTTTCGGAATTTATTTCTAGATGGAAAGGATTCTCCTTTTTAATCAATATCAATCTATCATAAGATTAATTTAAGGAAATATTTTCTGAATGTATTTAGAATGTGTCACAAACACTTCTGATCCCGATGAAGTATCCAGGTGAAATTCATGAGTTTACATAAAGTGAACATCAGCTACAAGATGCAAATCAATAGACCTGAGCTAAATCTTATCCCATGCCTTCAACATATAGAGAAAGGATTGGTAAGGCAGAAACTATTCTTGTTACCGTCAAACAAGTTTTGGTTCCCATTTAATCACTCAGAAAAGCGTTGAATTACTCGACACCTCCCATTGATCAGCAATAACAACAAAATCACTGTCATCCAAATGCAATTATAGATCTAGGTCACTCTTGATTATAAAAATGTATTAATAAAGAATACACCTTATGGAATGATCTGGTCCTTGGTTATTCTTTTATATCCACGGAAAATAACATACTTAAGTGACCATAGACTAGGAAAACCTACAAGGTCAACATCATTGTTTTCCTGGAAAAATTCCCTTTTAAATGGGAGCTTGGTTTCACCATCTAGTATCTCTTCATCTCTAAATATTTCCAAAAAATAGCGGTTTATTCTAGATAGGTGATATTGGAAAATTACATTGTGAAGGTTACTTGTGTAATGATAGACCAATCAGAAGAATGCGGAGACTCACAAGAGGATATATCCATGAATGGGTAGATATTTGATAAATGTATGATTTAAATGATATTTGACTGATAACTTTTTTCCTAGAGGTGAAAGCTTCACAAACACATAATTATCCCACATCATAGGGAATATAAATTGGATACACCTCACAAAGGTGGACATAATCATCAGACATAGGAAGAGATAGAGGAGGAAGAGTCATATTCAGCTCATACACAAGCTCTGAATCTTCTAGACATGATTCATTACACATCTGGAGAATGGTATACACCACGACAAGTAGAATTATCATCACAATATGAAATAATCATAGTTCCTATTAATGTAATAAACATATCCAACACCTTATTTGATGATGAATATGCCTCCAAGTATGAGCCCCCATACCTGACTTTGGTGTTGGTGGCCAAAGGTGTAGGATCCAAGGATACATGTGGCAACACAGGCATGATCAAACCTAATATCTTGGTCAAATCCCTATTGAGGACTTATATGTTGTTGAGACCCATGGGATAACACTAAAGAAATCCCCAAAAGAAACTTGCTGGTTTCCTAGATCCCACTATTGGTCATCCAATCCTAATCATCGTACACAACCACCTAGAAAGGATTCAATTGTCCAATCAACCTAGAAAAAGGGGAAGACCATAATGACCTATACAACATGAAAAATATTCACCCTCAACCTATGATCAATAAAATGTATTATCCAACATAAAAACCTCAAATCCGAAGCCACTTAATTGGGAGAAACCCCACCATAGGAAGCGCTTACCTCTGACACAATAGTATGACATTCTGAAATAATTAGTTATTATCCCATCTAAACTATAAAACCTATATTCTCTCTATCTTTAAAATAACTCAGAGAGACACTCATCAGGTTAATTTATATCCCACATGAGTTTAATATATAGTTTTCTATAGCCAATTTTTATCAGGTATAAAGTATTCCATCAGAATTCCACATCACCATATCTTTCATTAAATTTGATCAAGAAGAGGTCATCAAGGGACATATCAGACCCCTATATGTTTATGAAAAAATTAGCGATATCTTCATCCAATGGTATCTCATTAAAAATGGTTTTGTGATCAAAATTATCCCAATTATATATCTTAGAAATTTTGGATATAGCGAGGGGATTTATCTCTTACAAATCTAACCATTCAAGGGTATGATAATAGTGTGAAAAGACCATTCGAGAAGATTATGTTCAAGGATTAGTTTGAGGAATTCACATATAATGTTGATTTTAAGGGTATATTGCAAGAAATATCATATAATGTTCTTCTTGGAAGACCTAGATTCACTACCACATGGTGATACCATCAATATTTTAGTAGTTCTTTAAAAAACCCATTGATGGGAATGTTGGTATACTACATAGTGGCACTACTCCCTTTGAGTCCTGTGAAGCCATATATTCCGAGGTAGAAATATATCAAAGAAAAGAAAACCAGATAATTGTGGATAAGGATATGTAGGTTTTAGCCTCCAATGTCTTGGGAAGCACCCACGAGAATTTTTGGAGTACGCTAAATAATGATTTCCTGCTACCCATTACTATGATTAAGGTAATAGAATTATTCCCATATTTCCAAGGGCTTATTATCCCTCATGATGGTATAAAAGAAAATAATCACCTATAGAATCTACTTACATTGACTCTAGTAGTTTGGCATGATAAAGCCTCTTCCTACGGCCTCTATCACCCCAACAGTGATAGAGACTCCACCAGATTTACAACCATGTATGAATATGACTCTACATATTCAGAGGTGGAATAATATGAGGATGATATCTAGAATTCCTGTCCTATATTTGAGGATGGACTATCTACCACCATCGATGAGATCATGCAGGTATATCTTATAATAGTGGAAGACCCATGACATACACTGATTAGTGTCTCTATGATCCTCACGGAGATGGATAGTTATATCACATTTTGTAATTAGAATCAATATGTTTCACTTGGAAATATACATAAATTTCTGGGTGGAACCCCGATGTGGTTGTGCACCATCTAGGCTTACCCAATGACCATTTAGGTTTCAAGTGAGATTACTAGAGGAAAACCCACTATCATGCTACTAATATTGAATCACATGTTAAAAAATTTATCAAATAAAAGTTTTTACATGAAGTAAAAGACCCAATATGTCTCACCAACATCATCCTTCTAAAGAAAAAAACATGATGGTTTGTGTCTACATCAATTTTAGAGACCTTAATTAATAATTTTAAGAGGATGATTTCCCATTTCTGATCAAAGAAATCTTGATTGATGCAATTGATGGATTCAAAGAACATTCCTTCATGGATGGGTGTTCAATGTATAGTCAAATAATGATGGTCCCAGAATATGAGAAAACCACCACCTTTAGAGCACGTTGGGGAACATTTTCTATCAGTCCATACCCTTCAGAATAAATAAATCTAGAAATAACTATCAAGTAACCATGAAAAATATATTTAATCCCTTATTGGTATGAATAAAATAATGATATGTTGAATACCTAGTAATGAAATGTCGATAGTGATGTGATCTCCACACATATATCCAAACAGGCTTCATCAAGTTATAGTTGCATACTTTGAAGATGAATCCATTAAAGTGTTTATAGGGTAATATTAGATAAATTATGTGGATTTTTGGTATGGATCTTGGGAAATTAGGTTTATATATATGTCTAGTGATATCCTAGAAATTTAAATCCATAAAAATCTCATGGAACTGAGGGGACTCTAAAAGAACCTTTCTTTTATTTGGAATTTCATAGCTAACTTGGCTAGAGAATATATCACCTTCACAATCTAAATAAAGAAGGGAGTTTTCTATTGATGGGATGAGGACTACCAAGAGTCCCTTTAGAGTCTCAAGAAGTACTAATGCACCCAGTGGTCTTGATGCCATTAGTAGAAGGCAAGCCGCTTATTCAATATGTGTCCACCCTAGAAGGATCACATGGTTCAATAATCAAATTAAAAAAATGACGCAGTGAATGAGAATTTTCTAAGCTACCACAGTCAAATGATACTAGGTATAGATACCTAGTATTCTGATGTCGAGAAGGACTTCATAGAGCTCATCTTTATAGTAAAAATTATTAGGCATTAATTTTATCATAAAAAAGTATGCGTGGTCTCTCGTATTGAATCAATCATATATATCCTTGTCCATCCAATGTTGAAAAGGCTTTTGGGCTGATGGGTAGTTATTTTAAAATAGTATGACATCATATTAATGT
This sequence comes from Viscum album, assembly GCA_963277665.1. Classification (NCBI taxonomy): domain Eukaryota; kingdom Viridiplantae; phylum Streptophyta; class Magnoliopsida; order Santalales; family Viscaceae; genus Viscum; species Viscum album. The sequence continues at coordinate 1,162,151,852 of OY728133.1, read as the reverse complement.
CGTATGAGGTAATGAAAGAGAAATCCCTAGATTATTTCCTTATTGCACATCCCACCTCAAAAAGCACACTAATGAATATTGAACATCCATAAGAATGGTTTTTTATGTCATGAAAATCCCCAAACATGGGAGATAAATTTTGATGGTGCCTCCTGAAGTATTACTGTTAAGAGGATAGGAAACTGAAAGAACAATCATGTTATATTAGGGATTTTATTATTTTCTCTAGAAAAAACAATTTTTCATACTATTTATCACTATCAAAATGATACTATAATAATGAGGCTGAATACCAATCTATTATTGAAAATTTATAACTAACCGTATAGCTGTAGATAAACCATCTAAACGACGAAGGGTATTTGGAGATAGTGATAAAATATATCAATGGTGAATATTCCATTAAAAATGAAGAATGAGATCCCATTATAATATATTTTATATGATTGATAGTGTATTTCTCCTTTAAAACAACATTGCATTATGTACATCAATCCCAAAAAAGGTCATGTCAATGAATTGTCTATTATTGCCACTATCTTGGCAATCCCTGACCATGATTAAGTGATTTTTCAAATCATTCACCCAAGGATAGTCTCATCATTAATAATTTATGATGTGGATGAAATCAATCAGGTCAATACTTCCCTAGTGCTTGAAAAAACAATATGTACCCTTGGATAGATGGAGCCAATAATTAATTATCTCTAAAATTGGACCCTCCCATTAGACCAATCCACAATAGATTATACTCGATGATGAGCATTGAAAATTATCGTTTGGTATTGGAAAAATGATAAAAAATACATCTAAAAATAATAATTCTAGGTAATAATCCTCAGATGAATTAAAGAAATATAGATTCCCTTTAATATGGTAGAAATAAATTTATGATCATTAACGCTCTTCAATCCAATACGAGGCTCTCTTATCAAATAAGTATGACTGGTTACTGCTAGAAAAAATTGATATAGGAGTGTGTTATATACCATGAAATTTAATGCATAAAAGATTCATGAAAAGTGAATCCATCACCCCTCATAATTGTTAGATACAAATAAATATTCCTCTCAATCTTCTATAAAGGTGATAGATGTTATGGGGCCATATAACCTGGAAAAAAATGTATTAGTTTAAGTACATACTTACTCCAGCTATCTTATTTTACAATAAGGATAAGGAAAAAATCATCAAGGAAGTTGGAAAAAATAATATCATTAACTTCATAAAGTCTAATATCTTCACTAGATTCATAGTCCCTCACTTAGTATTAGTAGACAAAGACACCAAAATTTGTGCTACTATGTTGAATAATTGATACCAAGAGTAAAACATCAAGTCCAACCATTCATCCTACTTTCATATAGTGGAAATTGATGGTTGGATCCCTTCAATATTATACTATCAAATATAATATTGAAGATAGTAGAAAAATTCATGAAGTCTTGGTTAGACAAGATCTTTCATGATTTATGGGCCTAATGTAAAACCCCACACACTAATTCAAATGATACTCAATATTCATCAGTGTATGAATATGAGGAAATATTTCACATATAATTCAAGTTTTGGTTGATTCAAATAGATATATGGGGGAAACTCTAAGATAATAAACAATTGAAAAAACTGGTAGGATGAGTTAGAGTCTCTTGATGAGAAAAGGTTGTAGACACATCACAACCTTGAAGTCCATCAGAAGCGGATTGTACTATCATTCAATGAAAAGGTTTTACTCCATTCATTCCTTTAAGGAGAACTGATATTTTCTCTCAGAACCCCAATGATACCTTGAATGAAACATCAAAATCTAGAACACAAATGGGATGGGCCTTACATCTTACACAAGGTCTATTCCAATATATATTACTCATTGGACACAATAGATGGGGAACACAACATACCCCCACTAATGTGAGGTTTCCCAATAAATAATTTTCATAGAAACCAGAAATCATTATGTCTTATTCACATTATATTAAAATTCATGATTTGAACTAGTTTCATGATGTTAAATTGTAAAATATATCCTTATCACATTACTTTAATCTTAATAGAATGAGTCTAGGAAGAAAGACATTAAACTCATTTTTATATTATGTCCTAAAAGAAAGAATTTTAACTGCACAACACTTTACATAATTACTATGTCATGCTAAATTTGATTGTGAAAATCAATTCATGGAAAATTCAATATACATGAGATAGATCTATGAAAAAGAAAAATAAACATCCCCCCATCCCTTTGTGTGAGTCAAATCCACATAGAGAATATCCCCATTCAAGAACAATGGTTTCCTTTATTTCCTTCATCATAGGATATGTAGTGATTCTCAGATCCCAGATCCTGGTTAAACCATAATATATTTATCCTATTCATAATTCATTACTCAGTGTGATAACATATTCATCAGATGATGTTAAAATGTAGTCTTACCCTGTGTACTAATCATAGGATTCTATGGGGAACTAGATCAGGAAGAATCATGTCAAAAACATGGTCCTCCTCTCATAAAAAGTTTTTTTAAATATCTGGACAGAATTATTAGGGCTCCATGACTTTTTTTTCACATTGGGGAAACATAATTCTTGCCACATGACATTCAAAAAACATGGTTTCCTAGAACTACGTATGGATTTATTCACATTTTAATGAGATATATAGAGATACCTAAATCGTATATCTTGGCCCACCCACAACATGACAACAATTCCCTTGTTCTTTTATTTAACCACCAATATGTCATGAAGTGAACTTTTTTCCATTCCTTGTTTCTCACACAAAGAATAGCTCATGTAGACTTTTGAATTTTTGAAATGGATTCAAACATGATTGATATAAATAATTTAACATTAGTCTTACCATGGTCCTGTATGAAACAAATTTAAAAGGAACACTATGAGTCCTTTTAGAATGATGTTAAATTTCATGGCGGACATCTCTTTCATGACATAAAATTTCACATTACCGTGGACCTTTCCTGAGAGGACCACTATCCTTAGTGTTAGACTCCAAACACAAATCTATCCAAGAACTCCATGTGGATTGATTCTTCGTATCATAGGATACAAAGTGAATCTTGGATCTCCAATCTTAGGTCCAGCCACAATAATCATTGGAAAAAATACCCCCTCTACATATGGGTCACACCTGTATAGAGAAATTCCTATACAAGAACTATATGTGTCTTGATTTCTCTTATCATATTATATGCAGGGACACCTGGATCTATAATCCTAGGTCCATCGATAATAATAAATGGACAAAATCCCCCCCCCCACTATATACGAGTCAAACCTATGTTGGAAGTTTTTTATCAAAGAACTATATGTGGCTTGATTCATATTATAACATGATATGTAGTGACACCTGAATATCAAATACTAGGTCCATCAATAATAATAAATGAGAAAATGTTTCCCCTCTATATATGGTTTATACCACCATATTTGTTTTTCCATTAAAGATGTATGTGTGGATTGATTCATGTTATCACATGATACATAGTGATTCCCAGATCTCCAATCCTGGGTCCAGGAATAATAATCAATTCGAAAAATGATCCCCAAAAGCTATTAGGTAGACTTTCATAGAGAGTTTCTAAATCAATAACTACATGTGGATTCATTCATATTATCATAGGATACATAGTATTGTATGAATCTCCAATCCCAGGTCAAGACACATCATTCAAAAAAAAATTCCCCCTCTAAACATGTGAAAGAACTTCGTATAGGGTTTCCTATTCCAGAACTATGTGTGGATTGATTCCTAATATAAAAAGATATATATGGATGGCTAGATCCCTAATCCAGGGTGCATCCAAAATAATAGAGAAACATCCCTCCTCTTTGTATGGGTCTGACCAGTGTGGGCAAATTTTCATTCAAGAACTGCATGCGACTTCATTCTTGTTATCAAAAGATATGTATTGAAGCATGGATCTCCAAAATTAGTTATAGCCACAAAAATCAAAGGGAATGATTCCTCTACGTATGGGTCATGAATGTGAGGAGAGTTTCCCATTCATGAACAATGTGTGACCTTATTTCTTCCATCATAGGATATATAGTGATGCATGGATATCCAATCCAGGGTCCAGTGAAAATAATCAATGGGAAAAATTCCCCCTCTATATATGGGTCAGATCAGCATGGAGAGTTTCCCATTCAAGAAATACTTGTGGATTTATTCATTACATCCCAAGATAATTAGTGATACGAGAATATCCAATCCTTGGCCCTACCACAACAATCAATGAATTCGGTTATTAGTCAGACCAACATAAGGAGTTTCTTATTCAATAACAATGTGTGGATTGATTCTTACCATCACCATATATATAGTGATTCCCAGGTATTCAATCCTAGGACCAGTAATACGAATCACTGGGAAACCCCCCTATGCAAATGGGCTAGACATTCATGGAGAGTATCTCATTTAAGAACTATATTTGGATTGATTCATTCCGTCAAAGGATATCTAGTGAAACCCAGTTCTACGATCCTCAGTCTTTCCATAATAATAAATTGTAAAACATTCTTCCCTATGCATATGTGTTAGAATTTCATGGAGATTTTCTAGTTGAAAAACTATGCGTGTATTGATTCCTACCATTCCAGGATGTATAGTGATTCCTAGATCTCCAACCCTAGGTCCACCTATAATATGAAATGGAAAAAATACACCCATATGCATATGGCTCAATCATGTATAGTGAGTTTCCCGTTCAGGAACTATGTGCGGCTTTAGTCCTATGATCACCTAATATATAGCGATGTATTAATATCCAATATTAGGTCCAGTCACAACAATAAATTAGAAAAATTCCCCCTATTATTATGGGTTAAACATTCATAGAGTTACCCATTAAATAACTACACATGGATTGATTCATAAGATATTAATTGATGCTTGGATATCCAATCCGGTGTCCAGCCATAATACTCAATGAAAAAAATTTCCCCTCTTTTCATATGGGCTAGTCATGCGTGGATATTTTTCTATTCAACAACTATGGGTGCCTTGATTATTTCCATCACATGATACATAGAGACATCTAGAACTATAATCCTACATCCAACTACGACAATCAATTGTAATAATTCCACCAATACATATGGTTCAGATTTATGTGGGGATTTTCTCATTCATGGATTACATGTTGGTTGATATATGCTATCATAGGATAAAAAATTGACACAGTAATATAGAATTATGATTTTATCCACAACATATAAAATTATAAAAATGCACTCATAACATCAAATGGGATAGAACTATACAACAAACCATCTAAGACCCACTCTCACACACTTTAGTAAACTACCCAGCTATCCCATCATTTCTCATGTCAATCCCATATCATGTGAGGTTAGGGAACTTGGAAAACCACTATGGATGACATTAATGATGATTATCTTATATCGGGAATCAATTCCTTTTTGAAAGATTTTAAACTATAAAACCACATCCTAGTCACCTGATGTTAAATTTCATGACAAAAGGTCTTCAAATTGAAAAGATAATCCCCTATGAGGGTTTTGAATCCATGAATCACATGTTTTACTCCTTCACCATGAAATACGTTCAATACATGTTGACACATACATTAAAGTGATTGAACCATCCTTTACTCTTAAATTATCCACAAACTAACTTTATGTATTCGATATCTAAGTCAACACCACCATTTTCATCAGTTGATCCACTTTCATAGGAACCACATTCATATTGGTCTTCTATTATCTTAGATTTTTCTTGTAAGAAACATGTAATAGAGACTAGTTCATCCCGAAGACCCATTAGTCCAAAGAAGGTATCCCAAAAATACATGAGTTATTATACCGACTATGTGGAATATTACAGGCTTCGACTATTATTAATGGTTGACCTATACCCAATGGTTCCCACATCCAGTTAACATAGATATTCTTGGGTTCTAAACTACACCTTCCACAACACAACAATTCAATCAGATTCTAATACACTTGATGTTACAAATCTGTGCATTGCTCCCATTTTTAAATCATTATTATGATGTTATATCAATATACCCTTCCATTTAAGGGGATAAATATTCTATAAATATCCAATAACTCTAAGATAGTCCCTCTTCTCCCCATATTATGAAATAGATATAAGTAGGTTGATCTCCTTAAAAGAGATGATTATGAAATGATTCATTCACATATAATATACATAGGGGAAACAAGGGAATCATAGAAATAAATGTATAATTTAACTCTTTTTATTATGGGTCATGTCATACAAACTCACTCTAACTATGAATGAGTTAGATTTATATACAGATTTCTCAAACATAGGATAAATTTATACAAGTAGGGTTCCAAAAAATTGATACCCAATAAAAAAACCATGACCGAATAAAAGGAATTACTTATATCTAAGTTCCAATGACCCGTGGATTTTTTTTCAAGTTTATCTTGCACAATTTGATTTTGTTTCTATAGTCCTTACCCCGTGATGTTAAACTATAAGGAACACATCTTTATCACATGATGATAAAATTACCAATAGATACATCCCCACTATATGATGTTAAAATGTGTATACCATAATCCAAAATAATTCCTTAACAATGGACCACAAAAACATGACCCTAATTAATTAGACTATGGGGTTCTTACACCGACTTTAAGCACCTATAACCATAAATGAATCTTCACATCCTGAGAACCTCGGGTTTCGAGGACATTTCATGACCCTTGTAAAAGAAAATAGATCTCAATGTTTAACTATTATAGTGATGAATAAGGGCATTAACCTACTAAATATAGATATATAGGCCATGAAAGAATGGATTTATGATTATTTTGATCCTAAAATCACCATGGAATAACACATCACCTTAGAGTGTTCAGGTTCATCCCTGGAATGATTTTTCCATATCATCAATCATGGACTGAGAACCCTAATCACTGATTTAGATCATTTTTATTTCCTACTCTTGAGGATTTTAAAGTACTCTTGACCATAGGAATCATAATTAGGTTGTTGTTTAACATTCTTCTCATTCTATGTTATTTTGTGTCATGACCTCAAACTACGATCAATTTTTTCAATGTTTTATGACTTTAAAATTTATATTTTTTTGTTTAATTAGACAGACTATAAAACTAGTAATAAATGATACATAAAACATGTCATGGTAAGAGACCTCAATGGGTAGCTGAAGGAAAATTCATATTTCTTCTCGCTATTGTATTCATCTATATAGTTGTGGAAAAAGATAGAGTGTAAATGAATATGAAGTAAAGAAAATAGGGCCCATTTTCTAGTCCAAGTAAAAGATGTGAAATTCTCAATAGACCCTCTGGTTTGAAAAATATTAGAGTAATTATTTTTAAATTATTCTGGCCATTATAAAGTGTTCACTAGGTGGTGAAATTTTTTAATCATGCTCGAACCCTACTTGATAATTTTTTTTCAAAAACAAAATTTGTATGTTTAAAGTTGATATAACACAACTTGTTCATCGAGTTGTTACCCTTCTCTTGGAAACCCATTGATCTTGTTCTTCCTTGATCTTTGTTCTTATCTATGGAAATGTAGAAACAATGATTGTTCATCAAAACGAACCCCTCAGTCCTAGGGTGTCCCCTATAAATCAATGGGTTATTGTCCAAACCATGTGGAACATTGTGGGCTCCCACCACTGCCAATGGATGACATGTACCTAGAGGTTCCCACAATCAGTTTACTTAGATATTCCAAGAAAATAATATAAAATCCATATAGCCATACTTTTCATGTGTATCTAACATCCATGAGGTTATATCCCCGTGTATTGTATCCTTTCTTAGAGAAATAATGAAACACTATATTCATGAATATTTTTATATAAAAAATCACATAACTCGAGAACAAGTGGTGTAGAACCCAAGCCTTCCAACCAAAAACTAAACTTACCCAGGGTTCAAGAACCATCCTAGGATTTATTTTTCTTCAAACCCCACTTCATTGTCTAAATGTCTGAGTCTTTACAAATCATTCATGACCTGTGGAAACAAGTGGGGATACCACTACATGATCCTGCATGTAATCCCTGAAGACCCACGGAGAAGGTATTATAACCTACCTAATAGAGGATTATATTCCTTATAGGAAGGGAACTATAATCCTTATGGTCCCCGATTACACTATAGTGTAACTCAACACCTTAAAGTGTTATGGTTCATCCTTGATATGTTTTTACCATTCCATATTCATTAGTTAAATCACTTGGACATGTGATTTAAACCACCCATATTCCAACTATCTAGGTTGATTCGACTTCTCTAATATTTTACCATCCTCTAATAAAGTCTTTAAAGACCATTCATGTCCCTTGGAAATGGGTGGGGACACCTCTACTTGATAATGGATTTAAGACTCATGGGACCATATATAAGGGCCTATGACCTACCAACAAGGGGAACCTCCTACTTGCAGGAAGGGAAATATAATCCTCATGATCCCTAATAACAATATGATTGAACTCAAAACATTTGGGTATTATAGGTAATCCCCTATATTTTTTCCCATTATGTATTCATAAATAATGTCATGGTAGGTAGAATTTATTCTATATATCATTTTATTTCATCACCACATGATGTTAAAGTACACATAAGACATCCTTACTGCATGAAATTAAAAAACATGAATAATATTACTTTGAAAATGATATATTACAAGAAAGATAAGGTCTAATATAGAATACCGTAAACTACAGTAGAAGATGGTACAATCTAGGAGACCATAAACTTCAACACAATAATGGTCCAATTTAATGGAAAGCTAAACATCTAATTGAAAGAGACATAATTCATACTTGGTTGAAAACTGAAAACAACATCTTAATAAAAGGTCTAGTCTATGTTATTTGGAAATCCACTTTATGTGATCTAAGAAATATTTATCACTCATAAAATGGAAAATGAATAATAATTGTTGAGAACAAAACCCATAATAGGGAAGCCTGAGAAAAATCTAAGTCCATGTTCCCTATGGTTTCCCCATACGATCTTTAGAAAAACATTGGGGAAATATAAAAATGAAAATGATGCAAATATTATAGGGATCATTAATTTTACCAAGAAAAAATTAATCTATGATCACTATGTCTGATAAATTAGGTAAATGTTAGAGCATTATCTCTTTGGGACATGTATCTTACCCATATTATCCTTTTAAATCAGGTGATATTAATATAGCTAGAGCATGTATATCAATTAGAAACATCATGCTAGTGGGTAATCCTGAGAATTTTAAATGAAATATATATTGTGAGTAAGAATTCAATTACATGGGTTTGATTTTTCTTGGTATTATACAAATTATGGGTATTATTGAATGTTTGTATGAAATCAAATCCATAAAATGTCATTTACATCAGGAATGAAGGAAATGTGGAGAATGAAATTTAAACATCAAAGGGTTTATTCACTAATAAAGTAAACAAAAAATGAATAATATAAACATTTATTAGTCACTCCAATTATTGTATAAAATCATTTGTAATCATGATACAATATGTAATACCCTTTGTTTTTTAAAAGAGAAATCTATGTCTGTTATTGTATGCGATACATAACACCGAACCCAATAAAATAATACTTATTTAAATATGGAAATTTTATCCTTTCCACTATATTTACATATACGAGTAGATACATTATCAAATACATATATATTTCCAACATTTATTGGTAAATTCTTAAAAAATAGTCAATCAATTTTTTGTAATGTATTTTTGGCCTTCAAAATATATATTCCTCCAAAATGTTTTCTTAGAAATATTATAATTAATTTCTATAAAACTTATAAAATTTATTTCATAAAATATACTCCACTTTTGATATTATAAAATCAATATTAACACATGATGAAATTTTTGTATTTCTCACAAATATAGATTTTTTTAATGAACAGTGAATAATGCCATTTTTATGTATAATTTTCATTTCTAATGATAAATTAATAAATATAATTGTTCCAATATTATTTTATTTTAATTTAAAGGTTAAATATGTATTATTTTTTAATATTTAATTCAATTAATTACATTTAATTCTTCTTTATACTATATTTTAGTGTATGTTTATTTTAAGGATTAAAATGCATTTATATAAAAACTGTTTTAAAAAGAATAATTATTCTCTATTATAATCTATTAAAATAACAATTAATATAATATTATTTAAATTAAATTTATAGAATATATATCAATATTTATAAATTTAAATTAATACAAAAAATATTAATTTTTATAGTGTGGAAGTAAAATCATATTTTCCATAAAATTATTTTTCGGAAAACCACTTTCCATCTTACTTGTGAGTTCTATATTAATGTAAAAATTTTCACCTTTGTTAATTTATTTTTATTAAATATATTCCATATTTTTAATCATAATTATTAACATTAGGTAATAAGTTCAAGTTAATTTTCGAACAATATGCATTGAAATTATAGTAAATATTAATAACAACGATAATAGTACAATAAGTTAATTTATGTTTAAAATAATTTAACAAAGACTAGAATAAATTTAACCATAATAATATAAATATATATATTTCTTACTCATTAAAATGATGATTATATTTATTCCATTTTATTTGTAATTTATAAATACTTAATTGATCAGTTTGATAAAAATATATTATTAATAATATGCATTTCCAATTAACATAGTTATTTTGATGAATTAATGGATTTCAAAAATAAATAAATTTTTTGATAAATTATTATTTTAAATAAATTACTATTAAATATAAAATATCATATATTTTTATGTTGTAAAATGTAATTTTTATAATGGCTTGAAAACCACTATTGTCAAAAAACCAAGAATTTATCAATAAATGATTATTCTTATTTTTAAAGTGATAATTCACATATTTATATATTAATTTTGATAAAATGAATATTATTTTTGGAATCATAATGTCAAAATTATCCAATGATGATTTTTTCATAATTTAATGAGACAATCAAAATTTCATGTAAAAATTAAATGTCGTATAAATATATAGTGTGTATTATGACATCATAATGACCCAAAATTGATCTAATAAATACTATAAAGTGTATGCTTGAGAAAATATTTGTTTAAATTTAAAATATTAGAATTTTAGGTTTATTTTAGTAATTGTATAAATACTTTATGAAACCTGCAAAACCATAATTATATTTTAAGGTTTTAAAATCATTTCTTTTTTAGGATGATTCACATCCAGATCCCCACGACAAATATTTTAATAATTAAAGATATTAGACTTATAAGATAATGAAAAAATACACATTTTTAGAAACCCTGGGAAGAAACCATGGTAATGTTTTTGGTTTTGGTTATTTTATTATATTGAGTCAAAAACTTATGTTTGAGAAATAATAAATAAATCCCACACTTTAAATATATAAACCCACCCAAGACCCCAATTATTTTCCCTAAATATTTATGTAGGATGTCCTCAATCTTCGCTACCATATCTAGAGTACTTCCATGGTTCACCCAAGCTCTCAAGAATCTTCTCCTAGACTTTACAAGTCACACTCTCAAGGCAAGAGACCCTCCTCTCCTCATTTCTATTAAAGAACCACCATTGAAATTAGTCGTTTTAATTTAAATTGGTTATATTTTAATTAATTTTTAAAAACTACCTTAATGTAAAATTTACGTTGTTTAAATGTTATACCATTTATCCTATCTTATTTTTACCCATACCTAATCTATTACTATGTTGAATTTAGTAAGGGATTTATCTTTACTCGTTTTAATTAAAGAACCTATTTTATGTTATGACTCTTAATTTGCATTTGTTCAATTTGGGATATGTTATTAAATATTACCATTAGTATCCATTTGATTTATAAATTAGGAGATACCAACTTTACTTCCATTAATCCCCCCCCCATGAACCTTTATGTGAGCCTGTTTCCATACCAAAATTTAGTAAGAGATCTTTTATTTCTCCTATATTCAAGTTTCTTCATTATCTTATGCCTTCTATTTCTAATTACTATTAGAGGGATATTTTTTCCATGTAACTATTTATATTAATTTTCTTTAAAAATTATTATATAACCCTTTCTCTGTAATCCAATTTTATGAATTTAATGTGACGTTATTCTTTCAAAATTCCACCTCAATTTCCCATGCCGGAAAATTGTGTAGTGAATACACATACCGGTTTACTATTAAGGGTGTCCAAATTTATAAAAATATATTTATTTTTTGGGGAATTACATGTAGTTATTATACAATATATTATCATGGAATAAAAATTGTTCATAAATTATTCATTTTTTTATGATCTATGTGATAGAGTTAAGTATGAAAATTAAATGAAAGTGACTGGTATGATTAGAAATATATAGAGCACCAATAAATTGTGTAATGTTTAGTCTCATGAGATGTGATTTTTGGATAGGCAGAAAACCTGATTCCTTTACGTGAATTTTTCTATCATGATGTCTTGGAAGTTAGTCTTGACATATTTTTATGATGTTGTGTTTTATGTTGTTTCCATATTTCCAGTGTTTCCTTTATGTTATCATGATATATCATTTCTCACTGTTCATGTTTATGGCTATCACCTCTTTTATGTCCCATTGATATTCTTATTGTCTTAAATGTATTACTTTATTCATTTTATTCCATGTTTGTTCCCATATGAGGCTTCATAGCTTACCCATTTCTTATGTATGTCCCCAGGTTATCCCATACAATGTTAAGTATAAAGGAATAATATGATCATGTTAATTACTATTTGAATAATTATGATGTATTCCTTATTTTAAGTTGTTTTGTAATGTACCTAACTACCAAATACACTAGACTTCTTGATATTATAGGTTTTATTATGTGTTATTTTATGCAATAAATCAGCAATTAATGTGCAATAAAGGGGAGGGTTATTATAGCTGGTAACAAAATAAATGTTTAGTTATTTTTGGGATTAGGATTAGAAAAATATTATGAACTCCTTAGGTATACGACCCCTAAAAAAAATTTCACTTTTTCCAACAGGATCATATATGACGGTAAAAGTGCATTTTCTGTTGGTATAACGTTTTACCAACATATATGTTCATGTCACTAAACTGTTGGTAAAAACTCTGTCGCTAAATGATTTTTTGACAGATAAAATAATTCTGTTCCAATTATAATAATACCAACATCTATGTCCCTATCACCTCATTCTGGTCTTTTGTGTCGCCAGATTATTGTGGTGAGGTATATTATCGTCTTTGTAGAATGACTCTGTGATATCTTATATTGTACCTTTATTTTATTTGATTTTCTCAGGAGTAGGCTCACCTGTCTCCTAGTTTTCTTGGTAATATATATGTTAGTTAAAGTATTTTGCAACGAATACTAATAATAAATGTTTCTGTTGGTAATAATATTTTCAAAATATAATATCTATTTATAAATTACATTTGAAGAAAAATTATAAATTTATTACTATTAAAATTTCATAATATATTTTATAATTTATCATATATAATTCATTAATTTAATTATTACACAAATAAAAATTAACAAGAATGTTCAAATTTTAAAAAAAATTAATTATATTAATAATGAAATCTAATACAAAATCATCAATGCAAAAGTACAAAACTATCCCAACAACAAGATCCCCCCCCCCACCACACACAACTACCACCCATCCCTGCCCCTCCAGCGAGCCACCTCCATCTATAGAATGACCATCAACACATAGAAAACCTCATGTAGCAGCCTTCAACCCACCAGAAACATGAAGTAGCACCCTTCAGCTCTAAGATTTCCACCACGCGATCCAACTCCAGTGAGGAAAAAATCTAGTCACCTCCAATACCCGCGACGAGGTCCACATATGCAATTCACCCACTTAGTCATGGAATGATAAAAATGGCTGTGATCACCAATAGGAGGCCACATTGGTGGAATCAAGCAGGTCAACCCCAATTTTAGAAATAGGTGGAAGAATCATTCCCACGTGAATAAGAATGTCCCTTTCTTGAACTTCTGGATAGAATCGGTACATCCCCAATATCATACTAGTGAACAGAAATAGATCACAATGGTTTAACATGTTTAAGAACAATAGAGCACATAAAACAAAAAGAAATTAATATTTGTGTCCAACATGTTTGAGAATCAAACCAACCCAAAATGGTTGATAATTTAAAATAAATAATAAAACTAATAGCATGTGTTCTAGTGGGCTAGACAGTTTGGCTGCACAAGTCTCATCACAGCTTATAACTATTTAATATAAGTTACATTTTTTCCATATGCTCGATGTTCCAACTATGAATTGTTTCAGCATCCATTAGAAAAATATGAAGATGCCAGGCCATGTGTGCAAAGTAGAACACTAATAATCATAAATGAAAAATAAGTGAGGGGATAGATTGTACAAATAACACTTCACATTGTAGTTATACCAAATAATAATATGAAAAGGGTGTCGTGTCAACACTGGGTGGTCTGTCAGAAGCTATGGCTCTGGAAGTCGTATAAAGCTGCAACACATGAGGAAGATCATTGATTCCATCCACTTTGGTGGCCTGTTGAATGAGAATTATAGAAAGACAGATGTGTTTGTGCTTGAAATCCCAACCAAAATTGAAGGCGCGTCGTCTGCCATAGTATATCCTGTGAACACCTGGGAAAATAAGGTGTACAAAGCACAAGTGCTGAAGTTGGATGGTATGTTAAAGAACAACTTCAAGGTTTTTTATAACTATAAGATAGGAGAATACAACAAGCTCGCTGAACAAATCCTTACAGTAGGGTCGGTCGACTGAAGATCTCAATAAATTTGTTTGTTTGGGTGGTGAACAGAAGAAATAATACAATGGGGATAAAGGGTTGTTGATTGGGTAAATATTGGAGAGGATGATGTAATTATTTCGTACAGTTGATCTTTATAGAATGCTTCCTTTTTGGCTGGTTAACCTTCCCCTTAGTTTCTTTTTGGGTTTTTCATTTTTGAATGTTGACCAACAGGTCTAAAAATATTCCCTCTTCCCTACATTTGAAGTATACATTCTAAACTAGTGCACATTTTAATATTCTAGTGGTTCTCTATAGCAGGGTAATTGATTTATTATACGAGAGAGAAGTGAGTGTGCCTTTTTTCGTGGATAGATTTTCCCTTTAGCTGCAAGTTAAAAAATTATTGTCAATATTGATTCATCAAACAAATAAATTGACTAGCTATAGGTTTAGAAATTATCTTCCTTTGGTAAGGACATCTGACCTCTTCTTTGTACCCACACACCACACCTTCAGAAGCTGGAAATATTGTGTCACAATCCCTGACAAACTATGTAGGCCATCCCTTCTATGATTATACTATCCCTGCATGGAAAATTTCGGATTTCTCAGAATTCAAATTTTACACACAATATATAGATTCTAGATTTCACAAATAGTTTGAAACCCACCTAGATTCTACTTAGATTGCACATACATATGAAGAATAAATTTCACAAAATAAAGAGACATCAATATATTATTAGTGAGAACACTAAAACATATTCTATATTTAAAACCATGTCATTATAAATAGGTAAGGAGAATTAAGATTTTAGTGAGAACACTATAACAATAATGAGGCATCAATGTATTACCTTAAACATGCCGTCCTGACTGCTCCACACACTCCCTGACAAACTAAGAATGAAGCAACACCATAAAACAATTCATGATACACATTATCAAGGAATCAATGGAATACTAAATGTCCTTGTAAACATCATTGATAACTTTTTTCATTTCATTCACAAGAGGTAGGGGAATCTACAAGTAAAAACAGAAGTAAAAAAGTCATCATTCCTGTATTATTATCATCAGGCACATTGAAAAGATTTTTAATAAAACCATCAATTTTTACCATGTTAAGACATTTATACATCTCATGTTGTTAGTAATTTTAGAATTTAATTCAAAGTGATCTACCCCTATCGAGATTTCCAAAAAGCCCATCTAAAACCTTCTCTGATCCCAGTTTTCTAACAATGGACGATAGGTTCATTATACTAGATTTCTGGCATATCATGTCTGGAAGAGGGTTTCTACAGTACTGGATTTGAACATGGAAAACTACACCGTCATCCTTTCAGTAGAAATAGACAACCCTTCTATGCTTGAAGCAGCACCTATCCAAACGTTGATCAGAAGTAGCACCTGTCCACTCTAGACATGCACCATCAAGAGTAACTTTTGATTAGAAAAACACAACTCTTAAAAAATAGTTTTCATTTAAATTCATGATATAAAAATGAAAAAGTATGCTATAAAAATATCAACATCCACAACAAGAGGATTATCTGACCAGTGGAAACAAGAACCTCCATGAGTCTTCACATGATCATAGTTTCTAATGTGTTATAGAAATTTTAGTCAGCGGTTTAATTAGTTTGTTCAATTCAACTGATAAAATATCATTATTTTTGTTACAATAGAATTTGTTCAAAGCCTTTCCGAGAGCTTCTCACCACCCCAACCACCAAATTCATGATAAAAACTCAAACTTTTGATAGAAATCAAATGGCCCCAGTTGATTTTTCTTTTGTGTCTTCGGTTTTTCTATTGATATATAATCCCATATAACTAGTGTAAGTATCAAAAATATTATTATCTAACAAGAGAACACAAAAACTAGAAGATTATCCATCCAGTCACCAACCAATGACAACATCCATCCAGCTACCAACCAATTACATATAAAAATAACCAGTGACGACAACAAAAAAATGACCAGAAGCACAAAAATTTACAAGTGACCACAACAACTTAAAATAAAAATGCATAATATTAATCTAACAAGAATTTTATCTATCTTGTTAGAACAAACCAATGATAATGACTCCAATTTCAATTAAGAGTGATGCATAACTCAAAATTTTTTACTATAGTAACACTAAATTAAATTCCACAATCTAGTATAGTCTTTTTAAATTTATAACGACACTGCATTCAATTAGGAATGAAACCAAATTCAATATCTCAAAAACCATTTAGTGAAATGAAAAACCATATACATTAAGGATATAGTTAGAAATAAAGTCTTGAAGGAAAACATCAAATTTTATGAATATAACTAGATATTGTCTCCTAAAAATTGGATTGAGTAAAAACTAAACACACATGTTTATGCTAATGGATTTCCAGATGATGTTACTTTTGATGAGGTGGTGGATGTATTTTCCATGTGTGGGATAATAAAGTAGGACCCCCAAACAAAAACGCCCTGAGTGGATCTATGTCAAAGAGAAAATTGGAAGAAAAAGGGTGATGCACTTGTTAGATATTTTAACGAACCTTTAGTTTGTTGGGATATAGAGATCTTGGATGGAATGACCCCTTGACTAGGTTTCAATACCCCCATGTCATTGACCCAAGCCAAATTTGAGAAAAAAGTTGAGTAATTCCTAGAAAACAAGTGGACATGAGAGAAAAGGAAACCTGGTTGAAGAAAAGATGCTTGGATGGGGTGGCTATGATGACTCCCATGTGTCGATTCCTACTACAGTAATCCTTCGCCATATTCTTACTACTGCTAAAATGAGATCTGAAGTGAATATTCATTTAGAATTTGAAGCAAACACTGAAGAGGAATGGGCGAAGCTTGGATCAGTTGACTCCATCAAGGATTGTGATAATCATACAAAGGGTGTTGTCCTGGTGAAGTTAAAGGATATGAACTATACAGAAGCGAATATAGAGCGATGGTTCGGTGGGAGGTAGGTTGATGCAAGCATGGATGATGGCAGTACCATCTACATGATGGTACGGGACAGAGATGCTAATACTTCACAGCTGGAGAAGTTCAGCGCCAAACAAGAATCAACAAACATGACTAAAATGTGGCTAAAATGAACAGATTATGCACTACCCTAAAAATGATTATTCACTACCCTAAAATTCCAACAACGCCTTCAACAAATGCGGCTAAAATGAACAGATAATGGACTACCCTAAAATGAATAGATTATGCATGCCCCTAAAACAAATAGATTATGCACTAACCATTAATAGATTATGCACTACCCTAAAACACCATCAATTCCATGCATTATTATTGAAGCAAACTCATCGATTCGGAAAAAATAATCCAAGTAAACAAAAGGTGGAGACGGAAGCCCAGCAATTGGAACATGAATTGATCCTCCAAAATCAGTCATAATCAATCGGCCTTGCGCCTAAAAATGCATCCCTTGGTGAGCTTGGAACAACCTCTTATTGGCTGACACATCACCATCTGAAAATTTCGACATACAATAACCATTTTTGAGTGACTGAACATGGTGGTAATGGTGAATCAACCTTGACACTTGGCATCCATAAAGAAGGAGTTCAGAGATCGGACGAGGTGCTTCAGTTTTTTCCTCTACTTCTCCGACTCAAGGGGAGGATGTATCAGATAAATATCATTAGAAAGAGGCATGATTCTAAGGAAAATAACAACACAATCCCTTGATCAAAAACCTCTGATACGGTGGAGGAGTTGAGATGCAATGAAACCCTAAAATTCCTTCAACAAATGTGGCTAAAACGAACCTCAGTCGAGGCTGACAAACCCTAACCATCTCGAAACAAAAAATAAAACACCCAAAATCAGGATAAGGTTTGGATGGTTCATACACATCGTAAGGAAGATAACAAAAATCACAGTGAAATGAAAAGAAGAAGAGAGTGTAGGACAAGGATTGCTAACTTGGGGAGACTGTGAGCGAAATCGGAAGGAAAGATAGACCGATTACAAGCCCGGAGGTGGGGAGAGGTGTGTGGTCGAGGATCCTCCAGATTTTGGTGTGCGGAACAAACAGTAAAGGAATGTGGTGGGGAAAAAGTTGGGGAGGAAAAGTAAAAAAACAACAAAACATTTGTTTACACCCCTCACACACCATTTATCGGTACAAAATTTAATGAATCGGTTTGTGCATGATAATAAAAAAATTGTGGTGGGGCGATGGCGGTGGGTGCGGTGTCTGCTGAGGTGATGGAAGCGGGGGTGGCGTCTTCCGGGATCTAGGACGGTGGGTATGGCAGTGAGGGCGGCGGTTGCGGTTGTGGGTGCAGGAGCAGGGGGGGGGGGGTGCCCTCAGGTTATCAGGCGGTGACATAGGGTTATTTTTTTACATAAAACATATTTATATATAAAAAATATTTTGAATATATAAAAATTATTAATTTTGTAATGTTTAATAAATATAATATATAATAATGTATTATATAAAAAATTCAATCTCTAAATACCCATTACTTAATTACTTGATTTATTGTTATATAATGAATATAAAAAATAGTAAAAGTTAATATTTTTCTTTATGATATAAAATATAATGATTACTTAATTAATTAATTTATTTTTATATAATAAATATAAAAAATAATAATATCTAATATTTTTTCTTTATGATATAAAAAATTTCAATATGTGAATATCTATTATTAATTACTTATATTTCAATTGTGTTTATTATTTCTTTATCGATTACCGTGTTTTTATTTATTATTTTTATTAAATTAAAATTTTATAATGATTTAATTTTTTTTTTGAAAAGCATTCAAATGTTTATTATAATGAAAAATATTGGAAAATATAAGCAGTGTATATATTCATATATATGAGATGTTTTTAATAAAAACTTTAAAAGTGAATATTGACTTTGGTCATAAAAATAATAATATATAATAAAATTTGTTTATCTTGGTTATTATCAATGAATGGTTTCTTGTAACAGATTTTATTGATGATAAAATATTTGTTGGTAATGATTATTAATAATAATAGATACAAGTGTTGGAAAAAAAATGTTGGTATTACCATGATAAAGAAATAGATTTTTCTGTTGGAAAAAGATCTGTTGGTGTTAAATGATCAATACCAGTATATATAATTATTGGTAAAAACAAGTGTTGATACTTAAAATTTATACAGCTAAAATTTAATATCTTTTGGAATTGATCATTTTTACCAATAGATATATTGTCTGTCGATAAATTTCTGTTGGTATAAGTCATTTTTTTGTAGTGGAAAAAACCAAAGAAAATGTCACTAATTTTTGGTAACTATAGAGTAAGTGGCTTATTAAGAAAATACATACCTTTCATGATATAAAAAGTGGATGTTTCTCTGGAAAAATTGCGCAAAGGTGTAAATCCTGAAAACACCATATTGAGAGAGACTCAACTGGGAACAGTATCATGATAAAAGGCCTTACTCCACACCTGGTTTGAACCTCCAATGGGATATGATTTGGTAAATTAATAATTTCATTTCGAAACGTTTTTAACAGAACAAAAAATTCTCATAGTAGCCTATGTTAAGAAAAAATATAATCAATAACTTAAATTGAGTCCTATAAATTCATAATTTAAGGAATAAATTTTATTTATAAGTTATCCATATATGGTCATTTTTAATCAATTTATGGTCCTATCACCCATCAATGAATTATGATTTTGTATTATTTTAAAATCCCTTGACCATGATATCTATCACACTCTATTAGTTCATTGGTTTTAGTTTTATCTTACATGTCTATGTTTTCACTTCCCACTAATCTTCTCCTGCTGGGAATCCTAGTTATGTGATGAATATCATACTTTACTTTTCCTATTTTCTAATGGATGATTTATTAACCCTTTTTATGATTTGGTTATTCAATAATGATATTTTCTAGTGTAAAAAAATATATTAATGATACCATGTTTAAGTTGTGAGGATGCAGTTTATTAAAGGGATTAAAAATGTAATGCCATGAGTTTTTAAAAAATGAAAACTATGGTCGTTATCATAAGGGTTACACAACACCGAATCCAAAATAATAATGATTATTTAAATATTATCATTTTAAACTTTCCATTATAATTATGGATATTAGTAAATAAATTATTAAATACTTAAATATGTCTGAAATATATTGATAAATTCTTAGTAAATAATACATCAATATTTGGTAATGTCTTTTTTTTCTTCAAAACAAGTTTTCTTAAAATATTTTTTTTTTATAAAAAAATATTATAATTTATTTATATAAAATTTATAATACTTATTTTATCACATAACATAATTTTTTACTCCATCATATCAAGAATAATTTTTTTAAAATTTTATGTATTTTTATAAAATATATATCCTTTAGTTAATAATGAAAAATACTTTCTCTCGGTATCATTTTCATTTGTTTTGATAAATTAATAAATATAAAAGTCTTAATAATATTTTAGTATTATTTTAAGTTATCTTAAGTATTATTTATTAATATTTAATTAAATTAATTACATTTAAATCATCTTTATATTGGATTTTAGTATAAGTTTATTTTTGAGGAACAAAAACCCATTTTTCTAAGAAATGTGTTAAAATGCATAATGTTTCTCAATTATAATTATTTAAAAAAACTTTTAATGAGAAATGAATTCAAATAAATTTTTAGATGAAATATATATCTTTATAAATTAAAATTTATATAATAAATATTACTACTTATTGTGTTAAAGTAAAATCATCTTTTCCTGTAAATTGATTTATCGGGAAACCTCTTTCCACTATTCTTGTGGGTTTTATATTTAAATAAATTTTAACAACTTTTAGATTTTTTATACAAATTATTCCATATTTTTAATTATCCTAATTAATATTAGGTAATTAAGTAAACATAATTTTTGAATAATATAAATAGTAATTGTAGTAAATATTAATTACCACGATAAAAGGAAAACATGTTAATTAAGGGAAAAAATGATTTAACAAATACTCAAACTAATGTAACCCTAACATTATGAATATTCATATATTTCATTTTCATTTAAATTTGGATTATATTTATTCCTTATTATTTTTTAATTTGTAAATGTTTAAGTAATCATTTTTATAAAAATTATATAATATGTAATATAAAAATTTATATAAGACATTTATTTTTGAAGAATTAATCAATTTTTGAAATACATAATATTTTAATACAATATTTTGATTATTTTGTTAATTAAATATAAATTACAATATTTTTTTGAGGTCAAATACAAGTTTTATAAGGGTTCGAAAACTGTTTTGTAAAAAAAATTAGAATATATCAATAAATATCAATTATTGTTTCAAAAGTAAAAATTCTCATAGTTATATATTATTTTGATAAATAAATATTATTTATCCAATCATAATATCAAAATTATCCAATGGAGAATTTATCATAATTTTCTAAGATAGTTGAATTTCCAGGTAAATATTAAATACCACATAAATATACGATGTGTAGTATAACATCATAATGACCAAAAAATTGTTTAATAAATAATATTGAAGGTATCCATGACAAAATATATTTTTAAATTTATTATAATGTGATTTTATTTTTATTTTATTAATTTTATAAATCCTTTATGAATCCTCCAAAACCATTAATATATTTTTAGGTTTTAAAATATTTTCTTTAAGTGTATGAGTCAACTTTACATCCCCATAGGTAATATATTAATAATTTAGTATATAGGAATTATAAAATCATTAAAACCAATCAAATTTGGCAGAAAACATGTGAAAAAACTTGTGATGGTTTGTGGTTTTGGTTATCTTATTACATAGTGTCCAAAACTATGTTTGAAAAATAATAAAGAAATCCCCACTCTTTTAAAAAAAAACCCACCCAATCTCCCACTTCTATTTTTTAAAAATACTTGGATCACAACCTTAATATTTCATAACATCTCTATATCCCTCCCAAGATTCCCAATCTATCAAAAAAATTCTCCCAAGAATTACAATTACAACTCTAAAAGTACGGGACCTTCCAATGCTCCTTTCAATTCAAGAACCTTCTTTGAAATTAGTTGCTTTAATTTAAATTTGTTATATATTCATTAATTTATTAAAATTAAATCACCATCCAAATTATGTTATTTTAATGAGATACAATTTTCCCTCTCTCATTTTACCCTTACCTTATATATTGCGATACAGAAAAGTATGAATGGATTTCTCTCTTCTCATTTCAATATATGAAACACTTTTATGTTATGCCTCTTGATCTCATTTATTTAATATTGGTATATGATTTTCTATATAACCCTTAGTTTCCATTATATATATAAATTTTAATATACCCCTTTTACTCTCATAAATACCTCCTATGAATGTTTATGTACACCTGTTACCATGATGAGATTTAGTAAGAGATATTTTCTTTATCCAATTTATTCAAGTATCATCATTATCATATATCTTATACTTCCAATTAATATTATTGGGATATGTTTTTACATTTCCCTATTACTTTTTTTTTCAAATGAGGATAGATCCCTTATTCTTATATTAACCCATTTTATGAATTTTTATGTGACGTCATTATGCTGCCAAAATTCCACCATGATTTTCCATGCCGAACAATTGTGTAGTGAATTCCCATACCCAGTTCCTATCAGGGGTGTTCACCTTTATTAACTTATACTTATTTTTTAGGTAATTAATATTATATATTCCGCACTCCATGATCATGGATTAAATTTTATAATAAATGATTCTGTGTTTTATTATCGATGTAGAACACTTAAGCTTGAGAATGAAATAAAAGTGATAGGTGAACACATATTTATATGGCACTCCAATGTGTGTGTAAGGTTTAGTCTCATGATACATCATGTTGTGAGGGTGATTAAGAACAATTCCTTTATAGGACTTAATCTATCATGATTACTTTGTAGTTATCTTTGACTGATGTTCACGATGCATGTTTTTCAACATTTCATGTGTTTCCTTTATGTGATCGTGAAATATTATTACCCATTTTCATGTTTATGATTTTCACCCATTTTAGGTTCCATTGATATGTCTATTTTATATCATGTATTAATTTATTCATTTTATTGCATGTTTATTCCATTAGTGGGATTTATAGTTCAACATTTATTATGATCCGATTTCTCTATTCAAAAACCTTATAATCTTCTATTGTTAACTCACCTTGGTAATTCACTTAATTCAAGCCATGAAATTCTACATCATTTATATAATGTTTTTCCCAAATCATGGCAATTTATTTCCTGATATTATAAGTGGTTAGAAATCAAATCCACATACTCCATATCACGAAAGAGTTTGAAAAAGAATTATTCCTAGACGCACAACTATTACATTGAATACTCATTAATCATGGAAATTATTTTATACCATACTTTCATTCACGATATTTGGTTATCACTAAATACTAGGGAGGATGTGTAAGAATGAGTAATGGTTAATATATATGATATGGAATTAAGGGAATGATCCTAAAGTTCTATTCTCTCAAATTATGCATTGTCTATCATAGATATTGAGGGTATAGCCTCTACAAAGAAATGTCCAACGAATGGGATGTTCTTTGCTATTTTGAGAATACTTCCTTGGAGGCTCACCCAAGTATTGAGTCAAATTCATTTCAGATATTGATAGGGGGTTCGACGAAGCACATTATTTTTCCACTTGAAGGGACAATATCTTCAGAATTCCACACAGGTGGGATTCCATCAAATCATGGGAAAAGTAATAGGATATGAAGATATATATTCCAATGCATAGAAGAATAATGTTATCATTTGTGTCTTCACATTACAACATAAGGAAAAATTGCTTTATGAGACCAAGATGCCTTTCTTCCCATAATTCAGTTGAAGGGAGAGGATAAACCCTTAATATGAAACCAAATTATTGAGTGAACATATATAGGTTATGTGGATCGCAAATAATTAGCTCATCTACATGGGTTGTATAAAACCCATCCAAGATAGAGATTTTATATATCCTGTCATTGAGAGGTCCACCATCGTTATCCACAATTATTCTGGTCAGTGTGGGGTAAAGCATGAAGTTGAACTGGTAAGGATGGATCAACATCTCAATAACCTCACCAGGGCCCATAAATATTTACTCAACTCTAGAAATGTTCAAGAGCCTATGATAGAATGAATCATCTTTGATCTAAATAGTGTTATTATTGTTCAAATATGTAAAATGATCTATAATATAGATGAATATGATCTAGAAGGGCCTATTAATTATGTATGGGGTGTTTCCCCAGTGGATGTGGCCACGGAATTGGTAGAGGTGAGAAAGATTCGGTATTTATAGGTTAAGATGACACCAATATACTAATCTAGTTGCCCACATCATCAAGACCATTTATATTCCAAAGTGTGCATTTATGGCTTGGGAAATCCATCCTTTAAAAAAAGGGATAAAAAACAACTAGATGAAGACTCAGTGACACCTATGGTCCCACCTATATCCACATGAGGTATAATGTCTACGATTTCCCAATAATAGATCACACTATCAAAAACCTTTCAGGAAGAGAACTGATGAGGGTTATAGTGGTTTCCTTATTATGACCATGATAGAGGAATATGTTTATTCAATCCTTAAAGGAAAAAAGTTAGCGAAGGTTCATCTCTTACCTTAATATATCCTTAAAAATGGTAAGCATTTCCTTTTACAATATTGGAGTATGTGTGGTATCATACCAAACATCTATAGAAGGAAGAAATTCATCATACATCTCTCGAAGAAGGGGTATTCCACCCATCTAGTAAATATCTAAAGTGATGATCCCTACATCTCTATGAAATAAATGGAATGACTTAGTTCTAGGACACTAATGAATATTAATCTCATTGATAATTATGAATTAATACATATGGTGAATTAAGAGATCCATGATGCCTCATAAAGATGTATAGTGTGTTGATGGGAAGAGAATTCAGAGAAACTTTGCCTGAACCAGAATAACCATTCCCATTTTTCAAAAAATGTTACCAGCATGTCCTAAGTCTCACTTGATGTTCCAAACACTTCAAATAGTATTGGAGGAGGAAATAATTATTCTTTAACAACATTTTTCAATTGGATTGTTGGAAAGAACACAATTTTATGAACCCTATGGATATGACCAAGTGACTATCTTTAGAAATCATCATTTGAATATAGTAAGGGGAGGATGATATGCTGCCATATGAGAGGTTGTAATCAGGTGAAGGAATTAAAATATCTTCCACTAGACTAAATTAATGAAAAGTAATTTTGGGTGACATGGCATACCTCTGAAGTCCAGGTAAGAAAATCCCCATCAAATCCTCATTGTCAGAGAACACATGATACCGAGGATCAACATTTTGATTCCCAGTAATCATAATCTTTCCATCAGATGCATTGAAATATGTATGGGAGATAGAATCTAGATTTATGAAAATTGGAATCAAATCTCAAATAAAGAGGAAATCTCATCAAAAGAGGTACATGAATCTTACCACATCATGCAAATCGCAAGAACCATAAAAGGATTTGCAATTACTTGACCCAATATGGGTCTCGTGAATCACATGAACCATTGAAGTGTCTGAAATCACATGAACCATATATTATCTCATGCCCACATGATCAGTCATAATATTATTGATCATGTGACCCTGAAATGGTGTCCCAATATGGGTAATGATCAAGCGATCATGCGACCGAGCCAATAGATCATTCGATTCATACAAGAAATCCATGTGGATGAGAACATTTGTTGAATTCAAATAAGATTATTGAGAGTTAATTTATGAATCATTTGAAATATTTTAAAGAAAAATCATTCCCACAATCATATTTCATGAAATAGTATAACAGAGTGATCTTGTAATCAGACCATGTGATGAGTTATTGAAAAGAAATATTAAAATAGGAGAAATAATAAAAGATATAGATTTTGAAGTCAGTTGTGGAATGAGACACCCCCTTGATCCCCTATTTATCAGATTCATAATTGAATACCAAAGGTCACCTGGAAGACCAAACTTCATCTGAGACATCGATGAATGGAATCTAGAAGGACTCATGTGTGCATTTACTCTCCATAGAGCCCCTTTACCTATAGATCTCACTCGTGAGGGTGGGGGGGGGATTTATTATTGATCACTAAATGAGAAAATCTAAAATTAGAATTGATGAAAATCTCTATTAATGGACATTATTATCTCCAAAAAATAATGTATGGATTATCATGAAGCCCAAATAGCTGAATCATGTGATTCACATGACCTTTATAAGGACACACGATCACAAGACCTTTGAAAAGTAATATGGGAAAATATTGAACTTCAAATGATATTTGAATGACCATTGAAATCCAACTTTATAATTTCCATCTGATCATAAAAATACCCTTAGGTAAGAACTCTTTCTCTTATGGAGGAATCAAAAAAATAATAATGATGATTGTGCGAACACTATCCACTAAGATCCCCTAATCATGTGACTATAGAATTGATAGCTTCCTGATAA
Source organism: Viscum album (assembly GCA_963277665.1). Classification (NCBI taxonomy): domain Eukaryota; kingdom Viridiplantae; phylum Streptophyta; class Magnoliopsida; order Santalales; family Viscaceae; genus Viscum; species Viscum album. The sequence goes on along the minus strand of OY728133.1, from coordinate 1,162,124,540 downwards.
TCAAAAAAACCCATTTATAAAATAAATTTGGAAAATGGAGGAATATTCATGATATAGAAGGTTACATTTATTTTCATGCTATTTTATTTTGCTTTATCAAGACCACATATCGCCCCTTAATGACATGTTAACCTAATAACATGAGAACATGTTTGCGTGTCACCTTCATCATGTGAAGGAAGTTGGAAATTTTCATTTGATCATGTGATACCCCTATAGATACATATTTTTTTGGATGTATAATCTATGAAAATGGTAAGAAAACATCAGGACACTAGGAAATGATCACATGATGCATCATTGAAAAGCAGAGAGACTGTACATGACACTGATCCCATGCTGTCGTGAGATCCACTACTGATCATTTGATTCCTGAAGGGAATACAAATGGTAAAAATTTCAGATATTTAAAAAATAAAAAAAGGAAAAAATGTGGTAGTGTATTATGGAGGGAGGGTACTCTAATTTTCATGATAAATGGCTTATAGACATCATGTGATCATCATTGATCATGTAAAGGATCTTTTAAAAGAAAACTTAGTCTAATAAAAAAACTCTCAAGAAGATAGCATTCCACTGTGCGAGGACACTGAAAATTCAGCTTAATTTAATAAGAGGCAATTGAAAAGCTATCTTGATCTTTAAATGGTTCCTATAATATCCTTATTTGATGATATAAATGCCTTGTATAAGGCGTATTTATCTCATGCATATTTTTAGACATGAGAGAGGAATGGTCAAAATACCATTTGACATGTCAAAATGATTATATAAAATCCCATTGATCACCTGAGGTCCAATTAACAAAAAGATGATGTAGCATTATTACTATCTCTATTTATCATGCGACATCGTCTATGACCCATGATAGGTCCATGTGAAGTTAACGATGCATTGATCCCTCCACCAAATCTAGCTCATATATGTTATATAAGAACCATGAAAAGAAGAGTATAAATATGGTGGATAGGCCTATAAATACCTCTTCATTGGTAAGAAAATAGACACATAATGGTGAATTCCTCCATGACGTAATAGAAGAGAATAATTCTCAGAGTACAATATCACCTGATTGTAAGTGACTTTCCCTAGGTAAAATATCACGATTTACCAAAGGGATATTGCAACATGAATATGCGCTTCAATTTATCACACTATAGATCATGAAAAGGACTTTGGGCTAGCTATCCAGGTTATGTGAAGGGGTTTTCACATATTTAATTGGTTACAAAAATCCTAAATAATATAACACATGAAAACCCATAGGGATATATGAAATAATGAATGGAAAGGAATGATACTCTAAATTTCATATGAAGGAATTATGAACGTATCATGACCTATATAGATTATGTGACAGTTGAATGACATGTCACAAATGTATTGTGGAGTCCCCATGATATGTATCTAGGTCATGTGAAGTCCTCTTGACATATAACCGAAACCTCTTGAAGTCCTCTGTACATGTTAACCACAGTCTTGAGAAGTTCCCCAAACATGTCACTCAAGTCTTGTGAAGTCCTTTAGATATGTCAACCAAGCCTTGTGAAGTAATCTGGAAGTTTCATAAAATTCTTGTGAATTCCTACATACATATCTACTATGTCATTTGAAAACCATCAAGACATTCCACCCAGATCATGTGATTACATCAAGACATTCCATCTAGATCATGTGATGCTCCCAAACATGCCAACCGGATCCTGTAATTTCCACTGAAAAATTTAACTCACTCATGAAATTTTTTTGGACCTACCTATTAGGAAATTAGAAAATGTCTATACATACTCATATATTCCATACATAGACCATAATGTTTCATTCTCAAAATTAGGACAAGTCAGAAAGACTCCCAAAGACATGATAGACTTATCCATAAGACATATTTGGGCATATCGAAATCTGAAATATGAGAAATTTGATCCCTTCTATAAGTAGTATATGTAGGAAACCTACCCAAGGATCGATCTCCATACCAATATTTGAGCCCCTCAATGTCTCAGTTACTCTAACTCATGGGAAAAAATATTCTATGAGTTTATCTTTCATCTACATCCATCAGCAGAATGAGAATATAAATGAACTATTAGAATTCTAATTCCTAGTATAAGTAGGAGACACATGATTCCTTCTTAAGAACCGAGAACCATATAAATCACTCCATGAGGCTCCCCTAGTGAATAAGTCTCAAATTCCTATGAGATGATATTGATCACTTGTTGTCAGTTTTTTGTCACACCAACCATGGCTCACATGGGAATAGGGATTGGAAATTCTTCTGTACTTTCCCAACCCATTTATAAACCCGAATAGTGCTCTAGTACAAGTGCAACTAGGTTTTAAGAAGACATCCCTTTACACAGAAGGATTTTCACTATAGATTAGGGTGAATGTGAGGTGATAGTGGTGAGAATATACCCTTTGGTGATTATATAAATACGGTATAATATATATATAGTTGAAATGAAATACCATAAGACACTGAACCAGTAACCCAACCATGGTGATAGCATAAGAAATATCATACAATAGAAGAAACAAGAAAAAAATCTACTACAAAATAAATAATAAAAATCCAAAATTCAATTTTTAGATACTGTAGTAAAAAAATGCATACAAGAGTGGCCATACAGAAAAAAGAAAAAGGGTTTCTTAAGGGTTAACCTCAACACGTACACATATAATAGCATGTTGATACAAAATAACAATTCAAAAAGAAAATATAGTGGAGGAAATAACTCATGGCCCCTTTCCTTATATCCCATTCTAGGTCAATCACTAGGATCCTGATCTTGAGCCCAATACTTTACTTAACACAATTTCATAAAGTCTATGAACATATAGAAGGGCTCATGTAGGTAGTGAGAAATATTCTCAGTAGGCCCACACAAACATATTTCTATATTACATCTATGATCTAGTAAGTGTATATTAAAAATATAAGTAAAATAGTACATAATACTCACATAAATAAACACACTTCACTTATTCTAAACAACCACAAGGACGAAATTCACCTACTTCTACCAAAGCTAGGAAATATATAGAGGATAGGCTGCTTAACATAATCCCAAGGAATCCCTCACTGTAAAACAATCTAGGTGAACCCTCAGGTTCCACCTAATAAATGATCAAATACCTCCTCATGCCTTTGAAACCTCATTTTCTAAACAATACTTAAAGTCCCGAAGGGATTCCCAAATAAGATGTTCCTGGTCCTTCACACCTCAACTCAGAAGTAACCTCATTAGCTCAATGCATGACATGTGAGGAAAAAATCTGTATTCCATCTATGTAATAACATCATTGGAACAACATCCAACATCGCAAGGAATGGATATTTCCATACTCCCAAACATGTCATGGCCCAATAAACCCATATACGATGAGCCCCTTCCCCCAAATGAATGTTTAAACACTATAAACTGATAGAACCTGACCATCCCCATGTATTTCTATAGGAAGAACCTCCAAAAATCATTTTATTATACAATTAATGGAGGCATCTACCTACACGAGTGGTCAAAACCACCTCATCATCTAAGTCCTACTATGCACACTCTACTTTAGAGGACACATTGAACAACACAGGTTAGAGTCAGTCACCTAAAATCCCCTAAGCCACACCATCCCGACACCTCGTGCCACAACAACCATGTCGCTCAACCTGATGGTCATCACTATCTCATATCACATGAGTCATTCCAAGAACTTGATGACCTTATCTCCTTAAAATATGAATGTGTCACCCAACCAGTGATAGAAATCACATATCATACATACATATCAAGACAAAAATAGACTAAAGATCACATCACCTCATATTAGTTATCCAATGATATCTCAATCCTTGGGCCAATCCCATCACATTCCAATAGAACTCACAATATATATTTTTTATATAATTTATTTAAATTAAATTAAACGAATTGCACCAAAATTAATCTTCCCAAGGTCCAAATGATCTCACTAGGATCAAACCATTTGTAGACTTTGTTGAACATGGAAATAGGCATCTCACAGAGCTTTAATTAATTAATTAAAAGAATCCATTAAATAAAGAGGTTCTCTCTCTCGATCAATATAATGGTGTTCTCAAATAATCACCCACAAAAAATAGTCACAAAATCACAAATAAGGATGATATCCACATACCTCATATTGTTAGACGTCTAATTTTCTGATCTTAACCTCAAACTCAAGTTGATTTGGAAGAAATCAGTATTTTGGATGAACATCCTAAAAATATGGTAAGTCATCTCACATGGATTATGCTCTCTATAAGGATAGATCATGGAAGGAATGAAGTAGTAAAAGTTAGAGATGTACCGATCCATATCCAATATTGTAGAAAATCAAGAAACAGAGTTCATATAGAGGTTTAATCTCAAAGCATAATGGAGGAAGAAGATGTGAGTGATTTTACTATTGTGAAAGACAAAATGAATAATAAGGAGAAGGAAAATAAGAATTAAAGTTGGATGCAAAAATCACAATTTTAATGGGTTACATGGTTTTCCCACAGGGGTTTCCAAACCGTGTGGTTCCATTGCCTAGGAAACATGGTCATACTGTTTATGAACACAGTTTAAAAAACAATGTATAATCCCTCAGTAAAAAATTTCAGACATGGTCACACTTATGTGCACCCCCTCTTTCCTGCTATTTCTTACCATGAATAGTAGACCTGGAGGGCTTAATGGTTTCCCCTTGGAGGCCACATGGTATGTACAAATATTTCACCTCAGTCCACACACTTTGAAAACATGGGGTTTTGGCCTCCAACAGACTCAAAACCAATCCATACCCATAAGACTCTTGATAAGAATCAATAATCATCTAAAAAGAGAATTAGTCTAAAGGAAAACATGGAATTATGTTTTTTGGATTGAGAAAGGACTTGGTCTATCCACAAGACACTTAAAATTCAAAACGGGTGATAAATTCAACCTCATCTCAAAACCCAAGATGTTATAGTCTCCCCACCTTCAAATATCTCATCCTCAATCTATAAAAACATGGAGATGGTAGCAATCATACCCATCTCATTAAAATTAACCTGAAAACCCCAATCTCAAATCCTCAAGTTTACAATCTCATGGGGATCCCCACCATTGGAGTTACCTACCCTGATCAATTCCTGGATGAAAACTCAATAAAGGAGATGGTCCATTAACCATCCCTAGGCTCAAAATACCTCATGTTATGTGTCATCACTTCCACACCTCATTAGGTAATGTTGTGTAAAACCCGACAACCATCATGACCCGCTTATAATATGATTGAGGCCTCATGTCTATAAAGAACCTGACACCTATGAGTTCCCTCATCTCATTAAATGATCAAAATATTTCTAAGGGCCTCAAACCTACAATAATTCCCACATCACACTGACTCCCATATGCCTACATACCTCATGTAATCGCACATTTCATCGATGCCCAGATTCCAACACACATCATAAAAGACACACATCCATCGTTCCCTGCTTATAAATCATGGGACCACACACCTCTTACAGATTTATACATATAATACATCTAAGATGACACAAACCTACAAACCATATTATTTTTAGTCCATAGATACATCCCATTCACCTCGTGCACCCAACCAAATATGCCTCTGGAAAGGTTATGTTAAAATGAATCAAAATGATTTATGTATACACCCATGATTTACCTATAACCATAACTAGATCTACATCCTTCTCTTATCCTAAAGGATCCATGGAATGCACCTGAACTAAAACCCAACTAGATGAATCATATCCTCTCTATGGTGATGTACCATCCACCAGCCATTGACCCCACTATTGGGTCCTTTTATCACTTCCATGACCTCCACATGTAACAGAATCCCAACTACCTTATTCTCATACCGCTGTTGGTCCGATATCAGAACCATAAGATTTCCCTTGTCCCTAACTATTGGATATCAGAGAAGGATTCCTATAGAACCTCTCAAGATTACTAACATGAATGGAAGCTCAACACTACTTCAATTCCTGATCACACTATGTCTGCACACGATCTGGCTCCCACCATATAAGCACACCATCCATGATCAACTCGGAGGTGGTTTTCCAGAGTCCTTAGCCTAACTTCCCTGTTATAAATTCTATTGTCCTCTCTTCATGATATTCAATGAATTTACGATGTAATCACCTAAAACTTTCACTGAAATTGAATATGATTGGTACGTCAAAAGTCTCTTAGCTATGAGTTACTAATTCATCACCACTAAAAATGAGGCCCATCTGAATATATTTACACACAACCAAATGTCATGCATTAAACCATCCTCAAAATGCCTCACCCTTGATGTGTCATCTACCGTCATACTAGGTGTAGAGAGATGAAGCTCAGTGAATTTAGATTCATAGTCCATGATGGACATGTATCCCTTCTGTAGGTTGAAGAACTCTTTAGATCTCTCTTCCCTTAGCATCATTGGGTAGAATTTCTCGATGAAACTGGCCTCAAAATACTTACAAGATAGTCCCTTGTATCTACCTTCCTAGACATACACATACCACCGAATCATATCTGATCCTCTGAGCATGTACATAACCAGCTTCACCCTCTTCCCAAGTGGTGTCTCAAGTTATTCAATGATAATCTACATCGACTCAATCAAGTTCTCAGCCATGTACAAAGAACCCTCAGGATAAAATTAAAGTGGGTGACATATTTAGAAATTCCGGGTCAGATATTCCTTAAAATAATCTTCTTCATTAGCTCCCCTTTCAATCCCCTAGATGACACATACTAGACGCGCTATGAGATGTTCATCAAGGTATAACCCAATAGTTGTCAAATATGGTGGATATACCACCTATGCTAGAGCATGTACCTATGTCCCATGATCTTCTTGAACCTATAGGGTATCATCTTGACCCTCAAAGGATTTAGCCTGTTCCTTCTCTAGAAGAACAAAATAACTACCCTCTTGACGCTCCACAAGAGCCCATCTAGGTGGTATTCCAATTAACTTCAATAACATGGTTATATATCCTAGATAATATATATATATATTCATATACAACACAGATAGGAAAAAAAGTAATATTAAGTGAAACAACACTACCCGTAGTACCCCCATCGCAACCATGTCCCAAGAAATCTGGACACTATCCCCTTACTCAGCCATACTAGAAGCATGTATGACATATACCATGGGAAAACCCATCCTAATGAACCATGTAATCTAAATCCAATGACATCATCTCCCAACCTAGCTATCAAAATCACCCCATATCATTTTCCCTACCCAATAAAATGATATACATTCCAACACACACACACACACACAAACACACACACACACACACACACACACATATATATATATTACATGTCACAAAGAATTTAACAAGGATATATATATATATATATATAATCTTCCTATGTTCCTAGCCAAAAATTATAAATATTCATAACAATAATCCCTTTCCATATTGAGCCAAGGGTCCAAAATTCATCCCTTTTAATACAAGGCCAAGGGTCACATTAAAGAAAATATTAAACATCACAACCTAGTGCACCAATGGTTTTGTAAATCATATCAAATATAAAAAGAGAAAATCAAAATAGCAAATCACACCCCATGAAACTTGGTCTATCCCTCGTGCATGGGGCTGCAGTCTCACAAAAAAAGATTTTAAACTCAGTTAAAATAACATCCTCATATCCAGTCTAACAAATACCAAAAATAACTACCAAGAATGATGAATAAGAAAAACTCTGATACCATTTGTAGTACCCTTACCTGTTTATCCACCCAAACAGTACTTCAGAATACTTTCCATTGGGCATTAAACAAAAATCATTATTTTCTAGAGGCTTCCAACTAATAGTGAGGGTGAACATGGGTGATAGCGGGGTGAAAATAACCTATGATGATGATGTAAATAATGGTCTAACAAATATGAAGCATCTGAAAATAAATTCCATAAGACATTGGACCAGTAACCCACCCATGGAATATGTACAAGAAATAATGTACAACAATAGAAACTTGAACAAAAAAATAACGAAATAAATAAACAGTCCAACATTCCATTTGTAGATACTAAATAAAAACATGAATTCATGATAGGTCATATAGGTAATAAGCAGAAGGGTCTCCAATTTCCGACCTCATTATGTATATATATTATAGCTTGCTGATACAAATGAAAAACTAAGAAAGAAAATCCATTTGAGTAAAGAACCAATGGCCCCTTTCTATCCATCCCATGCTAACTTAATCACTAGAATCCATATATTGACCCCAAAATGTTATGTGAATGAAAATTAATAAATTATACATGTGTCCCAAAGGGCCCATGTCGACTGTGAGAAAGAATATTAGTAGGCCACCATGAACATATTACGATGTTAAATTTATGATCTTGTAGGTTTATACTAAAAAGTTATGTAAAATAGTACATGAGAGTAACATAAATAAACACTATTACCTTGTTCTCAACAACCACAAGAACGCGCTTCATATACTTTGACCAATGCCTGAACAACTTTTAGGGGACATGATCCATAGACTAATCCCAAGGCATCCCCCAATGTAAAATAGTCAAGGTAGAACATCATGTAACAAATCTTATATTATAAACTGACACTTCATTCCCATAGAACTTAATGTTCAATAAATATATGTTGTTTGGAAGGCATGCCCAAATAATCACTTCTTATCCCTTCAGTCATCATCTAAGGAGTAACCTTGTAGGCTCTAATCATGATGTACAAGGCAAAACTATGCCTTCCCCTAGTAATATCACTATCAGGTCAGTAGATTACATCATAAATAATGATGATGTCCATCCTCCCAAACCTTTTCTGGCCCATATACCATAATTACATTGAGCGTCATCCCCAACCAACACTCTCAACACTCTCAACTAATGGATCCTCACCGGCCCTCTGGTTTTTTAAGAAAATAACTTCCAAACATCATCATATGTTGCAACTAACGTAGGCCCTTACCAAGATGAGTGTTCAATACGACAACATAATATGAGTCTCAATAGGTGTGCATGACTTGAAATGGATAATTTTTCAATACAGTTTAGTGACAATCACAAAAAATGTCCCTAAGACACACCTTCCAAATGTCTCATGCCCCTGCAACCACATCGCTCAACCTGATGAGCATCACCATCTCATATCACATTATCCATACCCATAACCTGATGACTGTGTCACCTCAGAAGATTACCATTTCACCAATCCAGAATACCCATTTTTCAGTCCGCACCTACCCGATGATCACATCTCCTCATGTAATATCTCATTCATTGAGATGAGCACATCAGATTCCCCTGGAACTCATTAAAAATTATTAAATATATAAATTAATTCAATTATATTAAAAGATTCACCGATGCATAATATTCCCAAGGCCTAAATCCTATCACTAGTCTCAAAATATTTTTAGACATGGTCTGGAATTTAGATAGGCATATCACATAGGTTTAATTAATTAATTAAGAAAAAAATTAAATAAAAAGGGTCTCACATGGTCAACACAATTGAAGACACAAATCATCACCCATTAAAAATTTCAAAATCACAAAGAATGACTAGGTCTACCTACCTCATGTTGGTAGATGTTCGATCATATGATCTTATGCCCTAAATAGAGACAGTTTGGATGAAATTTTAATTTTTAATGTACACCATGAATATTGGGAAATCATCTCACACAGATTTATTTAACCACCAGGAAAGAGAATGTAAGGATAGAGAAAAGAGGTGTATTAGCCTTACTAACACAAATAAAATTTCATATATGGATCATGAAACAATGTCCATATATAGTATTTTGCTCAAAGCATAATAGAGGAAGAAAATTAGAGGAACCCAATACTTTTCATGATTAAAGGAAGAAGACGGAGGTGGAAAAGAAGAAATAGGGTAGGATGGAAAAAATATAATTTCACTCTTTTAATGGCATACAAAATTTTCCAATATAGGTTGAAAAACCATGTGAAAACTAAATGGTGCCTACTTTCCAAGCACCATGCTCGAATAGTTCATAAACATGGTTTTCCAAATAGTGTGGAAATAGTGTGTTGTCCCTCTGTCAAAAATTACAGACATGGATAGAAGGATGTTGGAACCCTCCTAAAAGGATTGAAAAACCATGAAGTGTATACCCAGATGGTTACAGAGTTATTCCTTAGAGGCCGCACTATTTGTCCAAACCATGCGTGTAGATCTCCTCAAATTGAAAACACGGGTTTTCATCCACTTATGGACCCAAAACATAATCAAACACCCAAGACACATTTTTATTGACCAAAATCATCTAAAAAAGGTTGTTGGTCAATATAAAGCTTTGAATTTAGTTATTTGATTGATAAAGGGGTTGGTCAATGCATCAATCCCTAAAAATTCAAAATTGGGGTAGAATTTGACCCTCTCTAAAAAATAGTGATGTAAAAAAATACTATATTTTCAATCATTAATTTTCACCATAAAGTAATAAATTAGTGTGAAAACCCCATTCTATAAGATGATACGAATTACCCCATGTAAGGGAATTAATCTTGGGGTATGTACCGAAGGAACAATTGAACTACAATGACTCCAATTTCTATCATGAACTTGATACAAAGGTTTCCTTCCAAAGGATCAAGATCCATACCCCATACGTACGTTCACACATGTGTATCCTTTATAGATGATGTTAAACTATACAGTTTAAAAAATCATGTGGCTTTTTATTCCTATTATAAATAGGGAACTTATGACACCTCATAAAGGTTTATTTAGAACCTCAAAATATCAGTCTCCTCCTTAAAGGAAAACAATCTATGAAGTACTTTTTAATATGGGTGGAAAATATAACTAGCTACTAATTTTTAACCTATAACTAGAAATAGATGCAGAAAATTGGGAACATATAGATGCTATCGTTAATAGAACCCCTTATTTCATGAATAATTATTCAATTACCGATCATTTTGTTGGTGTATCCTATTTTTTATTGAGATTAAGATGTTATTAAAAAACACATCCTAAATCAATTATAGTGTCATGTAATTGGAAATAATTACCTACAAATGGGTGTGATGAACCTGACCTCCCATCTTCTCAACCAATGTGATTTACTAAATACCATTGGTCTTGAAATTCCAAACAACCAGCTTCCATTAGAAAGAAGGTATGCACCTTTTTAATAATTTGTGATCCATTGCGTGATTCTAATAAATGAACATGGTGAACTGGGAGTATGTGATTGTGCAACCATACATGAGTCTCTACAATCAACCCTCAAAAATTTAAAAATTGTATACCCAGTGTGAATGCATGTACTGACAGAATAACTAAAACATTATAGGAATTAGGAACTGTGTCCCATACACATGTGAGACCACACATTTTTCAAGAAAAAAACAACATATTTTTTTTATAAAATTAAATATCTAATTATATATTAGTGACATTGGGAAATTTATGTTTTTGGGAATATAAATTTTAGTATGGGAAATTTAGATAGATTTGATGTGATTCTAGTAATGGATTAACTAATTCATCATAGAATCTATATTCAATGATTATGGTTAGATTACCCCTAACATTTTCATTATGAGAAAAATGGATTGGGGAATTGATAATAAAAAGTAACTATCGTAAATAGATATTTTCATCACTATAAAAATATAAAAAACTATATATTGCCTTTATTATAATCCATTAATGCACCACTATAGCTTGAAGGAGAAAATATTTCCAGAGATGTTGAAATAATCATGCTAATGGTTGATGTATAATACAAACCTTATCCACAAATACTAGTGTAACATGGAAAAATGATTGGGAGAAAAAGGAGGAGGCTACATAGTGACCTCATGGAAGGGATCAATTCAAGAATCATTCATTATGTACCAAAAAATGAAATCACATACCGCTTGGGTGAGAATTAGTTAAATTATTGGAAGGACCTGTTTTGGAACATGAAAATATATCCAAAGTGTACATAGAGGAGAATCCACATCCCCAACCTTAATTCCTAAGAATTCATGGACTAGGAAACATAAGGACTCATGAAACAAGTAGGTTTAGATATGTGAGGTTATTTAACAGGGCTAGAGACATATACAAGGGATAAGATGGAGAGAGAACATGCCATTTTTCTGGAGAAAGTTACTCCCAAAAGGTCCATAATACGGTATGAATGTGGATTTTAATGAGACTTATGAGAAGGAGGATAATTTATAATTAACATCATCACTAGACCTCAATTTTCTACCATCACTACTATGATGAATAACACTAAAGGATGGATGATATGTGTGTGTGGTGTATCTATTATAAAAATATAGAACCACCTGTCATATAGTGGACCAATGTATTATAATATATTACTGTATGTTTGGTTATGAACTCATGTAAAAATAAAATATGCCTTGACATCAAACCATGAGATGTATTTATCTCAAAAGCATTGGAAGGAAAAATATATAGGTATTATGAATATTATAATTGAATAAATGTGATTGGTTCCTCTTTTGAAAAATAAATCTTCATTCACATTATAAATAAACATTGTTAAATTAAATTGTGAGTAATATTTTAAATTGAAAAGATTTAATTTATTTAAGGGGGGATAATGTAACAACATGAAATTTCACTAAGGTTTCTCCTATAATAAATATATTAAATAGTAAATTTCATAAAATTTATCAAAATGAAAAAAAAACTATAACATATTTTGAATATTAAATATAACTATTAAAACATTGCTATTGAATTAGTTGGTGTAAATTTATGTATCCATATGGAAATATTAATTAAAAAAGTATAAATAAATTTCATCCTGAAACAAAATTCTTCCTTACAAATCCCATTTATCTGAGATCAGAAGGGTGATAGATTCACTTGGGTTTCTCCTTGAGTAATCCCAAGTTGAACTAGAGGAATTGAATTCATAGTGAAACCATATATGGGAGAAGATCAATCTTGTAGATATTGTCACAAGATCTGCACTAGCTGAACAGTGGGCTAAAGCAATAGTAAGAGATTATATGATGCTTAGGTATTTCAAATACACAATATGGGATTATATATGTCAAAATTAGGATAATATCTACATTTAATAAAATATTTACATTTATCGATATATCATTAATTTTTATGTTATTGGAAAACTCGTTTTTTATCAATTCACTTTATGAAAAAAAATTTATTCTATAAATTTTCATTTTATTTCATGAAAATAAAATTTAAATGATTGGGTAATAAACATACATATTTATTTTATTTAATATAAGTTAAAAATGGATTAATTATTAATTTATAAAAAAAATTGTAGTTAAAATATGAAAAGTAATTTTCCTATAAAATCATCATTTCTCTATATTTTATATTTTTTTTAAAAATAAATGTATTAAATATTTTATGTTAATTTGATTTTTGTATTCATCATGGTAATATTTATAGTATATCATATTTTTTTTGTATTTTTCAAAGATAATTTATTTTTATGTGAATAGTGAGAATACTAATTTTACAATTATATTCACTTTTATGAAATTATTATACCATAATGAATTGATATTTTTAAAAAACATTTTCACGATATGAAATTTAATTTATAAATTTAAATTCATTATTTTAAAATACTATGTCGATATATAAAACTAATGCTTATCAGTTTTTAAAATTTTGGTCATGTTTTACTGAAAATTATTTTTCATCTGCTTGATTTTGTAAAATTTTCACATTGTCAAATTAGTTATTATTATTATTTCATTGTTAATTAAAAATTACTTGAATAATTATAAAAACTTTAATTTGAATTTAATTAATAATCTTGATAATTTTATCTTAAAAATAAATCATATAATTATGTTTTTTAAATGTTTTTTTGCGTCTTTAATGTGATAATGTTAAAATTATTTTTTCTTACACATGGAAATTTTATTTAATAAATTTTATTTAATATTTAGAAAAATTAGTTTCAAATTAAATAATAAATATAATTTGTATTTTTGAGTAATTAAAAATAAATTACATAGGTAAAGATTATTTACCTCAATAAAGACAAAAAAAGATAAAAGTAAAAAATATGGGAGTAAATGATTTAAAAGCATGTTTAAATCATGTGTTGAAAATTGAGGTTGTGGATTTTTTCATACATACCCCTTTCCACACTTCATTATTATCCATATTGTCTTTAAATTACATGTGAAACCTTTTATCTCTTCTTATTTAAGAGTTTAAGTGCCAAAAATTCCCATCCCTTCAATTATAAAAAAACAACCCCCTTCAACATCTCCACACTTCCAAATACCCTTAGGATATAACGCATCTGTACCTTATTCTATTTTCAATACACTACCCACTTTCGATAATCTTTGATATTTCTAAAACAATAATATAATATTTATTTAGGTTGTGACCAAAGGAGAACATCCTAATTAGGGAAATGTTTAGTGCAAGTGCAGAGTGCATTTATACATGAGGTAAGGGTTCCATCTCAATTACCATTGAGTGATGAATGATTTGATGTTATAAAAAAATCTACTTAGTTATGGTGTAACTCATACCCCATTGAATTATAATTTTAAAAATTATTTTTTAACTTTGAATCTTCACTTCCATTCATGTTATTCCTTATTATGGGCTACAATTGATGTCTTCGCAAAAATATAAGGGTCTTTTGTAACACAATTTTCTTTCTTGAGTAATATTTTTTTCCATAATTTTTGTCTTTTATTAACAATGGTACACCGCATTTATTATTTAAGATATCAATTTATATTCAAATATTATGTATTTATGTGTTATAATCCTTATTGAAAATGAAACTATATTAAGAATAATTCTCATCCCCTAAAATAATGATTTCCCCTCTATGTCCACAATTTCTATTCTCGCCAATTTTATACTTTTAATTGGAAACATAATTTTATTTGTATCATGTAACCTTATTAATTCCATTATTCTTATTTCCAATTTTAGTTTCATATTCCTTTTATCCATTTGGTATTTAAACAAAATTATTTTAAAACGGTTTTCCTTCGGTGACCATTTGTTGGATATTTTGTACCACCCTCATTACCATTAAATTTAACATTTTATTTCATCATTAAATAATAATTTAATCATTTTGAAATGAGATTATTCTATTTTTTAATATATTTTCCTTATATATACTAGGTTATATTCCATTTTTATTTCTAGGGTTATACATATTTTTATATCCCTTGGAAATTACAACTTTTAAGTAAAATCTTTTTAAGGGAAATTACATATTTCATGTCTCTTGTCAGGTGTAAAACCCAACTTTGTATAAAACATTAATAGATTATAAAAAAACATAATTATTTAGAGGATAACCCTCATGGTTTAATATTTTTTTATGGAAAACAATAAGTTTTTTTCCTTCTTTAAAATTCTTCTTTACTTATTTCACAAAGAACCCCCAAGGTGGTTTGTTTTTATTATTTTTTATCCTCTATCATTTTCCTGAATTTTATACATTGAAACAGTAATTTCAAGACCAATATCATTTTCTCAATTATCAATATTCAAAATGAATTAATTCAATATCTTGGTAATCCTTATTATTTGGCTGTCAGGTATGCGATGAATAATTATTGTTAATCCCACTTCCTTCACACAAGTTTTCATGCTTATGATTTATGTATGTTTTCCTTTTATCATGTGGTAAACACACAAAAAAAACACAGACACACACAAATATATATATATATATATATATTCATTTATGTTTTCAGTTGGCCTTTAATAATATATCCCTCCAATTAATTGGGAAAAGATTTATATCTCATGGGATTTTCTGTATGGGATTAAAGAGTAAACCTAATTCTCCATGAGACTTTGGGCACTATGTTTTTGGGAATTAGGAATGAAATAAATCCACCATGGTAATTTATCCTCATAACAATAATAGTTTTTGGAGGTACCAGGGAATTAAAATTATGCTTCCATATGGTAGGTGGCTTCTATGTAGTCTAGGATTCTAGGATATTATCACATTGTTTACTTATTTCATGTTTCCATGATTTGGAACATCCTATTTATGATGTTATGTTATAACTTTTGACTTCCATGATCTGGATTGTTGAATTTTTTATTACATTAATGGGATTTATAGATCACCCTTTTCTATACGTATTTTCCCTAGGATATCCAATTCTATTTTAGAAATTTTGTGGGAGTTAAGAGCATTATGTGGAGTTTTAAATAGAGATAATGTTTTTATGTTTATGATGATGTATTTGAATGTATAATATTAAAAATGTGATATAAATCTAGATAATAATATTATATTATTTATAAAGGAATTTAAATAATTATTAAATGATTAATATTTAAGGCATGGGTTGCTATAAATGTGTAACAGATGAAAGACATTTTAGTTTTGTATGGTTTAATAATTGGAGATTTTAGGGGATGTAGTCACCTTGCAATGGAGTCGTCACAGGTTTTTGTGAATCTCAATTTGAACATGGGCGATCTGAGATATGCGTTCTTATCTAGAAATGGAGTCATTCAATCTAGAATGGTAGTGTTCGTTCTCTACTCCACTCGTTAGTTATGGTTCAAATGAGAACTCTTATTTTGTGGCCAGTAAAAGGATTTCATTTGTAGAGGATATTGCAGGTTCTGTTCAATATTTAAGCCATTTTCATTTCTTACATACCATTAAACACACATAAGATGGCACAATTGCAGTGGATGCTGATCCTAATGCGATCAGATAACATAAGAATTTATGTAAGTTCTCTTTATTGGCGCACATAACTTATGAAAAATGGCCAAACCCTAGTCTTATATTGATATCAAAAATCAGATTTCGCAATGCTGTAACATTCATAGATGGCCCCTAATTCATATTGGAAAAGGCTATTATCACATAATACTTTAGAAATAAGAGGATATTAATTAGTCTTGGCATGTAGGAAATATCATCTTGAATCCCGACACTATTTCTTTATCTGAATGGGATGATAATTTTAACCCCTATAATTAGATACACACAAATGTACAGGTCTGGACCAGATTTCATGGGATACCATGGGTGTACTAGCATCCCAAAATTATTAATCACCTGACCTCTAGCTTTGGAAAACCCCTCAAAATTGATCAGATAACATTGGATGGGGACCTAGGTTGTTTTTCCAACATTCTTGTTCACATCAAAATGGAATCACTTACTCCAAAACATATTTCTATCATTGTCAATGAGCATAAATTGGACATCAAGCATAAGTTCGAATTCTTGCCCCACTTTTGTGATCACTGAAAAATGGTAGGACATGAAATAATGAACTGAAGTGTAGTGAAGAAGTTTGTCAGTCCTCTCCCTTCCCCTGCTGTCTGGAAGGAAGTCCCAAAAGGTAAAACCATCAAGCATGCAATTCTCTCCAAGAATGATAAATCTGCACAGTCCAGGTCTGTCATATGGATTTCAACCACTAGAAAAACTTGGCCTGAACTGGCTGAGGAGGAAGAGAATGTCGAGAATCCACTACATTTGGATGAAAATCATGATTCTCAAAATGGACCTCCTGATACTATTAGGAAATATTCTTTGTAAGCTGACATTACTTACATGTTATTGTATGATGTTTTCTCTACTATCTCTTCCCTAGAAACTGACGATTTTGTAGCTACTCTAGTCATCCAGAATATAGAGGAATATCTTAAATTAGATTCTTTGGGACCACTACCTATTGAACTGGGGGTAGACTTCATCCTTAAGCGGATGGATCTGGATCTCGTAAATGTGGGCCTTACTGGTTCAAATGAAGTAGTTATTAATCCCAGTCATGATGATCTTCCAATTCAAAAGCAGGTAATGGATTCTGATAATAATGTCAGTGCAAGTCCAAAAGTACCAGTGCTGAATTCCTCATATTCTAGTGCTTACAGTGACATAAGAAACAAGCCTATTTTATATTTGCAGAAATAATAAAGAAAATCAAAATGAAACAAGAAAGATTAATCAAAAGAAAAGGGGTAAAACACCCCCAAAACTACGTCAAAATGAAGATTCTTTTTTTGGAAATTCCATAGAATATCCAACCTTGGTACTAAAATTTCATTAAGGCCCCTTATAGGCAAAAAAATTATTTATTTAATATGTATTGATGATCCATAAAAAATTATTTGCAGGAAGGATAACTAGATAGTCAATAGTGGAAATCACATTCTCGGGAAAATTCAAGCTTCTCCTTCTTAGGATAGGTTTTGGATTCTTGTTCATGCCACAGTGAACAATACCTCTATTATCCAAGAATCATAACAATGCATAACGTTCTCTTACTCTTTAGAAAACGACATTTTTTATGTACAATTTTTTATGCACACAATACTTATACTAATAGAAGATATCTTCTGGCCTCACATCAAGGACCTCTTAGGTACCATCTCAGATCCTTGGTTTATAATAGGAGAATTCAATGCCATTTTTCATGTAGATTAGAAAATGGGAGATTTCTTTAGTATGGTTTCATCCAGAGAGTTTAATGGTTGTGTGAAGGATGATAATATTTTTGAGGTCAATCTTCTTAGGTCCATGTTCACTTGGTACAAAAGGCACGTGAATGGTGTGAGAGCTAGTAAAATTGATAGAGATTTTATAAATGAATCCTCATCAAGGGTTTGGATATCTATTTGATGTGTTATTTTGGAAAATAATAATTCTAATCATCATCATATTTTGATGACATTCCTTGATAATGAAAAAAGGCTACCCATTCCTTTCAGATTCAATAATGCTTGGACGAATACTCTTGATTGCTGCCAAATTATTAATGATTTTTTGGCCTCCAATAAATTGGATGGAAGTGCACTTTCTCTCATTCATAATTTTAAGACTCTCAAAGCCATGATGAAATACTGTAGTTGGAAGCGTTTCAATCGTCTTGATGAGGAAATTTATGCTCTTGAAGGCTCTCTTCATGTAATTCAAAAGATGGTTACTAAGAGAAACCTTCCCTGATGGGATCACTCATGAGGCAGAGATGTCCTCTAAGTTGAAAAACTTGTTCAAGATCAAAGAAATAATTAAAAAAGACCTATTTAAAATCAAATGGATGAATTATTGAGATAGAAATTCCATGTTCTCTAATATGTTATAAAGATCTAGGCCTGTGAAAAAGCCCCTCTCTCTTTTGACAGATGGTGATAAAATTTTCAATGACAGACAAGCTCTTTCTAATCACATTGTCTCTTTCTATGATAATATATTCAATGGGTCTCCAAAGAATAAGTATCTCAGAGAATGAGTCATTTTAATTCTTGTTTCTAACAAGGATACTTTGATCCCCACCGCCACTCCCCTGGATTTTGAGAATAAAGAAGTAGTTTTTGGTCTTAATAAGGACAACTCTCTTGGACTAGATGGATTCACAAATCACTTTTTTCAAAACTATTGGTAGATGATCTAGCATTATATCTAAATGATTGTCAGACACTTCTTCAAGGGTTTATTTTTTCCTCCAGGTATTAATTCTCATTCATCACCCTTATTCCAAAGGTGGAAAATACAAGTGATATAACTCAGTTTAGGCCTATTGTGCTTGTGAACACTCTTTACAAAATTATTTAAAAAATTCGGGCTACTAGGCTTGTTGAGATTGCCAACAAGATTGTCTCCGAGAATCAATTTGGAATTTCAAGGGAAGAAACATTCAGGATTTCCTTATCACGGCCCCAGAGTGAGTAAATCTAATACGAAAATCTACTAGGGGAGGCAATATTTCTCCCAATCTGGACATCAAAAAAGCATTCAACACTCTGGACTGGGGTTTTATTTTCAAAATTCTTCTTAGATTTGAATTCAAATCTATGTTTATTAATTTGTTAGAGTTATTCTTGTCTCTACTCGCATTTCTATTATAATTAATGGTTCTCCAGAGGGTTACATCAAGTGCTCGAGAGGGCTGAGATAGGGCGACGTTCACTATGTTATTATATTTTCCATTGTAGAAGATTACCTCATTAGGATTATTATTCTCATGGTGTATAATGGGGAACTTAAAACCATTAGGGATTATATAGGTATTTCATCCCCTTTCAATTTATTATTTGCAAATGAAATTATTTTATTCACATTGGGAGACATGAGGAATATATAGAACATCAAAAGAGCCCTCCATCATTATGAGTAAGTCTCAGAACATGAAGTTAATTCGGGTAAATCTTTCATCTTCTTTTGTAAGATTTTATCTTCACCTTGGAGGGTTTGAATAATCAATGACATGGGAATAAGAGAGGGTTCTATCCCATTCAATTATCTTGGGCTTCCTATGTTTTGGGGAAGGCCTCATGCTTCATATTGTGTTAACATCCTTAGTCAATTTTAAAGATCTATTGCCTTCAGGAAAGGTAAATCTCTTTCCCTTACTGGAAGATCTTGTCTTGTGAAGCATGTGATGGTCTCCAAGCTCTTCTACTCTTTCAAGGTCTATATTTGGACCACCTTAGTTATTTAATATATCAATTCCCTTATGAGGAACTTTGTATAGAGTGGAAATATTTTTGAAAAAAAGATTATTACAGTGTCATGGAAAAAGTGTTGTATGCCCACTACTCTTGGGGGTCTTGTCATAAAAAATTTGTCACTTTTTAACCAGTCTCTTAAGGCCCATTTCATCTGGAAGATCTTCAATAACAGTAACTCATTTTCTTTCCTCAGACATAGATTCCAGGACAAGATTAGAGAAAGGAGTGTCTGCTACATGGAATCATCAGTTTGGCCTGGACTCAAAGCGGTGTCTAAAATAATTATGAACCAGACCCACTAGTTGGTCAGTGCAAACTCTTTACTATGATTTTGGCATGAAAATTGGGTTGGAGATCCTCTCATGGAAAGGATCTCTTCTTCAAACCATGATTTTAACCTCAGAGGCTCTATAAGATATCAAATGTCAAACATTAACGCCCTCCCAGATGACATTCTACAAATTGTTTCTAACTACAACTTCTTTAACAATGGTGACATTCTAGTTTGGGAACCAAGTCTGAATGGGCAACTCGACTCCAATGATTTCTATAGAAATATCATTTCAGCTTCTAAAAAGTGTATCAGTCAGTTTAATAAGAAAGGGATACCCCCTTCTAGGATTACCTTAGTTTGGAGGCTTTCATTTTATTAATTATTCATTGATGATTACCTCCAATAGGTTGGAGTTCACTTCTGCTCGATATGAGTTCTTTTCCACCAACACTAAGAAGACATCGACCATCTATTTCATAGATTCCACTCAACTTCAACCCTCTGGATTGAGGTTGCTGACCTATTTAGTGTCTGACTTCCTATTATAAATTTGCTAATAGTTTTTATTCTATCTTTTCATGACATCCCGATGTCAAAGAAAGTTTCTATTTTCTTTCAAGTGGATTTTTGGAGTTAATTCACATCCTATGGAGAGGCCGGAATGAAGCCATTCATGACCAGTTCTGCTTTAATTTTAATGCATCTTTTTATCAAATTTTTTATGCAGTTCGAAGGTCCAATGCACTGTATCATTATTACTACAACTACTTGGGGTCTGATCTCCAAGTTTTAAGAAGGGTGTAGCTAAAATGTAATTACCCTCTTCTTTTCCGCAATCTTGAAGTTGTCTAGTACCTTCCTTTTGTGGGTTTGATTAAATGTAACACAGATGGGGCTTTAGAGGGAAATACAGGACCTACAAGACATTTTCATGTCTTCAGGGACTCCAATGGTGATGTTATTGAATTCAATTTTAGTCACTGTGTAGTCGCAATAGCCCTTGAAGTTGAGATGTATGGTCTGATTCGTGCTGTAAGGATCGCCATGAAAATGAACTGGGACAACGTCTGGTTTGAATGTGATTCTACAACAATTTTTCAAGCTGTCAGATCTGGGCAGGTGCAACTTTCTTGGAAATTGACAACACTTTGGTCCAGCTGTCTTGGTCATCTTTCCACCATGAGCTACATTATTACTCATGTCAATCATGAAACCAATACCGTAACTGAGTTGTTGAACAACAAAGGTGCAAATGGGGATGTTTTTTTATGACTTTGGATGCTTACCAATGATATTTCTCTTTTATTTCCAAAAGATAAATATAAAATCCCTAATTTCTGTCTATTGTAAATTTCTTTCTTTTTATAGAATGGCCTTAACACCATGTTTATTTAAAAAAATTAGAGCTTTAGCAAATTTTTATATGAATTTTGCATCAGTTTTTGATGTAGTGGACTATGAGTATTGGATATATTGGATGGATTTTTATATTATTAATATTAGATTAGGGAATTTTCTTATTGTTTAAAGATATTAAAAGATTCCAAATTAGTTGATTATGAGTTTTAATAGTGAGAAGATATAGTGAACCAGGCTCTTCATATATGTATATTACATATTTTTATAATAAAATTCAATATATTAAAAAATCACATTTATGAGGACCATAATAATTTGTGTATTTGGAGACTAGGTACACGATGTTCTATCTTGGTGAAAGATCTTCAACATCACCCATAATGATACTATCCTTTAGTAGTCTTGATAAAAATACCCTACTTGATAACTCTATTCATTACACAGGTAAAGGAAACATAAGAAAAGATGAGCTCAGATGCTCAGTAATAGTAATTATGGGAGATACATAAGCATACGATGAACATAATGGTGTCATAACATGAGAATAACATACTAATATCATAAATTTCATATCAAATATCCGAATATCGAGTATGATTGATAGTTTATAACATAAAAATCCTAGAGAAATTAAATAACATTATCCATGAGATCATAACATTGTCATAATTCACAGAATTATGGCACACACATAAGCATAGAAAATTATTTACATGCTGTTCAAGTCTCAATGAAATGGATATCATAGGAGAATGAGTTCACTCCCCAAACAAGCATAGTAGTAAAGGCTAACACACCAGACCATCATAGAGGAATAAGTAACATACAAAACCATGTTCACTCCCCATTCCAGTACTATCTATCTCATGAAATATAAATAATTACCCAATGTATTAGAGGAATATATAGGTCCCACACATCACATAATGAAAATCAAATGTATGTGTTCCACAAGATTATAAAACATTCATCATATCATAACCCATGAAATGAAATGGGTTTCATAGACATTTCATCATATCTATAGCATACCAACCTGATTAGTCACCCGAACAGTGCTTTTGGGCCGAGTCCCACTTGCCTTAGTCTGGCCTCCCAGTACACTAAAGGCTTCTAACTAGTAGTGAGGGTGTAATAAAAGGTTAAATTATTGAGACTATACTATAAAAGTATGATAATATAGTGTTACAATTATATATATAACATGTTTTGGGAGAAAATACTCAACAAACTCAAACCAGAACATCTGATGGTAGAAGCACCGTCAAAATCATGCCACAACAGAAGCATAATCAACAACATTAGTAGATTCAATAAATAGTCAAACATACCACTCGTATCTACTAAATAGAGAATGAATCCCATAGGTGTATTACAAGACAATAAAAATTAAAGGGTCACCCATGACTGACCATTAGTTTATTCATATATAAGATTACTGAATAAAAGTAAAATAAAAAGGGAGACTCCTACTAAGGCAAGAACAAAAGGTCCCTTTCCTTCCATCAATTCCAACTTGAACACTAGGATCTTTCCTTAGATCCCTAACCCTTACATGAACATAAAATCATGAAGTACAAACACATCCTGAAGGTCCCATATAGGGTGTGATAATGATTGTTAGTAGGTTACCACCCATGTGTCAAAAAAAATAGAGACACATGAATAAATATATTAACACACACTTCACTGGTGCTCAAAATCCACTAGGTAGCTGTCATTTTCCTCGACCAATGCCAGAACTACATATATGGAGAGGATCCTTATCTCATAACTCAAGGAATCCTATGATGTCATATAGTCCAATGTGAACCCTGAGGTTCCACCTCCAAATTACAACAGTCACCACGTTCTATCAATAGAGTAACCTACATCCCCATGGGATGTCCAATCAAATTGAATCTGGTCCCATGGTCGCCTACTCAAAATCACCCTCAAAATCACTTTTTTTTCATTTTTAGAATAAACCACTTTATAGAGAAGTGGGAACCTCACTATAAAATTCACACAGACCAAAACAAGGGCAAGGAAAGATTACAAAGATAATAACACCCATTGGCTCAAAGCCCATTGTGTGGTGGCACATCGATACATGTCCTTAAATAGTAACCACCTTTAGCTTAACAACTAACATCCTGAGAAACAGTGATTCCCATCCTCTAAAAATATCCTCACCTAATGGCCTCAACCCAGACGAGACTCAACCCCCAACTAAAAACTTTAATGCCATCCTATGATGGATCCTCACCTTCACTATATATTTTTATAGAAAGAACCCCTGAAACAATTACCTAATAAACATTATAGAGGACCTCTACCCACATGATTTTTCAAAATAACATCATCACCAAGTCAACCTATGTCCACATGACTCAAAAATGGTTCTTCGTCAACTACAAGTGAGGAGAAATCCAAACTTTAGTACCTAAGACACATCAAAACTGACACCTCGTTCACATACACCAATTTTTCTAATGTCCAATGGCCGTTACATCTAATATCTTGAGCCACACCCTCAACCTTATGGACCTTATGCCTCAGTTTGATGATCGATTCCTACAACTGATGGTGGAAACTACCCAAATGGCTTGAGCCAAGCCCGTCTAGATGAACACATCACCTCAATTTTAGATGGACATCACCATATCAAACTTCAAGACATGCCTATCAAGATCACATGGATATAAATAGCACCTCAAAAGAAATTTAAAATATATATAATACAATTTAATTTAAATAAAAATATTTCCGGGTAATTTAATGGAACCAATATACAATAAATATAATGAATCAATTTAATATTATGAAAACCCTTTGTCCTATATTTACAAGGTTTTTAGCCTCTCACATAGATCAATCCAATTATCACCTTGATTGGGATTTCTCACTAAAATACCACAAGGGATCAATTAATTAATTAAGAACAACCATAAAATTTAAGTGGTATCCCTTGGTCAATACAATTAAGATCTTAATGATCCCCCAAAACACTCATAAAATATGAAATAATGTTATGAACCACCTACCTTGGTGTCTTAGATGTAGTTATGTCCAATATTAGCCTCAAAATCTGATCATTTTAGAAGAAATTAGAACTTTAGATGAATGCCCTAAAAATAAGGAAAAACAAAATACATTGATTTAGCAATTCATGAGGTGAGATTAAAATATAATTGAGTAATTGGTGATTAGAGCCTTACCGAGAATATCCAATACCACATATGGCTTGAAAAACAGAGGTAGAATGAAGAAATGAGTACAAAACCTTCCAATGGTGGAAAATAGAGGAATCCCCCCACTTCTGTGTGTGACCCACAAAGGAATAAGGTGGAAAAAGAAGAAGAAAAAAAGAAATAGGCGGAGGGGAAATGTTTTTCCTCTCTTTTATAAGGCTACATTTTTAGCTTTCATGGTTTACCAAACCACACATAAATATTGTAGGCCACAATGATGAGGTACTGCTTTAATGGAAATACTCTTGTGGCTTGTACATGATTTTCCCTAAACACGCGCAAGCCATGTGAAATCTATCTTAAAAAACTATATAGTTTCACGAACATTCTTGTGCCCATAGCCTCTCATTTTTTCAAATGTGTGGCCTCACGAAATTGGGCTGCACTATTTTCTTAGAGAGTCCGCACGATTTACCCAAACCCTGCACCTTAACCTAAAACCCCCTAAATAGGTTCTTCGGGACTTTAATGCACTCAAATCCCTTTCGAACACTGACACATTTTAATAAACCTTCAAACCCATTCAGAATCAAAATACTAGATTGATGAAACTCTCATAATTGAGATCCTATGAATGAAAATGAAATTGGCATAGCCATAAATTTCTATAATTTCAAAAATGGAAAGGATTTAGCCAACTCCCAAAACCTACGACGTTACAGTAAAATAACCCATGGAAAATAGATAGGTATCATAATCATTTAATCTTTACTAGACCAATGAAAAAAAAATTCAAATTTTTTTACCATGGTATAACTTCTGCAAGTGAAACAGGTTTTATAAAAATATTTTCATCTGAAACCATTCATATTAAGAACGTGAATGGAATCTTTTGTTCATATCACTAGTGAATAATAAATTATATCAATGTTTTTCATATATTATGGAGAATTATTTTTAAATATAAATCTATATTAATATTTCTTTTAATTTTTTTTTTATGAAAATTGATTTTTAAAAATAATAATTATAAAGTAAGTTTGAAATAATTTTCATTGAGAATAAACTAAAAAACATATATGAAATATTATAAAAGATTCATGAATAAATATTTTTTATTATTTGGATTTTATTAAAAAAACATTATGAAAGTAGTTTTATTTGAAAAAACCCTTACAACATATAAATGAATTTTCAATGAATATAATGATCATGATGGCGGAAAATTCCATTTATTCTATACATACTAAAAAAGATTCCTTTCACATTTCTGGTAAAACACAAACATGAAATTTTTGGAAAATGACATGAATATTATTTTAACAAAATATTGTAAAGAAATAAAAACATTGGAAAAAATTACTTTCATAAACAATTTTGTGAAACTTTATATCAATTCTGAAAACATTTTCAGAAAACATGGGTTTGGAATAAAAATGGTTTCTGACAATATAGATAAATAAATATGATTTTTCAAAAAAACTATTTTAAAATATTGAGTATATAAAGATATAAAAATGAATGGATAAAATTTATTCTCATGAATTAACAATAGGATATTAATATACATTAATTTATTAAGGGATAAATTTTAATATTTCATTCCTTGAAGAAAAATCTTGAATAATTTTGATAAATGATGGAATTATATCATAAAACCCATACCTCTTTGGTAACATTGAATGACATAAATAACAAATGATTAATGTTAAATGAAACATATAATATCATGATAATAATTAAATTCAGAAAATTTTGTGTCAATTTTTTTATATATAGACCTATAGAGAACATAGTTTCTTAAAAAAACATATGTCTCAATGAATGAAAATTGTGACAAAAATACCTTACCACTTTGGTAAATTTTGAACCATAAACCCTGTGAATGAAATATCCTAAAATTGATATTTAAATCTATAAATAATTAGTTAAAATAAATATAAAACACATTTATGGAAATTGAATACACATTATATGCAGAAAAAGTTTTGAATATGGCATGAATATAACGTATATAAAAGTAAGAAGAAAAATCCATTAATGCTTTAGTAATATTTAAAATTAAAAGTCCTAATAATGAATAAAATCAAATAAAACTTTAAATATCAAGAAAATAAGGATATTCCTAACATAAAATTTAAAATGGTTAGTATATAAACAACTCAAAACAAACATGAGCTGAATTTTTATATGTCTCTTTGAGATAAATGAGAGACTGGAAATCTATTTCCTTAGGTATCGATTTCCTTGAAACATGTTTGAAAGAAATATATAAAAAATATATGTTTATTACAAAAATATTATAGAACCACAATTGAACATATCATATCAAATATTATTTACTTATTACAATTTATGATCCATTTATCTACAATTGCTTGTTAAAATTAATTTTTTTTGAAAATAACCTCATTGTTTTTCATATATGTTTTGATTTGTTATTATTTGGTCTTATTATGGTGATATTAGTTACATAGTCTAAGAATAATAATCATGAAAAAATAATCATATCTATACATCAATTATACATTTAATACCAATCATGAAATACTATTTTTTAGAAATGAAGTACGTTACAATCATGGAGGCGGTAGGTCATATGTATGCATGAATAGCATTTCCATTATTCAAAGATCACTATAGAATATAGGTATGTAATATTTTATATTTAAAAAAATTATTAAAATATAATATCATTTCATTAAATCCACTTATACATATCATCCATGTTGTGTGGTGATGAAATAAATGGTTGACCTTGCTTCGTGGAGGCAGTAGTTCACATGTGCAAAAATGAAGTTTTTCATCTTTTAGTGAGTGAAAAAGGTAAGAAATAAAATGATATATTATCATAGAAGATTAATAAATAAGCCCTTATTATCCTAATTATTTCAATTTTATCACATTAATTCATTAAATTTATCTTTCTTAACATCCATGTAAATCGTGAATGAAAAACAAATCACAACGCTTCGCGAGGTGGTAGTCCAACGTACACATGAGAAACATCAGGATATCCCTTACGAAATGAAACGTTAAAAATGTATATATAATTTTATGACTTAATAGTTATAATTATTTTTTAAATAACATATATATCCTATATATCTTTCATTATACTGATCTTTGAGATTTGATAATCAAAAAACGATTGACATTAGTTCGTGAGACTGTTGTCTATCGTATACATGAATGATGTTTTTGTAACCCATATGATTAATGTGGAGATGGTTGTATGAGATAACATTAATATAAAAACATATCCGTATATGGAATATAATAATTATTTTATATAATCATGTTTTTATAATAATTTAATGAGGTGTAGGAAGAAATAAAATAAAAATTCTCATTGAATAACGTTACTTATTCATTAGGTATCCTCTTTAGGTTTTCACCAAAAGCATTCATAGGTTGGTTTTATGACCCAAATAAGGCTTATATGATGTTATTAGGGAATTTTAAGGGAATATTATAGGTATTTGGTGATCAAAAATTGGTTTATGGCATGAATAATAGAGGAGAGGTGTGGCATTTTATAAGTGGAGAGAGTGAAACACAAGATATTTTTTTTGAAAAAAAGGTGTACCCATGTTTCTATCATGCTAAAAGGATAGAAAATGGATTATTGTTGAGACATAAAAATTATTGAATCTAAATTTGTAAAAAAAATATATTTTATACAATTTTGAGGTCATTTTAATCCTTCTCTTTTTAGTTTGACTGTTTGGCAAGCCCATTTTTATGTTAACCACAATTATTAATTTTTACTATTTCCAGTACTCATTTCTGTAAAAAAAAGTTAAATGGATGAGATATTATAGATTATTATTATTAAAAATATGGAATTAATTTTTTAAAATTCAATTCATAGAAGTGGAAATGTTTGATTTAAAATTAATCTTGTAGACCTGACGAGAAAGTGTGGGTTTCAAAGAGAAAATATTCAAAAGCATACAATGTTTACATATAAACATATGAATTTTAAAATGATTACAATGAAATAATTTAGATTAATATATATATATATAATTGAATGACTTTAATTTCAATTTTTTTTATTTTTATTTATCTTTATAAAATATTTAAATGTAAAGGTAGATATTAATTAAAATTCATTATTTTTCACTATTCATACAAAATTAATCATTTCCAAAAATTCTCAAAAAATTAACTCTAAGATAATTATGATATTATTATTTCAAAAAATATTTTTATATTTTCAAATAAATTTTATAAAATTATCAAAAATTTGTTTTAAAAAAACAACTGCATAAAAAGGTGGAAAAAAGTTTTTTAGAAAAATACTGGTTTTACGCATTAAATTTGATTTATTATTCTTTATTGTCTAATAAAAAAATTAATTTCAAAAGGTTGATTAAATAATTAATATATAAATTTCACAAGAATCAATCAACAATTTTTTTAATTTATTGAGGTAAAAAAGATTTATTTGCATAAAAATAGTTTTTCCTAAAAAATTTGATTTTTTTCATTTTTAATTAAATGGACAAAAAAACATTTTATATCCACGTATAAACCATATATTTACATCATATATTTAATAATATTCATTCCAACCATTCCAATGACAAGGTGATAACTATCATATCATAATAATTTAATAATATAACATGTTTCATTTAAACATTGGGTTATGTGTAATGAAAGATAGACACATTGTTCTCTGTAACGAAAAATATAGAAAAGATTAAATTTATTTGAAAAAATATGTCCCAAAATTTCGAAATGTTAGAGGAGAATTCAGGATTTCAGTTGAATTTTAGAGTTTAGAAAACTATTTTATATTCAATTCAATGAATTACATATCATATGAATCTTCCTATAAAAATTAATTGAAAATTTTGAAAAATATTGAGATTACCCATTTTATAAAAATTAATGTCTTTGATATAAAGAGATATATGTTGAGGGTGGATTATCAGTCTCTTTATTTTCTACAGGGTGACTCTCTTGGTTAGATACAACAATATTTCATGATAAATATTAATATTCTAAAATATCTTTGTGATATAGATAATAGACATGAGAAACATGTTGATGAAATTATTGATACAATTTTTAAGGAGGTATAGTCCCAGAGGAAAATTATTTATGACATGAAGCATATTATGAAGTTGAGTTTTAATGACTTGATCATAAGTTTAGTGAAATTTGAAATTTTATTTAATAGAGATGCTCAAAAGGGAAAATAGAATAGTGATAGAGTAGTACTTCCTTACATTGTTTCCAATGTTATGAATTCATATATGAGTACTTATGTGGGAAGTTATAAGTGGTTTTTGGATGATATATGTTTGGTAATTTCAAAATGTGTATTTTTTAGATATATTTTAGAGAAAAAATATAAAATATAGTCAAAATTATAGGAAAGATAAACCTAAGGAAAAAAATTAATTAAATATTAAAATATATGGATATAAAAAACATGGTTATATTGGATTGATCTATTTACTGATAATGATAAAATATAGAGAAACTATCCTTTAAAAAAATTAGCTAGAAGGTTTAGAAGGTAATTCACACCAGGTGTGCGAGAGAAAATTCTAATAACTCTTACTGTTATTTAGAAAGATATGATAAGCATAAGACAACAAGGTTTTATGTAAAAGATTGTTGGAATAAATTTCTTTTGGGAAATGAAACTATTGAATACCATAAGAATTTATCTATGGTTCCTAATTTTATATACAAATTTTCTAATGGGGAAGACGAGAGAACATTATATGAAGAAATGATAATAAATGTATTGGATGTTGAGTATACACACAAAATAATTTTTTAAGATGTTTTCTAAAGCTAATGATGATATTTATCAATACTGAAGTGAGATATATAAAATGAATTTAAATTTGAATGTAAATATTACTTATGTTTGTACTTCTGTTTATAATGAAATTTCAACACTAATATCCAAATTGGCTATTTTTAATAAGTTTCTTTCTAATCTTACTTCCAGAAGAAATAATTTTAACAAGATTTTTAGATACCAGAAACATATAGGAACATCATCCAGAGTATGATATAAGGATACCAAAATCTAATAGTTATAGATATGTTATTTTTCACCAAAGAGTGTGACTTTGTTTTGGAATTTAATAGAGGAGGACATTTGAAGAATCAGTTCACTTTGATTAATGATCATCCTTTCAGAAATCTCAAATTTTTTATTTCAAAAGAACCTACAACAACTTATCATATACTTTTTTGAAAATATATGGGTTCAAAATGTTTTTCTGAAAATATTTCCAGAACTAATAAGGAATTGGTGCAGAATTATTAAATTCCAATTTCAATGAAAGAATTCGATTACGGGATGTTGAAAAAATTGGTCCTTTAAAATTTTATGTAGGATATTATTAATCTTGAATATGATATTTATACTCTCACATATTGATAGTTAAATAGGAAAAAATAATATTATTCATGAGTGTCTTACCTTTTTGTATGAACCCATATATGCATAAGATTTATTATTTTTTCTTACATGAAATGTTTTTTCTATTTTAATATTATCTTCATATTTTTACATATTCACTGGGAAATGGGGAGTTTATTTATTTTTTCATAATTTTTCATTAGATGATATTATATTTAATAAAATATTCACAAAGTATAAGAGTTAGTTTTTATTACATCATATAGAACAATTTTATTAGAAAAATATAATCGATGTGAATCAGAAGATAAATTTTGGAAAGTTTTTTCTTCTATATTTTAATTTGATTCTATGAAATGAAATTTATTTCTACTAATTTTTTTTTGATTTGTTAGAGGTAAGTGATATAATTTATTTTGGAAATTTATAATTTATTCTTTTATTATATATATTTTTCACCATATTTAGTTGGATAAGATTATGATCATTTTATTGTGCTAAAATTAGTAGTTGATGAATGACCCAATATAAAGTCTGGTGGAACCATGTTCTCTTTGTTTTTATTTATTATGGATCACTACCGTTTTTGAATTTTATTTATCAAATCAATACGATTTACATCTAGATCTTTATGGTATCTATGAAGACTCAACCCCTGTTTCTCGGAGTTAGTTATTTAATAAGTTACCTTGGTATAATTAAAATGAAATCATATCCTAAAGAAACTAATTAGTTTAGTAGTTTTTGAAAACCATACACATACATATGTTCAAAAATAGAACTTCAAATGAAATAAAATATGTAAATTCCTTTGAAAATATCCATAACTCCTAGGTTACCCCTGAAGGTCATTCATAATTTTCCTCTTCACGCCATGGGGAAAATAATACATAATAAAGGGTTGAGATTATATTCTTAGTAAGGGTACAAAATAAAACAGAAAATATCATAACAATAAATATTAGACATGGTGAATAACAAAAACCACATTCCATTAAAAATGAAGAGGAACATAATATGTATGGAATAAGGGATGAATAAATAATACCATAATAATGCCTAAAAATGTGTATTATTCTAGCCTAGTAACCTCATGGACTATCAATTACGTATTTCATAATGATGGAAATTCAAAATTTTAGACATTCTCATATATATCTTCAAGGCCTCGACCAAGATATATGAAAATTATTATGGCCTCAACTAAAACGATATCTAAAAATGGGCATGGCCTCGGCCATGTCCATGTTTGTTTTGTCTCATTAGACTTAACAATTAATCAATGGTCTATAGCAGGCCCCAACCGTCACATACAATGTGAGATTAATTTATCATATAAATGGGGATAAACTTACACAATATAACAATTAATATTGAAACTGACATATAAAATGTACATAACTTTCTCAAAATATACACACTAACTATTCAGAGTTATATGGTGAATTGTTTCAAGATAACACATCCATATTCAAACATATCATAAACCATTAAATAAAATATGGTTGATGATTTCAAAAATATATTAGTTCCAATTAATCATTCAGCCGAACATGAGTGTCGAAATAAATAAAATTATTCTTATAAAATCATCAAGTTGTTCTTGAGATAAATACACTTTTAATTTTGAAAGAATAGTCCTTTTGGAAAAATAATTGTATAAAACCTATGTTAGAAATAATTTAGTTTTATCTTAATAAAATATTTGATTTTAGAAAAATAATGGTGGCTTAAAATAGATTATAGAATGTACTTGATCATGGGTAGGAATTAGAGAAGTTCCCATGAAATGGGCTTGTATTTTGGGATGAATTGTTGAAAGATCCATTTAAAGAATGTAACTCCCCATTAACTAAAGGAAGATTATGTTTGGTAAAAATGTATAAAGTATTTTCATAGAATTCATGAATATTATAAAATAATAAATAATAATGTAATTGAGGTAATTATAGAGTAATATTAACCTGAATGAAAGTAGATGTTCGAGTAGAAAATATGTACCTTATGTTTGAATGTATTCTAAACATTACATTAATTTCACAGATAATGAAATTAAATAAATTAATTAACTAATTCAGAACCATTTATAAATATATTTTAATAATTAATGTTTTATTAATTTCATTTCTGTCGTTACTGATAAGTTATAAGATTGAATTTTTTCATTTCATAGTGTTCCTCTCATTGTCTTCATGATCAATTCACTAGATTATAAGTAATGGTGTTTAGGTGGAATGGATATAATTCTTCATAATCCAACATATGTATTATTTATGAACACACATAATTTTAAATGTTTATATAAATCACTTATTTACATTGTAGGATTATGATATTATAGATAGAACATTAGTGATAACCATTTAGATTATTTTGGAGATATCCCGATTTTTACAAACTAGTATGTCATATGATTTAGTATTATGTATATATACTAGCTCCAGAACATTTAATAGGTTATATAATATTTAATATATTATGGTTTACCAATAAAAATGGTTTCATGTCCATCCATTAATGATAAATTGAAGAAATAAGATTCATCTTCCAAGAAGGTTGTTAATCTTCACCTCCCAAACGATGATTTCGTTTATAAAATAAAAGAGGAATAGATAGTAGTTTGAAAGAGAATATTCCATTAAAATGATATAATTTGTTTATATAGATGATACTAGAGTTATCATGATCATTTGGATAGTGGTGGTGAATAGAAGATAAGAACATAAAATAAATATAAATGAAATTAAAAGAAAAGGGATGTTGATTTACCTCTTGAAATATCAAGTTTGAGAATCACCTTAAGGGAAGAGGTTTTGGTGTTTTGGAAAGACCATGGGCTCCTAAATATGGGGAGAGACTAGGGAAGAGTATTTAGGAATAACTATGTGGATAATAAAGGCTTAGAAGAGTGATGAGAGGTAGGAGCGAGTGGTGAATTTTATAGTGGGGGAGAGGGGTCCGTCAGAATAGCCCGAAGGTCTTCATTTTTTATTATTTTCTGAAAATCCACCTTTCAAGGGGTGTGGTGGAACCCATATAAGGCCCTAAGGCTTAGAGATAATTAAATGAACCGCATGTCTTAGAGGAATCACCCATATAAGAAAACTTAGAACTGCTCCTCCCCATCATATGTCATGATATCAACACTCCACCTTCAAAGGGCTGGTCAGCTAGCTGTCCTATGCAAAGCTACACAGGCCTGATACCAATGGAAAAACCATACCCTCTCATTCATCCAATTATAGTTATCTCTGCTCCAGTGAATGGGCCTACCCTGAATCCTCCACTGAAGCCTTGTTCCTTGTAGTCTTACTGGTACATATACATTTCATGTGGCCCGAAGACCTTGGGATGGACCTAAGGCCTTATGTTGGCCCGAAGGCCTTGAGAATTAGCTGGCCCGAAGGGCTTTGGTGGCCCGAAAGTCTTGTAGGACTCGAGGACCAAACCGGTGGCCCAAAGGCCCAAATGGATGAATTGTTTTGAATACTATAGTACCTGATATAGTACTGCTAAAATACTACTATGGTATAACTACAGTACACCCGAAAACATACCTCGAACTGGATTTGATCTCAGGTCTTATGGATGCACCTACCGAGTCCTCACCAACCGGGTTGAGGCTCATGTTTTAGGAGATGAGTGATTTTTGAATATCTTATTCATTATTTTATTATTATCCTCATGACAACCAATAATATTGATTAATGTAAATAAAAATATTAATAAGATCATTTTTTTACAAATAATGTTTTTTACATAATACATTATCCATGGAATAGTGTATTTATCTTATAATGTATTTATACAGTAAATTACCGTATTTTACTATTCACAAAATTCAAATATTTCAGAAAAATCCAGAAAATTCACCGTTAATATTTTTTGACATGTAGAATTAAAAAATGAACTCATTTTTATGAGAATAATATTCTAAATATTTGAAAATTAATTTTTATATAAAATCATTATTTTAATGAAAAATATAGTTTTTAATTTTAAAACTAATATTTTAACATGTTCACAATTTTACTAATGTATCATAAAAATACCCTAAAATAATAGGACCAAAAAATATTTATTTAGGAAAACATTTTGTGAAAATAAATTTTATTTTAAATCAATTTAGTACATTAATATTTGTATTTAATATTTATTACTCACAAAAATACTAAAACTTACTCATTTATTTTTAAAATATTTACTCTCATTTATATGGTGCCTATATTTTATTTATATATACATGGGTGAGGTTATTATCCATAAGGGTGCATTACTATTTATAAGGTAAGTTACTATTCGCGAACAATGTAAGTCGATCATATCATTCTTCAAATATCATATTGATAGCAACTGTGGATGTCCGTTTTTCCGAATTTAAATAACAAAAGGGAAAAAATTATATCTAAAAAATTGGTTAAAACTATCTCCAATAAATGTCAAAGTGTTTGTTGAACATAGAATCTATGTTGAAGGCATTTTATAAACAAAATTATTTGTAAATACTAGGGGTGTTACATCCCCCCTAGAAACATTTCACCCTCGAAATTACTAGAATGTTACCACATAAAGAGATTTAGGTAGGTATTCACCATAAGTTCCTCAAGACGCCATGCTACCTATTCAATTTTTTGATTTATACAAAGTAACTTTACCAGCTGAGCCATCTAATTCCTCAATACCTATTCTTTTGTACCTAGAATCTATATAGGCTCTTCAGAGTAAGATAAGTCAGTTTCCAATTCTATAACTACAAAAGTGAGGACATGCATTTGGTCTAACATGTACATTATCAATAATGAGACATGGAACACATTGTGAACCTTATAAAGGATTGGATGAATTTCCAAATGATAATACAAAACTCCAATTCCCTTCAAAATTTCAAAATGGCCAATGTACATGGGGCTCAGTTACCCTTTCTTTCCAAATCATATAATGACCATTCATGGAGATACTTTCAATAAAACATGATCCCCCTCTAGAAATTCAAAATCCATCTTCAAATTATCAGCATTTCCCTTTTTTCATACTTTAAGCTTCTTTGATATGGGTTTGAATAGTCTTTACCTTTTCCATTTATTCCTCCACAAGATCTTAGCCCACAAGCTTCCTTTAACCAACTTCATCCCAATATGTTGGTGTACGATATCACATTCTATACTGTGCTTCAAATGGTGCCATTTGAATACTATAAAGGAGTATATTATTGTTAGAAAACTCCACCAAAGGTAAATACTGATCCCACATACCTTCAAAGTCAAAGAAGAATGATCTTAACATGTATTATAAAGTTTGGATCATCCTTTGTAACTTCTCATCAGTATGGGGGTGATAAATAGAACTCAAATGAAGCTCAATGTCTAAAGATTTCTGATGACCTTTCCAGAATTTCGATGTAAATAGAGGATCACAATATAACATTTTTGAAAGAGGTTCTCCATGAAGTCTTTCAACTTCATTTATATAGATTCCATAAAAAAGAATTAGTGGAAAATCTTTCCTCATAGTGATAAGATGTGCAGATATTGTAAGTTGATCAACAATTAACCATATTACATCATTATTTCTTGGATTTTCGGGCAATCCCATGACAAAATCAATGGATATTTCATCCCATTTCCTTGTAGGAATAGGTAGAGGTCATATTAATCCTTCAATATGTTTTCTTTTATCCTTCACCTATTGACAGACTAAACATTTTGACACATAATAAACAATTCCCCTCTTCATGTTACCCCATCTAAAATGTTCCTTGAAATATCTATACTTAATAGTTTTAAGAGGATTTATAGACAAATTAGAACAATGAGAAACATCCAATAAATCCATTTTTAGCTCACGTATATTTGGAACACAAATCCTCTTCCCAAACTTCTGAATTCCGTCTTGATATATGAGTTCTTCCGACATCCCATCATTCATAGCATTAATTTTCTTTTGAAAAGTCTCATCATTAGGCTAAGAAATTTTCATCCATTCTAATAGACATAGTTGGGCCACAAATTGAAAAATTAATGTTGTTTCACCTTCTTTATTGATTCCCATATCCATCCTCACTAAATCCATGTACACAAGATCACTGTATATTTTCAATTTTCATAGAACTCCATGATCCTTGCAACTCAATGCATCAACTACCTTATTATCCCATCTGGGGTGGTAGTGTAGGGAACAGTAATAATCCTTGAGTAGATCTAGTCATCTCCTTTGCCTCATATTGAGTTCTTTTTGTGATAATATAAATTTCAATATCTTTTTATTTAGTGTATATATCACATCTTTCACTAGAGAGATAATGTCTCCATAACTTTAGAGAAATGATTACAAATGATAATTGAAGATAATGAGTTGGATATTTCTATTCATGTCTTTTTAACTACCTTGATTCAAAGGAAATAACTATATTATTCTACATTAGAACACAACCACGTACTTTTTTTATGCATAACTATAGATCACAAATCCACCATTCCCTGATAGTAGATACAGGATCAAAGAATTCACTAGTCACCTTTTCAATTCTTCAAAAAATTCTTCACATTAGTTTTTCAATATGAACTTAACCACTTTATGGGTATTCTTCGATAAAGGGTTGACCAGTCATGTGATTTTCTGAACAAAAAGCCGATAATAAAATTCTAACCTAATAAAACTACATTCCACAGTTATTTTGTTGGAGCGGGTCATTCAAAAACTGTATTTTTTTGAAAGATTAACTAAGATTTAATCTTTAGAGATAATATATCTATGAAAAGAGTTGGTTTCAAGATATAATTAATGATTTCTAATCTTCCCATATAACTCATTTCTTCTATGAGTCTTTAGAATAATTCACAAGTTATTATCATGATCCTCTTATCTTTTGGAGTATAACAATATATCATCAATAAATACAATAAAAAATACATCAAGATATTCCTTGAGAAATATATTCATTTGATCATGGAAATATAGGGTGCTTTATTCAGTAAAAAATGAATTACTATAAACTTCTAATACCCACACACGGTTCGAGATGCTTTCTTTTGAATATTTTCCTTCCTCACACGACTGCCTGAAAGTTAAATTTTTATTAAAGATCCATTTTAAGGGGTGAGGGAGAACCTGAAAGACATCAAGGAATTGAAAACAAATCATGCATCACAGATGAAAGATCAAATATAAAAAACAATCAAATTCAAAAATTTAGAGAATCTCCTCCCAGCATCTAAAACCTAGGATCAGCTTCCACCATCTCAAAGTTGCTCGGAAAAACTATCTCATGCAGGAGTGCACGGGCCTGGAACTGATGGAAATTTCCATACCCTCTCAAACATCTTAATCTAAATAGTGATGATCTGGTTGAAACTTCTTGCTCTAACCTATTTTGGAGAAAACTCTTGACGGTGAACTGATTGCATTTTCTAGAATCCTCATACCGCAATTCCACAAACAAACCACAACCGCAAATAACCAACACAAACACAATCAACACAATCAACACAATCAACCTAATAAACAAAGATTGAGTCTTCCCCAAATTAGACAACCAATTAAACTATGTTAATTCCATAAGGATTATTTGATATAGGCCTTGAACTAGGAATTAAATCAATAGAGAACTGAACTTCTTACTCAAGAGGGTGTCCTGGAAAATATACTATAAAAAACTCAATATATTCATGTAAAACAGGTACATTATTAATTTAAATATTTCTTTCCTCACCCACTAATATTTTTCTCTCATCTTCACAAGGAATTTCATTAAGTAGATCTACTAGGGGTGGATCTAGATAATAATCAGATGATGTCATTTCATCCTTAAAGATATGTGATTCTTCATTATTCTAAAAAATTGTATCTTTCTTCTTCTTAGAATATATTTACATATAATAATTTGGAATCCAATAAATACTAAGGATTATATAAAATTTGTTCATGGGTATGTTGATAAGGTTAGAAACTAAGGTTCATTTATGTGTCATAAGGGTGATTGATCGAAACATCCTTGGTGCAATGATACTTCCCTTATGTGTTTTGACTAAAAAATCCTTTATTAAATCATATTGGAAATATCTAATCTTATGTCAAACTGGAAAGATATAAAATAATGATATGGTCCTGAATCAAATAATTCATTGGATATATTTGATTAAATGATCAAATTACCATCCACCACATCATTTGGATTTTCAATCATTGCAGTTGTGATCATATTTTCTTGGCCTTGCTCCCATAGAAAATTTTAAGGTATGTTTCATTGAAACTTTGGTGAAACATTTGAATAGTGCCCCATTCTAAAAAATTATAGCACAAAACATTTATAACTACTTTATTTCACTTGAAATCTCTAGCATAATGGCATTAATTTACACACATGTAGCGCATACCTTTTTCTTTTACATAGTCAACAAGGTGTTTTCTTCCATAAGTATCACATGTAAAAAAATTCCACTTTGTGTTATTCCCTTTATGCATTCTATCCTCTACCAATATCTTATTCTCTTGTTTTCCCTTATAGTCATAAGACTTAGGGAATTATTTCTCTATCATGGTAGCACAAAATACAATGTATTCATATGACGATAATCATTGAGAGATTAGTTCCCTTCAAAGAAATATTTTTAAACAATAAATGATTTGATCAATTTTTCCCCTTGGATTACGTATATAGACTTTAACAATCCTTGCTAACCTTGTAAAGTTGGCTTCATACAATGAGACATTTTCATCCTCTTTATTTCTCAGACTCAAGAATTTCCTCTTCATCTCTGCCCATTGCTCACGAGGAAAATATTTTTCTATGAAAATTTACTTATAATCCCTCCATTGCATTTAATCTATTTATTCCTCCTCCATTGTGTTTTAAATTAATGACCACCACTGATCAGAAACTCCTGATAGATGACAAACTACTATAAAAACCTTCTCTCTTTCATTAAATCCCGAAGGGAGAAATATATTTTCAATAGAACTTATCCACTGCTCCATTATTAAGGGGTTTGTAGTCCCATTCAATGATGGATGATTTTTTCAAATAAAGAATTCTAACAATCCTCCTCCATGTTGTTGAATAGGATGCTCCATATAGGTAAGGTTATTGTTCATAACCTGGGTTAGTTTTCCTAGTATAATTATAAGTTTCTTAGCACTAGTCATAACTCCATTACAAATATCATCATTTTTCAGAGGAGGGAAATATCTAATTGGGATTAATGAATTGACATGGTTTCCATTCCTTCCACTATGTACCATTTCAAAATAATGGCACACACTGTATGAGGTTATGAATCATAATTTATAATCTCAAATTTCAAAATACTTATGGAAATTTAAATATGATACCTAGCTAATATCTCAACCATAAAAATCTTATCTTTGAGGAAAAATATTACGTCTAAATGATTCAAAATTTCCTGTATAGAAAATGTGAATTATTCAAAGAATATCCCCTAAGATTTTCCAACTAGGTGAAAATTAAGACCTTTTTGTTGTGTACTAGGTTACACATAGTATATCCCAACACAAAATGTCAGAGTTGTTACACC
Source organism: Viscum album (assembly GCA_963277665.1). Taxonomy (NCBI): domain Eukaryota; kingdom Viridiplantae; phylum Streptophyta; class Magnoliopsida; order Santalales; family Viscaceae; genus Viscum; species Viscum album. Next base: position 1,162,083,318 of record OY728133.1, on the reverse strand, counting down.
TAGGTACATCTGTTCCAAAACCACATCCACTCATAGTATCCAGAAAGGGAAATATTTTTTAGGAAGATACAAATTATCTATTCCCTACCAAAATTAAATAATGTTCTTGTACACTTATCCTCAATGTCTGTCTTAGGGTTTTGTTCCCTAATCTACATTGTCTAAATCCTATTTTCATGTTTTCTACTAAACTTCCTCCGATAAAAATAGTGAATACCCGAACACGGTTTTCTGGATCCAGTTCATTAATTCATTACATTGTCATAATTTCATGAATTTCATATCCAGATAGAATGAATTAGTTTAGTAGTTTTAGAAAACTGGATACATAAAAAATTTCTGCAGTATAGCTTTAAATGAAATACAATATGTAAATTCTTTTGAAAGTATCCATAAGTCCTAGGTTACACCTACAGGTCATTCATAATTTACCACTTCATATCCAAGGGAATATAAAACATAAAAAATGGGTGATATTAGATTCTCAGTAAGGGTATGAAATACAACGAAAGATATCATAAACTTAAACATTATACATGGTCAATAACTAAAAACACATGCCTTTAAAAATGATCTTGAACATAATATGGTAAGAATAAGGGAAGAGTAAATAATTCCATAACAAAGAATATTCATGGGTATTATAGAAGTCAAATAACCACATAGAATATCGATTACTTGTTTCATAGAGAGGGAAATTCATAATGATGGGTATTCTAAAATATACCATCAAGGCCTTGTCCAAGACATCTGAAAATTACTATGTCCCTCACCAAAACCATATTTGAAAATGAGCAAGGCCTTGATCGAGTCCCTATCTATTTTGTATCATGAGACCTACTAATTCATCGATGGGATATAGTGGTCCCCCATCACTTACAATGTCCAATCCATTCCTCATATAAATTTGGATAATATTAAACAATATATACATTCATATTAAAATGGACATATGAAACTAAAATACTTTCCCTAAACATAAACACTATCTATTCAGAGTAATGTTGCGAACGATTTCAAGATAGAAAATCCATAGTAAAACTGATAATAAACCATTAAATAAAATATAGTAGATGATATCAGAAAATATTATTCCCAATTATTCGTGAGGTGAAACATGATTTTTGAAATAGATAAAATTACTCTTATAAAATCCTCATGTAATTCTTGATATAAGAACCTCTTACTTTGAAAATAGGATTACTTTTTAAAAAATATTAGTATAAAAATATAATTGAAATAATATAGTTTTATCATAATAAAATGAGTTATTTTAGAATAATAATTTTTTCTAAAAACAGATTATAGTGTGTACTTTAACATAAGTAAGAATTCTAGAAGTACCCTTTAAACGAGCTTGTATTTTTTGATGAGTTTTTGAACAATACTTTTATAGTATATAACTCCCCATAAAATTAAAAAAGATTATAGTTGGTAAAAATATATAGAATAGTTTCACAAAATTTATGATTAATAAATTATAATAAATAGTAATTTTATTGAGGTAATTAGACAATAAGAGTTACCAGAATGAAAATGGAGGTTCGGGTCGAAAATCCCCACCTTATGTCTGAATGTATTCATCATTTGAACATAATGTCATGGAAAATCAAATTAAATCCATTAATTAAATAATTAAGAATCTTATATACATACATATGATTCATTAATGTTTAATTGAGTTCATTTATTTTCTTTATTGATAAGTAATAAGATTGAATGTCATTGTTCTAGAGTGTTTGTTTCTTTGATTTCATGATCAGTTCACTTGATTATAAGTAATGGAAATTATGTGTAATTTATATAATTCTCCAGAATTGAACATATATATTATTTATGAACATACGTAATTGTAAATGGTTTTATAATACACTTGGTTACATGGTATGATGATGATGATTTAGATAGTACATTAGTGATAGCCATTTAGATTATTTTGGTGATATCTCAATTCTTATAAACCAGTTGTCATATAAATTAGTATTTTGTATATATACTTGTACCAAAAACATTGAATAGGTTATAATAAAAATATTATATTATATTTATCCATAAAAATGGTTTCATAACCATAATTGGAGGATAAATTTAAGAACACATGTTCGTCGTCGATGATGGTTATAAATCTGCACCTCTCGGATGATGATTTCGTTTATATAATAAAATAGGGAGAGAAAGTAGATTTAGGAAAGGTATTCAATTAAAATTATTTAATTATGTTATATATATAATAATGGAGTTATCATGATATTTTGGACAGTGGAGTTGAGGAGAATATAAGAAAATAAAATAAATAAAAATGAAATAAAAAGAAAATGGAAGAGGATTTACCTCTTGAAATATTCTCTGTGAGAATCACCTTAATGGAATGGGTTTTGGTCTTTTGGAAAGACCAAGTGCTCATAGATGTGGGGATGGACAAGGGAATAGTATTTGTGTAGAAATATATGGAGCTTAAAGGCTTAGAGGTGTCAGAAGAAGAGGGAGCAGGGTGGCTTTTATAGTAGAGGAGAGGGGTGATTTTTGAATATCTAATTCATAATTTTATTATTTTACTCAATAAAATCAATAGTGATTATTCAAGTGAACCATAATAGTTTTAAGTGCATGTGAGTTTGAAATAATGGTTGGTTACATCTCTAATGATGCAAGGAATTGTCTATTTTTCTTATAATGTATTTAGACAACAAATAACCTTATTTTACTGTTAAAAAAAATTCATGAATTTCAGAAAAATCAAAACAAATTCACCATAACCATTTATGGACATTTATAATTAAATAATGAACTCATTTTTACCAAAATAATTTTATAAATATTTGAAAATTAATTTAAAAATAAAATCATTACTTACTTGAAAAATACAGAATTCAATTTTAATCTAATATTATAACTCTTTAAAAGATTAAAAAAGGACTCATAAAATTATCATAAAATAATAAGAAAATAAAATATTTATTTAGGAATACATTGTATTAAAATTAATTTTATTTTAAATTAATTTTGTAATTTATAATTTTAATTAAATATTTATTTCTCACACAAACACCAACACTTAATCATTAAATTTCAAAATATCCACTCACATTTATATAGTGACTAAATATTATTTACACTTACATGGGGGATGTTATTATCTATAAGGGTACATTAATATACTTAAGTTTATGTTAATATTCTCCAAAAATGTAATTCGATCCAATCAGACTCTAAATATCTTATAGATCACATCTGTGTGTGTCATTTTTTTGAAATTCCTATCAGGGAAGAAGGAAAATCATATCTAAAGACCATGTTAAAACTATAACCTATAAATTTAAAAGTGTTTGTTTCACCTAGAATTAGTGTTTAATGCATTATATAATAACTTTATTTGTAAGACCATGGGGTTTTATAGTATCTTATGGAGAAAAAATTTATAAGTATATAGTCTATGATAGATCTATCAATTTAGGGGTTTATATAATGTTTGATTTCTTAATGTGGAATGTTTTTATATTTCATGGTTTTGATTTGATTATTTTAACTTTTTATGAATATTAATTGTTTTATCATATCATTTTATGACAATTATTTTATAAATGAATTATTTTTAATTTGTAAATATTTATATACTCTCCATATTCATTTTGTTGTCTTTTTGTTTTTTAAAAATATAGTGGTGCAGAAATGGGATAGAATCATAAATGCCAGTAGAAATTATTTCATTTTATTAAAGGGGAGTATTATTATACCAACTTGGGTTTTTGTGTTGTGTTTTGAAGTTTTTTAACTTAAATGGGCGAATTTAGTATTTTGAAATCATATTTTAAAGTTGAATAATGTTTTCAAATCTTATAGTGAGTTTAATATTTTAATTTTAGGGAAAAATACTTTTTATTTTATTTCCTTATATTTTCAAAATGGGGGCGATTTTTAATTCATTTTTTAAATTTAACCTTCTATATCCTTGGTTTTGAAAATTATAATACATTGTATTGAATTTGATTTAAATTTATTCTTTTTTAGGTTCATTTGTGCTTGATTTTCTTCTTAATCATTCTATCATAGCAGTATAAATTTGAACTATCAATTTTTTTTTTCATAAAGTCACTATAAATCATTTTAATGAATGATATAATTGTCTCTTATTTTCATACAATGTACCCAATGAACATGGATATATTTTTTACGTCAATGTCTATAAATATATATCGTGTATTCCATGAATGGATGATGTGAACATGAATGTTGAGTTGAAGATTTGATTATATTTGAGTGGTACAATATCTTAATATTGTGAGAGATTTCATTTTAATTGTTTTTAGTTTTTTATTATAGATTATATATGTGAGGTTTTTCATTATAAATATCTAAGTTCTATTGTATTAATTATTTCCTCCAGTCCTTTGATATTGATATGATTATGGGACTATGAATATGTATCCATTAAAATTTATGTTTTATGCGGTACAGGAATGGGCAAGTTGTGGATCATATTGATGAAAGTTGATTTGTAGGATTCGGCTGCCTACCATCATTGATTTTTCAAAGAATATGTAGGTCACAAAACTTGTAGCTTCCATTCTAGTAGTTCAATGACATTTAAATTTTTGGTTGGGTTATGATCATCCGTCACTTTTTCTAAGAATTAAACTGTTCTGATGACTTGATGTATTGTTTATATCATTTAAAAATATAATTCAAAAGGTAATATGGATTTTTATCTAAAAATCAGTGTTTTTCATATATAGGTTGTTCTTAATTATGATCAGATTGTTTATCTTGGTTAATTATTCAACATTTTAATTCCTTAATTTTTTTTCATTCTATAATATTTTCAGAGTTTATATGTTCCAAAAAATTATATTCTTTATAATGATAAAATTTATTGTTTCACTTAAACATCAATAAAACCTTTTTGATGTTTCCATATTAAAAAGACAACAAAACATTATAGGATAATCCAACATTAATTGGAAGCTTCATGGTTAATCAATAATCATGTAATTAATCATAGAGATACAATTATGATGATTATACCATTGAAGTGTAACATAGGAAAAACAAATTAAATGTATATGGTGGGGAAAAGGGAAGAACATATTAGGAAGCTTCCATTAAATTTTTTATCCCAAAAAGGGAATGATGTAACTGCATGAATATTTTTCATCCATGCATGAAGAAGGAGAAACTCATGAATCATGTCATTACTACTGAATATATTATTTAAAAAAGTATATTTAAACTCACATAATGAAGTTGAATTTGATCCTATTGATGGCTTGTATAAAACCCAGAATAAGAGGAAAACAATGTGATTGAACAAACTATAATCATCTAGATTCGTAGATAGATATTATAAATTATGGTATAATATTAAATTTCTAAGAGGAAGACACAAAAAAAGTAATAATGATTTTTTTCTAATTAGGTTCACTCATATTTAAATTAAGATGACCAAATGATAAGATTTTAATAAAAGGGATCTTGGGCCAAAAAATGAAGTAGACAGATAAAGATGAGAAAAAGTGGAATGGGTATATATGATTACTTAATATGTATTTAGACGACAATATAATGAGATGAAAGAGTGAAGATTTTGAGTACCGATTTTTTTAATTGAGAATAAGAAGAAAGAAAATTCTTATTGTATACTGTAATATACTGACAACTATAGAGTATAGAAATAAAGCTAACACAGTAATAAAGAAACCCAAGCAGGATCAATAGTAGAGAAAAATACATGAGTGATATTATTCTATATAAAAATTAGCTAAAATTGGTATAGTTGAGTGTGTAGCAATGAGATACACATTGTATGTATGAGTAAAAATTACATAATATTGTTGACACACAAGTGTAGTAGTGAGACTTGTATGAAGTTATTTTCCCAAATCTTTAGTGTATTAGTGGGTTCTAGTATTATTAGTGTAGTTTTTTCATAAGCTTCCCACACCACATGGATTATCCTATATTATGTGAACTATGTAAAACCGTATGTATGATTATTTTTTATTCTAGTATGTGTTAGTTTTTTGATATATACATTTTTTAGATTAATTGAATATAAAAATTAGAGCATTAAGAATAAATAATAGTGACCCTAATAATAAATAATGAAAAATTATATAACATTGTGATAGGTTTAATTGGATAGAGAATTAATAAATATGTTCTAAAAGTGTATAATTCTTATATATCCCCTATATTATAGTATCTCACAATAGTTAACCGATTAATATTGAAAATTTCTATTAGATCAAGGATTACTCTTGTTAAATATATGATAAATGTTGTTTACACTTTACATAAAATTTGATTAAATTATTTTTGAATTGAATACATTGATTAAATTTTTTTAGAGTATTTTTTGCACCAAAGTTTATGTAAATGTATTTTATCACCTAGTTTATTAAGGTAATGAAAATGAGGATATATAATTTAGAGGAAAAAAATTATAATACATGGATAATTTATATTATTACTTATATTAATTAATTTTTAAATTATGTTATATAATTTTTTAAACATATTTATATTTTTTAATAATTAAAAATATTAATGGAGGAAGAATTCTAAAAGGTACAATTCTTGATCTTGGGAGATAAAATTTTTAAGAAGGTTCTATGTAGTTTCACAAAAAATGATATTTAGAAGAGATTTTTTGAGATTTTTTGTAGTGATTCTATTATGAAATAATAGAATATTAAATACCTTATATAAAATGATGTTATAAATAAAATTAATAGAAACAAATATAAAAAAATAAAAAATAAAATATATGTAAATAAAGTTTTTCTCAAAATTTTTATTTATGATCAATCTATGGATATTATTTCTAAATAAATTGTGAATAAGAATTCACTTGAAGTTGATTCAATGAAAATGATTTCTCAAGATATAGAAATGAAAAATATTAATTTATGTGACCATATTTCTATAAAAAGTTAATTTTAAAGATTAAAATATCACCTAATATTTCTGGAAAATATATTCAATGAACTTAATAAATTGATGGATTAATACGAATACAATTTTTTTAAATGATGGAAGACATATGAGACATAATTTTAAAAGGTTAATGATTGTATAACTAAAAGGTTACATAAGAGTATTTTTTATTGATAAGGAGAAGATAAAGGCTCTTTTGAATAGAGTATATATTTTGGGAGAAATATTGAAGACAATCATGGAATTAATTAATCTTAAACTCTGATGTCAAGTTTATAAGAATTAAGTATCTTGACATATATATAGGAGAAATTAATAGTCTATATAATGGTTATGAATCTTATGATTTTTTTGTTTAATAGAAATTATGAAGATAAAATATGTTCTTTTCAAGATGAAAATAGTTGGTTGAACATGATTTTATTATGTGAGAGGTGAAAATTAATTTTTAGAAGATGAAAAATAGTAACAAAAACCATGTAAACACTCTTAATTTCCTCTAAATATTCTATGAAGTCTTAACAGATCTCTAATGATTAGTGGTTGTATTGGATTATTAATTACGGTGCTATATATGTTTGATCATATAAGAAGATAAATATGATGCCTACTGTTGATTTCAAAAAGTATACATGGATTTTTTATGTGAAAAATTATGTTGTTAGACATCGTAAGAATGAATTTTAATAGTGAATCTCATGTATGAAGAATAAAAGTATTATTGAATTTAGAAATTGGTGTCAGAATGAGAGATCTAAAAATAATTTTTACTTGTATGGGATTCCAAGGAATATATTATATTTTTCATTAATACGATTTAATATAATCAAAGTTATCTATATTAGAAATCACATGCACAATGTAATTGTTACAAGACAAAACAATGTGGGTATACATTTTATTTGGGTGGGTTAGGATATACTAATAAAAAATTCGGTGATATTAATTATGAAATTTTTTTATGAAATAAATATGTATCTGAATAGAATAATGAGATATTGAGGTTATAAAATCCCTATAAAAAGAAGATTTTATGGTGTCTGGAACTTGTATTGTCTATATAGAATCATAATAAAAAAATTAATGGGAATATGAATTATTGAGACCTAATGAATGTAAATAAATCGTGTAGATAAGAATCTAAAAAGATCACATGTGGGATGAGAATTGTGTTAATTGGGTTAATCATTTTTCTATTTATGGTAGTTATAAATGAAAACATTGAAAACTGAGTATAAGATAAAATTTATTTCTAAGGGGATGGATTCTGATTAACAGAACATACTCGTTGCTCAATCGTTTTCATTTATTCTTTGGGGTTCACATTCAATGGACCCTCTAGTGGCATGTCCACATCGATCTGATCTAGGTGGTTCCATGATCCTGGGCCGGGTTTCATAGACAGATTCAATTAGTCATGTCATCGAGGTGGGGGCTCTAGTTTTGAGGTCTTTCAAAGAGGTTCTAAGGGGGGTTACTGGGCCGGAATAGATCAGATTTCCTAGAATCCATACTATTTAAGTGGCCCCTCATTATGTTAATAGAGTGAAAGGGTATTTGAGTATGGATTTTTTAGTAGAGGACCTTCAATAAGCAGTGGTGTGTCATAATCTATTTTCTAGAAAAACCCTGGTTGTCCTTCTATAGAAACATTGTGGCTAATTGGGGGATCCCATAGTAAGAATCAGGGTCAATTATTTCCAGGACTACATCCTATATTAACTTGTTCACCTCAGATGACTTTTAGGTCCTGGTATATGGAGAAGTGTCATTATAGTTCATTGAGGTTTTCACTATTAGGATGGTCACAAAGTATTCACTATGGACTAGTGTCTATTGAGGTTTCCATTTGGGTTAGGTTAAGAGAACTCCTGATTCCACTTCAAAATCTAGATATGTTTTAATTAGTGGGAAACACATTAGGGAAATATTTTTATGATGATAATAATATGTGTTTGTAGTGGACTTCCTCCCCTTGTATTTGTGTTGAAGTGGACTTGGTGGAGCCAGAAATATCAAACGTGTTTATTAGGGCCAATGAATATTTCTCATGGTGTTAGTGAGTATTTTTTCAGGTGGTTCCTAATTTCAGTGTTCATTGTTGTAGGTAGGGGATCTTGGTGAAGTATTTTATAAATAATTACATTAATTTGAAGAAGTTAGATTCATATTGTACCAGTCTACGAGCCATGTTTTTCCATCTTTTTGGAAGAATTTGACAACAATTGCAGTTGGTGTTATGAAAGAAATTTTTTCTTCATATAACTCACTGTAGAGGTTCTTGATTGTCTCCTTGTTCTCATAGGGGGTCTCTCTGATTTCTTAGACTCTATTGGATCTTCATTCCAATAGGTTTTTAGTTATTGGGGAACTAGGAGAACCTATGCAAGAGAGAGATTCAAATGTTCTTAAGTATATGAAAATCATGAAAGGTGGTTTTCTTGTGGTTAATAATGGGTGAATCACTAGATCCAGGGCATGGCGATAGTAATAGGTTTAGATTCTAAGTCTGGTAAGCGAGGCTCAATATTATTTCATTTCTCATTCAATGATTCATATTATCATATGTAATTATTGGGGCATGGGGAATGTGTGAAGTGTTCTTTCTTTACCTCTAGGTCACGATGATATCATGAGTCCATTGTTTCTTGTTTTTGAGACAAAGGAGAGAGTAAATAATATCTCAATATTTTCTAGGATTATGGGTTTTGATTACTACATGAATTAAAATACAATCAACAAGAATTTTTTTTTTTGGGAAATAACATATTTAAGTGGATTATGTGGCGGCTTATTCATAGTATATCACATGTAAATTTAGTACATGGGTAACCATCTCTTCTTCTCCTTCATATATGAATGTTGTGATGTTTTATAGAAAATGGTTCCTTGGAATCATCTAGTCCAATTCTAGTTGGAAGAAATTTCATTGTTTGTTTGGTGGGATTTTAATACATATTTTAAGCTTTAGAGAAGAGATAAGGTTCTACTTTATCAATGAGTGAAATACATGACTTCAGGGAGTTATTGTATTTTTGTGATTCAATAGACATAGTGTTACCTAGAAGTAATTATACATGGTGCTACAATCTGAAAGGATCCAATAGAATTTTGAGTAGTCTTGATCAATATATTTTGAACCTCCATGAATTAAATACGTTTATAAAGGCCCTTGTCAAGTAACTTACCAGTTCTTTATCTAATCATTCTCCTCTTCTAGTGTTGTTAATGAAGGGGGTTTGGATGAGAAACTTTTTCTTTTATTACATAAATGAATATCATGATGATGGATTCTTATAAGTGGTTAAGGATTTGTGGTAAAAATCAGAGAGCTGTTCGACCTGGGTCTGACTAATGAAGTAGCTCTAGTGTCTAATAAGGGACTTATAGGAATATATATAAAATAAAATTTATGATGATTGGTTTTTCTTATTAGTTGAAATAAAAAATATATGGACTGAGAATATATTGGAGATCAAGAGGGTATGTCGAAAAAAATCAAGAGTTTTCTGGGTCAAGGAGTGGGATAAGAACACCTCTTACTTTTAGGTGGTTTAAAGAAAAGAAAGTAATCAAGAAGATCAATTTAAAATTAGAGGTCTTTTAATTCATTTAAGATTTTTAAGTGTATGGGATGATTTAGTTGGATTATTTTGATTGTCTTCTATGGGGACCAAGAAATTTCAATGAAGGAATAAAGTCTTAGTGGAGAGGAGATATTTATGGAATGCATTTTGAGAATGGTGAATGATAGGGACATTTATGTCTTGGACATTAACCCGGAGGTGGAATAGATCAAGAAAACGTTGTTCAGTATGAAGCCTTTTATGTTAATTCAAACGATATTTTTTAGGACCATGTGGGGGAGGTTGGGTAATATCTCTTCAAAGGGGTAGAGATGAACATATATTTTTATGCTTCCAAAGTTGTACTTTTTCCCAAGGTGAATTATATCATTAATAAATATAGTACAATATTCCTATGAATGTTTTTTATAATATTCCTTCTAGACTCATAAAAAGGATTCTAAAATGGGGGTTTCCATGATTAATATGACAAGAGTATTATGTCTTTGTAAAGGGGAAAATATTCAAGGAAAATTATTAGTGATAAAGAAAAGCTGTAGAATTTAAATTGGAATATAAATGGATCCAATATCATGATCAAGATGGAAATGAATGAGTATTATTATATATTATAATGAATATTCATTATAAGTATCATAAATAAATTTAATTCCATGAATGGTTAGGTTACTAGTGTTTTAGATGTTATTCTTATCCATGGATTACCATATCTCAAATGGTAAAGGGATTAAGATTTTTTAAATATGTAAATGGTTTAAGGAAAAGATATCCTTATTGTACCATCCTTTTTATCATGGATCATTATCCACTTATAAGGAAAATTCACCACTTAATGGAATATGGGATGAGTATGCCTTATAAAATCAGGTTTGGATGTGGCTTGTTTTCTCGGCTCATGTTTTATGAGGACAAGAATTTTTTTATTAATAAATGGAAAAGGTCATTATTCCATTCAAAACAATCATTGAAACTTAAGTAAGTATTAGTGGTAAAAGCCTCAACCCAAGTAAAATACATTTTTTTGGTCTAAAAAATGCTTAAAAAGGCACAACAATTCAATCCAAGAAAAACTGGCTGTCAAATGAACTAAACTAACAATGGTTTATCTCTAATCTCCCATATCAAATGGAAGGGAGAAAAGGGATTTATTTCAATATATAATCTATTGAATCATTAAGAAAATTTATAATTGGATAAATAAGTTCATATCATTCAAGGGGAGGATTACACTTACAAGTAGTGTACTTACATCCATAAAAATTCATGCTTTATACCTCATTAAGATATTGAAGGGGATACTCACTAAATATGAAGATTTTATTAATGGTTTCCCATGGGAAAAAAATTAGGTTGGCCTAGGTCACTAGGAATCATAGAAACATCTTTCAAGGCCAATTGAGGAAGGTGGAATCAGATTACAGCGTGTGGTGGAAACCATACAAGTGAGGTTGGTGTTGGAAAGGATTGAAGGGAACTTTTTTTTGGAAAACATTCCTTAGATACATAAATTGTAATAAATGGAGGGACTTGATTGCCTAAGCATTTAGATTCTCAAGAGTATCACCATGATTGAATGACAAAATAGAATAACTACAAGGAAATGTTTGGTAGATTATGGGTTGTTTTGATATTAATACATAGAAGACAAATTGGGAAGGAGAATTTCTACATTATATGAGGTTTCTAGTTTTGAAAATTTCTTTCATGTATTCTAGAATGTTTTTTTATTCATCGAATAAATTTTAAATCCTGATTAGATAAATTTTTATGAGGGAATTAGTTTTTTTGATGATATATTTTGATGAATTTTTTTAGGTTGAAATTAATGTAAATTATGAAGTTGGGAAATGAAGTGAGTTGTTCATGCATGAATAGATACTAATGAGCAGGCTTTGAAACATTGGAGCAAGGATATACAATACAAGATGAATCTTTTTATATGGAGAATGAGGAATCAAATTCTACCAAGATATTAGAATTTTTAGAAATGTGGAGTGGTATTGGATTCTCATTTCTAGTGTTATTTAAGTCCACGATAGGAAACAATGTGTCACACATATATTCAAGGTGAGTGAGAAAAAGTGATTTGAGAATTTATGGGGTAAGGAATTAATATTACAATTGGTGAGGACTCTTTATAGGGGGTAATCAAGGCTTGGATTTAGATATATGGTTAGAAATGGGTGGTGGTAATGGTTCACAGTATGAAATTTGTGGATATGCATTGGATTCTATGGGAAGAGGGAAAAAGGCTTGAGAAGGTATAATGAACACCTCCATCATTATTTAGTTGTGGGTAAATACGATGGTGGAAGAATTGGGGGCCTTGATCAAGAGTAGGACGAATGTTACTATATTAATAAGGATTATCCTATTGTCATTCAAGTATATGGAAGTCAACTATGGTAATTAGGGCTAATGTGTTAGATGGAAGCCTCCCAAAAATGGGTTGAAATTTAATGTGTATGAATCATGTATGATGGGGTGATGAGAAGGGAAATTTTTTTGTGAGAAAATAGGGATTCAATGATTTTGGGATTCAATTAATTTTTTTTCCTAGGTAACTCCATTGGAGAAGAATAAAGAGCTAGGAATACTAGTATTATGATATACAGAAGCTATACAATTCAGATTGTTGAAATTGAGTCATATTTATCTAGGGTGGTTGGGTTCATTTAGAATAAAGATAATTTACCATTGGAGTCAGAATATTATATTAGGAATTACATAAATTTACCCAAATAATTCATTTATATTAGTCATACATAGAAGGGAAAGAGTTATGTACCCCATGTTTTATCCAACATAGGGAGGCCAAGAGAGATATTGATTTTATATTATGGGTTGTGATTCTTACCTAGTTATTGCAAGCTTATTGTCGTGGGTAATTCCCTTGTTATTCCTCATTTACCTACCACATGATTTAGAGCAGTTGTGTATTATGGTATTCATTTCCTATAAAAAAATTTAATTTTATCCATGTTATTCATTCTATTGGTTTGTTGATGAGGAATATGTGCCTGAATATTTTTTTAATAAAATAAATATGGTTAGTAAAATTAGAATGTCATATAGTGTGATTAAAATTATGTATGAAAGAATTATATAATGGATAGAGTATCCCAAGAATCTGAATGGGATATATAGAAAGAGAATATGGATACATGTTATGTATATGTAATTAGTTTCATTTGGATAAATAAATATTGAAATAAGAAAGGATGATCCTTTAATTTATATTTTTCAACGGAAATTATGCATAGTGTAATATCAATGAATGCAAGGAATAATTATTTAAAACTAGATTCATTTCAAAAAACACCATGCATAATTAGTGATAAATGAAAATATATGGATCTAGTGGGTTTGTGAAGAGAAAACCCATACATAAGATGTCTTATAAGATTAATATTATTTAATAAAAAAACTTATTTATATTAGTGGAAATATTATTTTTTTGTTGTGTAAATCATGAGTGTAATAATAATATAGAGAAAAAAACTATGTTTTGTAGGGAGTCAGAACCATTTTAGTCTAAATTATAAGTAAAAACCTACAGATCCCTTATAAAGACTAAATAAAAATTGAGAGGTAATTATTCATAGTCTATGTAGTAGTCTCCTTTACACCGAGTGACAGAGTTCTCTCATAAATAATAATCAATCTAGTAATGTGATGTTTAGATAACAATCACATTAAGGGAATACTATTTAATTATTTATTTAGTAAATGATTTTTGAGGTATGAATTTTTTTATGTAGTATTTATTTTCAACATAGTCATTGATTTTTTTAGTTTTTTTGGATTTTGATATGTTTTAATGTAATGACTAAGTTTAATAATATATAAAATGAGTAGTTGAGTTAGAATAAAAAGTGTGAGAGAGATTTTGAGAAGAGGAAAGTCCAACAATTGGTGTTCTTATTAGTATAAATTCAATGATTTCGTGAAGATTTAATAAACACCATGAGAAAGAATGAATACTTATGTTCCAAAAATATCATAAGGCTTGAAGTAAAATCATGGTTGGTAATGCGAGTAATGTAATAAAGAATATTAATATACAATCATCAATATTGAGGTAATGGGATCATCGTTATGGTATTTTTTTCATTATAAATATTATTTTTCTTACTTAATTATTTTGGAATTGAATTGTATAGGATATACACGATGTTTTTAGAGGACTCATTCTAAGAGGATCTAGATGATCTTCTTACCATATCTAATATCTTATTGATAAAAATGAAAAGATCACGAGATACGGAAAATGACCGTCGATCAGCATTGACAACCCACTTGTAAAGTGTTGTTGAACCTTTCATAACATCCATGTAATAATAAACTATTTATTGTTCAATTATTATTCATCATGATTATATTAGGTGAGGGGTTAATAATTTTCACTAAAATAATATTTGAGAAAATTTAATTGGAGGTAAAATTGTGTTAATCACTAATTTACCCATCCTAATTTATCTCATAATCACCCAGGAATGTCAATTAGTATTAGATCGAGGTTTTATCTTGAGGATCTTGAGTTCATTTTTTATTTTTCATATCTCTTTCTAATAGATTATTTTTCATATAGAACATGAATGCAATCAACAATAATAGAATTATTATATTTATAGAAAATTATTTCCTCAATAAGAGAAAATTATTCTATACTTGTTACCTTAAGGATTGGTTGTCATGGATAACATTAAAAATATATATATAAAAATAAAATTAAGTGATGATTACAGTTTTTGGATTGAAAGAATATTAAATACAATGGAAGATCATCAATCATATTGTTATCATCTCCCTCAAAGAAGGAACTTACACAGGTGATGGGTCCGAAAACCTATAAATTCATATGGGATCATCATTATTTATACATTATGGTTATAAGAAGCAAAGAGATCCTTTAAATCAATTATGTAATACCAAATCTGAATATATAAGAATGTTTTATGATTAAATATGGGGTTAAGTTTATTTAAAGGTGAATATTATGACATAAATATATACTAAAGTTATCCACTATCATTTTTTATTAACTACATACTAGATTTATCTACAAAAAACCAAATTATAGTCAGGGATATACATCATAGTATATTTCATGGAATTAAATGATTAATGTTATACCATAAAATTTTATCATATTTCATTTAGACTATTATAAATGATATTTTATTTATTATATAATTATTTTAAAGTATTTTCATAGGTTATAACATTGTTTATTTAAATAGTAAAATAATAATATAGGTGAATCATTAATGTTAAGATATAAAATATTACAAAAATAATTGTAACATTATCTTTATGATGGGTGTGTATGGAATTTAAAATTTCTCTAAGAGTATCCATGAAATCTCTATATAAAGATATAAAATCCTTGTGGAGGTTATAAATGAATTTATAAGTAATAAAATCAAAGAAATATCCTTTTATATCATATATCTATTTTCTTCTTTCCAATGAAAAAGGTTTTAGTAGAATATATATTGATGCAGATTCTTACTAAGCATCAAGAGGTACATTAAAACCCATATGTAGCATATAATGAAGAAGTTATTGATCTCATTCTCTTGGATTTATACCAATATTTTATCAAAGATATTGAACATATCACTTCATGAATGAAAATAAACCTTGTTCATTTATATTTATTCAATTAAATTTAATGGTTTAATTTTATTAAAAAATATGTTTTGGTGGTTTTTTTCTAATTTGATTGGATAAGGGACATCCCTTCCAAACCACTTTATTCATACCAAAACCAAATTAATATCATTTCAATTGTTTTTATATAAATATAAAAAACTGATTTTCATTGTAAACTATGACTTGTTTTATTGAAAATATTCACGGTTCCAAATGTTTATCACATCCATCATGTAGTTCTACGTACAAAAAGTTATGGTTATAAAATAAATACAACTAGGTCAAGGATTAATTTAACAGATCCTAAACTGTTTTTCCAATAATATAGCCTCTTAATTTTTTTTAACATCACGGTCTTGCCAATCAAATATTAATATCTTTTATTATAATTGGATTTCCATGAGAAGATAATAACGTGGTTTAACAAAAACATGGTATGGTGTGAAAAGGTTGACTATGAATGTTTTTCCTAAAATATCTCTAAAAAACTATATGGTTTTCTATTGGAATATTTTTTCCACATGTGGAAAACCACAACATGGTTTATGGGAAAAAATAATATTGTATTTGTTTTATTAATATCAATTATTTTCATTTAAATTATCAAAAACCATATTCAAGTAAAATTATTTTTGCGGGTTTGATCTTGGTTTGAAATTTGTTTACATGGAAAATTTATAAAGTGTTTATAAATTATAAAATTATGAAAAATATAATGGAGATTATATTAATTTATGACTTTTTTTAAAATATATTTCTAAATTCTCATATTTAAAGTTGGATTTGAAAATTTAATTAAATTATTCCAAAAGGTTCTTTTGTATATTTTATTTATGGTTTAAATAAAATAAAATACATGATATTCTGTTAATGTAAAATGTGCTCCTAAAAAATGACACAATTATATGATTATAATATTTTTCAAAAATAAAATATATTTTAATATAAAACAGTTCATATTAAATACCTCATACATGATAACATCCAAGAGTTTCTATTGAAGGTAATGTGAAATGTTATATTCTGTTCATTTATAAAACATCCATAATGTAATTAACCATGTAATTTTGACAATATATCCATTAAATTCATTATAAATTTTGATGAATTATAATTTATATATTTATATTCACTATATGAATATTAATTAATTCTTTAATTGAATTAAAAATATATTTATTCTAACAAAATTGAGTTTCATACATTATATGGTTATATTAAAATGTTTAATTTATTATTATTTTAATTTTAATTAGAAAAAATGTACCTAAATTTTTATATCATCAACTCAAAATTATATTAGAGTGATATTTTGTATTTTTTTTGAAATATTTATTTTTAATTGAATAGTGAATGACACTGAATTTTATAAAACTGTAATTTATTTTAATTATTAAAAAATATAAAATCCCCAATATATTTTTAATTTTATCATAAATTAACAAAGGTTTCATATAATTATAACTAATCTAATTAATTACTCAGAAATCAACATTATACAGGATTTTTATAAGATCAATTGGGCTAAAAAAGATTTTTTCTAAAAACCATTTCTTGTAGTGTTTTACAAATTTAAATAATAAACGATTTTTAAAAATTGTAGAAATTGAATTTTTAAAAATAGATTCCATATTAGTAATGAACCTAAATTATATGCATGTGAATTCCTTTTTTATATTAATTTTGTAGAGTATAACAACATAAAATCACATTAAGAACACAATTCAAAATTTATAAATGAATAATTAATGAAATAAAAGGGATTTCTAGAAGTTAAGGAATATATACTAAAGGAATAGTAACTTGACTGTTGTAATAGTAACATGAAACTTATGAATAGTAAACTAGAAAATTGAATAGTAACCTCACCAATGAAAGTATAAATAAAATTAATCCATCTTATTAGATACAACATGATATAATTATATCATAGTATAAGTATATAAATATTTTAAAAATTAGAAATTAAGTGTTGGTATTTTTTAAGTCATATAAATTTAAATTGAATTTTAGGACACATTTAAAAATTTAAAAGAAAATTTATTCTCTTAAAGTGTATTCATAAATTATTATTATTATTTTATTTTATTATAGTATAATTTTTTGAGACTTTAGTTATTTTTTCTTAAGTCATAAAATTAGATATAATTTAAAAATCTGTATTTTTCATGTAAATTATGATTTTAATAAAAGATAAAAATTTTCATATTCAGAGAATGATTTTATTAAAATGGTGTTCATTTTTTAATCATACAAATTTAAAAATGGTTAGGGTGAATAAATCGGATTTTTCTAAAATACATTATATTTTATTGAATAGTAAAATACATTAATTTAAGGTATATGTACATTATAAGTAAAATAAAAAATTCCAGGATTCATGGATGATGTAAGAACTATTGGTTTGATGTCACATGACTTAATTACTATATTAAGTATCATGAATCAATAATATTTATTATCTTTATAAAACTAATAAACTAATGAATTAAATAATGAGAAAACACCTAAATCCTTCACTATAAATACCACCCCACAAAACCTATTCTACATGTTCAAATTTATCCCAATAATATTTTGAAACCTCTCCCCCTCTTCCAAGAGGTTTTGGTCGTAACCAAAGACCAAAAAAATATCCTAAGGAGCTTCTCAAGAAGATGGAATCAAGAGGTAAAATCCTATTTCATTTCTATTTTTTTCATGTTACTTTATTATACTTTTCTCCCCTCAAATCACCTCATAATTATAGTATGATAAGTAAAACACCTTATATATAATGCAATTTTATTATTTTTATTGAATAATTGCTCATTATCTCTCCTCCCCCTCCATTTTTTCAAAAATGAAAACATTGTTCATGATGTGTTAATTTATCTCATTCAAGGACAATGAAGTTTTAAATTTCAATTACCATATTCATGAATGGTCATGAAACCATATTTATGGTTGAATCAAATTATAATATAATTATAGTGTTTTGTTTAATTTTATGGTATCATTTTATAAACATCATATTAATTTATAAAAAATGAGTTCGTTCTGATCTAAAACCACCAAAATAATCCCAAACAATTATCATTAACTATTTATCTAATGATTCATTCTCATTACATAATAAATGATATAGAAGACTATTTAACCTCCTAAATATAATTAATAATATATAATTTCAATTTTGGATAATATATGTACTTCACATGCCCTTTTGTACATTTATATATGTAAATCGATCATGAAAACTAGGGAAACCGATGCTCCCAAATGATCAAAATTAACCTCTCAAAAAATCAAAAAGGTAAAAAATGTACGTAATAAAGTTATAAAAAATTAAAAAATTAATATAATGGTATATATAATTAAAAATTAATTCATCTAATTTTATTATCCTGGACAATAAGATAAAGTGAAGAACACATTTATACTTAAGGTAAGGGATTCTACTCGAGCATCCATTATTCAATCGGGTTATACTTTCTTTTTTCTAACCCAAATACAATTATATATTTTATATTTAAATCTTATAAAAAATATGTATATTTTAAAAACTCAGGTATCATGATCCTTCTATTCTTCTTTTATCTAGGATATTAATTTTTTAAAGGTTATGCACTCAATTCTTCACGATAAGCAATCCTGAATTATGGGAACTTCCTGAATTCTTAACCAATTTCATGTGCACACTATATTATTTTTAAAGGAACAATTATTTTTTCTAATATAAATCATTTTATTATGAAAGATTTATTGGTACATGTATCGTTTTATACTAGATATTTTTCCCTTTTCTGCTTTAAATTATCTTTAATATTTTCCATAAACCACACTAAACTGTTTAAATTTTAATGTTTATTAAATACTATTTTTACATTTTATAACTTTATTTTGACATAAATAATCATGATCTATGCATATTATACTTCATGAATGTACATGAATGATTTAATTCATTTCTTGCATGGACTCATTTATGATACATCCATTTATTATTCTTTTGATAGGATTATGATACCCAAATCCATCAATGGGTAACCCTTATGTTTATGTTTGATTTATTATGTATGAATTATTATGTGGAAAACATATTTATGGACATGTTATGAGGGTTGAACCTAAATATCACTCTAATATGTTCGGTTATTTTTTATTTTATGGGACGTTATGTGGAACCGTTTTGGTGGATATCCTTGTCTCGTGCTCCATGTGAAACAGTCTTGGTGGTTAGCCTTGACTCGTGCTCCTCTGTGTCCAATGAAACTTGAATCCTTCTAAAGTCTTATTTTATGTTTCTTACAAATTAATATGATTAAATTATTACATGGTCACATTTTCAATATGTTATGATTCCTTATGTTTAATCATGTTCCATTCCCTTTTATATCATTATTATATGCCTTCTAACCCCTGTGCTAAGATTTATTTTTGTGTTTTTTCCCTTAATAGGATTTTTACCACATAAATTTTTTCTTTTTATCCCCAGGTTATCCTATTAATATGTAAGGGTTCAAAGTAATTTAAGAACTCATAATGGATTACAAATAAATACATGTTTTATTTAATCCTGTGGTTTCAGTTTTTTGTACCTAGTATTCCAAGACACAAAAAGTAAGAACATTGGATTGTAATTTGATAGTTAATGATGTTTTTATTCATGTAAAAATATGTAAAAACGGCCAGGGTCACTATAGTTAGTATCAAAGTATGTTTTAGTTATTTTTGGTGACTAGAGATAATGAACTTTTTTATGAACCTTAAGGATAAAACTTAGTCTATGAAAACATCCCTAATTTATGGTCAGTAAAGAATAAGTGGGTTATCAAGGGAATACATCCATGTATGGATACTAATAGTGTATGTGGTTCTAGAACATATGTACATAGAAGTAACAACCTTGAAAAGGTGTTTTGAGCCAGACTCTGGGTAACCTGTTCCATGACAATGGGCCTTACTGAACATCTGGTTTGAAATTCCTTGGGGATATGTTTTGGTATATTTATAATCTCATTTTGAACCATTATTATGTGAACAAACCATTATTATAAAAAAATATTTTAGGAAATAGACCATGGATAACCTATATTAAAACCCTGGGAATCACAAGTTAAGATATACTTTTCATTTAAGAGTATATCCTTTTATGATTAAAGTTTCCTTTCTATTATTATTATATAAGTATTCAAGACCCCCCAGTTAGAGTTTATTTTATAGGCAATGGAGTGAAATAGAAGAAAATATGCCAATAATAAATGTTATAGGAAATGTGAGGATTTCCCTGATGATATGCCAAATAAGATGGGATCAGGTACTCAAAACTATGTGATGTACTAGCTCAAATGGCTGAAGATATGAATTATAACTTGAATATTATAAAACACCCTCATTATCTATAAAAAGAGAAATTTTCCATTGATTCATTCATAAAATAAAGCCTCCTATATTTATGGGATTTCCCAAGCCCCTACTTGTGGAAGAGTGGATCGAATCCATTAAAAAGATATTTCTTGTCCTTCGGTGAAGTAAGAAAGAGATAGTTGTGATGAAAGTCTATCAGTTTGATTGGGAAGATGACCAGTGGTAGACACAGATCAAAAATATGAAGTCTAAGGATGATATTGATTTATTGGATTGGGATTAATTCATGAAAATGTTTTTCAATATATATTTTCCCCAAACCATCTATTCCAATATGGAAAATAGAGTTCATCGATCTTAATTCGAAGAAAGATGGGTCTATCAGGGAGTATGAAACAAACATTACAAGTCTTGAAAGATGTGCCTCTATCTTTTTCATGAACATTGGAATCATGGTGGATTGCTTATTTATCTAACTAAATATGAGTTTAGGAAAAGTGTTGGTGAATCTAGACTTCAATATTTATGAGATATTGTCCATTGTATCCCCATGTTTTAAATAGAGATTGGAGAATATCAATGGTCTCATGGGATATGTGAAAAAAAAGTGGAGAATTTTGTCTAATATAGGTGGATCAGAAAATATATCCCATGATGTAAAGAAGACAATATTTCTCATCTGTCAAAATTGTGGGAAGAAGCAACTAGAAACCATCCAAATGAAGCCCAAAATGATTCAAATGTGAAATAATGGAAAATCGTTTTAAGAATCCCTGATGGGATATGAGTAATTTGACTAATGTGGAAGAATAAAGAAAGTTTCTAACCAACACTCAGCCTATATTGCAGTCTTTAAACTACAAAGAACATGGGAATTTTTCAAACCAATCCATAATCCCAAGGTTTTATATGGAAATAAACAACAACCTCCTGGGAAACTGGGAATGTAATACAATATCACTATAGATGAGGTAGATCTAGAAAATGATGAGGTGAAAGGTAGACTAGTTTTAAATTCATGAAAAGACTGTGCACTATATGATTCAAGTTCTAAAGAGTATTTCATATCCTTCAAGATCAGTAGAACTATTCAAACACAACCTCACTATTTGGAGGTTAAGTTATATATGAAAACATATAATGGGGAAATTATAGAATCCAATGTACATTAATCCTCCCTAGTTAATTTTTTTGGACTAAACATCCAATAAAATATTGTATTACATCCTTTAGGGGAATTTGATGCTATATTGGGCATCTATTGGCTATCTTTATACAAATCCAACTTCAACTATCGGGAAAGGGAGATCACTTATAGTATTTTGAAGCATCCTCCAATTCGTGACATGTTTAAAGAAGAAGATTTATCTCATTTAGAATCAACATATAATGTGTGGATAATAATTCATTATGATATAAAATATATCACTCATATAATTGAAAAAAAGGAGATGATCATGCTTTAAGACATTCCCATCGTGAGAGATTACACTGATGTATTCACTGAAGAATTTCTTGGTCTTCCTCCTGATCAGGAGGGTGAGTAATCAATTGAAATTTTTCCGAGATCTCTAATTATATCAAATACACCTTATTGAATAGACACCATTGAGCTGGAATAAATGAAGAAACAGTAATAGGATAATCTATACAATGGTTTTATATGCCTGTGTGCTTTTCTTTGGGGTGAACAAGACCTATTTGTCAAGAAGAAGGATGGATCAATCCACCCCAGCATTGATTATCATGAGATAAATAAAATCATGATAAAGAACAATTATCCCCTTCCATGGTTATATTACTTTTTCGGTCAACTAAGTGGGTCTAGTTACATCACTTTGGTGGGTCTTCGGCCCGGATATCACCAATTTAAGGTGACGAGGGAGGATATTCTCAAGAAGAAATTTTGAACAAGGTATGGACACTAAGAGTTCATATTAATTCCCTTTGGAATCACTAAGGATCTAGAAATATTCATGGACTTAATGAATATAGTCTTTAGAGATTACCTTGAATATTTTTTGGTAGCTTTTATTGAGGATACTTGGTTATAATCCAAGAGAAAGGAGGAACATGAGGAGAATTTGAATACTCAGTTGGTGACTTTGTGAAGGGTTAAAATATATGAAAATTAAAATAAATGTGAGTTCTGAAAGAAGGATATATCTTTTTTGATGATTTTTATTACCAAAAAATTTATATCTATGGAATCTTCCAAGACAGAGGTATTCAAATAGTGTCCTGAGACAACTTCTCTAACAGAATTATGTAGTTTTTATGGCCTAGCTGGGTATTACCGATGATTTTGGGAGAAATTATCCCAATTTTCATAACAATAAACAAGATAAAATAGAAGTTATTAAAGTATTTATGGACATAAGAATGTGAAGAATGTTTTAAGGATCTCAAAAAGAGGCTTATCACTAGGCCAGTACTCACACACCTGACAAGTTGAGAACACTTTGTGGTGTACAATGATGCTTCAATGAATGGATTAGGTTGTGTACTAATTCAAAACGAAAAAGTGATATACAAAAACTAAAGGTAGTTGAAAATACTGGAGAAAAACTATCCTATACATGATATGTAGTTGGAAGAAATGATCATCACGTTTAAAACATTGTGGCATTATCTCTATGGGGAGAAGTGTGAGAAATAAACTGATCACAAGAGTCTGAAATTTATATTCAAATAGAAGGAGCTTAATATGAACTAATGAAGATGGTTAGAGAAAATCAAGGATTATGATTGATTAATACACACCTATAATGGTAAGGTAAATAAGGAGGAGGATGCTCTACGAAGAAAGGATTATTCGTCTTTAACAATGATGATAATTGAGAATTATCTAATCTTCTTCTATTTTCAAATAATGGAAATAGGAATCCTTGAGGGAGGAACATCATCATTACTTTCTCTAATGAATGTTCAACAGTCCCTCTTATATAAAATAAATAATACTCAATGAAATAATGTGGAAATTTTAAAAAAGGAGGAAGCTATCATAAATGGTAAATCCTTAGAGTTCATGGATGTAAGGATGGAGTAGTAATATTTGGGTCACAATTTTGTGCACCATATGAATATTGAGATAAATAATGATCATATGAATGATTCCCATAGCTCAACCTTCTCTATTCACCCCTGGAGAAAAAAATATGTATCAAGAAATTTTGGAGAACTTTGGGTGGGACAACCTTAAAAGGGGGATCGTTGAATATATATTAATATGGATGGTATGTCCACATATAAGGTTGAATGAGAGAAGTATAAGGCGATGATAAAACCATTATCCATAACAACATGGATGTGGGAGAATATTACCATGGAAATTTCACAAGACTTATAACTAAATCCATAGGGAACAATGCTATATGCGTCATTTTGGATCGTATTACAAAGACAACTCACTTTATCCAAGTGTGATAGGATTTCCCAATGGATAAACTTGTAGGGGTATTCATGAAAGATGTGTTAAGATACCCAGAGCACCACTATCGATTGTAATCGATAGAGATCTAAGATTTACCTCTATGTTTTGGAAAATTTATCAAAATTCTCTGAACTCTGAGTTGAAATTCTGTACAACATATTGACCTAAAACTTTTATCCAATCTTAGTGAACTATTCAATGACAAGAAGACATACCGAGATTTAGTTCAATGGTCTTACAAAAAGGATGGGACCAATATCGTCCTTTGGTTGAGTACTATTTGAACAATAGTTTCCACTATAGAATTCTAGTGGCTCTATATGAATCCCTTTACTATAAAAGGTGCAGAACATTGTCATGCATGGATGAAGTCGATGAGCGTAATCTAATAGTACTTGAAATGGTCATAAAAATAGTGGAAGACTCAAAAAATATTTAAAATAACATCAAAGATTACCAATGCTGACAAAATATTTTTGAAGAAAATCATCAATGAGACCTTGAGATTAATGTTTGAGACATGGTATTCCTCCATATATCTCCATGGATTAAGGTCATGAATTTGGGAAGAAATAATAGCTATGTCCTATGTACATCAACCCCTTCGATATTCATGGTCTTTTCAGAGTTGTGGCCTACCATGTAGCACCTAAACCTACCATGTATAATGTGAATGATTTATTCCACATATCCCTTTTAAGAAACTACATATCTGATCCTTCACATGTACTGAATTTAGTGTTGGTACAATTGGAGAATGGTATTTCTTATGAGGATAAGCCAATGAAGATCATGGAACATAATGTCAAAGTTCTACACTACAAGACTACTCAAATATTCAATGTACTATAGCGGAACCATAAGTATGAAGAGGAAACATGGAAACTGAGCGAAGAAATGAAAGGAAAGTACCCACAACTATTATTAACATAAAATGTAGAACAAAATATTGAGGGGTATATTTCATTAGGGGGTAGAATTTAAGGACCCTAAATTATATCA
This sequence comes from Viscum album, assembly GCA_963277665.1. Taxonomy (NCBI): domain Eukaryota; kingdom Viridiplantae; phylum Streptophyta; class Magnoliopsida; order Santalales; family Viscaceae; genus Viscum; species Viscum album. The sequence goes on along the minus strand of OY728133.1, from coordinate 1,162,057,356 downwards.
ATGGAAATTCCCTTCCTATAATTATTTCATATAGTATAATCACATAAAATAACAATAATAACACGTTAAAAACATTATAAATAAATAATTAATGAAATAAAAGACATTTCTAGAATTTATGGAACATATTCCAAAGTAATAATTACTTGGCCATTGGAATTGTAACAAGACCCTTATAAAAAGTAAATCAGACATTTGAATAGTAAAATCACTAAAAAACTATAAATAAAATTTATCAATCTTATAAGTGACAATATGATATAATTATATCATAATATAAGTAAATAAATATTCTAAAAAATGTAAATTAAGTGTTGTTATTTTTGTAAGTCATAAAAATTTATATTCAATTTTATGACTAATTTAATAATTTAAAATAAAAAATTCTTCTCATAAAATGTATCAAAAAATTATTATTTTAATTTATTATGATTTTAAGATAATATTATGAGACATTAGTTAATTTTTCATGTGATATAATATTTGTTATAATTTTAAGATGTGTATTTTTCAAGTAAAATATGATTTTAATAAATAATTAAATTTCTCATATCTAAAAAAATATTTTCCAAAAATTCTGTTTTTTGGAATTATATGCTTCAAAAATGGTTAGGGAGACTATTTGGGATATTTTTGATATAATTGAATTTTTTGTTAATAGTAAAATATAGTAATTTATAATATATATACATTATAAATTAAATACATTATTCCTTCAGTCATGTATGGTATAAGAACCATTGTTTACAACTCACATGATCTAATTACATAATTGTTTCTCAAGAATAAACAATATTTCATTATCTCGATCGAAAAAATAAACTGATAAATTAAATAATGAGAAAATGCCCCCGACCCCACAAAATATACCACCACTCACCACCTCTTCCACCAACTCCACTCAAGCCTTGAGACTTGTCCACATTATACCCAATATTGTTCTCAAACCTTTCCCCCATGTCAAGGAGATTTTTTATAAACAAAATACCAAAACCAATCCCCTTCAGGGGTTCTAAATAAGATTTAATCATGATGTAAAATCCTCTTTATTTTTTTTAATTTCTTTTTATGTCCCATTATTTTATTTTTCTAATGTAAAATCCCATCATCAAAATGAAATGATAACACCAATTACTTAAATATAATTTAATTTTATTATGCTAACGGAATAATTCATCATCATCCCTCTTTCCCCATATTTTTTTACTAAAAATGAAAACATCATTTGTGATGTGTTAATTTATCTCATTCAAGGAAGATGAAGTTATAAATTTCCATTACCATATTCAAGGATGGTAATGGAACCATTTTTATGTTTCATACTGATTATTATAAAAGTATTATATCTTATGTAATTTTATGTAATCATTTTTTACACTTGATATTAATTTATAAAGGAAAATGAGTTCGTTGTGATTGGAAACTACCAAATTAAACCCAAACCATTATCATTACCTATTTATCTTTTGATTCAACATAATGACATAAAAACAAATGTCATATAAGAAAAATTTAACATCTATAAGATCATTAATAATATATAAGTTCAATTATATATAATTATCCCCACTTTACATGACCATTATTACATGTATACAAGTAAACCGATCATTAAAACCAGGGAAACTAATCCTCCCAAATAATGGAATTCAACCTCTTTACCCATAAAAATCCATAATGTAACTTAATAAAGTTATAATAATGTAAATAAATTTATAAAGGGTTATTTGATTATTAATTTTGGAATCTAATTTCATTATCTATGGCATTAAGATCATATTAATAACACCTTCAGACTTAGGGTAATGGATTCTACCCAAACCTCTATTATTCATCCTAGTTATTATTTGTCACCTTTTACAAAAATTAAATTATCTTATCATATTATGTAAATATTATAAATTATATATATATATTCCAATCTCATGTATCAATATCCATTTATCCTAATTTTTTGGGGAAATACATGTTTTTAAAAGGTTCCCTACACAATTTTTCCTATGAAGCAAGCCAAGTATAAGGGAACTTCCGAAATTCTTACCCAATTTCAAGTGCATAATATAATATATTTTAAGAAACCATTATTTTTGATAAAATAACTCATTTTATTATTAATGTTTAATTGGTTAAATTAAGGTTGTATATATAATATTATTCCCTTTTCTTCTTTAAATGCTCTTTAATGTTTTCTTTAAACTGCAAAAAAAAAGATTTAATTCCAATGTTTCTTAAATACACTTTTTTACATTGTATAAAATTGGTTTAACACCAATAATTATGATCTATGACTATTATAATTTATTAATATACATTTATTATTTAATTAATTTCACTAATGATATTTTTTTATGAAACATCCATTTGTTATGCTTTTGACATGTGTATGATACCCAATTATTTCCATTGCTAACCCTTATGTTTAAGTTTTATTTATTATGTATAACTCATTATGTGGAAAATATATACATGAAAATAGTATAATGGTTATTAACAGATAGATCTCTAGTAATTTGGGCAATTTTTTGTTTAATGGGACGTTATTTGGAACAGTCTTGGTGGATTGCCTTGACCCGTGCTTCATGTGAAATAGTCTCGGTGGTTAGCCTGGACTCGTGCTCCTATATGTGAAATAATTATTGACTCATTTTAAATTCATGTTTAATATTTCTTATAAATTAATATGATTCCATTATTATATGGTTTAATGTCTTATATGTTATGATTCCTTATTTTTAATCATGTTCGATGACATTTTATATCATTATGTTATGCCTTCTAACCCATGTGCTCAAAATTATTTTAAATTTTATTCCTTTTTAAGGATTTTTAGCTCATCTATTTGTTCATTTTACCTCCAGGTTATCTTATGAAGATTTAAGGGATCAAAGGAAGTCAGGATCTCATAATTTAAGATAAATAAATAAATGTTTTATTTAGTGGCATGCTTTCTGTTTTATATACCTAGTCTTCCAAGACACTATACTTTATGAACCTTGGCCTGTAATTTGAAAGATAATTATGTTTTAAATCATTAAATCATATGTAAAAAAGGATAGGGTCACTATAAAATTTTTAATAATGATGTTAAATTTTATTAATAGATCTCTTATATTTTTGTCATTATGAATAGTAACCATAAAATATATTTTCACCTCAGAAAGGGTAAAACGGGTAAAACATGGTTAAAATATGCTACAAGGACAAAAAATATTCCTAGAAAATATATTTTTTTTATTGGATAAGTGTGTTTCAATAATAATCATATAGTTTTATAAATGATATAATTTCCTTCGACTTTAATTTGATAATGACCATAACATGCTTTTTAGTAAAAATTAGAAACAAAATATCACTCTATTTTAATAACACTAATTTTTTTCATAGGGATAAAATATGATATATTTGTTTATAAATAGTTATTTTTAATATGAATGATTATTTATCATGTTTATTTTTTTTTAATTTTTAGTTATGGAATAATTACCATAAATGCTTATGGAACTCCTACAGAGTGCTAGTTTAAGTAATAGAAAAATAAACTAATGGATTTTTAAAATCATTAAATGTAATATAATTTAGATAAATTTCTATATTTCATGAATTATATAGATATACATCACTTATTATTGGTGTGTCAAAATTTTATGTTATATTTTTATTTCAATATTGATTTCATTAAAGTCAAGATATGTGAATAGTCTCAAAATAAAATTAATGATATATTGTGTTAAATAAATTTGTATTTAATTAATTAAAATGCATAAATATACTATCACAATGTAATTTAATGATATATGTTAAAATTATATACCATATTTCAATTACGGGGAACTTTTAGTTTTATATAATCTTTCTTGAATCTTATAGGGTAAAAAAATGTCGTCATAATAATTTTAAAAAGGGTTAACGATGGTTAAAATAAAGAGATACGGATGAAAAAAAACAAAAAGTGAATTTTTTATTTTAGTAGATTATTTTGACTCATACTCATGCTAGAATTTAAATAATTAAATTTGGTTCATCTTTAACACGAAATTTAATTTATATCAATTAAATGATTTAAATATTTCCATGGGTTCCCCTCCCTTCACATATAAAAGGGACCATCTTATCCTCCCTTACTCACACCTTTTAAGCAGTGTAGTTTATAAAACCTTAGAAAAATGTATCTCTACAACATAAATCTTCATAACCCATAGTTATTTTTCACACTAAATGACCCAATCTTGAAGTATTAATGTGTAATCCAAAGAGGCAATATGAGGGGTAGTTATAAGTCCTAACTGAACTGTTCCAAGTTTATTTCTTCTTCTACCTCCATTAAATATTATTTAATAATGTTTAAGTAATAACTTAATTATCATACATATAATTAAATTTTATTATCATTATAGTATAACCATTTTTCAAATATTTTTCCATCCTATAAGAAATGAAAACATTGTATGTGTGAATGTGTGGATTACCACCTCTTTTAAGTGATGTGTGTCATTTTTATCAGCACATCAAAAGGTTGGTTATTATAATGGATTTAATTAATATATATTATATACATCATATAAATATAATTCATTAATGATAATATATCATCTACTATATTACCTTTTATTCCTTTTAAAATGATAACATCATTTGTACGTACATGTGTAAGACCACATCCAAGAAGCGTTGTGATTAATTTTTCGTGTACACTATTCATAAAATATTTTAAAATTTAAATTAATTTATAAATATAAAAATAATTTAATTTCTAATATTGTTGATATGATATAATGAGGTTCCCTTTAACCACATTTATCCTACCTAATCCATTTTCCACTTATAAGTTGTATTTTTTCAAATCATACGACATGAACATAATAGATTATGTAATTAAGTATAACATGGATATAGGTGAAATAAAAATAATAGTAAACATTAAAAATTTATTATGTATTTATATAATTTAAATTTTTTTAGTGTTTTGGATGATAAATAACATATGTGAAAATTTGTACTTGAGGAAAGGGACACTTTAACAAAAAACAATATTTTGTATGTTTTAATTAATTATTTTATAAATAATTTACCCCATGTACATATTCTAAAAATTATATTTTGGATGTATTTATGTGGAAATAAATAAATTATAAAGGAAATTTAATTATTTTTCTAGTATATTTTTATTAGTTTCAAATGGAATATTTCGATGTATTTTATACAGAACATTTTCAAATTATTTGAAAATTGAAAAAATTATGTTATATTTAAATTTATATGAAATCAATGTATTTTTTTCCACTAACATTTTTATTAGATATTTGGATTCCTTTAAATGTCTCAGGTTTTCTTGTAATAAAAAACCTTATTCTATTTATTTAGGTTTTTTAGTTTTGAAAATGCGGGTTTGAAGAAAATTGGTATACGAATACATGAAAATGTTTTGATTATGGGTTAAAAAATGTATTTTTATGATTTTACTGATATAAAATTAATATTTTATGTTTTCCATAAATGTAGTGGTTAGTGAATTTTTTTTATGATGATGGGTGATCCTGATATATCCATCCAATACAATGGAAAATGATTATTTTCCCTAGAGATTTATATTTAAATAACATATTGGGTTACACCATTTGTTAGGGTTCTTATAAGGGTTATTATAAGGTATTTATGTGTATTAGGTCCTAAAGAACCTACATGAATTTTCTAGGATTGATAAATATCATTCCTGGAAATATTTTAACTTCATACATTTATTAATTGATCTTTTGTTTAAATGAATAGTTATCTCTTTTAAGAGTTGAATGTTATGTTTTAAGAAAATGGTTTCATGGGTTACTATGTTTTTTAAGAAACCCTTATGATTATGAATTTTTTTGATATATGTTTTCTTAAAAATAAATTAATGAAAAAATACTAGGTATAAAGGATTATTTCTTTTTATGTAAATTATTTTTTGATATCAATGTTTATTATGATAAATGGAAAGTCTCTTATATGATATCATTTTTTTAATGGACTATTGAGTTTATTTTCAACTTTTTATGAAAACATTACTTACTTTTTTATATCATATAACATTTTTAAAATTACTCCATAGGGTTTTAATAATGATTTGTAAAAATTATGAAGTAAAGTTGAAAATCATGAAGAATTTTCAGGAAAAGAAAACATATTTCTTTTTAAAAGTAATATACAATAGAAAAAATGGATAATGGGTGGATGTGTATGCTTTGTAATGTACAAGATTATTATATAATAGTAATGATATAATTCTATAAAACTAAAAATTCTAAAGATTAGTGAAATTTAATAAAATTTAATATTGACTTAAAACTCAATAATTTTTAATGTTGTAATTTGAGTCCTTATAGTTGTTATTATAGGATATTTATATAATTTTAGAGGTAAGGATAATGTAAGTAAGTACCCTTATGATATTTTAGTTTTGGGTTATCATGATATATAATGTTAATATTATAATTTATCTTGATACAAATATGTTTTTTCATAATGGTCTTATGTAGAGTAAATAAGGAAATTGAAGTAGGAAGACACCATGATGATAACATCCTTCCAAATCAATAACCTGGAATGGTTATAATTGAAGCATGATAATATTTTATTGTGATTTATATATTTATACAAGTTATATATAGTGGTGGTATCCATGCGAGAGAGAAACCATATTCACCACTAAAGAACATGTCCATTATAGAGGATTTCATAAAACAACACTCTCTAGTATTTAGTGGATGATTTTACCATGATAAAGTCTATGGATGTGTTATGGCCCTGGAAAGAATTATAAAATTTATGGGTAGTTCATAAAATCAAAAGGAAACAAATTTTACTTACCATTCTGAAGGATTAACCAAGAAGTAGTGGTAAATGGTTTATAATATTATATAAAAATATATATTCATTCTTTATAATGAGATGAATTGAAGAATAATTTCGTTTCCAATTATTTTCCTAATGTTGTTAGTCATAGAATAGATAATAATATCTTGAAATTGTGGTTATAAGAGAAATATTTAGTAGTTTTGAATTAATTAAACCTCACTTGTTTGGAAATGTATGCACCAAATTGTTTTTCTGTATTTTGATAGTATAATTAATTAGTTTTTCTTGGTATGGAAGAACATGTATCAAAGAGTATCGGATTATAATAAATTCAAAAGTTATGAGAAACTTGTTTGATGTGTTGAGAAAGAATAAATGTATATTTCCAATGATAACGTGTTCTATGACAATTAGAAGAAAATTAGGTTCAGGTGGATGGTAATGGGGAAGCATCTATCTAATAAATTTAAAGGTAAGAAAATCAATTATCCATTCTATGATAAGTGTGGTAAAAAAACCATAAACAATGTACTATAAAATCATGGATGTTTTTTGATGTGGTAAGATTGGACATGTGGCTCATGAATACAAATAAAACTAAAAAATAATAATGAGAAGATGGAAATAAGACACATTAATTATAATGAGATGGGTCATTATGAAAGTACGTTTTTGATGATACGAATAAAGGATTGAAGTCATCAAAATCATAAGCAGAAAGGTGTGTAAAATCACTTTGTGACTAATTTTTTTGATCTTGGACAAACTAGTGATGTGGTGTCTGGTACATTACTTATTTATTCATATTATGCCACTTTCTTAATTTGGTATGGTTCTAAACATTATTTCATTTCTATGAAATTTTCTAATAAATTATAAATTTCAACTCTAAAAATTAAGACATATTTTTTGGTAGACACCCGAGTGTAGTATTATATATGAAATAAATTATAATAATGTTTATGTTATCCACTATAAATGGGTTTTATTTTAACACCAAATTCCCTCTCTCCTCATAGAATCTAATGCTATTTTAACTATATGTTGAATTATTTTTACCATGATAAGATATATTGTTGAGGTAAAGAAGTTATCTTTCTCAAGATTAGATATTTTTTGAAAAAATAAATCCATACCTCTAATAACATTTCATGAAGCAATAAAATTTATAAAAATTGAAAATTAATTTTATCTTGATCCTATTTTTGAGAAAAATAAAACTATTAAAATTGGGGTTAATCCTATAGTAAATGAGTAGCTAGATTTATTTCATGATGAATTTCATAGTTTTATTCTAGTTTGAGAGATTTAATCTACTATTTCCTTAGTTCGTGATGATAATAAAATTTCAAAACCACTTTATCTAAATGATTTACTAGAACTTTTTGAATTGAAAAAATACTAACAAGAGTTTCTTGATAAATCATTCATTCATTTGAGTACATCACTATGGGGTTTTCCTAATTTTTTAAAATAATAATAGTTCCATGAGAATTTTTGTTTTTGATAGAGAATTGAATAACATTACTATAAATAATAAGTATTCATTACAACATATATATGAATTGTTTAATCAACTCTAGGGTGCATGAATTTTTGAAAAATTAGATATCAGGTCTTGGTACCATCACCTGGAGGTGAATGTGGATGAAATTTCAAAAATGAAATTTCATACTAGGTATAGAAATTATTTGTTTGTGGTTATTCCCTCTGGTTTGATTAATGATCTATCTGTACCTATGGAAAATATTCACAGTGTTTTATATGTTCCCTTTGATAAATGTTTTCCATATGTATTAATGATATCTTGATGCATTATAAAATGTATCATGTTCAGGAAAAAAAATTTGAGGGTTATTTTATAAACCTTAATAGAAAAAAAAGTTATTTGTAAAATTATGTAAATGATAATTTTGGTACGATATATATTTTTTATTGGAAAAATTTTAAATGAATATATAATAACTATTTATCCATCTAATAATAAAGTTGTTAAAGGGTGGATAAGACCTATAAATGTCACCAAGATTTGTAATTTTCTTGGATTAATTGGTTAATAATGATTTTTTTGAAAATGATTTTCAGTTATCTAATCCAATAAATAAGTTAAATATAACATAGCATAAATTAATAATTAAGAATGAATGTGATGATTTTTTAGGAATTTAATAGAATATTATTAAATAAACTAGTTTGGAACTACCATCAAGAAATGGTGATTTTTTCTCTACAATGAAAATTATGTGATGGATCATGGTTGTGTTCTAATGTAGAATGATCATATAATTACTTATTATCTACATAAATTATAACCTCATGTGCTAAATAATTGTAATCATTAAATTGGAATGGCTTTTGTGGTTTTAAATTTCAAAATATAGAGATTAAATTTAAATATATAATAGTTTAAAATATATACAATCATAAAATTTTGAAGTATATATTCACTCAAAAAGAGTTAAACTTGAGGCTGAGAAGTTGTTTAGAACTAATTAAGTATTATGTATGCATAATTCATTACTATCTAGGGGAATCAAACATGTTAACTGATTTTTTAATTCAAAATAATAAAATATTAATTAACTATTCTATATTTAGAACATGATAATTTCCTAAATGATTCGATGAATTTTAGTTTCCAAACATTGCATGCAAGGAAATCCTCTATATTTTTCTAGTGTTAGTTCTTTCATCATGGTAAGATATAATTAATAATTATACGAATTAGGATCATGTTATACATGAAAGGATAGAATTGTTTAGGTAAGGTAAAATTACTATATTTATCATTGAATAATAAGGTTTTTTGAGATTTTGAAAATAATTCTATGCATGAATATTAATTTATAGTTGAAGAATGAATTATTGAGAAAAGATCAAAGATCTTTGTTTTTTTCATCATGGTAGCATAATGGAATATAAATATTTCAAGGATCATTTCTAGTGGGATGGAATGAAATGTTTATTTCTTAATTTTCCACGATTTTTTTACATTTTGATAGTTTAATATTTTAAAAAATAATGAAGGGAATTCTTCACCATTTTTATTCAAAAATGGAAATGGAAAAATATATGAATAGAATTTTTGGTTGGATTAGCAAAGAAATATATTGGTGATAATGTGATGTGGATTATGGTTTATTGTTTGACTATTTCTATGAATTTTTTTCCGATCCAATTTTATGTTTATAGAATGTATGTTAATAGATAATTTATTTTTGGAGTACATCATTATATTGTATCTGATATTGATCTTGGATTTACCAATAATATATGGAAAATTCTTCATAAGTATGCAGGTACTGAATTAAATATCATTAAAACATTTTTCCTCAATCTTATGGATAGTTAGATATAAAATTAAAAAATTTTGAGGGTATTACTTGAGATTTATAATTGGATTTATATTGAATTTGGGTCAAATATATTTCAATAGTCAATTGTTTTTATAATAAAAATTTTTATTCTGATATATAGATGGTACCATTTGAGGCATTATCGGGAAAGAGTTTTCAAACTATAGTTTATCGAGATGAAGATGGGGAAACGAAGTTGTTGGGACTATAATTTTCATTGAGAAATGGTTGATAAAGTTATAATTATTTATATACATATAATTATAACTAATAGAATGATGAAAATTTATATAGATACTCATAGGAATTGTCTTACATTTATGGTCAGTGATCTTTTATTTCTTAATGTCTTTATATAGAAAAGTGTAATGAATTTTTTTAAAAAGGGAATGATAAGTATTAATTTTATTTGAATATATAAAATCCAAGAGATGGTTGTATCAGTTTCCTACCAAGTAGTATTTCAACTATGTTAATCTGGGGTACATTATAGGTTCCTTGTTTCATTGTTATTGAAGTATATACCAGATTTATGTCAGGTTATTAGTCATTAAATAGTTTAGTTATAAGGGAACCTCTTTTACAAGGAACAAATTTGTCATATTATTATTTTTAGAGAATCGGTGTTGGAGATTAAGGTGATTTACCATGGTAAGGTTTTTTAAGAAAACCATGTGACTGAATAAGTAACATGGGAATCTGAAAAATCATTGAAGGAAAAATATCCCCACTTGTTTAAGTAATGAATAAAATTACGAGGATGAAATTTCAAAAATGGGAGGAAGAATGTAATAACTCGTTTAATGGGGAAAATATATCAATTTCACTACTTATAAATTTTCATAAATTATATTTTATAGAGTTATATTCATTATAAGAATATTATGTAGTTTTATAGTAAAAAGAAAATAGGTTTATTAAAACTAAATCGAGTTCGATGCATTATATGGTTTTACCTCAAATCTTAACTCTTAAATTTTAGAATTTTAATTTAAAAAAATAACCTCATTTTTTAGTCAATGATGTTCAATTTAATATTGATATGTATTTTATCAAATGTTATGAAAACATTAATTTATTTGTGAATAGTGAAATATATCAATTTTTTAAAACTCTCATTTATTTTCATTAAATAATTTAATATAAAAGTTATATTATCTTTTTAATTTGATATTAATATAGAATAAGTCTCCTTTAATTATAAATAATACAATTAATTACATATAAACCATTGTTGAACCTAAGTTAGGTATAAGTTCATTTTGGAGCATAAGAATAGATTTTAAAAACTATTTTTCATTGCATTTGATGAATTTATAATCCAATTGACATCTATAAATTTTATAAATTGAATAGTTGAAAATTTATTATTTATTTTGAATTAGGTTTTTTAATTTTGTAAATAGGTCCCCTTATTTTTTTCATTTCGAATAAAATCCATAGTAAATATTTATCACCTCGGTAATGGAAAAACGTGTAAATGAGTGTTAAAACCTTGCTGTAAGTCGAAAAAATATCCCTAACATCTATAATTATATTATTTTATAATTTTTTTCGATAATAATCATCCATGTTTGTAAAATGTGTTAATTTATTTCCACTTTTCCTTGATAGTGACCTTAATATAATTTTAAGTATATGTTAAAAACATAATGCCTCTCTATTTGTTTTAATTTCTCTTATAATATTTCATAGGGATAAAAAGATGCAATAATTTGAAATAAATTTTTATTTTAGTAAGATCCAATTGTTTTTATCAGATACAAATTCATTTATATTCAACCACTTTTTTGGGGGCTAATAAGGATTCTTAATGAGTTATTCTGTGTTTGAGGGGTGCTCATGGATTCTTCAAAGCCCAAAACATGTATTTTTGGGAGAAAATGATAGTAAACAAAGTTAGAAGAAACCATGTGTAGAAATCCACATAGTTACCCCAAACTATAAAAGGATTTACACAGAGTAGTAGGGGGATGCACTGCTTGAGAAAATCTTGAAGATTGGGTTTCACACCCATACATGAAATTTATTATTTTTAAAAAAGATTAATTTCATGGTTGGCACACGGTTTGCCTCACAGGTTTCCCAAACCATGCTTGCATACTCCTAAGATAGTGATCCATGCACAGATGACGCCCAATTTGGTGAAGCACGAGGCTAAACCGTGTTCCCCTTTTTGGGTAAAATTACCACAATACCCATAATTCTATTTTAACTACACCCCTCCTACCATTTCTCCTCGATCGGATAAAGGTTCCTTGGGAGCTCCCCTTTTGATCCCAAATCAAAGGTTTTATCTCATTCTCCAAAATGAGGTCCGATTTAATTATTGTCCATCTAGTTGGATGCACATTAGTATGTACTATTTTCATCTTAAGCCATTTTTTATTTATCTTTCCCATGGTGAAATTATTTTTGTCAAAGAAAATATTCCCTATATCTAGTTTCTTCATCTGTTCTTCCATTTTCACTATATATTGGCCAAACAAAAGGACGATTCTTGGAGAATACTCCACTATGATCTTGAGGTATATTTTCAACTAATTATACCTTATAATCATGATGTGTTATAATATATGATATGTTCCACATGATGGCTTCACCATAAATATATCCACATTTATATCTTCCATGAATTTTGTTTCCAGACATAGAAGAAAATTTATTGTTAAAATACAAATACTTATTGATATTTTCAACCATAGAGGGAGCTATACCTTTGGTTGTTCCCTCCACATAGCTAATTGGTCATAAAGCTCGTGTACCATAATGAACATTAATGTTTTTTTCAAATTCGAAACATTGATACCATATTCATACTAGATTGGATGTTGTAGAATAGAATGAACATATCCCATGTGAATTATAATGAATTAAACTAAATGTGAGTGGTATGGCCACATCACCCCATCTAAATAGAATGATGGTCAGACCGTTATTGATATTTTGTGAAAATGAGTTAGGGATTAGGCATTGGATCATATTAATTCCAATGGAAAATCATCACTAGTGATGTATAGGAATGAATAACCTCTTTATAAATGGTAATTGAGCATGATAACCCTTATTCTTGTTAATTATAATCGGGCATGATGCCCCCTTTTCATAATACTATGTGGGAATTAAAAACGTTGTGTTTTTAATATCTATTTAGGAATAGTGTCCCTATATAGAAATGTGATACTAAGCATAGAGACCCTTTATATATATGTGTGTGATACTAGGAATAATTACCCTATTCTTTGATACTTGGCATGGTGACCCAAAATTGTGATTCTGGGCATGGTGTCGTTATTTTTTGATTTTGGGAATCGAGACCCTATAATCTGATATTGGGTATGGAATCCCAATTTTTTTATAATTTGAATGGAATGTTATATAAACGTCACACTGGGTGTGGAGTCCCATTTACTACAATTATATTGTTCATTGCGGCTCTTATAAATGTGATACTAGGCACTACATCCTTTGATACATGTTTAGATATATCCCAACATGGGCCAAGGTCGGTAGAATCATCCCGATATTACTTCAAGAAATAGTGTCGACCCATTTATAGTTTTTATTACCTCTTACATTATTATAGCTGAATCTTAAAATTTTATATGCACAAAATTTGTATTTATAGATGATATTGGTGGTTCCCTACTATGTTTACCTCATACCCTATCTAGGATGCCACTGGAACCTGGGAAGACTATAAGCATGGATGTGTATATAAGGTAAATATTCCTCTTTTTAATTTTTTATTTCATGAATGATTTAGGATGATAGATTGGTAAAAGATGACGAGGAAGGATATTTAGATGCTTGGATAGGCTTTTTGGGATTTTTTACCTTTTGAATAACAAGTGTTGTATTAACTGCCTACTGGCATGTATGCATGTTTTTATTTAATTGTTAGACACATGCAATAATTATCCATTCTATATGATTTATATTAGTATTTTTATATTTATATAGTGTTTGGTAATTTGTTTTGACTTCTTCTTCAACGGGTTACTATTCCATTCAGTTTAGTGTCTATTTTTATTGTGCTATTTTTCAATATATGATTATTCTATTTATCTATTATAACATTATGTTGTGCTCAAATATTTTAATGAGGGAATATTCTCCCCAGGGAAACACCTTGTGACCTCATTACTATTCAATATCTTCTAGCATATGGGGAGGAATTATTGACTCCATGTGACCAACCAGGCTTAGGGAACCTTTGGGTGGAACTTAGGTTCAGGACATCATAAAGTTGTGTAAAAGTAGTTTCTTTTGTTAATATAATATTTTGAGGTAATATAAAATATATTAGGAACACTATGGATTTTGGTAATAAGTATTCTGTTGGTGTATCTGACCCATGTACATAGAAAATCCAAATCTCCTGAAATTGAAATTTCTATTTTTTCATTTTTTATTACAATTGTATTGATTCCCCCATTGGCTGATTCACTTGAAATTTTATATTAGTATTGATATAATTGAGGTTTATCTATAACATTTACCATGATTATATGAGTTCATGTATGAATTTATCATGCATCATTTTAGGATCTTTTTATTAAATTCACATTCCATGCATATTTCATTCTATATATGAGCATTGTGTTAATTGGATTGCATCTTATTTCTATGAGTTAATTGACTACTATAAGTAGAATTATTATTAGATAATGATTCTTGAAAGAAATTGAGAAAACATAGTTGTCAATTAAATTTACTTCCCTAAATTAATAGTTTTTTAGGCATAGGCTATAACAGAAAACCTAAGCTCTCAACTATGGAATGTAGATTCATGGGCCATTGGTCACATGGACTGGAACATGTTTTGGTATTGATTAAATGGATCCCACATTTTTTTTCATAAGGTGTATGGGAACTTATGGATCTGAAGTGGTGAAACAATTTTTTAAACCATCTGAAGAAAATTGGAATTGAAAAAAATTAAATTAAATGGAATTGAAATAGAAAAACCCATAGCTTGACCATTCACCAACCTTAGTAGTGGGAAGTAGGTAGAAACTCTATTGTAATGAATAAATGTTCTATCACCCAAACCTATTTATTTGAGATAGAAGAGGGGTGGGAATATTACATAGAAAGGCCATGTACCTATTCTATTTCTATTTTAACAATTTATGTAGTTGTCGATATTTTTATGAGGCATGTGTTTAGAAATTGTAGTGAAATGACTCCCCAACGCCATTCAGTGGTATGCTAGGAGGTTGGTGATGACAATGATCCATAGGTGGTGGGCCATGATCCACCTGTGATACCTATAGTAGTGACTCTTGTGAAACTTCTTCTTGTTCCCAATGAAGGTGATGATGCATGGTTCCAAGGATAATTTCTTTGGATTATTCATACATTACAGGGAGCTCCACGTTCTACCCCTTCTATGGGAGAGTTGACTTCGGAGATCCAACAGCAGCATCCCCCCCCACGTTTTAAATGGATGGTGGACTTTATGCAATAAATATATGGATTGGGACAGTAGTGTCTATATTCAATCACATAGAGACACCACCTGAGGGGATTTTGAATATAGATACTAATATGCTTATGTGATCCATTGAAAACTGGTGTGATATCCAAAACCAGGTTGTTCAGTATTGAGAATCAACTTGGAGCGACTTGTAGTGAAGAAAATTTAATTATTTCTTCTGAGATACCCATAGAGTTGATCATTCAAGGGAATTCATTAAACTTCAATAGGGATATATGAATTCTTTGGACTATTTAACTTGTTTGATAGAGATTCAATGATTTTTTCCAATATACATTGCTGATGTACCAAAAAAGTGAGATGATTTGAGAATGGATGGAGGCATCATATTCGTTCTCAAGTAAATGTTTTCCAGTTCAGTAACAAATTTGATATAGTTAACCATGCCCTTATCTCTATGAGAAACATAAGGGAAGAATATGGTTTGAACCAGGGTAGTTTAGAACCCAATGAGGGTAGTGGTTTGACTAGTGGATGGATGTGACACTTTTGGAGTGTATGCATGAGAAACAATAGCCCGTTGAAACCCATTTATAGTTATGTGGTATGTCACCAGTGTAGGAAACATTAGAATAATAGTCCCCAGTTTCCTAGAGGCCCTATTGAATACCTAGGCTACGATAGATTAGGGAATCTATAGGGACGTTGTAGGTCCTTCCCATTTATTCCAATTGGGAAAATATATGTGTTAGCTTCACCTTTAGGAGTAAGTTAAATTTCACTTCAAATGCAAGGTAGATGGAGAACTATTGGTTGTAAAAGTAGAGGAGGAGGTTGTGGACATGCTATCTTGGATTCAAATACACAATGCCAATAGATAGGGCATACTCCAGGTAGTCAGGTTATAGCACAGTTCCATGGATCATGTGAGATTTATTCGGTGCATCCTATACCAGAGGATCAAAATACTAAGACATATACTTTTTAAGGTACAATTCTATTAGCCTATATTACTATTTCTTCCTTATATTATATAGGTGTAACACATGCCTTTATAATTTTTCCTATTGTGGAGAGCCATGGTCATCATGCTGATTACTTCTGTGGCATTAGGAATCCTTATACACCTTTGGGTATATGATCATGGACCTTACGCTAGTGAAATGAATATCTTCTTGAGTCAGGAATCCATCGCTTCTTCTGTATCCTTTTCATCCTCGAGATGATAGGATTTGATGTTATTCTCGGGATGGGAATGCTGGGTTTATATCATTCCTACATGGATTGTTATATCCATAGGGCATGGTTTACATCACTATAGGGTGGTTTATGTATCCACAAGTGAAAATGGGATGTCTAGATAGGTATATCTAGACTAAATAATCTTGGGATAAGCGGAGTGACTACTATGTTTATTATCCCATACCTGGAATATCCAAAACTACTTCTGACTAAGATCCCTCTTATAGTGGATTAGTTTAGGGAAGTTTTCCATAATTAATACTTAGAATTACCTCCAGATATAAAGGTATTTAATATTATTGAGCTAGTTTCTAGAGCTAAACTGGTATCCATTCCTCCTTACAGGATTACCACAACTCACTTGTAGGAGCTCAAGAGGTAACTTGAAGTTTTAAAGTCGATGTGTTTTACATAACCCATTACATATCCCTAGGGTTCACCAATATTTTTTTCCAAACCATATGTTGGAAACCATAGTTTTATTTGGATTAATAGAAAGTAAATTTGTTTACTTTGAAGAACTGATATTAATAACCTCACATGGAGGATATTATTGGCCAGCCCAGAGGATTAAGAGTTTCATCAAAGATAAAATTGAGATATGTATATCAATATGGTCGAGTCTGTCCATTATATATTCCATGAAAGACTTTTCATAGTCAGTACAACATATATGAGTATCTCATGATGTTGTTCGGTTTTATGAATGCACCTTCCATCTTTTTGGTTTTGATGAATTGGGTTTTCCATACCAATATGGATTCCTTTTTGTGTTTTTAGTATATGAAATCTTGGTGTATTATCATACTCAAAGAAACCAATCCACACACCTTGTGATAATTTTGAATACACTGAGTGAGTACTATAATTATTCTATGCTAATTAAATCTAATTTATAGATTGATAAGGTACACTTCTTTGGTTATATTATCTCAGAGGTGGAAGATTCAGTTGAACTAAAGAAGGTGATAGTTGTTGTTACCTGGAATTACCAAAAGAACGTCCTTGACATAAAGATATTCTTGGGGATAACTGGTTACTAAAAGAATTTTATTCGGGGATTATCATTCATAAAAGCACTTCTTACTTGTTTAACTAAGTTGGGTGTGAAGTTCTTTTGCTCTGAATCCTATGGTGAATCATTTCAAGAGATGAAAGGGAAAATGAATTAATTTTCGATCCCGATTCTTCCAAATCTAGGTAAAATATATATTGTATTATGTGATGCATTAGGTACTAGGATAAGTGTTTTTTAGATTTAGGAAGATTAGGCCACTACCTACGAGTCATCGTAGTTTAGGCCCCATAAGTGGAATCACCCGACACTTGATGTCAAGTTATCAGTTGTTGTACACATGTTGCATTGTTGAAGGCATTACTTGCAGGGAGAAAATCTGATGGTGTTCTTGGAGAAAAAAATCCAGTGGTTTACACAACAATATTTTAATATTAGGCTACGAACATGGGTTTAGTATCTATAGTCTTTCTAACTCAAGATAGCATATACGCATGGGAAAGGAAATAGTATTACCAATCCTTTGACTAGGAGGACTCAGACAAAGGATGTTAAGGAGGCTAGGAGAAAATGAAAGATTATGGATATATTTTCTGAGATGTACCTTTAGGGGTATGACTGTCACAATAAGCATATATTGTCTTCACTATAAGTGACCTCATTACGTTAGAAGAAGGTGAACACGATAAAGTTTTCTGATCCTATGGTGTCCAACCTATGAGAGAGTGTTTCTTGAGTGGAACTGCCACTAGATTGGTGTATCAATGATGATGAAATCCTATATATACAATGGAATATATGGGATACCACATACATAAGAGAGGAGAGAGTGCGGGAGTCCCATGCTTCTTAGTGGGAATTTTACCTGGGTATCTCAATGATTTACCGTGACATGCACCGATAGTACCAGTGTCCATAAATAAAGAGTCATATAATAGGTTTTATCAGTTGGTCTTCCACCAATAAATTGGTGAGGGAGGATCAGTGGTGATATTATGGATTTTCATAGCCATTATTAGTCCTATAATGGAAATGGGTGGATGTTGTGATGGATTTTTTCATCAGTATTTAGAGGTTACCTCAAGGTAATGACGTAGATTGGGTATTCATTGGTCGACTAATGAAAGGTTCTATTTTACTTCATATCTAGGAGTCTTTTTTGTTAATGTTCTAGGAATATTATACTTTTGTGATATATTAAAGATACACGGGGTCCCTCATACAATCATTTCATAGAGGTGTTCTTGTTTTACATTGAGGATCCAATAGTGGTTATGAAAGGCCTCAGGTACACAGGTGATTCTAAGCACAACCTTTAACCCCAAAACCAATGTTTAGTCAAAATAGACTATACAGGTTCTTGAGGATATTATTGGAGAATGTATCCTTGATTACAACAATTTGTGTGGGATGAATATCCCTCTTTTCATCTTCACCTAAAATAACAGTTATTTTTAAATGATTCTAATGTCTCCCTATGGGGACTTTTTTTTGGACAAGACATTCACCCCCTATACTGGTTATAGGTTGGAGAGGTAGAAATACTAGGTCCTCATCACATTTAAGTGACTTTATAGTTGGTTCTATTGATCATGAAGATAATGTCTACAACTCAATCAGCGTAGATAGTGTATTCTTACAGGTATCTCACAAAATTGAGAATAGACTGATACAAAGGCAATGAATGTTGTTTCTGTGCTTTTTCAGGCCATTTAGGATTTTGGAGAGAGTTGTGATGGTATCCATCAGTTCTTATTACCAAAAAGGAAAAATTCCATGCATAACATAATCCACTTTTCACAACATCACTACTATCTTTCCAATCTATATTATACTTTTTATCACAAGGATTTTGAGCTAAATAGTAACTCTTCTTTTGAGGAGTATCCCATATGAATCATTTATCGGAGTATAATGTTTCTATGTAGTTGAACATGACATTTATTATGGGTATAATGGTAGCATGATCATGTACAAGATGACACGTGATAACAAGAAGACAAAATTTTTGCTTAGTGACTCACGTTTTTCTCAGATGATATTTTTACACCTACAAGAGATGAACTTGTTGATTAGTTCATTTATGGTGGAAGAAATTAAAATATCTATGTTTGAATCAGGTAACAATACCTTTAAATTTAGTGTCTTTAGTTTTCTACTTAATAAAGTGGATTAATGAGGTCATATTTTTTTAGGTGCATCTGAGGCTTTATAGAGAGAAACATGGGGCTGCATGATTTTAGGAAACCATGAAGATTAAGCCACATTCCCATATGAAAAGTTTGAAATTTTTATTTGATTTTCATTTCATGATTGGTTCACAGTTTCCCTAATTGTTTGTCCGAACTACGTGAGTATCCTATTTAGAAAGCGATCCATGAATAATTGGAGCATGATTTGAGAAATAGTGGGGCCAGACCATGGGTCCCTATTTTTTGGGTGAAATTACTAAAATGCCATTAATTATTTTTTAACCTCACCCTTCCTCTAATTTATACTCTAGTAGATAGAGGTGGTCTGGGAGATCCCATTTTGAGATCAAATCCTAGGTTTTGATTACATTATGTAATTTGATGTTCAATTTGATCCTCGTTCATCTTGTTGGACACCCATCAGTAAGTACCCAATTCATATCGAGCTATTTTGCTTTTTTATTTCCTACAATTACTCTATTGTGGTGAAATATATTATTTCATATTTATAGGTTCTTCATACTTTCTTCTATTTTATCTCGATTTGGAAAAAATGAATGGTCGATACAGGATGATTATTTCACTAAAAACTTTATGTAGGTGGTCTACTAATTATCCCATCAATTATCGATGTACTACAATTTATGATATGTACCACACTCTAGTATCATTATTAATTTTCTCAATTTTATATATTACTTGAATTATTATTCATACATGGAATAAAATGACTTGTTAGAATCAATATAATTGTAGTGATTGTCAACTATAGAGTGTTCCATCCCTTTGGGTGTTCCTTTAATGTGCCTAATTGTCGTCAATGATATTATACCCAAAAAACCTCTGGTGTGTTTTATTTTACTCCAAAATTGTGATACCTTATTGAAAATCGATTATATGTAGTATAATATAATGTCTATCTCATTAGAAAATTAAAATGAAATGAAATTAATTGAATTGAATGTGACAGGTATGACCACATCACCCCTTCTAAATGGGACAATGGATACACCCTTATTGATATTAAGTAATAATGAGTTATGAATTAATACTTTTCTGGTATTAAATCCAATGGATACCCATCCTTAATGATCTGTGGGAATTATTACCATATTTAAATATGGTAATTGGAAACAATGACCCAAATTCATCTTAAATATAAATGGATATATATTTCCTTCTTCTTAAAAATAAATGGTCATGAAGAACCTTGTGTTTTTAATATCTATACGGGCATTTTTTACCTCTATATAAATGATATAATATGCATGAAGACCCAATATATATATAGTTTATATCGGGCATAATGGCCCTATTCAATGATACTGGGCATTGTGTCACTTTACTGTGATACTTGTCTTGGAGACCCTATTTTGAGATACCTGGTTCGGTGACCCTATACTATGGTACTGGTCATGATGTCCCTATTTTTTTATACTAAGAATAGAGTCCCTTCTAAATTTGATACATTACATGGGATTCTCATTACTACTACGATACTGGACATTGTGTCCCTTATTAATGTGATATCAAGCATTATGTCCCTTGATATTTGTTCAGAGTTATCCCGACATGGGCTGAAGTAGATAGATTCATCCTGACCTAACTTTTAGAACCACATCAATCCCATTTTTAGTTTTTTGTAATGTTACATTATTATATCTTCACACTTCCATGTTATACACAAAGACCGATTATTTATAGATGTTGTTGGTGGCCTACTGAGTTTATCTCAGAACCTCTTTAGGCTATCAATGGTACCTGAGAAGACTATATACTTGATGTTGCAGATAAGAAAAAGTGTCCACATATAGATGTGTGAATTATTTCTTATCTTAGGTTGGTATCATTTTATCAGATGACCAGGTAAAGGATCAGGATGATTAGATATACTTTTTTTCTTTTTTTACCTTTTATATTGCATGAGCTGTATTGACTGTTTACTTCCATGTTTACATGTTTTCCCTGTATTTTAGACACATGAGATCTTAATTTATTATATTAGATTTAGTTTTATAATTTTTTTATTATTCAGTTCTTTTTTATTTTTCTATTCCTTCATTATGGATGGTTATTGGAATAGTTAGTTTTGTGTATGTTTCTGTTGTTCCATCTGTTTGTATTTACTTCCATAATTTATCTATTCTTACATATCTACAATTCTCCACTCTATTAATGAGGGAATATTTTCCCCATATATGTACCCTAGACCTTCGTTTCTAGTGTAAATCCTATGGCATATGGGGAGGCACGCTTAACGCTATGTGGACCACTGAGCTCGGGGAACCTTAGTGTGGAACCTGGGTTCGGTATGTAAATTTTTTAAATATTAACATATTTTTTATCATGGAAATTTCTTTCTAATTTTTAGTGATGAAATAATTACCTTAAATTCTTTAACAACATAGACATCGTTCTTGTTAATGTAATAAAAAATAATTTAAATGATTTTAAATGCATTAAAAGTGATACAATTTTGATAAATTATTTTGATCCAAGAATTTGACGATAAACATAACATTTTGGTGATGTGTAAAATATTAATATTTTGATTCCATTACTATATTGATGTCATTATACTGAAACTATGTGAACAGTCATGGAAATAGTTTTCATTATATATTAAGTTAAATAATATTTGATTTATGGATTTAAAAATCCTAACAATATTATATTCATCCAAATTAGTGGTATATGGTATATAATATCAGCTATTTTTCAATTATGGGTCACTTTTTTTATAGTAACTTTTCATTTCTTCTATAGAGTAAACAATATGGAGAACATGATAATTGTTAAAAGGGTGCATGTGGGGTGAAAACTAAACGATAATGGTAAAAACATTACCTAAACTCATTCAAAATTTATTTTATTAGAGTTTATAGATTAATCCTCATCATATATTTGTAATATTTCAATTTTTTCTACATTAACATGAAAGTTAATTTATATTAATTTTAAACTTTTAGAATTTCCATGGGAGTTCCTCCCATAACTTACAAAAGGGAATATCCCCACTCCCCTTCCTCATTCCATTTGACAACTTGAGTTTGTAAGTACATAAAAAAATATCTCCCAAACAGTACTTTACACTATCTATAGGTCTTTGTATCAAAACAAAATACCAAATCGATATGTATTAATTTGTAAGGAATATGGGAAATCATAGGAGAATTTATATGTCCTAACTGACCTATTTTAAGCACATTTCTTATTTTACAACCATCAAGCCTCCTTTCTCAACAATGAAATAGTAGAATAGTTATCTTAAGTATACTTAAATTTTATTTTTATTATTATTTTATAACCATTTTCATCTCCTTTTCTATCCTATGTGATATGAAAATATTTCTTTTGCGTATGTGAGGATTACCACCTTTACAAAGTGATGTGTTTCACATTTCATCACCAAATCATAAAGATGGATTTTATAACAGATTGAATTAATTCCTATGATATAAATGTCATAGTTATAATAATATTAGTTTAATATATAATATATTATGTTACTCATCCATCAATAGAAAAATGATAACTTCATTTGTTCGTATGTGTAGAATGTTATCTCCACGAAGTGATGTAATTCATTTTTCATGTAGGTAATTAATGGATTTTTATAAAATTTTAGTTTATGTATAAAAATGATAAATATATAATAACTATTATTATTGATATAATGGAACCAGGTACTATTTTACCACATTCAACCTACCCATTCCATTTATTACTTATAAGATGAATATTCTCAAAATGATAGATGTTATATGGTTTAATTAAGTAATTAATTTTAAAATGGGTATAATTTTAATATAAGTAATAATAAACATGGAAATGGATATTATGTAACTAAATAATTAGCATAACTTTATTATTTAGGATGATAAATAATTTATATGACTTTTTATACTCTTAGAAGGGGACACTTTAAATAAAAGTATTATTTTAAATGAGTAAATGATTTATATTTCAAAAAAAATTTCCTCCATGTGAATATTATTAAAACAATTATTGGTATATTTATATGGAAATTAGAAAATTATAAATTATATTTTTTGTATCTTATGAAATTCATTTGAGGGTTTTCAAATGAAATCTTTTTATGTATTTTATACTGATCATTTTCACATTATTTTAAAAAGGAAAAAATAAATGTTCTATTTTAACATTTGTCAATGTTTTTCCCTCTAATAAAACTAGTAATTTTTTTGGAGTAATTTAATGGGTTCTA
This sequence comes from Viscum album, assembly GCA_963277665.1. NCBI lineage: Eukaryota > Viridiplantae > Streptophyta > Magnoliopsida > Santalales > Viscaceae > Viscum > Viscum album. The sequence goes on along the minus strand of OY728133.1, from coordinate 1,162,033,052 downwards.
TGTTATCTTTTAAGAAAAACACTTATTCATATTATTCTAGGAATTTTATTTTTTAAAATGGTGGTTTATAAGAAATCAATATATCAATATCTAAAAAATATTTTTCTTTTAGATAAAAAATATATGATTTTATGAGGTTGATGATAGAAAAGAAAGAATTTATTTGATTCATGTATGTTATATTCCTTGTATATTTTCTATAATGACATGTGATATGGGTATAAAAATCTAAATAATTTGGTAATTAATACGTTCTCCATAGAATATGTTGGAAATAACTGTGTATACTATTCAATTTGTAAGGGTTTTTATAAGGGTTCTATAAATATGATGTCCCAAGGAACCCAAATTTTGGATTTTTTTCTTATGATCTTAAATATATTTTTTATTTCATAATTTGATCTAATTTTTATTTTTAAGGAAATATTATTCCTTATAAGGGTAAGAAGGTATGTTTTTAATAAATTTTTTTCATGCTTTTCTAGGATTGTTTAACAAAATGTCATGATTATGTGTTTTCCATTACAATTATGGTAATGTCTTAAATGGAAAAATATGGATTGTAAACTGTATTTAATGCTTATTTAAATGATAATTTGAGCTCGATGTTTATTATGGTAAAGGAAAACAATCTAATATGATTTCATGGAATTTGAAATAGACTAATAAGTTTCTTTTCTTCTTTTTATTTTTCCCTTACGTATTTTTTCTCATACCATGTTTTCAAATGATTTTCATATGGTTAAAGGACGAGTTAAAACAATTACTAATTAAGGTTTTCAATTATGATCATTTTTCATGAGAAAAAAATTTCCATTTTAAAAGTACTATATTGTTGAAAAATGGATATAGAGTGAAAATTCATACTCTGTAATGTTCTAGTTTATTATGTATGTGTTATGACCAAATTCTATAAATCTCTATACTGTAAATATCTTAGAAATATAATAATACAAATTCTTGAATTAAATTTACTACGTATTTATTTTTTGTGGTTATGTCCTTATAGTTAAATATTATTTAATTATAAAATATTTATAAATATATATTAATGAAATGTTCATAATTTTTATCTCATTTTTAAATTTTTAAATTATTAATTAATTAATTAATTTCAAAAATATAAAATGTTCATATTATGATCTAATATAGGTTTTACCTTAATGTGATAAAAAATTAATATAATCTTATATCATGAATATTATAAGTTAATATATTGGTTGATATACAATTTAGTTATTTTGTATTGTGACTTTGATTTTTTTCTATGGGTAATAAACATGATTGTAAAAATTGTTTATGATATATGAATATTGGATGGTAGAATTTTCTTGATACATATTCTGCCATATGTATCCATATATGAATAGCGACACTTTGAGGAAGACTTTTAATTATCTGGTGAACTTAATATTTTTTCAAAAATATGGGTGGAAAATATATGTTGCACCATAATTTCTCTTGTATGGATTTTTATTTCATTTGATTCTAAACCTTTACACCAAATATTATCTTTTAACTTATCTAATGATTAAATTTTGATATATTTTAATCTAATTCGAATTTAGGTTGGTTCAGTAATACAAATCATGTGTTGAGTAATGTGTTAAACATTTATACGTTTTGAACATATAAATTTGGTTGAAGGTATATTATATAAAACTAAACTATTAGAAGCTTGCATACAATATGGGAATATGATAAAAAATAATAATGAATCTTTTATTGATAATAAATGATATAATTTATTCCCATTGAGGTAAATGTGATTATTTAATTACAATTGAAAATTAAAAAATATATATGAAAACACAATTACAACTCTTCTTTTAACTCTTTTAGTAACTTATTAGAATTTTTTTAATAAATTTTTTGTTATAAAAATGATTTACTAAAAAATCATGTTAGGATTTCTTACACAGTTGGATATAATGTTAATTTGGGACATATATATGTTATCAAATATTTTGGAGTACATAATGGGACATTATGTGAAATCTTGTTTGGAATCGTCAATATACAAACCAAATCCACATTTGGGTCATGATAGTTTCATCTATACGTAGATTTAAGTCAATTGTCTATAAATTCTACTAAAATTTTTAGAAAATATTTTATACTTTTAGAAGTATAAAAAGTTTATTGGGGAAATGGTAATACAATAATATAAATTTGGAGTAAAATAGTTACTGATATTTACCCCTAAAAACCTGTAACAAAGTCTGACAATATCCATCCATCCAATTTATAAATATGTAATTTAACAATCATATAGGGTTTTATGTGGAATAGAAACTACTGAGAGATGGAAAATTGATCCCTCACTATTTATATTAGCTATTAGAAGAGATAAATATTATATACTTAGATCCCTTCCAAGATGTTATCTGCATCTTCATCAATGCTATAATGTTTTATTATGGTAATAACATTGTCACTTACATCCTAATTTTATTTGTTTATTACTAATAAATAATCCATTTCTATTTTTTTGTGGGTTGTAATATCTAAGTGGAGATGATATTGATTTCTTAGTATTCTAATCCTATTAATTATCAATCTATACCCTTACTTAACAATACACCCATATATGAGTATTTTAATTTCAAAATTTTTATAACTACATACACCTTTGAAAATTTATTTTAAATATACATGATTAAAATAATTTTGAAAATTAATATTTATTTTTTGTTTCTTAAAATTGTAAGGCATTCGATTGATGGTTATTTTTAATTAGAGAATGATATTTTGAAAATTCCAAGATAAAAACATTTGTGATTCAATCCTATAAAAATAGAATCCAATTGTAGGGTAAAATAATTAAAAAAATAAAATCATTATAACATAAAAATTAAAGATGATTCCATAATTAGTAACTAATAATATTTTGGAAGTTAAACTATAATCAGAGTTTGGTTTCATGATTAGATGTATCAAATTTAACATATGGTCTAATGGATTTTATCTATTTGTCATGTTAATATCCTTAGTGTTCTCAACTGGAAATGAATAGAGAATCATAATTAAATGGATTTTTTACATACGGTATGATAATTAATTAATAAGTATTGTATTTTATTATATTTATTTTTCTCAATTTCATAGATTTATGTCTTATAAAATCTTCTTCCTTCTCACATATTTCATAATTCGTAATCCTTCAACAAAGTCACCACAAATTTATTTACTTATTCAATAATTTGATTTTGCATAGTAAAATCTATAAAGGGTTGTTTAATAAAGTTTCTCTGTAGGATAATTACCTAAGTTAGGAAATATAATATATGTATCTTAATGCATACATTATTTAGGAGTGACCATGACAACAATCATCAAATTGGCTCCATTATTAGGGAAGAAAAAGTTTTATTCAAATTTTTATATGTATGTTTTTATTTTATTATTCCAAAAATTTAAATTATATTATTATATTTTAAATTATCTCTATATATATTTATTCTCATAAGAGTATATTTCTTCTTTCATATCTCCGTTCTTTCTTATGTTTCTATTTCCAATATATTATTCTCTATTTCTTATCTTTTAACTTTTTTCCATTCATTTTTACAAAGACCATTTGTATCATCAATTATCATTATATATTGATATATTATTTAATTTTACACTGTTATATATGATAAGATTCAACTTTGATGTAATTTTTGAATTATACCATGAGTTTGAATGTAGCCTTTGGGATTGAATCAAATGATCTCTGTTTATGAGAAGTATTGAAATTTACTCTATTTTTACTTTTCTATATTCAAGGAATAATAAAATTATTTCATCCATAGAATTAATCTAAAAACATTATATAATATAATCCACTATTAATAATGAATATGATAAATACTTTCATGAATTGGTGGAACTGTACATGAGCTATCAACAAACATGTGTTTTATACGCAACTCAAAAGTCATATAATGAAATAAATCTTAAAAAATCAAGATTCCCAAATTCTAGGGACTCAATAAGTAATAACACAATAAGAAATAAAAAATATTTAATATTTTTTAAACTATTATAAAACCAATAAATATTCCAAAAGATTAAGTTAATCTTAGTGAATTCTGATTCTCACTTGATAGAGAAATCAAGATCTGGATGTACTACTTGAATCCCAAAGAGATGAATTGTTGCAATGATATGAATCATATTTTCTTATAGATATTAATCCAACCATCTTGTGAAAAAAATTTAAATGATATCATATGGATCAATGAAGTATAAATATAAATAGTATATATGTTTTGGGAGATATTTATGAATTATATACTAGTTGTCTACATCACAAAATAAATCATAAAATCCTTATACAATAATTCTATAATGGTTTAAGACTAGTGGAAAGGAGAATCATAGATGTATATATAAGAGTATATTTGGTTAACAAAGAACTTCCTGCAAATCAAGCATTTACTAATAATATTGAACATAACTCTGAGTTTGGTGATTAAGGTATTCCAGCTACGATAAGAGTAAAAATGGTAAGTCCTTATACATTTGGAAATTATTTAATTGAAAATAAGTTACATGATTTTACTATTATTGAGAAGTAGATTTATTTGGACCAAATTACAACATAGTCCAAAGATATATATCTTTTTCTCATTTTCAAGGTATCGTGAAATCATTCAGATTTCCTTCCATAACTCCAAGATATGAAGTAGTGTTTGAATAAGTTTTATATGTGGATATAATTAATGAAAATAAAAGAAACAACCTCATTAAAATAAGTATGATACATTTAAAATAATATACAATTATATTTGTTAATATCATCCAGGTATAATTTATGGCATTGAGAAACAATAAAATCACATTTTTCAATAAAACTTATAAATTTCAATGAAAACGTATTTTGGTCATTTAAATAAATATTGTGTTGAATATATAACATTAAATTAAACACAAAAATAAAATAAAAACATGATAGGATTTATTGGGATAAAAAATTAGAGTCCATGATAATTACAAATTCATTATAGGAATATAATATGAAGCTTTTTAAGAGAAGTACAAGTAGAATAAATATAAATGTAATTACAAGACCATGAACATGAAATCTTTATCATCATTGTTTTAAATGAAGACCATTCCACGTATTTATACTATGTAAATAATAAAAATAATTAGAAATATAATATATATATATTGATATATATGTAAATTAATATAACAAAGGATTCTAGAAATGTATGCAAGGCTATATATAGAAAACAATCAGATGGTAGTATATATGGTCATTCGAAATGAAAAATTTAGATATATATGTTTTTGGAATGAGGAAATTGGATAAATGGTCATTTTTTATATCCAATGGATATGTTTTATAATTGAAAATAAAATAAAAATTATAAATAATGAAACGAAGGGTAATATTCAATTAAAATATTTTATTAATAAAAATATTTTGTATGTGTTGCAAAATATTATTATTATTATTAAAGTTTGATTTGATGAATTTATACAATTATAAGAATTTTTTTAATATAAATTTTTTGAGAAAATTATATATAATATTAATACTTTATTTTAATAGGTTGTTTTTAATTTTTTTATGTTAGAGAAATCATATTTATCAAATAATTATTTTATTAAGTATTGTGTATTTTTATATTAACAAATAAATTTGAAAAATTTTAATTGATAAATATAATTTAATATATAATAAATGGATTATCAATAATTTGATTATTATTTATTATGAAATGAAATTAAAAATACTTAATGTCTGAAATGTCATTATTCTATAAAAATAGTTTTTTTATATCTATATTATATTTTCAATTTAAATAATAATTTTATATATATATAAATTGAAATGAATTAAAAGGATCATAGATTTTTAGTTTGAATTATAAAATTATGTCAATAGGTCAATTTTATTTTTGGGAATAAAAATATGTTTACGAAGAAAAAATTGAGTAACCACAATAAAGGTGAAATAAGTTAAAAATGGTGAAACAACGTAATAAGGACTTACAATATCTTAGAACCATATACTTAAATTGTATATATTAGTTGATTAATGAACTATATATATCTGTTTCCCACTTTATATCCACTTTCCATACAAAATGGCAACCTTACACATTATGAAATGCATATTTATAGAAATGCGTCTAAAAAATCACCTACAAAAGGAACCTTCCAATACCAATCCCAAACCACCCAAAAAATATGTATATATGTTGAATATATTACGATTTTTACTCTCCTGAATCGTTATTATACATTTTATAGCTTCTTTTTAAAAAAATTATATCTAAATTCTATATTATTAACGTACCCATGCTGAGAATGAGAGAATTCAAAATGCATCCCAGTTTATGTCTAACCTTTTGAAATACGTTATCATATAAAATATGTGTAAATAACAGTCCCCGATAAAAATATATTATACTAACATCAATATTATTCCATGAATATTATACTAATATTATATAACAATATGATCTTAGTCATTCATTTGTGTAATATGTTCTTATTTTGGTCAGTTTAATCACCTGTAAGAACAATGTTATACTATAGTACCCCCTGTTTGAGGTATGTGGCCTTTGTTTATTCATTTTTATGTGTTTAATGTGCATGGGATGAGTTGGGAAGAGGTTGAGAGAGTTTGGAATGGGTTTGGATGAGTTTGGAGGCCGTTAAAGGGGTGCACGGTTTGAAAACGGTTAGTGGAAACCGTTCGGATTATCTAGGCAACAGTGTAGGGGAGATAGTAGGCTTCCCATGGCCTGTGCACAATTTTCCAAACCATGCGAGGCAACCATGAAGACCCTAGCTCTAGAGGCAGTAGCATGTTCACGGTTAGCGCACAGTTTTCCAAACAATGCGGGTTAAATGTGCAGCCACTTAAAAATAGGTTTATAAATTCTGGGATCCCTCATGCTTGACCAATTTCACCCCAATCTTCCTCGAACTCGAGCCTCACTTGGTATTTTGGGTTTTCATGGGTTGAGGGTGCTCTCCCTCTCAGTTTGGATGTGTTTGAAAGGGGTTTGAAGGCAGTTTGAAGGATGTTTCTCCTGGGTAAGTCACTCCTCTTGTTTCTCTTGTTTTTTCCTCTAGATCTACACCCCTCTGTTTCATGGTTTTCTAGATCTACACTTATTTTGTGAAGATATAGGGTTTTGGTTTCCATGGATGTTAATATTAAGGCTTTTGGATGTTAGGGAAAGGGTAATCTAGAGAGGTTTCTGTGGTGAGTTTGCCAGATTTGTGGTGCGGTGGCCTGTGGGTCGATTTCCCGGGAACCCTAAAGGTAGGTGGCTTCTCTCTCAACTCCACTTGGTTAGAACCAGTGGTTCCTTGTTTCAATTATTTTTTGTGCTGAAAATAAATTGTGAATTATTATACGAAATTGGTTGGACATCCCTTTGGTGATGTTTTGGGGATTTTTGGGAAAAATGGTGTTTTATGGTGAAATGCTATTCATGCAGATTTTAAAATGAAGATTTTAAAATGGGATGATATGGTTGATTTGTGAAAATGATTGATGGAAAGGGTTTTCAATTAAAGGGTTGTTTTATTGAAATGTTTTTTGGCATGGAAAATGGTTTCCAATAAATGGGTGATTTATTGAAGTGGATTGATATGTAATAGAATTGGTTGATTTCTTGTTGTTATAACTTTGTTGGGTTTATGCATGGTTTGGTTTGACTAAAATGTTGTATGGACGTCGGTGGGAAGTATCACTATAAAAAGGGGATGGATATTGGTGGGAAGAACCACCATATGAGTAGTGGTCGATAAGTCCCAGTAGTTGTGAATGGGAGAACGGGTTGGGCGGAAGTCCCACCGTTTTGATCGTTTTGGTGTGATGGGTGAACGGGTTGGTCGGAAGTCTCACCATTATTGTTGTTTTTTGTGAATTGTTTTCATGATGGAAGTTTTTTGTGCTAACATGTAAATGATGAGATGGATTGTGGCATGATTGGTGGGATTTCCCTTGGTTTCATGGTTTGGGTGTGATGGATTGGTTAGAGCATGGTTGGCTTATGGTAATGGTTGCACTAGTTATTTATTTTATATAAATTGTTTTATATAAAGTTTCTAATGGTTTTATCCTAGTGGTGTGTGTAGGGAAGTCATTTGGGGAAATCCTAATGAGTTTTAGTACTCACCCCCTTCTTTGGGACTCTAGTGTCTTTGTAGATGTTGTGTACCGTGACGTGGTCATAGTTAAGGCATCACCCTCCTTTAGTGGAGCATTGTGATCCCATGGTGGAACTTGGAGCTTGAATCTTGGCATGGAGCTATGGTGGTGTCATGGATTGTGGTGTTTGGTTTTTTAGCTTCCGTAGTGTACTATGATGTTGTGTGGACATGTCTAGTTGTATTGGTTTTGAGTTGTGTTGTGGAACAACTTGGTTATCTTTTGGGAATGCATGGATGGGTAAATGAATTGACATGCATCATATAGTGGCTGTTAGTGGATGGTTTGGACAGTTATTTCTTAAGGTCAAATCATTCCCCAAAATGATCTTGAGTCCCTTGGAATTTATTGCCAGCCTTTGGTGTCTTGGGAACATCGCTTAAGGCCATGTTTCCCTCACCGCCTCCTAAAGACAATGAGGTAGGGGCTAGCTGTTACAAGTGGTATCAGTTTGTTCGGTCCTTTGGAGTAGATTATCAGATTTGGTGTTGACATTTGTTCTGTTACATTCCTTGAGTCGGGATGGTAACAAGGCGTAGGAATTTCAGAACTTGGAATGTATAGCATAAAAGGACGTAGATAACCCTATTATGGTGAAATTCAAGTTACCAGGGAGTTGGGTACATAAGTTTTTTAGAGACAATTATAGGCATTGGATATCTCATTGTCATGGGTGTATCCAATGAGATGAGCATGGAATGCTTGGTAGAAATGACTTCCCACTAGGATGAATATTTCATTGAGGAATATTGATTTATTATGTGATATGAATGTGTGAAATTATAATGTGAATAAATCAGTATTTTGAAAATGGTTTGGTTTTCAAAATGTTAAAACATGGCACATGTGGAAAATGTGAACTAGTGGAAAGCCTTGTTGTGAAAGTGTTGTGTAATGTGATTTGAAATGGTATTTTGTGATGTCTATGGAAGTGATACTCATGGTTGTTTGTTATCTTTTTATAGAAATGGCATCGGGTAGGCGTCGTAGAGACCAACTAGAAGAGGCTGCTGAGAATGTGGTTGCACCTAAGCCCCTGGTGAACCAACAGTTAGTGCAAATCATTGTGAAAGCTTTCCAAGCTGTGGAAAGTGGAAACGAAGTGGAGGAACCAAGGCATGTGGATCATGCGGTTTAGTTTCAAAATCAGAATCCACCCATCTTCAGGGGCGATTCAGAGCCGGAGAGGGTAGAATCATGGTTGAATAGAATGAACAAGATATTCAAGTTCTTGGGAACTCTGATATATTTAAAAGTGAAGTTGGCCACGTATATTTTGGATGATCTTGCCCTTCAGTGGTGGGAGTTAGTGTTCCAAGAGGGGATGGACTAGGGTATGATGTTGGAAGGATTTGAGGAATTGTTTAATAAACAATTCCCCCCCACAAACGTTCAGAATTCAGCGTATGACTGATTTCTTTAGTTTGAAGCAAGATCTTATGTCTGTGACAGAGTATGCAGCTATGTTTATAAACCTAGTGCGTTTTTCACCTGATGTGGAGGGTAGCACATCGTTGAAGTCAAGGATCATTGAAGCGGGGTTAAAGAAAGAAATCTGTTCAAAGATAGTGGTGCTGTGTATAGATGATTACACAGAGATGGTGAATAGAGCCCTGGTGGCTTAGCAGGATCTGTTGGTATCTCTAGGCAGGGGAAACATTGTGGTACCCATGGGGAATAGTGGGAACTCTAACGCTGGGTTCTAGAAAAGGAGGGACATTTATTCCCAGGGCGGGAATATGGCATATAATCTGACGGCAAGATCAGTAAATCTTCCTCCGAATTCCCAGAGAAAGACAGGATGTTTTCAGTGTGGTTCTACAAACCACATCACGCGGGATTGTACGACACAACATCGAGCATGCCATAATTGTAAGCAGATGGGGAATCTGCAGCGTTATTGTCAGAATGCTCCAAGGTTGGGTGTGCGTGACACTCCTCAGGGATCTCAGACGTCGTATGCTTCGACGGGACGGGGACAACAACACATCCCTCATCAACAACATAAAGTGGGTCATGGTGATTCTCGGAATACCATGACACCTCAGCAGAGCAATAAAGATCAGAGTATGGAAAGCAAACATGTGTTTAGAGATGAGCAGGTCGTTGTGGATGATCAGTCGGGACCATCCACAATACGAGTTACTATTCTTTTAAATTATACCTTGATGCAAGTGTTGTTTGATTTAGGTGCTTAGCACTCTTTTATTGCTGCACATGTGGTTGATTTTCTTGGTTTAATTGTAGAAATGAAGCCCTCGATTTTGAAACATCAAAATCCTCTGGGTCAAAGAGAGTGTCAAGGCTTTTTCTGTAGAGAATGTTGTATCGTTGTGGGCGAGGATGAGAAAGTGTGGAATTTCTCAATGCTTGAGATGGATGGGTATGATGTAACCCTAGGAATGGATTGGCTGGTGGCTTTTAAGGCCCACATCGATTGTGATTCACGAACAGTGGATTTTACAACACACGATGGCATTAGACATCTCTTTAAAGGGGAGAGCATGAAAGGCAAGGTGAAATGGGTTTGTTGGCACCATCATTTGGTATGTTATCATATTAGTTGGTGGCTTTGTTGTTGAAATCGGTAGAGGGTGATGAGTAGAGTGTTCCTCCGGCAGTGGTGGATCATTTCACGGATGTTTTTCCTGAAGAATTCTCTAGGTTACCTACTCTAAGAGAAGTGGAGTTTATGATTGATCTCATTCTGAGGACCTGTCCTATCTCACTTCTGTCTTACCGGATGGAACCTACTCAATTGAGGGAATTGAAATTCCAGTTGGAAGTATTTGAAAACAAAGGGGTTATCAAGCCTAGCATGTCTTTGTGGGAAGCGCCGGTGTTGTTTGTTAAAAAGGAGGATGTGACTTTGAGGATATGTGTTGATTATCATATACTTAACCAAGTTACGATAAAGAATAGATATCTACTTCCACAAATTGATGATTTTTTCGACCAATTGAGGGGTGTCAAGTGGTTCTCCAAGATCGATCTGAGGTTAGGATATCATCAATTGCGGGTGAGGAAGAAGGATATTCCTAAAACAAATTTCAGAAGTAGATATGGCCATTATGAATATGTGGTTATTCCATTTGGTCTAACGAATGCTCTAGTAGTGTTTATGGAATTGATGAATCGAATATTTCAGATATATCTTAATTCATTTGTGGTGGTGTTTTTAGATAATATTCTGGTGTATTCAAAGAAAAGGGTAGATCATGAGCAGCACATGGCCATAGTGCTGGGGATCTTGAGGGATCATCTGTTGTATGCTAAATTGTCAAAGTGTGACTTCTGGATACTAGAAGATCATTTTCTTGGCCATGTGATTTATGAAAGAGGTGTTTTAGTGGACCCAGAAAAGTTAGAGGTCATTATCTTGTTGAAACCTCCAAAGAATGTGTTTTAGATACGATGTTTTCTTGGTATAGTTGGGTATTATCGACGTTTTTTTCGTGATTTTTCAAGTTTGGATTCGCTGATGACAACTTTGATAAGAAAGAATGTTCCATTTCAGTGGAATGAATGGTGTCAACAGTGTTTTGAAGAGAAAAAGGGTCGCCTTACATCATCACCAATCTTGGTTTTTCCAGAACCAGGAAAAGGTTATGTGGTGTATTATGATGCATCGGGATCAGGGTTAGGGTGCGTTCTCATGAAAGAAAATCATGTGGTTGTGTGTGGCTCACAGTAGTTTAGGGTGCATGAGAAGAACTGCCCAACTCACGACTTGGAGTTAGAAGTAGTGGTCCATGCTTTGAGAGTTTGAAATCGTTATCTCTTCGGTGATAAATTCACAGTATATACAGATCATAAAATCTTGAAACACATTTTCTCACAATGGGATTTGAACTTGAGGAAAATGAGATGGATGGAATATCTCCATATGTTTGATTTTGACTTTATGTACACACCATATAAGGGAGATTCGGTGGCAGACGCATTAAGTAGAAAATCATATTCTCAGGTGGTAAAAAAGGCATCAGACCAGTGGCAGTTGATGTCGGTTATAGCCAATATAGGGTTGGAATGTGAGGACCAGGGTGATAGAGTGGTCTTATTTCTAGTTTTGTTGATTCCTAACATTGTTGGCCTAGTTAGAGAGGCATATATATTTGATTTTGAGTGTGTGACCATGGGGTCAAGACTCAATGGTGGGGAGACCATTGAGGGTTGGAAAGTGAATTGAGATTTGTTTTTCTGTTTTCATAAATATATTGTTGTACTAGTTGCTTGTCAGGAGGATATTCTCAGAGTGTATCATCATTCCAGGTAGTCTGTTCATCGTGGAATTCATAGAATATATAAAGCATTGAAAGCACAGTTATGGTGCGTTGGTATGAAAAGAAGTGTGGCTGAGTTTGTTTCGATATGCTTGACTTGTCAGCAGGTCAAGGCAGACCATCAGAGGCCAGCAGGAATGTTGTAGTCTATACCAATCCTTGTTTGGAAGTGGGAGTAGATAATGATGGATTTTGTAATAGGTCTCCCAAGAATGGTCAGAAACCAAAATTCCATCTGGGTGATAGTGGATCGTCTAATGAAGTCAGCCCATTTCATCCTGATTCGGGAATCTCATATAGTGGAGGATCTGTCCAAAATCTATATCTGGGAGGCGGTAATGAGGCATGGTGTTCTAGTTTCGATTGTATCATATTGAGATCTGAGGATTACATCTCGTTTTTGGAAATCCATGCAGCAAGCCCTGGGGACACAGTTGACGATGAGTACGACGTATCACCCTCAGAAGGATGGTCAATCTGAGAGGACAATACAAACTATGGAGGATATGTTTCAAGGTTTTGTCATGGATTTTGGTGGCTCGTGGGAGGAGCACTTGTCATTGGTTGAGTTTTCGTACAATATCATGTATGAGTCTTCCATACAGATGGATCTATTTGAAGCATTGTATGGGCGGCCATGTCGTTATTCACTATGTTTTGTGGAAACGGGTGAGTCCTTAATGGTTGGACCGAGCCTCGTATAGGAGGCTATGAAGAAGATCAAGTTTATCAGAAAGAGAATGGAGACAGCTCAAAGACATTAGAAATCGTATGTGGATCATCATCAATGGTTGTTGTCGTTCGAGGTGAGTGATCATGTTTTCTTGAGGATCTCTCCTAGGTTGGGACATCGTCATTTTGGGAAGCAGGGAAAGTTATATGCAAGGTATATTGGACCTTTTGAGATTCTTAAGCGGGTTGGTGAGGTGGATTATCAATTGGATTTTCCACCTAGGTTCAGTGCGGTGCACAATGTGTTTCATGTGTTGTAGTTGAAAAAGTATCAGTCGGATCGTGACCATGTGATTCGATGGGATCATGTTGAGCTAGAACCGGATGCTTCGTTGGTTCACGTGCCAGTGTGGGTTGTGGATAAGCAAGAGAAAGTGTTGCATGGTAAAAGCATTGGTTTATTTTATGTTTTGGGGCAATAAGGTAAGATTCAAGAGGAGACATGGGATCAAGAGAAAAAAATGGTCGAGCAGTGTCCTGAGCTCTTCCAGCAAAGGGTGGGTTCACTACATTCTGAGGATGGAATGTACAATGGTTGGGAGAATGTAGTACCCCCTATTTGAGGTATCTGGTTTTTGTTTGTTCATTTTTATGTGTTTAAAGTTCATGGGATGAGTTGGGAAGTGGTTGGGAGAGTTTGGAATGGTTTTGGATGAGTTTGGAGGCCTTTAAAGGGGTTCACGTTTGAGCACGATTAGTGGAAACCGTGCAGATTCTCAAGGAAACCCTGTAGGGGAGACAGTAGGCTTCGCACAGCCTGTGCACGGTTTTCCAAACCCTGCAAGGCAACTGTGTGGACCCTTCCTCCCAAGGCAGTAGCATACGCACGGTTAGCGCACGGTTTTCCAAACCATGCGGGATAATAGTGTGGCCACATAAAAATAGGGATATATGTTCCGAGCTCCCTCAATCTTACCCTATTTCACCCTCATCTTCCTCCCAATCAAGTCACACTTGGGATTTTGGGTTCTCGGAGGTTAAGGGTGCTCTCCTACTATGTTTGGAAGCGTTTCAGAGGGGTCTCAAGGTGTTTTGAAGGTGGTTTCTCCTGGGTAAGTCTCTCCTCTTGTTTCTCTTGTGTTTTACTCTATATCTACATCCCTCTCTTTCGTGGTTTTCTAGATCTACACTTTTTATGTGTAGATCTAGGGTTGTGGTTTCCTTGGATGTTAATATTAAGGAATGTGGATGTTAGGGAAAGAGGGATCTAGAGAGGTTTTGGTGGTGCGTTCGCCGGATTTGAGGTGTGGTGGCATGGGGGTCAATTTATCAGGAACCCTAAAGGTAGGTGTGATTTATCTCGACTCCACTTGGTTAGAACTAGTAGTTCCTTGTTACAATTAATTATTGTGATGAAAATATATTGTGAATTGTTATGTGAAATTGGTTGGACATCCCTTGGGTAATGTTTTGGGGATTTTTTTGGAAAAATGGTGTTTTATGGAGAAATTCTATTCTTGAGGATTTTAAAATGAAGATTTTAAAATGGGATGACATGGTTGATTTGTGAAAATGAGTGATGGAAAGGGTTTTCAATTAAAGGGTTGTTTTATTGAAATGTTGTTGGGCATGGAAAATTGTTTTCCATAAATGGGTGATTTATTGCTGTGGATTGATATGCAATTGAATTGGTTGATTGCATGTTGTTGTGACATTGGTGGGTTTATTCTTGGTTTGGATTGACTGAAATGTTGTATGGAAGTGGGCAGGAAGTATCACTATAAAAAGGGGATGGGTAGTGGTCGGAAGAACCACCATATTAGTAGTGGTCGAGAAGTACCACTAGTTGTGAATGGGTGAACGGGTTGGGCAGAAGTCCCACCATTTTGATTTTTTTGGTGTGAATGGGTGAACGGGTTGGGCAGAAGTCCCACCGTTTTGGTTGTTTGTTGTGTATTGTTTTCAAGATAGAATTTTTTGTGATAATGTGTAAATGATGAGATGTCTTGTGGCATGATTGGTTGGATTTCCCTTGGTTGCTTGGTTTGGGTGTGATGGCTTGGTAAGAGCATGGCAGACTTATGGTAATGGTTGAACTTTTAATTTATTTTGTATAAACTATTTTATACAAATGTGTGAATGGTTTTATCCTAGTAGCATGTGTATGGAAGTCATTTGGGGAAATCCAACTGAGTTTTAGTACTCACCCCCTGCTTTGGCAATGTGGTGTCTTTGCAGATGTCATGTACCGTGACATGGGAAGAGGTAAGGCTTCACCCTCCTTTAGTGGATCATTGTGATCCCTTGGTGGAGCTTGGAGCATGGAGCTTGGCGTTGAGCTATAGTGGTGTCATGGGTTGTGGTGTTTGGTTGTTTAGCTTCCGCAGTGTACTCTGATGTTGTGTGGACATATCTAGTTGTATTGGTTTTGAGTTGTGTTGTGGATCAACTTGGTTGTCTTTTGGGAATTCATGTATGGGTAATTAAATTGACATGCATCATATAGTGGCTTTCAGTGGATGGTTTGGTCAGTTTTTTCTTAAGATAAAATCATTCCCCCACTTGATCTTGAAGCCCTCGACATTTATTTCCAGCCTTTGGTGTCTTGGAAATGTTGCTTAAGGCCATGTAGCCCTCACCTCCTCCTCAAGCCAATGAGGTAGGGGCGAGGTGTTACATATACCAACATAACCATTTTAACTATGAATAAGTATCAAAACATTATAATGATAATATATGATATTAATGAGAAATATATTTAATTACTATGGTCCAATAAGGATGATAAAATTGCATGATCATAATTTATACAACTCATAGTTATTGGTAAAATATATGAAACATATTTTTTATGGATTACATTATCATGAAACATATCTATACTTACCATAAAATTAGTATGAAACTAAATAAATAATTAAAATAGAATTATTACACTAAACTAAATAACATATGAATGAAAAACGTTTTATCAAATAATGAAGACATATGCCACTAGTATAAAAGTTGGTCGAAATGATCCAAAATTATAACATATGATGATGAAAATAAATGATAACTACCTAATAAATGTCTAATAAATAATTAAAATCAATGTATATAAAAGTTAATATATATGAATTAGGTTAATAAATATTATATTTAAACAGTTATTTTTATTATAAAAGATTTTCAATCACTTCTTTGTAAGTTAAGAGTGAAGGTATGGGTTTATTTTCCAATTCCATTATGAGATGGACATTGTTTATGATTCAATTTAGATCTAGATAAAATGATCATTATTTCTCTCTAAAACACCCTCTATTTTCATGTACTCTAGTTATTTACATGTATTCTTGCCACTTCATATCCATTTTATATAATTCAACCAAAAGGATGTTGATGTTTTTACATGGATAAGACCATATAACTTCTTTTAAATCAAGAATCTATCTTCACCATGTCGATATTTTAATATTATTTTATGGTTGTAATTTTATATTATTATATGACTTATTATGTTCTATTTTAATATAATTTACCTTATTTACTAAATTAATCTTCAATTAAAATTCTTTGTATGTTCTTTCCGTTGAACAAGAGCTAGGGTGCTTTGTAAAATCAATACCTCATCATTTATATAAGATATATAAGAGGTAAATATTCAATATAAGGATCCCTCCCAAAATGTTATCTTAATATTCAATAATTTTATTGGGGTTTATTTGGGAAATAACATTCACACATTCATCCTTATTTTATTTTTTTATATTTTATACAACTTTTAATAATTGTTAGTCTTTGCGATAAAATATATGAGTGGTGATGATATTGAGTCCTTCAAATTCTATACAATTTATTTATCAAGTAATTCATTTAATTATAACTCCTACCATAGATGAGTAGTTTACTTTCATAGTTACTATAATTAAGCGGACCTTTATAAATATGACTTCAATATATGAAATTACAACAATTTTCTAAATTATTCTTTATTTTTTCTGTTTTTAAATTCTATTGTATTCGATTAATGGTCATTTTTTATGAGAGAACGAGATTGTGAAAATCATGAGAGAAAAAAGATCAGTAATTTATTCAATTAAATCAATATATAATCTAATTACAGGGTAAAAACCAAATAAAAAAAATAAAATCAATAAAACTAAAAAGTATTTATGATTCCTTAATGGGAAATAAATCATATATTGGAATTTAAACTAAAATTGGAGTTAGGTTTTATGATTTATTATATCAAAAATTACCTATATTCTTATCCCTTCAATTTATGTGGTAATGCTAATTTCTTTAGTGTTCTAGGGTATAAATGAATAGAGAATCAAAATTAAATGTATTTATTACTTAAGGTTTTATTATTAATTATTAGATAATGTTTTATACTATATTTATTTTACTCAATTTCACAGTTTTATTTTTTATAAAATCTTCATCCTTCTCATATATTTCTTAAAATATTAATTCTTCTAAAACATCTCTCTAATTTTCTATACACATTTAATAATTTTATTTTGTTTATTAATACCAATTAATTGTTGTTTAATAATATTTCCCACAACTATAATAATCTACGTTATCCACTATAGTATATGAATTTAAAATCATATATTATTTTATATTGAATATGACACCAATGATTAAAATGTCTCTATTGTCTGATAGTAAAGTGTTTTATTCAAATTATTATAGGTATGTTTGAATTTTACTACTCTCTAATATTCAATTTATTTATTATATATTTATTTATCTCGCTTGCTATTTATTCTATTAAAATTATATATATTATTTCATCTCTCCTATCATCCTTATTTTTTCATTTCATTTCATTCATTAATTTATTCTTATCTTTAAATTATTATCCATAATTTTTTTATAAAGGCCATTTTTAACATTAATTATCATTATATATTGATCTATTAATTATTTTTACACCTTTATGTGTCATAATATTCCAAATTTATGTACTTTTTGAATAATACCCTGTAGTTGAATATAGATTTTGGGCTTGAGTCAAAAATATCATTCTTTGAGAAGAGTTAAAAACCACTCAGTTTAGAATTTTATCCAAAAAAAGTAATATTAAAATTAACTAATCCTCAAATTCCAACTCAAAACATAATATAATATAATCCAATATTAAATATCAAATATATAAAAACTTCCACGAATTGGTGGAACCAGAAATTAGATATCAAAAAACCTTTCTTTTGTATCCAACTTTGAAATAAAACATTGAACTAAAATATAGAAACATACACATGTTTCGGATAATTTAGGTAATATATTGATAATAAACTAATAAGAACATAATGAAATATAATATTGTTTAAAATACCATGAAACTAATAAATATTTAAATATAAATAAATTTAACTAAGGTAATTCCCATTATCACTTTATAGAGCTTTGAAGATCTAGACGTAATATTTGAAACCATAGAGGAAAAAATTTGTAATTGATTGAAACATTTTTTCTTATAGATATTTATCCAAACCTGATAGCAAATACTATTTCAAAGGATATAATATGTATTATGAATTTATAATGAAAAATAATATATATGTTTTGGGAGAGATTAAAAAATCTATGTGAAATTTTTCTACATCACCAAATTAATGAGATACTCCATATCTAGTACTTATATTATGATTTAAGACCTATGAATGAATATATTTCTAGATGTGTCTATACGATGATATTTGGATAATTAAACCTAAACTTGAAATCAAGCTTTAACTAACATGAAATAACCCAACTCTGAGTTTGGTGATTGTGTTATTATAAATATGAGAATAGTACACTAGGTATGACCTTATACTTCTTGAAACTATTTAATTGACAATATGTTATATTATTTGACTTATATGGCTAAGTAGATTTATTTTTCTCAAAATAAAACACAGCTTAATCTTATATTTCATTTTCATTTTCATGACACATTACTATCATATTAATTTCCTCCCATGAATCTAAGATATGGAGTAGTGTTCTAACAATTTTTATGGGAGGCTATAATGATAATAAAAAAACAAAAACCTCATTAAAAAAATTATAATAAATTGAATATAATATAAAATTAGTTTTCTAATGTTCATCTTGGTATTAGTTATGGTATAGAGGAATTAAAAAATACCCCTTTTCAATAAAACTTTTAATAATCCTTGTAACAACCATTGATTTTATATTTTATTTTGTTTCTTTAAATAAAATATGTATCGAATTATTTTATCAAATGAAACAAACAACTAAATACAACCATAATACATTTTTTTGAGATAAAATATTAAAGTGAAAGAACATTTCAAATACATTATGGCAATTTAATATGAATATTAATTAAGAAAAGAAAAAGTGGGATTAATATGAATGTAAATAAAAAGACAACAAACATTAAATATTTATAATCATAGATTTCCATGTAAATCATAAAACATATTGATACTATATATATAAAAAAATAATTAGAAATAACTTATATAAATTGAGAGAGATATTAATGAATAGAATGAATGAATTTTGAAAGTTATGCAAGGTTATATAAATGAATGAAATCAGATGGTTATATATTTGGTAGTTTGAAAGGGGGCCATTGTACTTGTGGATATTTAAAAAAATTAAAATGGATATTTGTTCATTAGTTATATCCAATGGGTATGTTTTATAATTAATAATAATATATAAATAATAAATAATCAAACAATAGTTAATATTCAATTAAAATATTTTATTATAAAAAATATTTTGTATGTGTTGCACATTATTATTATTATTATTATTCTGAAAGAGTGATTTTATATATTTATAAAACTATAAGATTTATTCTAATATAAATTTATTAATAAAATATAATATAAGATAAATAAATAATACTAATTGGATGGTTTTAAATTATTTTTATGTTAAAATAACATATTTATCAAAGAATTATTTTCAATATATTGTGTATTTTTATGTTAATAAAATAAATTAAACACTTTTAAATTATAAATACAATATATGTTATGAAAAATGGATTAACACTGATTTAATTATTATTTTTTATGAAATAAAATTAAGAACACTTAATATTTAAAATGTTATTGTTCTATAAAACCGTTTTTATATCTATATTATGTTTTCAGTAAAATTTTTACATTAATATATATTATAATTTAATTGGATTAAATGTAACATATATTTTTAATCATCATTTTAAAATTATGTAAATAGGACAATTTCATATTCAGATACAAACAGAAGTTGCCGAGAGAAAATTTGAGTAACCGCAGTAAAGGTGAAATTAGGTAAGGGTGAAACAACGTGATAAGGAATTAAAATATCATGAATCCTTATCCTTAAATTATATTAATTATGTAATTCATGAACTATATCTATTATTTTTTCATTTTTATCCACATTAATTTTAAAATATCAACCTTTCACTTTGAAAAATAAATATTTTTATAAATGCATCTCAAAACACACCTATAAAAGGACCCTTCCTCTACCACTCTAAATCCACTCAATGAATTTCGTTATATTATGAATATATTAATGGAATTAATCTCCCAAAACATTATTGTACATTTTATTCTATCTGGTTACAGGAATGATTCATAAATCCATAATTATAAAGGAACCCATGTCGAGAAGGAGCGAATCCATCAAGTATCTAAGTTCTTCTCTATCCTTTTCAATTACATTATCATATAAACAATTTATAAATAAAATTACCCACTATATTTAATTTATATTATCAAAAATAAGATTGTATGAATATTATTTTACTATTATATAACACTAACATCTTAATCATTCATTAGTATAATATGTTATTGTTTGGGATGGTTTAATCACTTTCTTGAATTATGTTATAAGAAAATCATCATTTTAACAATAAATAAGTATAAATGATTTTAAAGATAATATATGATAATATGGAGTAATATATTTCATCAATATGGTTCTATAAGGATGATATAAAATTGAATGATCTTTATAAAGTAACTCATAGTTATTGGTAAATTACATGAAACATGTTTCTCATGGATTCCATTATCATGAACCATATCTATACCTACCATAAAATAAAAATGAGACTAAATAAATAATTGAACCACAATGATTCCACTAAATTTTAAAACATATTAATGGGGAACTTTGTATCAAAGAATGAGGACCTATTCCCCCATTATAAAACTTATACGAAATGATCATAATTTCTAACATATGATGATTAAAATAAAAAATTACTAACTAATATATATGTAATGAATAATTTAATAGAAGAATATAAACGTTAATAGATATTAATTAGTTTGAAGAATATTTTATTTTGAAGTTTGTTTTTATTAGATAAGTGGTTAAATAACTTCCGTAGAAGTTAGGAGTAAATGTATGGGTTAATTTTCCAATCTCATTTTAAAATTGATATTGTTTATTTTTTAATTTAAATCTAAGAAAAATGTTCATTATTTCTCTCGTAAACCTTATATATTTTGTATAATATAGTTATTTCTATGTTTTTGGTGACATCTTACCACTTCATCTCCCTTTTGGTTCATAATTTGACAAAAATGATGTCTGTAAGTGGAGAAGATTGTATCAATTCTTTTTAGTCAAGTGAATGTCTCCAACATTTCTCTATTATATATATTATCTTATGTTTTTCCTTATCTATTATTCTATGAATTATTATTGTCTATTTCAATGGAATTTCTTTTATTTACAAAAATAATTTTGAATTATAATTATTTTTATGGTTGTTTTTATCCAACATTGACTCCCTTTAAAAAAGTGTAAAAATAATAATCCTTTTTAACAAATTTCACATAAATTATTTTCCTAAGTATATATCCTATGTGATTAATGAATCATACTATATATGGATTAATGGTTCCCAAAGTGATATATATTTTTATTTTATTATATTTAATATTAAAAAATTCAAAAGAAAGGTATATTTCTTATTGTTTTTCATATAAATTACTTAATGATCATATAAAATGGGTATTTCATCTATATCAACATTGTTTAATGTTTCCTATGACTCATTGGAGATATTTTTTAATGATACCGACCATTTTATTTCTCTAGATGAATTATGATCATTTTATGGTAATGATTCCATGATACCTATTTCTTTTTTCATGGGATAATTACACTATGATAGAATTATAAATATTTTAAAGATGAAGTGGCAAAATATGTATGGTTTATCATTATAAGATTATTGGGTTTGTTATATCCGTCCATTTAATTGATAAAAAATTTATATCTCATTTCATGAGGATAGGACATTGGTCGTTAGACCACATCAAAAAAGGGTATAATACATGGTTGATTAGCCGAAGTTTATTATGTTATGGAAAAGTGGACAGACTTATCCACTGATTATATAAATGTTTTAGTGTTTACCATTGATATATATTATGATTCATATACATATGTTTAGGTAACATTATTATTAATATGTTATATTTTCATAGATCATGCCCATTGGCTCGCATTTTTAAAGTATTTTTACTTGTAAGTTATATTATGCCGAAGCTTTATGTAATGACTTGTGTTTTATGATATATGATTTATTGGGTATGATTTTATTATGTTATGAAAACATAGCTTGATAATTTTGTGATACCCACTAGCTTTTTGTATGATCATTTATGTTCTTTGATTAATGTCTCTTCTATTTACCATTACTAAGAAATTGAGAACACCATTTATTCTATTTCATTTCACTATGTTATAGAGAAAATTATTATATATGATGTGCCTCAAAGGGTATCATGTGATAATTCTATTTACATAAAATTAAGTTAAATATTAACTCATATGGTGTATTAAATTTATAAATTTATAAATAAAAATAAAAAAGTACTACTAACAAAATTGGCATAGTATTGGTTAAGTTTGAGATCAAAATCATAAGATAGTTTTAGTAAAGAATAACAAAATTAAGTGATTGAGAATAAGGAAAAAATTTGAAATATAATTTTATAGATAACATTTTAATATTTTGTTCACATCTTAGTGGTGTAAAGAGATAATTTGTTAATACTTTTTCTTACCAAAGCTGAATCTAGTAAAGACCTTGGTCTTCGATATCTCTCATAGACTCACTAATTACACTTTTCATAAATCTAAATAAATTAGGTTATTAAAGAGTTATATAATTAAATACCATGTTTAATCATAGTAATTATAATATATAAAATGGTAATGTAGGGATTATAGACACCAAAAGGGAATATAAAGAGTACTTCTTTATTGAAGATCTATAGTCATGATATAACACTATAAGAAAACAGTGTTTTAGCGGTGGGTTTTTCGCGATATTTTTGAAAAACGTTGAAAAAAACAGCCACTAGATGTTTTTTAAAATATTTATTATTATTATTTTTAAATTCTTACAAAAATATGTTTACAATTTTTTATACGGTGTGTTTTTAGAAAACTGCTGTGAAATTGCGATAGTTTTTTCAAAACCACTGTGATATAACGACGAGTTTTTCCAAATAGACACAAAATTAACGATTTTTTTAATAATTATATAATTATTAATTTTTATTTATTTATTTATTATTTACAATCAAATATATTTTATTATTTATAATTATAATTTTTTATAATGTGCCAATTAGTAAATATTTATAACTATTAGTTAATAATATTTTTAAACTGAAAACAAATCTTCAATAAGTTGAAAAACAGACTTTGGCATAAAAAAATCATAACTTATGATCCAGAAGTCCATTTTGGCCCAACAACCAGTGAAATCAAAAGTTATCAAATGAGCTAAAACCAAGTGAGATTTAAATAATGTGATAATGAAAATAAAAATATATATTCGAATTTCAAAAGTTGAAAATTAAACTCAAACTTCCAAAGGACATAACTTTTAATTCGGGTCTCTGTTTGGGCTCTACCACATTTCAAATTGATGTCTGTAATTTGGTCTATGCCGTTTAGATCTAATATCAAATTTTTATGTGTTTTACCCCATTTTATTTCGCCCGGAAGGCCTAGAAGGCCTTTGAAACAAAGATTTTAGTTGCAGACCCTGATTTCTTAAAAATCAAATAGTTGTAACATTCACTCCAGGTGTCTGTTCAGCCTGTACCACATATCATATTAAAGCCACTTCATTATCTTCGATTTGACTAGTTGTGGCACAAAAAAAGGATTCCTAGATCAGATTTTATGGTAATTTCATCATTTTTCGGGTTTTAAGAGGTTCGTAATGTTTTATGATTTATATAATTATTTATTTCTTTATTTATTTGTTTGTTATTTGTTGATTTATTCATTCATTTGATATTTATTTATTTATTTATTTATTATTATTTAATTATTTAATTTTTATTTGTTTATCTATTATTTATTATTTATTTATCAATTTTTTAATTAATAAATTTATTTAATATTTAATATGTATTTATTTACTTATTTATTATTTAGTTATTATAAACATAGGAATTTTTAATTCATTATTATTTATTTATTTATCATTAGTCTATTACTCATTTATTATTTGTTTATTTATTATTTATTCAATATTATTTAATTAATTGAATATAAATTATTAACTAAGTAATAATTATTAATTATTAGTTATTAATTATAATTTTATTTATTGAATAATTATTTATTATTTATTATATATTAACTAATTATTCAATTTCAAATTTCAAATTTTAAATGGTAATTATTATATTATATTTATTAATTAATAATTATAAAATATTAATGATCAATTATTATTTATTAGCTATTATTAATAATTAAAAAATATTTATTTATTATATTTTTATTAATTAATTGTTATTAAATTTTTATTATTTATTCTCTATACATTATTATTTATTTTTTATTATTTATTAGTTATTATTTATTTATTAAATATTCATTAATTTTTATTTTTTAATTAATAATCTATTAATAATTTTTTTTAAAATAATATTAATAATTTATAAATTTATAAATATTAATTACGGATTATTAATTATTAATTCATAATGATCAATTATAAATTATTAGTTATAAGTAATTAGTTATTAATAATTAATAATTATTTATTATTTACTATTTACTATTTATTATTTATTATCTATTATTTATTATTTATTATATATTATTTATCATTTATTATATATTATATATTATTTATTATTTATTATTTACTATTTACTATTAATTATTTACTTATTAATTTCTCTATTATTTATTAATTTTTTATTAATTTTTTATTTTTATCATATATTAAATTATTTTTTAATTAATTAATTATATATTCATTACTTATATATTATATGTGATATATTATATATTATATATTATATATTATATATTATATATTATATATTGTATATTTTATATTATATATTAGATATTATGTATTATTTATTATATATTATATATTATATATTTTGAATTATATATTATATATTATCAGTTATATATTATAGATTACATAATATATATTATATATTATATATTATCTGGTATTTAGTTTCTAATTTTTAATATTTACAAGTTACTGTTTACTATTTACTATTTACTATTTACTATTTACTATTAATTATTTACCATTTATTTTCATATTATATATATCTTGTTTTTATTCATTTATATTCTGTATAATAATTCGTAATTAATAATTTTTAATTAGTAATTATTGATTATTGATTAATCATTGTTGATTAATAATTACTGATTAATAATTATTTAGTGTGTATCTATTTAGTATGTTTTATTTATTTTTCCAATTTATGTATATATATATATATAATTATATTAAATTCGATTTACTGACCACATGAAGAGACTGCTGTAGTGGTATTGTCTTTGTAGAATTAGCAAGAGACAAGGGGTTCAAATCACACCCAATGTAGAATTTCTATATATTACATGGGCATGTGCATGGACATGGACTTGTTCATGGAGATGAGCATGAGCACAGTAATAATAAATAATAAATAATAAATAATAAATAATAAATAAATAAATAAATTACCAACTAAAAAATTGAAAACAATTTAACGATGGTTTAAACTACCGCTAAATCGTTCTACAACAGTTTTAAAAAATTGCTTCTAATTATTTCTCGACACACGATTTAGTGACTGTTTTCCAAAACTGCCGCTGAATGATTTAGCGGCGGTTTAAACCGCCCCTAAATAAAAATTTTGGCGTAGTGGAAGAAGGTAGAAGAGATAGAAAATAAAAAAAAATATGAAGCCCAACAATATAATAAAATAAAAAAACTCCAATAAAAAAACCCCCATTCTTACAATTCATGACATAAGAAAAAATTACCCCCTCACCGTATTTATGAGGGAGTAGGAAAAAGAAACCATGCTCACCACAATAGTAGGTCTAGTTGAGCAGCTCCAAGTGAAGGCCTCCAACAGCATCAGAGCTCCCTCTTTAGGTTCAACCCCTCTTAATACCATCCAAAACCATCTATTTATAAGTATAAAAACCCTTAAATTATGACCTTTCATCCTAAAAAATATCTTCTCTTCATGAATTAAGAGATCCATGTAAAAACTATAAATAAAAAATCTATAAATATCTGGACCTCAGAACTTCTATTTTATTATTTACTATAGTAGTCACAAAAGAAACATTAATTTCAAGCATGAAGTCAGACCCTTCACTAGGAACTACATGGAAATTTATGGTTCATGATAAATGATCTTTATCTCATAAAAAGAACTCATGAGAAATATGTTAAATAATTTAGTATCTACAATATTTCACTGCATCTATGATCCTCTTGTCATGATCTGAAACTAAAAAAATTCATTGATTTTGTTTTCACTTACTCGACATTATAGAACATCTTCACAGAGCATCAAAACCTTTCAAAAATGCATCACCATTAATTTCATTCTAGAAAAAGCACTAAAAACCTTCATATCATGAATGGATTCAATGAAATACACAATTCTTCTATGACACTCATGTCTCCATATTTACATTTTTCATATCACTAGTGGTCCTCCATGGTTTGAGTTGAGGAATATGGAACCAAAAGTGGCTTGTGGTTTTTTCAAACGGATAAAATAGTTATTCACAAATAAAAAAAAATTGGTTAGTTTTTAACAGGACTATGGATTCTGAGTCCCACATAAATGAATTTTTGGGAAATAATACTCATTAATAACCCATGAAATTGTTATGTGTTTGAAAATTTACACCCCCAGTCCCTGCGCGTGTCATTCCTGATCCCTAAGCACTATAGGTGTCATGCTCTCCTATTTTCATCCATAAACTACCAAGCCCCAATGTAATACCCTTTATCTTTTTCAAGCTTTTGTTTTCTTTGGAAGGGTTAATATCCCAGTATGACTCTGTTGGACAATTTTATTTCCTTAAAAATTATAAACAATTTCTGTTATGTAAAAATCCATCCTATTTTTAATATTTTTATTTGCTTTTCAAAAAAATAATTTTCAGTACTCCCCACCATGAATACATTTAAAACATTTATAAAAAATATATAATTGACATTTAAATTGGATAATTAATTAATTTAATCAAATGATATTTATAAATGAAATATACATATCGATTCCCCCAACCACAAATAGACTGTTTCTTATCCTCAAGAAAATAATTCCATCATTTATCCCAAAGGAAGGCCATGCAAAAAATATTTAAATATCAAATCCAAAAAAATAAAATTGTTTTCAATAGTATAAAAAGGATTATTCAATACATAAAAAAATTGAATAACCTCATTATCTATGGAAACAATTTCAATCAAGTTTTTTTACTTTTCCTCTTTCAAAATGACATTTATTTTAGTATCCTTGATTCATATTTCTTAATTTAGCATTAATTTTCAATATAATTTTCTATCTATATTATGGTTAATTTTCATTATCTCATTAATCAAGGTATAATTTTAATGGAGGTGTGCTCATACCTCAACCATGTGTCTCTTTCTATAGGCTTTTATGGAATCTCAAATCTTCAACCCTTAAAAACAAATATCAGAAATAATAAAGAGGTATTCAAAATTATATTCAAATGAATCTCAAGATTAATGTAGGTGGGTGAATAAATTATAAAAAATTAGGGATAAAATGGTATTTTAAATTTAAATGAATTACTCCTGATATCCAAAGGTTAATCTCGATGAAAATTTTGTCTTAAACGTTACATTACCCCTTACCCCTAAAATCAATGTGATTGTCATGAATAATAAAAAATCACATTGAATGACATCCAATTTTGTTCTCTCTCTCTCTCCCTCTCTTGAAATTTGTACTTGGGACGAATATCAAACCATTACATAACCCATTGTTTGATCTCCTTATGATACTAATTGTAATACTTAAAAAATATTAAGGTTAAAAAATTATTATTTTTGACTCACCAAAGATACAAACCATATTTATTCTTTTTTAAATTCATTTTTTCAACATTTTTTTAAGAGGGATAAATAATATATTAAAATTAAAAATAAATCATAAATATCTTCATAGAAAATTAAACACTCCCATGTTTTCCCTCCAATTAAATTCATCCCATTAAACCATGTATAACCTCTAACTTAGACTTATTAAAATAAAGATAACACAAAATACCAAGAGTAATTGTATAATAGGATAAGATCGCCTTATAATATGGATATTCCCTAAAAATATCATTAATGGTTTCTATAGTCACAAATAAGGATAAATGTTAAAAGTTACCCTCATGGATAAGGTCAAAAAAAATACCTCTATCAATTTAAAAGTTAATTTTTCACAATAATTGTTCTGACAATATATCAATGAAAGTTTTAGCAGGATGAATGTCTGAAGTATCTCTAATGAAATTTATATGAATTAATAAAACATATTCTGTCCAGAATACTCTAAATAAAAGGAACATATAATAAAATTAAATGAATAATTATAATTAAAACTAATAATAAATAAATCAACAATTTTTTTTAAAATTGAAAGCATGTTTAATATAAGAAGAATTTCATTTAAATAAATCAACAAGACCTCTAAAATCATGATTTTTTAAATCCATTACCCCCAGGTTTATCAACAATAATTCATTCCCCCTTTTTTCATTTAATCTCTTTGAAAAAATATAAAAAATGATATCATGGTTATCCTAAGTGAATTTTTCATCCAAGATATGAAATTAAAAAAAATATCAATGTGGGGAAATATTTTTTCACATAAAAGCATAAAAATTTAAATATAGGTATGTTTTCAAGAAATAATAAAATTAAAGTGTTATGAACATTTGATTAATCTCTTCCACTCTTTCATCACCTTTACCCCCCCTTCCTACTCCTCATAACAAACATCCAAAAAATCATGAAAATAAAAGGTTCACACAACTTAATTCTAAAAGTAGATAATGGGGAAGAGTAACTATATCATAGACACATAAAAACTAAATAAACACAGTTTTCCTATTGATGTATTTTTATGGTTGTTAGCTTTTACTTATCTCTTATATACTAAAGTGATGTAAGGTTAGAAATCATTTACCAATTATGGATCAATAAATGGTTATAATTGAGCTTTCTCTACATAGTTGATCCCTTTTTATTTCACTCAAAATAGCTTCACAATCCAGATGGGAAACAAATTGTCCACATAAATTAGGCCATGTCACCTTTTTTTGGTTAGTCATGAAAATTCATAAGTAAGATTTTGTACTAAGTAGACTTTCTATCCCTCCTCCTACATGTATATAATTGTACTTAATGCATCATTGGGTATATTACACTATATCATTATTTTCATATTTTTAACATATTTATGTTTTCTTTCTAGAAAGAAGTTACCAATTTCTTTTCTTTAATGACAAAAATATCTTAAGCCTCTAGGTTTCTTTCCTCATCCATTTCTTCGCCTTTCACATAATAATTTTTTATTTCATGGTGAATATTAAAACTAACCAACACACCCATAAATCTGAAACATAGCTTACCATTTTGTAAATCACGTATATCTCTACTGGATTCTATAAATGGCCTCCCTGGGATGAGTGTTTTCATTTCCAAATTCCTATCTAGCTCTTGTAAATAGCTCATAAATATGAACTTCTCCACTTTCTCAAAGTTATCTTTGATCATGCCTCATGGGTAATACACCATGGTAGCCACTAGCTAAAATAAAAATCTTATGGTATTAATTTATTAAAGTCCTTTGATTTTTAATGTGGTGTAAGATATTATATTCCAAAATTTCCCAAGATAACTTAGAGAACACCAAAATTCAATAGGCTCGATATTAATTGGAATTGTGAACTTGAAAGGACATACAAAGTAAGAACCCTATTTTCAACATAGGAATAGATCCTTTAAAATTTATTATAATTATTTATTTTTACCTAATATGGATGCTTTATGAGGTTATAATGGTCTCAGGGGTTTCTGGTTCTTGTTCGTAGCTCGAAACCCAGGCCGGTGGAGAAAAACATTGGGCCGAATGGTTAATAGAAATTCTGCACCCCAAGCCACACATTCTCTCCTAACTATATAGGGATGGACCATGGGGTGATGCAGGTGTATTGATTTCCCTAACTAGGCATCAATGACTGCATTCTAGTGCCAAAACTACAAACATTTTAGCTGAGGTGTTTTTCATTGTTGGGGCATAGTTTATCTAACTACATGTCTAAACTATGTGAAGTTTCCCTATTTACAATAGATTGTAGAAGGTTGGTGCACGATAGGCCAGATGTTTAGAAAAACTACACAACCCTTGTGTTTTGGGAGATTTCACCAAAACACCTTTAGATGTTTTAAAAAACCCTCTCCACTAACTTTCTTCTCCAATGAAAAACAAAACCATCTTTCCATTATTGGAGGCCCTTTGAGAATTTTTGATAGAATTTTATCTCATTCACCCATGTGAACTACAATTAAAGAAATTATGATTAGAATAGTGTTCTAAGATCCCTACCAAACATGTTATTCATCATTGGAGGTTACGTCCTCAAAGTCGACTACCCTAAGTGGGTTTTTTTATATTTATGATTATATTTTCCTGTTAAGCCTATCTATGCCACCATTAGGATGTGTTTGAATTGAAATATATAAAGGTATGTATTTAATTAAATGTATGAATTGTAATGGCTGGATCCAATCTGTGTATCCCTTCACCCTTATAAGGTATGTGCCTCAATTTCATTAATTAATATAAAATGTAATTTTTAAGTGTATGTTTATGTAACAAATTTACTATCTAAATGTAGTTGAATGGTTTGGGTTCACATTATAATCACCCATTTTCATGTTTAATGGTATGTATGAGAGTAAACCTAATGAAATAATTATAACTAATATTAATCAATGGATACATTCATGCCCAATTATAATTGTCACACTAATTAAAGGCCATGTCTTGAACCAAATGAATTGTTAAATAGAATGAGTATTACATTGGATAATATACTAAATGAATTTATTATAATGTGCCTAATGTATACTTCTCGTGAAATTATTAATGGAGTGGTTTGACTCTAGCCAAACTTGGATTTATGATGGAATTCCTTGAGCACTCATCGATGACATTTATGATTTAGAGATGCTAGTATCCTTTGTTTCTACCCCCCGAGAAACATGATCCATGTCTACTTGTGGATACCTACTACAACACCATTATATCCCTCCATTGTTATTACAGGTTGTCTTGGATACACTCCTCATATTTAGAATGACATCTACAGACATGTGGCACCTTTGTTAAATCCATGTGCCCAGTCACTGCTTATCCCATATTACCTTTGATGATTTCCTGAGATGCGATTAAAATTACATGATTGTGAAATTACTTGGATGATTCCCATTGGATTACACTCTTATACCTATAGCTAGGCTACATTTTATTACATCTGTTGGATGGACCCTTGAGGTCAAGGATTACTTGGTAGTTATCTTGGATCATCTTATTTATTTTCATTTTCAATGATGCCTTGTAATATCCTAGATGTTTCACTGCTATTATAATGCCAAGATGTAAGTGATAGTTATACCTCATGTGACATTAATATATAAATTGGAACATAATTAATGAATTAAATTTTTACATGTTCGAACACCAACTGAGGCTTAAGAAGGTACTTGGGTATTTATGTTATTGTACAAGTTTGCTTTTATATATGCATGACAACACACTTTTTCAGTTTATACAATATAGAAAATTTATTATAGATGTTGTTGGTGGGGGCCTATAGAGATTTATCTCACAAACTATTTGAGCCACCATAGGTTTTTGATTAGATTACATATATGAAGGTGTTGAAAAAGGGAGGAACCCCTCTTTGGACACTTTATTTCTTACTTCCATAGTATGGGTTTTGGGGGTAGATGACCGAGTCAGATCTTGAGATGCTGAGGATAGTTTTGCGGTTTAATTTTTATTCTTTTTTATAGAATGTATTGTATACTACCTTGTATCCATGGTTTATAGTTTTATAGATATATTACATATATCATCATCATTTTTTATGATCCCGCTTCTAGTTATAGTTGATTATTAGTACTAGTAAATGTTTTTTATTATTTTTTCTACTTATATTCGACCATTTCTTATATTGATTCTTCTATTAACATGTTATAATATTTATTTACTATTATAAATGATTTTAAAAAGGTAATAATCTTTTGATGGACACACCATAATCCCTCTCTTCTAGTCTGTAGCCTCTAGTAATTAGGGAGATTCGCTTGAGGCAGTGTGGTCCATTGGGCTCAGGAAACCTCCATGTAGCATCCATGATCAATATGCCACAAAGTGGCATCATAATGAGAGCCATTCTTAGTTTCTATTTGGATAAAATATATAGGAGATTAGTAATACTTTGGAACTTGTTTATATTCTATGATTGGGCATATCTAACCCATGATTGAGGTAAATATTATGTTCTAGTATTCTGATTATTATTATTATATTTCTTATTACTATTGATATCATTTAACTATTGGGTGAAACAGATGATATATAGTGGTTATTATTATTATTAAAATTTAGGAAATTATTCCTACATTTTCCTGATGAGATGAGTGAAAGGGGATTTAATCATGATTCACCACATGTTTCTAGAATTCACATGCCAAGAATATACCACACCATATAGGTGAATTTCACTATTTCAATTTCTTGTTTTTATTTTGATATTGGAGTGATGTTATGGTAGTTAATATATGCTTGTTCTATTCATTATATGTGTCTAAGTGATTTCAAATCACATTTCATGAGGTTTAGGGGAAATCATGGGTTGGTATTGGTAGTCTACTGGGTAAATTCATTGTATACACCCCATTAAAGTCATAGAGAAAATGTAGACTATGTTAATTAAAATTTAAATAGGGTTCGATTTTAATGATATAGTGTATAGGACCTGATTCATTAAGACTGGAAAATAATTTTAATTAAACATTGATATGTGTTATAATCAAATGAACTATGTAATGTGGAAATATACTTAAAATAAAATGTTTTATAGTAAATGATGAGGAAATATATAGTTGACCCTTCATCTATTGAAAATTCTATAAGTGAAACTGGAAAACAAACCATTGCTATTTACTATATGTGGGAATTTATGGTATTATACCTTCTGTAGTGATCCAATTCCTTTTATTCAACATCCTATATTCCTATATATCTACTTAAAGTTTTCTAGGACATGTGTTTTGGGAATTTTTAAACCGATGTGTCAATGAAGTCCCTTTGTTGTGTGACCAGAGGGTGTCAAAGAAAATGCTCTAGACATGGTTGGCCATAAGCCTCATGTCGTTCCGCTTGGAGTACCACTTGAGGATCCACATATTATACCTGATCTAGGAATTGACACTCAGCTTCATTGTAGTTTCTACCTCCGATGGAGTCCACGAAATGTGCATTATGACCTGAAGCTACATTTGTTGATTTGACTCACAAGTTCCAGCTGTAGGATCATCTTTCTTTATTAGGGATTGACAATCAAAAGGCTACCTAGTCATTAATGGAGGCCACCCTAGATATCATTGACCATCTGAAGATGCCTCTATATTTGAGAGTCGTGTTTTCTAGATACATGCTTCTTTATTTGGCTGAGCACATGTGGCATGTGATTACCTAGGATGATGTCAATATGATCAAAGTATAGGATGCCTTACAGACTACATTATAAGACAGCATTGTTCATGAGATTTTGAGATTCAAATGAGATAGAGAGTTCACGCATTAGAGAAGGTTTATAATTAATTCACGGAGTATTCAGTTCATTTTATAGAGTTACAGTTCTTTTAACCACTTCTAGATGGTGTTGAGATTTAATGTTCTATATGTTTTGAGGATGGGTTTTAGTATTCCATCCATACTTAGGTGAATGTATTTTTTCTACCAAATTTATATGATATTTTCAATAAGGATCTTATCATTATTTCACAACTTGATGGATAGAGACCACTCTTGGTACTGATGATTAGGGCTGAGGTAGGATAATAGTTCTTTTAATAATAGGAAGCATAACCTTGTGGATTCATGTTAGAGCAATTTCATATAGAGTAACTACACTGGTAGCTATGTTGTATGCCATCAGTCTGGATGGAAGGAGAATCTGAAGCCTCAGTGTAATGGAGATCCTCTAGACTGCCGATCTTGGGTCATATGGGATATCATCATATATTCTTTCATACCACTCCTTATTCTTCCAGTGGAAGGGGATCCAAACTTTCTCCACTTTTAAGGGAGGGTCATTTTATGCCACGTCAGGTGGGAAGATGGAGTAGAAACTGAAGGACTGGCTGAGGAGGAGATTATGGTCATAGTAGCCATAATTTTGATTATTATCAGTGCTAGCAGAACAGTGACACTCAGTGTAGTACATCTATTGAAAATGTCATTGGATCAGGACAGTTTCATGCATTACATCCTATAACTGAGGATCATACTGCATGATCGTCTATAATATAATGTACTATTGTAGTTTTCTCCACTATTATATCTGCTTAATTCGATATATGTTTTTCATAATAATTTATTTATTTATCTATCATGGAAAGTATCAGGATGGGAATACACTATTATATGAATAGGAATATAACACCCTTATTTTAACAAATGGAATGTGGTGATGTAAGTATCATAATTGTGTTGTGTTCATTTGGATAAAAGAATTTGAGAAATAATTTCTTGAGCTGAAAGGGAGGCATGTCTCGACACCTATTATAATTCTACTAGATCCTGGAAGAGGATATATAGTGTTTTATGATGCATCCGGAATTGACATTGGAGTAGTGATGATGCGAGTGGATAGATTCATTGTATGCAGATCTCAATTATTGAGGCCTCATGAGAGAAACTACCTAATACATGACATTGATCTAGAAACTTTTGTCCATGCCTTATGATGTTGGAGATCCTATCTATTGGGTGAGAACTTTGTGATATATACGGACCGTAAGAGTCTCAAATATATCCTTACATAGGGAAAATTTAACCTTAGATAGAGTTAATGGGTCATGTATCTTCATTCATTTGATTTTGAACTTCCCTATAAGCCTAGAAAATGAAATGCGATAACATTTTCTTAGAATTAGAAAATGTACACATAATCATTTTGAGAAGATAGGGATGAATATAAATCGATGGCCTTATACTATGAGATGAATTTGGAGTTTCATTATAGTAAAAAATCAATATTACATCTTAGCCATGATAATTACATCTTTTCACATTGATATGGTGATGAGTATAATGTTTTCAGATACAGGTTCATTTATTCTTCGTGAAAGTATTTCAAGAGATGACCCACCCCTAGATTGGTCTATTGGGAGAGACGACATATTATATAAACATTTACATATTTGGGTTCCTATAAATATTATATAAAAACTGATTCTGGAGTCACAGACATCTCAGTGGGTAGTTCATCGAGGAATATTCTAGGTTTATTGAGATATGGGACCCCAATATCGGTGGCTTGGGATGAAATATCAAATAAGAAAGATTTATCAGTATGTGCTCCACCTGTCAACATGTGATAGTGGAAAAACATATACCTATATGATTTTTATAGATTATTTCATTCCAAGAAAGTAAATTTGAATATGTACCCATGAAATTCAAAGTAAGATTATCAAGGTCCCTTAGAGGTATAGATGTTGCATGGGTAGTCATTGACTGAATGACAAAAGTATCCTAGTTCCTTCATATCCCGGTGATTTTCTAATTTGATGAGTGGGGATGACTGTATGTTTGTGATATTATCAAATTACATAGGGTCCCTCGTACTATCATTTCGTATTGGGACATTCGCTTTAAATAAATGTTCTTATAGGGTTTGTTGAGAAATATGGGTACAGTGGTGCTTCTGAGAAAATCCTATCATCCTCAGGTCAATGGTTAGTCAGAATGGATGACAGAAGGGTCAGATGACATTATCTAGGAATGTGGCGTTGATTTTTAAGGTTCTTGGGATAATAATATCACTCCCATATCATTCTCCTATAACAATAGATTTTTGGAGATGAATCAGATGGATCCTTTTAAGGTATTTTATAATAGGTCATTTCTTTCACCTCTGTGATTTTTAGGGGCTGGTGATGCGAAATTTGTAGGTCCTCATCTAATGTAGGAGAATTTAGAGTAGGATCATCTGGTTAGGATGCATATGCATACATCTCAGTCTTGAATGAAATGTTATTCCGATCGACCTTGAAGACACCCGGAGTTCGAGTTCAAGGATCATCTTTCCCCATTGGTATCAACCAGATGTGGGAATAGATAGTTACAAAGGAATGGGATGTTTTCACCTTGTTATGTTGAGCTTTTTATGATTTTTGAGAGAGTCAATATGGTTGTATATTGGTTGTTACTACCTCAAAGGTACCATTCCATGAACAAAATCTTCTATGTTTCACACATTCTTCAATTTCATGCTGACTCGCCTCACACATTTGATCCTGAGGAAGTTGAGATAGAGGCTAGTGCTTCGTTTGAGGAGTACCCTATACACATTTTCGACCATGTAATGAATGATATAGGAGGCTTGTATATCCCTTTAGTATGGGTACTATGGTAGAACTACAATTTACATGATTTGAATTGGGAGTGGGAGGTGAAAAAATGTTCTCAGTAGCCAGATTTGTCCCCACACAGTGTTTCATCGCCCTTGGAATGTGAACTTGGGGATGAGTTACTTTTTCAAGTGAATACTTGAATAAAACAGATTTTACCTCAGGTCTGGATCTATTTAAATTTGGTCCAATTCATTATATTGGACCGAATTTGGATTCCAAAATATATTGTAAAATAATTAAGTGGTCTTCAGGGATTCTTTGGATCTCAAAACCCCTGTGGTTGGAGAAAAACACTAGGACTCACTATTAGTAGAAATTGTGAAACCCATCTTCAATGGTATCACTTAACCATGCCAGGATGGATTGATTTGTGAAGTAGGGTGCACAGTTTTTCCAAATCATGTGCCAGGGGTCACACACTCGTTCAAAAACTGCATACTTTTTAACAGAGGTGTTTTTAACGATTAGTGCATAGTACCACTAAACATGCAGCCTAATCATGCAATGAGACCCTGTTTATATAATATGATGTATGGTTGGAACACAGTTTGGCCAACTGTGTAACCAAATAATGAAAACCCTTTTTTTGACATTTTACCAAAATAACATTAAAATGTTTTAATTTAAATGTCTCCTCTCATTTTCTTTTCTAGTGGAAAAAAAATCCAATATTACATTATTTGATTCACTTTTAGGTCTTTTGATATTATTTTATCCCATTTGATTATCTGGAGTCTTACTGAATCCCCCTTCATCTAATTTCATTCATGTTATTTATATATCGATTCCTGTTTACCCTTTCATCATTTCTCTTCTCCTAGATTATGTTATCGATGATCAGCCTCATATTCCATATTTTAGTGTGTTGATACCTTTTTTATATCTCTTCCAATCCAAACCAAATTAATGGTTCATACTAGAGAAGGAGATCCAGAAGAGTATTTGGTAGATGTTCTCTAACTAATCCCATAATCTTCATCATTTTATAATTTTTCCGGGATGCACAACAATTTTATTGGGAATAGCCTAATTAATATATTTTCCTTTCTTATAGTATTTAGATCCATGTTCTAACACTCTTTTAAAATATATTATTAATATTTGGAGGTTACGTCCTCAATTTTAACCATCCCATGTAGGGTGCTTTTCATAATTATAATTATAGTACCCTGTTAATCTTATCTGTGCCACCATTTAGGTGTGATTTAAATTATCCTCTATAAAGGTATGTGTTTAATTAAATGTATGAATTTTAATGGCTAGAAAAAGTATCTATATCACTTAACCATTCTATGGTTGGTTCATGAATTTCATTACTGAATCCAAATTGTAATTGTGATGTGTTTTTATATATATGAATTGGACTGATTAAATGAAATTTAATGGTTTGGATTTGCATCAATAACTCCCCTTTCCATGTATAATGGGTGGGAGTATAGTTATTCTAATGAGTTAATTAAAGCTGATATAAATCAATGAAATTTTTATGCCAAATTTGTCTTTTCACGCTAATGAAAGGCCTTGGTCTGAACCAAATGAATGGTTAAACAACATGAGTATTATACATCCAAATTTGTTAAATGAATTGAAAATAAGGTGTGTAATTCATATGGGACATGACATCATTATAAGAGTGGTAAGACTCGAGATAAACATAGATCTCCAAGGGAATTCCTTGAGCACTCATGGATGCAATTCTAATTCAAGGAATCTAGATTCCGTGGTTGATACACACCTTGGAACCTGGTCCCTAACTACTTGTGGATTATCAATGTGAAACTGTATGATCCCTCTAATATTTTAGAGGATGCCTTAGATACACACATTGGATCCGACATAGCGTCTACAAATATGTGGCACCATGTAATATCCTTGGGCCCATTACTGCTTACCCAATTTTATATTGGATGATTTATTTAGACTCAATTCGAATTACATGATTGTGTAATTCTCTAGGTATTTTCCCTATGATAACAGACTTATCCCTCTATAAGGGCTACAATTTATCTCCTAAGTTGGAATGACTCTTGAGGTCAACAATTCGATGGTCATAACATTGGATACTTTTATTTATCACCATCTTCATGGACGCCTTGTTATATTTTTGATACCTTAGTATTATTATCATGACATGATGTTAGTGATGATTATACATCACATGAAATTAATATATAAAATGGATCATAATTAATAAATTATTTTATTACATTTTTAGATACAATCTGTGGTTGATGTAGGTGCATGGGTATTTATATTAATTTACTTCTTTACATTTACATACGCATGCTTTCACACTATTTGAGATTATATTACATTGACATGATTTTATATATGTTATTAGTGACGGACTAAAAATATTTATCTCACACACTATCTTGGATTCCATTGGTACATAGTCAAATTACATGGATGCAGGTGTTGTCAAAGGGAATCATCTCGCTTTGGATACTTGATTGTTTACTTCATTTGGATGGAGATGTGTATTAGATAACTGAGCTTGTGATTGGGGTGTTGGGGATCATTTTTGGGGTTTTTTATTATTTTGTACTGGGTATTTCCTGCTATCTTGTATCCACAATTTCCAATTGTATAGATACATTACATGTATCATCATAATTTTTTATGTCATTTTGATTCTAGTTATGGTGGATTATTATCATTTGTTTATATTGTTTGTTATTCTATCTTCTTTTGATATTCCATATCTAATTCTTTTATTAACCTATTATATAATTTATCTGATGTGATACACTCTCATATTAATTGAAAAGTCTCCCAAAAAACACACAGTAGTCCATCACTACTAGTTAGTAGCCTCTATAGATTAGGGATATCTGTTTTAGGCCATGTGTCCCACCTAACTAGAGGAACCTCTGAGTGGAATATAGGGTTGGTACTTCACATAATAATTCATTGGTAAATCATTGATACCACATACGAGATCTCCCTTTCATGTGGTATGGTGCTTATCTCCTCTAACATCTCCTTGTTTTATAATAACTCATGCACTAATTTTTCTTAAGTGGGAATGTTGGAAAGAACTTCTATAATGGGAATGTTAATATTTAAAATTATTACATTTTCAAGAAACTAAATTTTTTTTATGTTAATTTAACTTTCTATAACCTATTTGAAAATGGAAATAATGGATTTTAGGGAGGTGGTGGATCTTTACTTTTTTATTATTCATTTACTGTTTCTTCATACATTTTCATTTCTTGAATTTCCTTTTTACCTTTATCTTAATAATATTTTGGTTTTCTATTGCTTCTAGTACTATTCTCAGTGACTTTTTATTCTTCTTAGAGTTATGGACTTTAATTATCCTTATGGTTTGATTTTAATGTCACCAAAAATATCCCTTTTTCACTTTCATTTTGTTTATTTTCAAACTGACATACCTAGAATTCAAGATTTTTTATTTCAACATTTTAATATTTTGAGACTTCATTCAGTTCATAAATAGAAACCTCATTCATTGTAATTAATGTGTCCAAAACATCCTTCATGGATTGGATTTGTAATTTTTCAGATGGTTGTTAAAGGTTTTGGGAGTCTTGTGTCGTTATATGAAATCCTTGACCTTTCTGTTATTGTAGCTGCCACCTCTGAAATTTATTTTCATGATTTTAATAACTATAGTTCACATCTTCAATATATATATATACTTTTTGGATCATTTATGGCTACCATGAAATTCATTTTCAAGTCCAAGGAATCCATCCAAGACAACAATATTCCATTATTATCAACTATATGCATTCTATTACATTAAACATCTTTATATTTACATTATAAGATATCAATTTCCATTTTATCTAGTTTATTTTATATATATTCCATTGACCATATCATGGGTGATCCACTAGTTACAACCACAATAATAAGCCTTTTTTCATTGAGATTCAAATTAATTTTTTTAATTAAAATATTGATTTTGATTTCATTATATGAGTATTTGGGTATCAAATATTAAAATCTCTTAAATGAATTATATATTGAGTCATCATGAAATTAATTTCAATGTAAAACATCTAAAATAATGTCAGTTTATTTTGAGGGTGGGAAGAAGAAAGTTAAGAAAATAATTTCCAGATCATCCAATATTTTATTGGAAAAAGGTGGTAGGAATTGTTTCTACTATATTACCCTATATTTTAAAGAGATTCTGAAAAACATTAGTCACAATACATGAGTAAAAACATTTTGGAATTGTAAATTATTAAAAAGATCAAGAAAAATCCCTAGGTGGGTGTTTGTATCCTCATGTGATAGTCTGAAAAAATCAGTTGAATTACAAATCATCTAGAGAGTGGAAGGATTTACTTCATAATTAACTGGTGTTATTGGTGGTAATAATATGATAGGTCGCATACTAATACATTATGATCTCTAACATTCCATATGTATTTTTAGTCTCATAGCACTTTATGAAACATCCTTAGATACTCTTTATCCAAATCAAGCCATGCCATCTTCCTTGATCGTCCTCATTATATTCCCTTCTTACATCAGACCATGATAACTGATTTCCATTCCATTTACATGATTTTAATAGTCATTCATAAATAATTATACCTATAAATGATAACAATAAAAAACCTAGTATAAAATAGAAAATAAAATAGAAAAATGGAAAAATAAAACATCCAAAACTCATTAGTCTACTAGGCCACCATCCTCCGAAATGACGTTGGGAATTTTATGCATCCCAAAGGGAATTGTTAATTAATATGGGGTATAAACATTTTATATTTATAAAGATAACTCAAATAGAATACTAAAAACTAAAATTTCATTATATTTTATATTTATAAGGTTGAACCCATGAGACAATATTAGAAAGATTTAGGGGAATTAAGTGAATAATAGTGAAGAAATAATCTTAAAAAATTCAATAGAATGTGAAGAGATTTTTAATTTTGTGTTCATATGATAGTAGATTGATGTGAAAATTTGTTAATACCTGTTTTAATCGAGATAAATATATTAAATACCTTGGTTATAGTGACATAAAAAAATTCACGAATTCCCCTTAACATATGTTCATATACTTTAGGTAATTAAAGAGTTAGGTTATTCAATGCCATATTTGAGAATATTCATTTTCATCCATACAATTTTCATAAAAGGGTTAGAGTGATAAATTTGGAATTTAATGTGTAAATTATTATTCAAGTTCAATGTCCCTAAAGTAAGAAGGTGAGAGATATTTAAGAAGATCATGAAATAGATAACCCCGCCGTGGAATAAAATAAAAAATTATCATCACTAACACATTCCCCCATCCTTACATTGCTTGAAACAAGAGAAAATTACCCCCTAAATTCTATTCACGAGGAAGTATAAAATAAATAAACTAAGAACAACACAATATCTGGTTCAGTTTATTAGATCCATGGTGAAACTCTTGATGACCATTATATAAATCTGTAGAGATTGAAATTTTCATTTTTATATAGACCACAATAGTAATGAAACCAGCTTTGTATCACAACATGAACCCAGACCATCCACAATGACCTACTTGGATATGATTTTTTTGGGCCAAGAATGATTTTTATCATTACCCAAACTCCTCATAAATATTTTCATTTATATATTATCCACATAGTGTCAAAGTGTCCATGATCTTCATGGTGTGACTAGAAACACAAAAATAATCATCATAGTTTTTTGTATGTATGTGGTATGATTCAAATATTTCCAATAATTCCAGAACATCTAAAAAATGTATCACAACTACCTTCATAATCATAGAATAAACCCTAACCTTCACATCTAAAATATATTCTGTGAAATACACACTTACTTCCTCACCCGTAAATAGACAAAATTACCTTTATGAAGATAGCCTAGAAACTTGATATAGATCCCTTTACCTTAAGTATACATCAAGAGTTCCTTATTACACTTATTTGAATAGATTGTGCCCATTATAATGGTTCTCTGGGATGTGGTAAATTTCCTAACATGAGTTAGATTTGGTCGTGACCTTGAAACAATGAGGTTGAACATCATTGGTGACCATTACATAGATTATTTCCCCCATATTAATCCCCATAAAGTCATGGAACTATTTTTCATGGTGAAAACTTATTCATCATCTGAAACATATCAGATTCAATATCTATTTTCCTTCATAGTGGAACACAGATGATAATCAATGCTTCTGGAACTCAACAACATTTTTTCTTGGGCTTTTGAATGGATTTATAGTGATGGTTTAATGATACATTGTGGATGAAATAAAAGATCTCAAATTTTACATCATAGTGTGAGTGGTGGAATGTGGGAAAAAGGTGTCCCAAGATTCTTTATAAGAGATATGATGCATAAGGGGGGAAAGAAAATGTTCTTTTGTATGATATGAATAGATACATGGTTTATAAGTACCATATTTAAAATTTTAGTTGGCCCAACAATCATTAATTACCTATTACATAGTTTTAACTCACCAGATGAGCACAACCAGTCCTTTCTTATTTTGGTCCATGTTTATGGTGACTACATGCATCGAGCTCTCCACTATTCATTTATTCACCATCTAGTGATGAGTCATTTTATGTTCAATCATTCTATGTCATACTTCCAATCTTCTATAGTGATTATTGGATAACCTTACATTATTGTGGACAACCTTATCTTCTATCATGCCAAGGCTGGCTAATTTTTTCCATTCAAAATTAAACACAATTTATAATTTGTAAAAAAAATACAAAAAAACATTTTTATTTCATTTTAAAAAAAATCAAATTTACAATAGTACATACCCTAAAAAATTGAAAAATTTAAAATTAGGAAATAATTAGCAATATAATTCATGAATAAATGAAATTAACCATGTAATATGTATTCATTAAATATAACTATAAATTATTTATGGGAGATGTTTAAATTTTTTTAAAGTAGGAAAGTTATGTATCTAATCACCAAAAACACCATAAATTTAGGTTCTATGGAGTGATTTATTTTGTGATATAATGAATATTCATGTAATATTATGAAATTTATATTTATATTTTTCTCATTTTTAATTTGTTGGTACCAAATTGGGGTTTAGTTGTTCTTAGGGATTAATTTATGAAGAATAAAAGTATATAACCTAAAAAAATTATTCTGAACAAAAATTGATATAGGGTGGATCTTAAATGAATTATTTTTAAATGATGTTTTCATAATTTAGGAAATATTATGATTTTATTCCCTTATCCTATAATCAGTTTCTCAGGTAATTATTTTTTTGATGCTATAAATGATAAATTTAGTTTTATTAATAGAATTAAGATAAAATCATGAAATTGGTCTGGTGATAGGTATACTCAATATAGAAAACATCTTACTAGAGTCCAATTATATTAAATAATTGATATATTGAAAATTCTCTATGACTATTAATTCTTCTCCATAGTGGATAGATAATTAATAATCAATAAACACGCACTGTGGTGTGATGATTTCATCATAATCCAATATCACTTCCATGATCTAAATTTTTTTGAATGTTTTTCTTGTAAATCATATTTTTATCCATTTAGTGTAATTTTATTTGATTTTGGAAGGTTTTTTCTCTCTCTACAGAGAGCCCATATTAATTGTCGATCTATGGAAGTCATATTTTAAATCTCGAATCATCCTATTATTATTTATTAATGAAATTATAACTATGGAATCTCTATGGAAATTACTTCCATTATTTGGATCTAATATCCAATAAAGATGGTTATTTAGCCCAAATCAGTGGGTAAAAACATGGTATTGATTTTATGTGTGCTGTAAGATAGAATGTTGATGGTTTTCCTATAAAATTTTCTGATCTTCCAAA
Source organism: Viscum album (assembly GCA_963277665.1). Lineage (NCBI taxonomy): Eukaryota > Viridiplantae > Streptophyta > Magnoliopsida > Santalales > Viscaceae > Viscum > Viscum album. Next base: position 1,161,988,092 of record OY728133.1, on the reverse strand, counting down.
AATTGTGAGGTTGAGTTTTCAACAGAAATCATAATTGGTGTTACGAAAATATGAAAAAAACCTATATAATAGACCATATTTAATAATAGGTATTAAAGAAGAAATTACAAGAATATATGGATAACATATTTACACACACAAGTGATGTTTTTATGGTGTTCAATAATCCACATTGTTAAGAAAAAAATGGATGAATCTATATATTAATTGATTAATGATAACTTTAAAAACTATGATTAAGGACAATTACCCTATTCCATTTATTTATTAATTATTTAAAAATCTACATGTAGTTAAATAACTCTCAAAAATTTAACTTCGATCTAGATATATTCTATTAATGGTAAGAATAGAGCATGTTTCCATAGAAACATTACATAAAAGATATGGGTTCTATGAATTCATATTTATTCTATTCAAACTCACAAATTCCCCTTATATCTTTATTGATCCAATGAATATATTCTTTAGTGGATACATAAGCAAGTTTACAATATTATTTATAGATGATATTCATTGATATTTCAAGATAAAAGAAGAACATGAAGATAAATTGGGGATTGTGCCAACAACTTTTGAGAAATGCTAATCTTTACACCAAATTTAGAAAATGTGAATTTTGTCTATGAAAGATATCATTATGGGGTTATGTAATCAGATGCGAGGGTATATCTACATATCCTTCAATGATATAGGTGATTAAGTAATGACCAAAAAGAACCACTATATTGAATATCTATAGTTTTCTTAGATTTTATGGATTCTATCAATGCTTTGAAAGATATATATAATGCCTATCAATTCCATTGAACAAGTTAAATTGGAGGGAAGATAATCTTTTTATAAGTACATTAATGTGAATAAAATTTCAAGGATCTTAATATATGGTTAGTCACTACACCCATACTCAAAATACCTTTTGTTGAAGAAGGTTTTGTGAAATATAGTGACCCATAAAAGAAAGTATTTGGACGTGTGCATGCTAAGAATGATATTGTTATTGATTATAGAAATATCAATTAAAGATACATGAAAAAATTAGCTGTTGCATGATTTAGTGCTAAAAATAGAAATATTTCTATTACAGATATGGTTTAATTATCTATGTGGTGAAATTTTGGTAATATATATGAATCACATTATCATAACATATATATTCATATAGAAAAAGATAAATATAAACTGAAGGAATTGGTTTATTTTTATCATGAACTATGAATACCTGATACGTTATCATCCTTGAATGGACAACAAGGTTAATAATGCTCTAAGTAGAAATTATATTTTTAGCTTATCACTAATTATTATTGAAAAAGTCCCAATAATCATTGATTTGATAATAATAGACATTGAAATCATGATGATCAGGGATAAATAATATATTTATTTAATAAATTTGCAACCATACATCCATGTAAAGATCAAGAAGGAAAATGAGGATATGGAGATGAAAAATAAGGTATGGAATATTCTAGAGGTAAAAATAGATAATGATTGAGTTATAATATTTAGGAACATAATATTCATTCTAAAAATACTAAAACTAAAGAAGGGGTAGTTTGATAATGTATATATATCATCATTATATACATTATAGTGGTAAAAATATGTCAAAATATCTCTGAAATCATTTATGGTCAGACAATATGATGTTTTATTTTACATAGTATGTATCATGATTCATTTTATTTGAGAAACTAATGAATTAATATCATAAATCAAATGCGGTGATGATAAAATTAACTATACTAGTATAGAAATAGGAGAACATCACCATTGATTTCGTAATGGGTCTTCCCAAACATTCTAAATGTTATTACACCATTTGTGTTGTGGTTGTTATCCCTAATAAATTTCCATATTTCATTAATAATCAAGAAGTTTTCCCACTAGATAAATTTTCCAACATATACATAAAGTATGTGGTAAAGCAGCATGGCATTCCTCTCTAAATTATATCATATCAAGTGATGAGGTCTACCCCAATTCTCTAAATAATTTTTCAATAATAATTGGACATATATATGTTCTTAAATAGTTATTATAATCCTCATAATGATAATAAATTTTAATGGACCATTAAAAATCTAGAGACATTATTAAGATATTGTTTAATGAAATTAAAGGGATGTGTAGATAATCACATTCCATTTGTGGAGTTCTCAAATAATAATAGTTTAAATTCTATAATTTAGACATGAACCTATGAGGATTTATGTGGGATGAGGTGTAGAACTCACACATGTTGGGAAGAAGTTTTAGAGCATAAGCTATTGGGATCAGATCTGTATGAAGAGATATTAGAGAAGATTCAAAACATTCAGTGAAATATTAAAAATTTACATTATTTAAGGAAGGTAAATTTTGATAATTGTTTGTGATATTTAATGTTTTAAGTCAATGATAAGTTATTTTTTTGAGATCACATTGGAATATGGTTATGAGATCCAGGATGATGGGGAAGTTGTGCTCTAGATACATTTCACCGCTTAGAAATTCTTTATCACGGGGGAATGGTAGATTATTATATTGGGAAATCACCAAACCTCTAATATGTACATATATTTCTCCATGTGTAACTTTAAAAGAAAATATATACCTATAACTTCATATGTACTTAAATTTGATGTATTAAAACTAGAACATGACCTATCTTTTGAGGAATAGCTCATAAAAATATTGGATCATGGAGATAAAGTACAATAAAACAAGACCACTTTCCTATTAAATGTTTTATGAATGAATCACATGTTTCAGGAAGCTAAATGGGACCAAAAATATTTTATAAGGTATAATTAACCTGAATTTTCTTCATTAGTGTAATAAAATTTCAAGGGAGAAATTTTCTTAAGGATATAGAATCTTATACTCCATTATTTAACAATGCAATTTTCTCCCTTTAAATAAATTTAATGTTAAATAAATTGTTTCACACAAAACATCAAACTATAATTAACCTAGATACACATAATTGTGATAGAATATTATAATCAAAGATAAATATTAATACATTATGTGAATAAATTATGAAACATCATTATGAAAAGTTCAAGTTGAATAAATTTATATGTAAATAAAAAGACCAAAAATAAGAAATTAGAACTCTAATTATTATAAAAGATGATCAAAACCTCATTTTTAACATTTAAAATAAATAAAATAATTATTATTATAATATAACATTTAAGGGAGAACTAAATGAATAAAATGTATGATTTTAATAATGAACGTAAGGATATATTTAGGAACTAAATTTTACCATTATAGAAATGATAATTGGAAATGTGGTAAGTGGATATATGAATACTGGAAGTACGATCATTGGATATATGGTGATTAGGTGTATCGAAGGGTAATGTTGTTAAATTTAAAAAAAAATAATAAATCATGAAATAAATAGTAATATTTATTTCAAATATTTTGTAATAAAAATAAACTATATATTTTACATATAATAATAATAATAATAATTAAAGGGTGAATTGAGGTGTTTGAAATTTAAAATAATTATTTTAATACCAATGGATTGATAAAATTAAATTTAGTATGAATAATTAATTATAATGGGATGGAGTTAAAAGTATTATTAATGTTACTAATGATATTATTCGATGAACTATTTTTTAATTATTAATATTTCTATCAAAATAATTTTACTACTAAATTTTAAATTATTAATATAATTTAATGTAAAAAAATAAAATAATAATCATTTAGTTGGTAAATTATATGAAATAAGATTAAGAACAATTAATATTTTAAAACTAATTTCTGTAGAAATTTTTTCCCGCATAGTTTATGTTTTCAATTAAAAGATTAACATCACATTTTTTTAAATATAAATGTATTAAATGAAATATAAATTTATAATTATCATATCAAATTTATATAAATAGGTTAATATAATTTTTTTCATAAGAAGTAGTTATCAATGAAATAATTTAGTTGCCATGATAAATGTTAAAAAAGGTAAAGAGGGTGAAACTAAGTGATAATGAATTAATATATAATTAAAATATATCTCTAAATTTTGTGGATAAGGGTACACACAACCCATATCCAATATTTTCCCCTTTCTATCCAATTGGATTTTAAAATGGATTTCTTAAACCAGTGGTAATAAATATTTGGGAGAATTATACTCAAAAACAACATATAAAAGTACACCACATATACCCCTCCAATAACATCCCAAAATGAAATCGACTAAATCAGTTCTGTAATTCAGTGCATCACATGGCCTCATGAACACCTCCCTATATCTCAAAGGCGTGTAACTAGAAGTGAGGGTCTATATGTGGTACAATGGGAAGACTATACCCTCTTTATCATTGTGTGAAACTGAGAAGTAAATAAGGGAAAAAAATAAATATCACATTTAGTATAAAATTAGTCGGTGCTAAATATAAATTCAAATCCTGTAAAAAATCATAATAATTTTCTATACATACAGTTTTACATACATAATAAAATAGAAAAAAAACTAGTACATAAGTAAATAAAGGACAAAAGCACATAATATAACAACACCCCATAAGTCTTGAGCTCTAGTCAAACATATAGTTCATAAACTATCAAAAATACATAAAATCATGCATCAACCTGAAGTTATGACCTGAACATATACCATGTGACCCAAGAGAATCATATTTATTACCAAAGTACTATGGTGGTAGAAGAAGAGAAAGAGTATAACCCTATAGGAATGAAAAAAGAAATGTCTAATGAAAATCCATTCTTGAAGTGTGAAGAATACATGACTTAAAAAATAAATGATAAAATGATAAAAATAAAATTCTAAAATAACTATAAATAAGTAGAGCTGTGTTTCCCCAGTGGACTACCCATTAAGACACTACCATCTTCAGTGATCATAGTTATATCTAATCTTGATTGATCCATCAAGTCTCAACTTGGTTTCAAGGAGAAAAAATGAGAAGACAATAATCAAGTGGCTTGAGATGAATCCATTTGAATCATATGTGTATTCTCTCTAAGTAATATCCATTAAAAGAAATTGGATTATTCTGGACATAAGGGACGTCCATTAACATTCATAATCAAGACTCGATTAAAACCCTGAATCACCATCTATTATAAACTAATAATGATCAATACAAATATAGGGATCTCATCTCATGACATTAAATAAGGGATTCCCTCAATAATACAAAAAAAATAATACATAGAATTCAAAAAATGGAACCATTACCTAAATCCTAGGGTGAGGCACCCCAAGGAATTCATGTTTATGAATTTGAGCATAATACACTGGTTTACTCAATGAATTCTATTGAATCAAAATCATTGAATCTAAGGAATTATTCAATGCCAAAATTCACATGAATCCCTTTGTAAAATACATGGCCCATACTTGTAATTTAGGGCCAATACATATTATGAGGAATCTATGTAATCAATCCAAAGATTTCTACACCCATGATTTTCATATGGAATCCAATATAATGCCAATGGAATTTTAATTTTCATGTACATGCATATCAATATCAAAAAAGAAATTACATCCATTATAAACATATAAATATTATGCATTTCAATCAAAAATATATCATATACATCCATTCTAAAAACTAATTTAAAAAATTTATTCCAAGATACCATTTAAATCAATTCACAATTCCATTTATACATTCTGAGGTTCTAATACCAATGTGTTCTTAAAGGTCTACCTAGAAATCCCACCTCCCAAATAAACCATTCCATTATAAAGGTAATCCTTACACACCAGAATTAAATAACCCATATCCATGTAACAAGAATATTCACCCACATTAAATATACCATAGATGTTCTATCCCAAGGAAAACATGAAAATATATGGAGAAAAGGGGGTTTCAAGAAAATTTTATGTTAAAAACCAACTTAATTTATTTATCTGGTGAAGTTACTGATAAGCCATCATGATTACACAATTAAAAACATTATTCAGTGATATAAATTATGAAATAATAATTTGGACAACCTAACATAACCTATGATAGAGCCAACCATCTAATAATAGACCTCAGTTAAAGCTAAAATAAGTGAAAAATCAGAACAAAACAAATGCCCTAAAACATTGAAAACCCCACATTAAGAATAGAAATTAAACGGAATCAGATAAGTTTAAGAAAGGATCACTAAAAAATCTTATACATACCTTGTCTCTTTGATAACCTGAAATGGAAGAAGAATCATCCAAGAAATGAAGGAGTTCCATTATGATCCTAGGGAGAAGGGAGGGGAATGAGATATAGGGACATTTTTCCACGTAATGTCTAATAATCAAAAAAATATGATTAAATATCATAAGGAGTTATTTTTTAATTTTATCACTTTTAAAAATGGGGGGGGGGGGTTGTTTGATAAAGTATGCACCAATTATTCCTTCCTCACCAACAAAAACATTCACACTTTCACAGTAACTAGATATGGTTTTAGAAAATATATTCCAACCATGTGACATGCCTCTATAATAATATATATATATTTTCATTGTTTCTTTGGTCCTCTCACACAATTTTAAAAACCATGCACCTTCTAATTTTAGGTTCATGATTGGGGTACACAGTTATCCCCAAAACATGTTCTAACTGTTCACACCAGGATACATATCAAAATACCAAAAAAAATTGATTGTGAACTCTCCGGAAACAATAGTTAACGTTTAATCTCAATAGATCTTCATCCTAAGACCAAAAGTATCTTTTGAGTGTTTAAACCCCTCAGAATTGAAATCATAATTTTTGTAGAAAATATGACCTCTCCACCAAATAAGACACCAACATTCCTTGAATACCAAACACCTGTATGAAACATGGTTTTTTAAAATATCTTTACTATATGATAACTTATCCTCAAGTGTTATTCCTGAGAAAGATTAAGCCTAAAAACACAAAAACAAATCATAAACAGTCACTCGTTATAGTTAAATAAAAAATATTCTAAGTTGTTTCATGGATTATAATGTGGTCATCCCAAACACCACAACATCGATCAAGTGCTCAATCCAAACAGAACAACCTAGAACAAGAAGAATCCTAAAACTCATGGCCCACCAAAATTTCTCTTCACTGGTTGATGTCATCAGTCTATAATAAATAGTTATCACATAAAACCACATCCAAAATGCAACCTCTCCTCTGAGACTATTTATCACATAAGGCCTCACTCCAACATTAACATTAGCATTTAAAATCAAGAAACCATTGTCTAATTAAATTGGTTAGTGAACATAAATTCTTCCTAATATAAATTTCAATCCATAAATATGAATTTCATCCCAAAAATAGTTTCAAACCTTTAATCATTTTATTTCTTCCAAAAAAGAAACTAATTCCCACTTCTCTGGGATTATATAGAACCAAGAAATCACCCATTGGGTTAGTCAATATGGAATTCTCTATGTTCACCAAAACCCATTTAAAATGACATCCACATACAAAATCAATATATGGTGTGATCCGTACTATAAGACATTCTTATTACCAATTGATGAACCCAAACCCAACCAAAAACAATTATCATCCAACACTGGCATAACCAAACGCCATTCACATTACCTTATTAATCCACCAGCCTAAACCTTAAATTAGGTTCTAATATCACAATGATGTATCAGTTTCAAATTAATGACCATAAAAGTAAAACTAGGGGCACTAAGTCTAGACAGGTCTACCCAAGACTCCAAAATGCAACACCAAACTCTCAAACAAAATAACTATTGGAAATCAATACAGGTCCACATTTTGCTTATTGAACTAGACCCTAGAGTTGCACCCTAACCCATAAAATAATTAAAATACTACCACTTTCCATTGGAAACCTAATTTAAAACTCCACAAACCTATTAAATTGAATATTTTTCATGTAAACTGGTTTCTAATTCAATATATCCAATTACAAGAGAAAGAAAAATAACATGGAAATTTAGCACTTCACTATTCAAATTTCTCAACAACACCAATTGATGAAGCACCTAAGTATTAGATCATGATTCCCTATATCCCAGAGGAATAACATAACCATCAAATGTAATATCCCTAAAGTCCCACCCAACATTAAATGAAACTCCATATTTGGGATTCCAAGAGAAAAAAATCTTCATCAAGATCTATCAAGAGTATTAACTCCACAACCATCATAGCCTCCCTCATATAACCTTTAGAACAAATTTAGATGATATTAAAAATGAATTATCACATAAAAAAATGTCTAATTTTTTTAATGGTATCCTCCTGAGGATCGAGATAATTCATATCAACCAGCCGAGTGGCTAGTCTCACCACATTGATGACAACCTAACATAAGGATCAAAACATTCACGAATGATTTGATTCTCCTTGACTAGGTGATTATTTTTCATCACCAAAGGAACAAATGTCTTGATCCCCATATTCTATGTCATGGTCATCAACAAACATAAAAATTGGACTTGAGTACCCAATTTAACCTTGGGCACCGACATGATGCATCATCCACCACTCATATCTATCTTACAAGAAGATTATAAAAAAAATCCATTGAAACCTAATTTATTATGAGAAACCCTCCCTAAATGGCTTGTAATATACTCCCCAATACAAAACTTTTCATAATACATCTTCCAAAAAAAAATAAACATGCTTAAATACACACTTGATAGATGTTTTGATTCAAAATCACAACAAATTCATGATAACATGCATGAAAGCAATAACAATTCATTGATCAATACACTTTGAGAATGTTTTCTCTGACCATAAGTGCTATAGTTTGAATTCTATCAATCAATACACCATGAAACCATGATCTTTTTGACACCAAAAATTTCAAAATTTTCATTCTCCTCACGTCACACACACTTACCTCTTGTACAAAAGGAGCATAACGGTTTCTCACCCCAATGCCACCCAGTCACACCATACCAACAACACCCCCACCACTCACATATGTGTTTCTATATTAATTTTAATGTAAACCAAATGATTCAGATGTCCCCTAAGTAACCTTTTCCATTCTTTGACTCATAATCCCTTGAGTTATTCATTTACAATACCCACTAACATGTTGATTCAAGAACCAGAAATAACAATAACTCACCCCAAGTACACTTATCTTATAGGAAACATTACAACATATATTATCTAACCATACCCACCACATACCATAACACATCAAAAAATCATAGGGCCAAGCATAACACTAATAACACCAATTGTATATAATATTATACACCGTGAGAAGTAACAGTCAATGTATATTAAACATCATACGAATAGAAAATGAACAAGACTCATCCAGAACCCTTCCATGGGTATCCTAAGGGAATTATTAAGGCATCCTATGCCTAAATTTACAGATTTCAATCACTTCTCATATTTTATTTCTCAAGAATATCACTTCACCATCTTTATCTATTACTATACACTCCCATATAAGACCATATTCAACCACACCATCAAACTCTATAAGAAAAAAACTGAATATGCATCTGAATGATATTGCCTTCTAAAAAATAGCCTTTGATCTATGTTCAGAAGAGCACTAAGAACTATTCCTCCTACAAACCAGGTTACTAAATCATTAAATCCACACACTAAGAAGAATCTCACCCCAGAAAATTGATTCCATAATATGAATTTTTTGACCAAGATTCGCAGAACCAACCAAGATAAGAATGGATTACCTTGTCTCATAGGTCACCCCCATAGATCACTAATCATTGAGTTAGTATGAACATAGGTCACATATAAGTGTAACTAGATCATTAGATATATCAAAAGAACAAAAAAAACTAAGGAATACCCATAGTATATATCCTCAAACACGTATCAGGATTATACACCACTTAATAAGATAAAATGAACCACCAGTCTCAATGATCTCACACACAGAAACAAAAAACACAACAAGGTATCATGACAGAAAATCACTACATAGTCATACATGAATGTTTCCAAGATCGTAATCTAGTATACATGGCCAAAAAGTGGATGCTACTTCAACCCCATCTACCACCCCGGGTCACAAACAACTATCTCATAAAATTTTCAATTATCATCACTTTATCGGGTTGTATTTTTATGTTCCTAGTCTTAGTTAAATAATATTATATTCAAAATATAATAGAGAGAAAAAACTGATAGGTTTCATAATGGAATTTATTTAACTATATCCATAATTTAACATGATCTAGGTCACACATACATTAAATAAAAATAATTCATTATCAATAATTTATGTTCTCTATACATTCAATTTCCATTTCCAACATGACATTACATGAAGGGTCAAACACAATTTATGTAGGAAAAAAATATTTATGTTGTTACTAGAAACCCATTCTAATGAAACTATATAAACTCAAATTTAATAAGTTGTAACATCTCGAACGAATGACCAATAAATTGGTACCTGGACTGGTTTACACATGGCCTCGAATGCACATCCCTGTGTTCTAGAGGTTTCTAACTAGTGATGAGGGTCTTAGTGGGTGATATTAGGGAGACTATACCCTCATATCATTGTTTCAAAATGGTATAATAAGTAATAATCATCAATAGAAGTGTTAATAAATTAAATTTAGAGAAGTGGAAGAATAACATCAACTAAATATAAATGGGAAACCCCAATATAAAACAATGCATTCATGCTCAGATGATGATACATAACTAAAATAGTAGACATATAGTAGGAATCAAGATACATTGTATTACAAGAATAATGGATAGAAGTAAAGGCCTCAAGGGTGATCTCCATGAGAATCTTGATCTCCAGATCAGTCTCTTTCTCATAACTCATAGGTACAAGCATAAAAACAAAAGAAATAATACATATTCCTATAAAGATGATATTTTCTCAAATACCCTTGTGCAATGGCTTCTAGGGAATAGTTTAAGATAAAATCCCAACAATATAGCATCAATGATGTATATAGCTAAACCCAGCCTGGGAAATATAATATACAATAATGAATAGGTAAATATAATAATAAGTAATGTTAAATGAATAAATATAGGTTGACTCATGTTCTAATTGAACACTTTTACAACTCTACTAACTTTGGTTCATAGCTGGAATGAATATATTAATAGTAATAGTTTGTATATAGTAATAATTTATCCATATTATAGTTATATATTTCATCATCCTATATGGATAAAGTACATGAAGATATAAGTGTCCATATACATAGAATTCTAGTTTCTCTTTATACTGGAGGTTTCATTCTCATCACTCGAGATGTTGATTGTTCCATTATGGCATCACTCGATATAGTGCGTTTTCCATCATGCCAACACTGACAACAAGGGATTTGGTGTGTCATGCCCAGTATCCAAATAGTATCACTAGTGTGATACATCAATATTGACAGCATATGTAAGGGATTATGATTCCACCATGCTCAATAGAACACTTACCTCTATCAACTACCTATATCAAACCATAATTATATTTATAATAGAAATACGAATGAGGTTGTACTTCTCATTCATTATACAACAACAATCCCAATATGAACAAGGGAATCATAATTTAAATAGGGTTGAACTGAGCATGCAATGATCGGGGTGGAATTTCCATCATTTACATTTTAATTCGACTAAATCATTTTATTCATTCATGTCATTTGAATCCTACCATTGAAAACATTCATGGTAAGAATTCCATCATGACAATAAATTCCATTCAATACGTTTCATTTGATCTATTTAAACATAGAAACTCATTTAATATATTGGTCCATGCATTTAGGCAGTACATTGGTTTAATAAACAATAATATAGGATGGAAACTCCATTTATGAATAATATAAGTGACCATGTGCTTACATGGAACATATGAAGCCCTAACATAAAGTCATACCAAAACTCCAAAGCAATAAACCAAAAATGTTTTGACTAAAAAATCATAACTTTATAGCATAGAGGATTGTGAACCTCGTCTAAGGGGATTTATGGTTGAAATGAAATTTTTTAACAAAAAATAATTTATTCATATTGGAGAATCATAATTCAGTTTCCCAAGGAGGCATTTTAGAAATTCACCAATCAAGGTAATGAATTATAAGTCTTAACATGGCAATTACAATGTGAAATTATCAATTTATAAATTCCCTATAAAGGGAAATTCAGAATTAATCCAAGATAAAATCATAGAACGCATTCCAAGACATAAATCATTTAAATATAATGGAGAAACATGAGGCATAACACCATAGGGATGTCCTTTAATGAGTTTTAAATTCTATAAAAACTAAAAAATGATCAACAGGTGTATAAAAAGGTGTTTATAACAAATTATATTGAAGAAATAAATTTTAGGGAGACAAAAGAAAAAGTCTGGTGCACGTCACAATGAAGAAATTTATAATTTAGTGGAAACATGGGGAAATACTTATCGACCACCTACCTCATTCTAGGTATAATATACTCATCCAATAATGAGGTTTGATTCAGTCTGGTTTGGAAGAAAAGGAAGAAATAGAAATCCACCCTAAAAATAGGGAAAATGTTATCATACCATGATAACAGGGACAAGATGAATCTATAAAGAGAAAGGGTTAAGAAGAATGTATAAATTATTGAGAGGAATGCATAGAGTTCGATAAAGTGTGAATATGAAATAATATGGAGGATATATCATCGTCTCTAGGTTGGAGAGGAGGAGAGCTCAACATGGGAGAAGGGAGGAGCCACTTGTTGGAATGAGAGAAGGAAAATATAAAATAGAAATTTGAGGATCACAAAGGAAAAACATTCATTTCACCCTCAAAACTATGTCTCATGTTTTGGAAACATGGTTGGATAAACTATGCACCTACCTTTCTTTTTACAGTACTTTATAAGGGGGATTGCATTGTTTATTAACATAGTTTGAGAAAACGCGTGATTTTCCTCAGTCAAAAACCTACTGCAACCTGCACTTTCAGGACACCACTCCCACATGGTCAGAATAACCAATGAATATCCTCATGATCAAATAGGCTAGTATTCACAGTTTGTTGGATGATATTATGGTTTTAGTGTGTTCCCCTATAAACCCTTTCCGATTTTGAGTTTTCAGAGGACAATGCTACAATAAAATCAATGAAACTCCTAAGGAACCACTCGGTTCTCTTTCCAATTCTATAAAAACATTTAATAATTAAAACTCTGAAAATTATATTCCAAATATTGACTTAAGGAATGACTCATCCACCATGTTCTAAAATTGAAATTCCCTTGGAATTATACCTTTTCTCAATACATGAGTCATTACAAACTTCCCGCCGTTGTACTTATCATCCCTAAAAATCCATAGTGAAATGATGAAAATAATTACCCTAACCTACTTGGGTCATGAAGTATCATTGAAATTGTCTCATTGTGTTCTTAAAATCTCAATACACCCCCAATAATTACATAATCATAGGAGACATAATCTGTGAAAAACTAGATACAATTCTTGTTTTCAAAACTACAAACACAAAATTGGTGTTTACTTGAGACCATCTTACTAGAGACATGTTCACATCATCATCTCTTTAAAAATATTGATGATGGTTCTCTCTACCAAAGGTTATAGCATTCCAGGACAAATTTTGATTCATTATATCTACATTGTCAGAATTGTCCATTTGAGTATACCCATAGCATTCCAATGATTCTCACAATATTATCCTTGGCTGGATGAAACCGTTGAATACGCCTTTGATGTAACACCCCAATATTTCAAGGTACATTATCTTTAATAGATTGTGTTACATACAACACCAACTTGGCCTGCGTAACATGTAATATTAAGATTTTGAAAAACAACACTTTAGTGTTAAAATTATTTAAATGATATATATACAAATTATCCATTAAATATAGTAACAAAAATAGTAATAAATAATTTTTAAATATTATTTATAGTTTTTTCACAAAAATGAAACATATTTATAATGAAATGATTAAGTTTCCGTATAATAGTTATATGATTAAAAATACTATGTTCTTAAAGGAACACGTTTTTTATGTCCTTTTGTGAACAATAAAAAAAATTAATTTTAGACACCCATTTAAATTTAATATAGTAAAAAAAATATCTTTTTTTGAAATCAGAATATCAAAAATTAGCTTAGGGTGATCTTTTGGTATTTTTATGAAAACATTCAATTTTTTATGAATAGAGAAAAACACTACATTATTATAAAAAACTGACTTTTCATTTAAATAATAATTTTAATTTAAATTGATTTTAAAGTAAGAATAGATAAATAATACATATATAAACCCAATTTATGTCATTTTAATAATTTATATAGTATAATTAGATATAAAAATTTATTGAAATCTTTTAATGTCTTTTTACCTGCATTCTAGCCACACTTATAGATTAGCATTAAACGTAATTTCACCACATCTGTGAATTGAATTTTGAAAAGAAAACAGACACCGTTTTAATTAGTAGGATTTTTTTATAGTGGGATCATAGTAAATTTTTTAAAGAGTGACTTTTGAATTTTATTTACCATGATTAATGTTAATTGGGAAATTAAAGGTTAAGATAATAAAATAATAAAATAAAATTACCCTAACACTCAACCTAATGTCCTTGGATAAGTATTGTTAGACCCAAATAAACCGTAGGTCAGATATATTCTTCTTTTTTATTCTATATGAGTAAGATAAGAACATTTATTATTTTTTATTTAAAGAAGAGTTTAAAATATCATATTACAATATTAATAAAAAATTTATTTTTAATATAAGGATATTTAAGTGATATGGTCAACTATTAAAAGTTTTTAGAAAAACAATAAATGTATATACATCATGATAATTTATTTATAATTTTTTGACCTTAAATAACCAAATTTAATGGTGACAAAATAATGATGCGGTAATTGTTTAATTAATTGAGATATCCAATAAATGACATTAAAAATATTAAAATAAATAAAGTTTTAATTAATTAATGACTTAAAATAATGTTATTGATAACTTATACATGGTAGTGACATATTGAAAATATTTTTTAGATGTTATCATGTTGGGATGTTATTTTTAAAAATGAAAATATCAAATAGAATTAAAATTGACATAAATGATATTTTAAAACAATTACTATTTTTTTAAATGATATAAAAGTACAAAAAATATAATTTCCACCAAAATAACATTTATAATTTCAATTATTTGATAAATTACCCTATTTTTTCCATTTTTTTAGTAACAACATTAACCCTAGAGTGTAAAAATACAAGAAGACACAGTAAGAGTTTAAAATTTATATCTGAGGGTGAAATCCAAAATACAAGGATAATTTTATGAACTAAACATGTATAAAATTAATTGGTTGAGTGGAGATCAATCTATACTCTTTTTATCTTCGAAATAAATCACTTTGGATCAATTTTAAACTGAAAAAAATTATAATAAATTAATATTTTAAGACCTTCCAAAAAGTTCCTCTCAACTTTCATATAAAAGGGAAATTATCCTTATCTTTAATTCACAATTACATATCCCAATAGATCATCCAAAACATTCCCATTTAATATTCCGAATTCACTAACCACATCCTAGAGGTGATACATTGGTTAGAAATTCAACTTATGGAGTCCATTTGTGAAAATAAAAAGAACATACCTGGAAAGAGGTAATTGTTTTATCTCATCTTAAAAATTTGTTTTTCTTATTCTACATCCACTAACTATGTTTTTTCCATACTAAATTTTTATCTAAATCATCTAATATATGCTAATATTTAGTTATTATTATAGCACAACTATATTCCTCCTTTTACCCATCCTGCGGAAAACAATATCACAAAGCCTCTATACATATAGATTACCATTTCGACAACATTGTAAAAACTTTTTTTCATGTAAACTATATTTATATGTGTATAAAAAAGAATATAAAGGATGTAAATAATAACTATAACATGATTTTTGTTCTATAAAATTATTATTCCATCCAATTCCAAATAATCTAACCATTGTGGAAATGTTGTTGTCGCTCATGTGTATGGATGATCTACCATATCCACGACGCGATGAGATTCATCTTTCACATTAACCATTTAAGAATGATTATAAATATATATATTTTTATTAAGTATAAAATAGATTACATAATAATTATATTTTAATAATATATATATATATATGTATTAACATATATTTCATTCACTTACATCCACTCAATATTATAAGTAAACGGAAACACCATTGATATGTACGTACGACCTATAGTCTCCATGAGTGTTGTATTACATTTTATATATCTATCTATTATGTATTTTTTTATTATGAATATATATGATATATAAATCATGTTATACATTTTGTATGTAAGTAAATCATGATCTATGTAAAATGATCATGAATAACATGTCAAAACACGGACAATAAAGAAAGTGTTTATTACATGGAATGTTGATTTAACATAAATATTATTAATATCTTGCAAAAATATAGTCATAAATGAATCATAAATGACATCATAAAAATTATTATGATTTTTATAGGTTAATAATATGTTTAAACATATTATACAGGTGTTTCGAACACGTACGAAGACTATCAGACCTAAGGCGAGGGAATTCCGTCTTACTTTTCATTTTTATGAGATATAAACCATATTCACCTCCTATTTACTTTGTATGGTGTATGTATTACCCATATTATATTTCATATCATGAATACATTTATCTTCTTTTTATTTAAATTTTCATTTGGAGATATCATACTTATGATTTACATATTTAACGTGGTATGTGATGCTTTGAATTTTTAAACTATTAATCATTTCCCCATTTCAATATTCTTAATATTATCTAACATAAATATTTATATGGATATACGTGTATTATAATGTAAATTTTATGCCTATTTTTATGTTCATTAAAATTTTATCAAAAATAAATATTTTAATTTGTTTTATGAAAGGGTTAATTTCAAAATATCATTATTATATGAGTTTGTTTATACAGAAGTACCCACAAGGTCATTTTTATCATCCATTTCCATGTTTATAAAAATCCATTTAAAAATATTATAATGAAAAGTGTCGAGTCATATTTATCCATTTTTGACTTTTTATAAAACGTTGTGAATGGAATCATTGCATCATTTTCCAAAAAGGTTTGTTATGATGTTTTCAACAACTTAATAAAAGAATGTTTTTTAGTTTATAAGGAGCTAGTGACTATTTCCCACCATTATGACACCTTTCCATTTGGAATATTCCCTTATGTGATTATGCAGATTTTTTTAAAATAGATGTTTTCTCTTATAATTTCATTGGATTTAAAAATATTTCAATCTTAGAAAAGAGATATTTCATTCATAGAGTATTAATGATTTTGTTGGATTATTTTTATCTATGTCAACATCCTTTGATGGATTTTATGCTTAATTGAAGTTGATTTATTATGATACAATATTCCATATTGTATTTAAGAGTTTATTTTATTCATTAATTTGGATTTAATGTTTTCATACCATTCATGGGTAATGGTTAATGTAATAAAATTTTGTATGATAGTTTTAATTTTATTGTTTATGTTTGTTATGTTTCAACCCTTTCATTTGATGAATACATCACATATATAAAGAAATAGTTTGGGAACCAGTTAATCAAAACCATATGGGTTGGGGACTGGTTAATGAAAGCCCCATGGGTTTTAGACTGGTTAATGAAATCCCATCGGTGCATCAAGAGTTCTCATGAGACAAACATGTGTCTTTCCATGAGTCCTTGACTATATGGTTATGTATGGTCTTGGCATGTGGTCATTATGATATGGTTACGATGTTCGACATTATGAATTAAATTATTAGTATATTAGTTATTGATATTACATGTGATTATTCGACCAGTAGAATATCCATGTAAATGTTTAAATGACATTATTTTATTTATTATATCCATATTATACTGATGGTAATGTTTAAAAGTCATGTGTTTTAATTTTATCCATTTCCTTAAATATTTATTCTTATTTATACAATATTATACTGTATTTCCTAACCATACTATGTTTCTAAGATAACCCCTTTATTATATTTTATTTCCCAAGGATGTCATGCAGTGTATTTTGATTCATATTCAATGTTGAGCTAGGAGAATAATATCATTCTCAATGTATATTCAATGTTTTACTACTACATTTTGAATTTTAATATAATGTTCATGTAAGTAATATATTTTATAATACTACTAAACTAATCAATCCATGTAGATTTTATTTCATATAATCATTATAATGTATTAAAATAATGTACTAGTTTTAGGAATCTGGGGTCAGGGTGTTATAGTTGGTATCAAAGGAAGTTTAGAAACTACCATTGAATTAAGATTTAGAAATCATAGATTATGGATCATGACCCTAAGATATACTTTGAGGAAATGTATAGAGTAACATCCTAAAATTTCAGTAATGTAGAGATTATGTGGGTATTCCTAGAAAATACATCCCTGTTTAGATACTACAGGTGGATGTGGTTCTGGAACGGAGATACCTGGGAGTAATAACTCTGACAAGGTGTTTCAGGCTTGACTCAGGGTAACCTAGTACATGAAAATGAGCCTTACTCCACACCTATTTAGTTACTCTTGGGGGATATGATTAGGACAATTCAAATTTTATTTACCAAAAATTACAAATATTTTAAATGTAGATATTCCCCTACAATAAACAAATTTTATGATTCTATGATTTACATTACATAAATTTATGTTATGTGTTATACAGTATTTATAGTTACAGAAAGTACATAAATTTATTTGATAATCTAGTATATTAAATCTTATATAAATGGTTCCTAGAAAAATGAATGATTACTCCACCAATACACCTGATCTAAAGAGTAAAAAGCATCATATATTTCATGGTCTTAAGCCAAAATTTCTAATGGAAATAGCCTACCACATTTTATCATCATATAGAGAAATAGTTTATTGTCTTAATAAGTTAAGTAAATAATTTAATGAGTCTTTTTTCATTTAATGGATGTAAGATAATAAGTGGATGGCATAGAAAAATGCGGATAAAGAGAAGAAGGGAAATAAGAATTCTCCCACATGTGATAAGAATCACCCAGGTAAATACATGTAGGGAATGGGAGAGTACTATATGTGTGGAGAAAAAAGACACCATATTCATGACAGCAAGGGTAAGAAAACAATTACCACAGTACAATTCATCAAAAACATGGATATGGGACACTATGCGAATCAACATCCCAATAATCAAAGGAATACACCCTATATGATGCTATTATAGAATGGTCAAGTTATGATACTACTACAGAATAAGAGTAAAGATTAATCCTCATATCTGTAATTATTTTATTTTAATATTTTATTAGCAGTTTACTGGTTATAAAAATTTCAGAGTATATAAGGTTTGTACTGCATTACTATTTCATTAAGGATTTTAGATTGTATGGTACCAAGTAAAGTGACGTAGTTTCAAGTTTAATTTTTCAGAAAATATATAGTTGAGGGAAGGATAAGCTTTAATATGTCTGAGATAATTATGTTAGAATAAAGAGATGATTGATTTGGATAATGTATATTGGATATTATTGATAGATATGGAATAGATTAATGGTCTCTTTATTAAATCATTATTGGAGTTTAAAAAACTGTTGTATTTAAGGAGTATATATAGTATTCTATGTTTTACATAAGTAATAAAGAAGCATAAACATATTCAAAAAGGGTTCTATGATAATTTACGGTATTAATTCTTTTTTTAGAATACATGATGAAGGTATTAACATTCTTGTTATATGAAAAAAATATTCATTTTGTAATGTGACATTGCATATATATTTTTGGATAGTGAGTTTGAACAAAAGTATTTTAGGTAAGTATAATGGTTAGAATGGATTAATATAGATCTTAGATAATATTTTTTAAGGATTAAACATGTAATAATATTATGTTTGGAATGTTTTAATAATCTAGTTTTAAGAAACAAACAACCCACAGGTTTGGTGACAACCCCTCCCATCAGACAAGGCTGCGGGAATCGAACCCACAACCGATGTGTGACAAGGCTTTATCACCTACCACTAGCCTATGTGATGCCCTGGTTTTTATAAAGTAGTTTTTTTATTTAAATATTATAACATACAAATTATAAATTAATTTTTTAAACCTATACTATTAAGATAAAAATAATATGTTTTAAATTTTATAATCATTTGGAGGGAAATTTGAGTTTGTTTTAGAAATTAGTTTCAGGGTTAAACTCTTCTTGTAAAGAATGTATGACTCATTTTTTTATTATTATATGAAGTAAATAAAATATTAAACACTAGGGAAAGGATATTAAAACCAATAAATCTTTTTCTTGTAATTTCGTTTTCGATGAATCAAATTGACCCTTGGACCATCTCATAATTATAACTTTATGGTTGTTCGCATTTCAAATATTATGTTCTCTATCACTCTCCATCAGAACTTGATGGTTAAATTTTATTTCTTGTCCATGTTTTTTACATTTAAACCTATAATGTGTTATATTTGGTGACCTTTGTACCACCCTTTATTTATTTTACAATGGTGGTCTCATTAATCCCTTCCCGATATTGGACTTTAATTAAGATGTTTTGAAAATTCCAACCCATAGATTTCAATTATGAGTTCAAATATTGAGGACACAATTTATTGTAGGAGGTGAGAATGTAACAGGCCAATATTTCATGGTATTTTATCTTCAATATCTTGTGTTTCCCGTAACACTAACTTGGAATTTGTAACACGCATGACTGAGTTTCTATGAAACAATACATTAGTGTTATAATTATTTAAATGATATATCTATAACTTATCAGTTAAATATAATAATATAAATTGTAATAAATAATTTTTAAATTTTATTTATATTTTTTTCATATAAATAAATCATATTTATAGTAAAATGTATATGTTTTAGTAAAATAGTTATATGTTTAGAAATAATATTTTCATAAAGGAACTAATTTTTATGTTCTTTTTGAACAATAATAAAATTTATTTAAGTCACTATTTGAAATTTAATTTGGTTAATAATTATTTATTTTTTAATTTTTAATATCAAAATTATCTTAGGATGAACTTTTGGTATTTTTCTGAAAACATTCAATTTTTGATGAATAGTGAAAACACTGCATTATTGTTAAAAACCCAACATTTTTATTTTATAATTATTTTACATTAAAATGATTTTATAGTCAAAATAGAAAGATAATAAATATATTAACCCAAATTAGTTCATTTGAATAATTTTTATAATATAATCAGATATAAAAATCCATTGATATTTTTTAATATCTTTTTACCCGCATTCTTGCCACATTTGCATATTAGCATTAAACGAAATTTTACCATTTCTTTGAATTGAATTTTGAAAGATAGACATAAATGGCTGTAATAAGAATGAAAAATGTGGTTCAAAAGGATCAAAATATTTTTTGGTTAATAATAACTTTTCAATTTTATTTAGCACGGTTAAAGGTAAATTGAGTTATTAAAAGTAAAAATAATATTATAATAATATAAAATTACACTTTCACTCATCCTAATTTAATTGGATAAGTATATATCGACCCAAATAATACTTATTTCGAAAATATGATCTTTTTTAAGTCACATGGGTTATCTTAGGACATTTATTATATTTTATTTAGAGAGGAGTTAAAATTTTCATATTAAAAATTTATTAAATATTTTATTTTTAATTTGAGTTTATATAAGTTATATGGTCAACTATAAATAGTATTTAGAAATATAAGAAATTTATCTACATTATTGTAATTTATTTATAAATTTTAGACATTAAATATAAAATAAATGGATTTTTAGTGGCCTTATAGAGGGATCTATTGTACATTTTTCCTTTATATTAGATGCTTATGTAATAATAATTTAATGAAATTGTTTTATAAAAAATATATCACATCATCATTGGAACCATTTTTGGGTAGAGGATTCACATTTACACAATGTTTCACATCATTAAAAATCTATACAATAACATTTATAATGGAAAAAATAAAACACAAATATTTTGGGGAATACGTGTTTTCTTTGGAAGAAGCAGTAGCACTTTTTCACAGATCATAAATATACTATGTATTTTTTTTAGAAGTATATTTTTATATAAATCATGGATTTTAAAAAATAAAATTTTGAATTTTGAATCATTGACACCTAATACAAGAGGTTTTGTTAAATTTATACAAACATTTGTAAATTTTTTATAGAATATATAGATAAACCAACTATTCTATTATCAAAAGATAATGAAACCCATCACACATGTGAAGAATAATAATCACTAGATTTTGAGGAACTCATAATGGATTACCTAAAAACTCATCTATCCACCTTTATTCAAGTAGCAGTGCATAATTTAGTGTTTTGTACTTACACTTTGAAGAGAGTTGGACACAATTTAAATATTTCCTTTTTTAGCTTGTCCAGGATTGTATTACATAATTATATATCCTTTTTAAACTGTCCAAGATTAATATCAGTACATCATGCCTCTTTTAAAGAATGTGAAGTAAAGTATGAGTTTATTTTTCCTTACCTTATAACTTTAGAGTACCATTTTGAGTATAGTAGTGATGAAAATAGATATTATTTTAAAATAAAATCTTCTTTTTGACATGACCCTTTTACTAAAAATGATATGATATGAGAAAAAAATGTTTAAATCATTTTAATATGCTTATAAAAATGAAATATCACTTTGGGAAGATATTATAAGAGCTTAATAGACTATTTATAATTAATTAAATTCTGAAATTCAAAATTTTAGTGAGTAGAAATCAAAGATAAAGTTTACTTTTAAAGAGTTATCTCATGGGAAACAAGGAAGAAATGAAGAAGAGTATGTTAGAATTTACCATGAGAGTATTTTAAAAAATTCTGTTCCATTAGAAAATATATTGAAATATTTTGAATCAAATTATGAAAATGGTTTTACTATTAAAATTGAATATTTTATTTGTGAAATTAACTTTAAAAAAGTGAAACATGATTAGTTATATGGAATTTGCTACAGAATAAATGATATAGGTATTGAGATAAATTATTTCCACCAATTTAAATTATAATCCCATAATTATGAAATATAAATTAATTTATTACAGGGAAAATGTCTAATAAAATGAAAATATCCTTGAAATATTCAAATTTCATGTTGAATAGAATGAAATTAACAGTTCGAGAATTAATATTTTTTTTGAAATGATTTGTTTTTTCGGGCTGAAAGATATTGATTGTATTAATTTAGAATTATTTTAAAATTGGATTGAAGGTAATGTTCATGTTGATAACATTGAATAATAATTAAATTTTCTACTAGAATAACATTTCAACCATGAGAATATGAAAAAAACGTTCTTTTTAATAATAACACAGATGTTGAATTTCTTTTAAAAGGGAATTTTCATTTTACTCTTGATATTGAAATATCTTATTTTCAAAAACTGAAAATGAATATAGTTTTTATATAGGAAAATAAAATGATAATATGAATAAATTTTATGAAAATAACTTCCAAACATTCACTCCTAAAATAACAGTAGCATGTCGGTCATATTCATTATATAAAACAAAAAAATATGCTTTTTACTTACCTTTTACACACATAAAACTACTTATTTAGTATGGAGATATGGTGTTATGTAATGTCCCAGATTTTATATGTATTATTTTTAAATATTATATTGAATTAATTCGATAGTGGGAGCTAAGACGACATGTGATTCCAATGTCTGGTGTGCACAAAATAAATGTTTGAAAAATATTAAATTTATTTAATAGAACAGATGAGTGGTTTTTATGAAAAAGTGGAATAACTTCTAAATATGTGTCTGGATCTAAAATCTGAGGGGACCATTATTTTTAGAGAAGCAAATTTACCTTAGGTGAGGCTTAACAATGGGTATCACAATTGGCTATGAAAGATAGTTTTGTATGTTTTAAAGAATAAAATAAAATAACTATTTATTTTATTTTAACATTACAGAGTCACCCATTTTCTGTTTTAAATTACCATCATGGTAGGGTGTCTAGGGTTAGAATTCAAAACCTTGGAGAAGACCCTAAAGGCCCCGGAGGGGAATCTTGGAGAATTGTCTCGATGGAAAAAAGATGAGAAGGTTGATTAGAGGTTATTTTTGATGGATCACCATGAGCAACAAATCCTTTCCAGTGAATGATCCTAATACAAAGTAGGGTGTTGTGATTTACATTACTTCATTCCCATTATTAGAATCAATGACGAACACATATCATCCCACCAACACGTTGAACTATGGGTCGATTGTTCTGGAAGGATGGGTTGATTTCAGGATTCATTTTGGGTTGATTTTGATTATTGTTTTGATTTATCTTATTCGTCATTCAAACAGGAACAGATCGAGGGTGCAATGAACAATTACTGAGGTTTTTTCATGGGGTTTGTTCTTTGTGAATTTCATTACCCTTTTTCCTACATGTTCTTCATTCTTCACATGATATGAATAGGTGATAATTTCTCCTTCAATTCATGACACAATGATTTGAGATTGTAGATTTGGCATTGGGATAACCATGAAGAGGCATGAAAGTGATGGCAGAGGATGGATCAAAGTATTTTAGGACATATCTTTCTTCGAACGTTCTTCATACGGGTGATTAGAATCAGATATCATAGATGATTTAAGGACTTAAAATCACCAATTCATTTCAATGACTATGATAAAACCATGGATATTCAGTTTCAGGATGAATGGACATATAGATCTAACATTGAAGGAACAGTTTAGGAACACGATGGAAGAATTGTGATTTTGGAAAATCTTAAAGAACACGGTGTTTACTCCATGATACACGCAGTGTGGGCCTTACTAAGAGGAGAATAGGGTTTTGTTAATACATAAAGAGTAACATGGCATGAGACATATGTCACATGGTGTGTGGGACCTTCCCTTGGACTCAATTTGTATCTCATGGGATACACAAACATGAGGTAGATTACATGGCATGTACACCATCACCCGGTTATTCCAAGGCTGGATACATGGGCTACCATATTTACTAGTACATGGGTAGGAAAACATGGGTTGAATCTAAGTATTATAATGCGGTCGGGGAACACGGGCGGACCTCAAATGTATAGACATGACATGTAAGACTTTCTACAAACCATGTATACGTTTTCTACACTATATGTTTTTCTAACAAGGGCCACTGTACACAAGTTGTACCCAGGGTCTATGGACATGGAATGTGATCCTACAACATACCATGTATCCCATTATACATGTCATAGATCCATTTTCCTCCATATTATGGACATGTTTTGTTAGGTTTTGTTCCCTTGATCACTTCTCTGAAGGATGGTGTGTATCATTTCCTACACACTAGAGTACGATCCCTTTAACAGGACCTCCCAAATATCGTAGATAGAACCCCAAGAGAGGCCCGATGGGGGATCCCCTATTCATTCGTCATTCCCAAGGTAGATTTATGGGAATAGGCATAACAAACTTTACTGAGTGTCAATACTCTATAAATCAGGTTATTCCATATGGAGTTGTTGGTATCACCCTATGGTCATGGCTGTGATTCTAATATGATGTATCATATCTCTCATTAGACCATTCATCACATCTCTCCCTCATGATGGTTCCTGATGAACAACAATTATTGGATATATGTCAATAGTGCTATCAAACTCTAGAGTTAATTCTCCTGGATGAGTGCCTTGTGGAATCTTCGATGTGGATCTATAGTGGTGGTATGCAGTAGTTGTGACTTAACATTAGATTACGTGTCTTGTTTGAGTGTGTATGGATATCCTTATTATATTTTTTATACATATAATTATGTAAATATGAATTTATATTTATTTTGTGTATCGTTTTGTGGTTTTGGGGTATCTTACTAAGTATTTTTATACTCACCCCTGCATTGGGTATTCCCAGACGTGTTGTGTTGTGTGTAAATGAGCAACATTTTGAAAAAACCTAAGGTTTTCTTGGACAAGACAAATCTTTGTGAGTTCAGAGAGTATTATGTGTTCTTATAGAGTTGAGTATCATTCCTATTATAAATTTGATAACCGTTTAGAGTTTGTAGTTTACACACGCTTTTTGTGGGATTCTATTCTATCCCTGTTTAATTTTCTACGTGCTTTAAATATATTTTACTCTGTTGGTTGGGATAGTGGTATGCATGCATTTACTTTAATAGTGTTTTTATGTTTCATCATTTTGGGCTTGGATATGTTTGTGTTTTTGTGTGAAGTTACATAGGAAATGAATCCCTTATAAGTGATATGCCTACTCGGTGCAAGTCCCTAGCCCCTAGCCTATTGAAGACAATGTTGGGGAATTGCGACATGGGCCCCAATGGGATAGGTTTTGAAAAAGTTGTATTAGAGTTGGTCGGTTCTACATTAGGACTGGCAGTTTGTAATATTGGTTTAGGGAAATAGTGTTAAGTGTATCATGTTCATATTTTAGGCAAGGGATTCTAGTGTTGGTGCGGCAACCGATATATCCATACACCTACACTATGATAACCTAATTTTTGACTTGGTACATGAGAACACTAGTTTCCAATAAAATAATGGAACATGGATTATATATGAATGGGCTGTTATTTCCATTTACTTCTTGACTTTGCTACCTAGATACACTCATTGACTGTGGTACATATTGATTTCCTAAATGATGCCTCCACAATGCAGACTAGCTAGGATCAAAAATCTTGATCATGAGGATGACCCCCTTAATTATTAAACTTTTGTACAAGGTCCAATTTTCCATATGTTACCCCAAGGTGGTGCACCATCTATACCACCTCATGTAGAGAATCCCATAGTACATGCAGTACTAGTAAACGAGGAGTATCAGGTGAGTGAACTTCAGGAGTTCTAGAGAGAGATACCCCCTAGGTTCTATGGAAATCATATCCCTTAGGTGGCTGAGGAAAAGAATGAGGCGGTGAGATGAGTTTTATGGCAAGTCAGGACACTAGTCGATCAAATGGTGATCCTTCTGCAGGGCTCAAAAGAGAAATGGTAGAGATTGGATATCCAAACTGATGATGAGGATACACTCTCATGGACAGAGTTTGAGTTCCTTTCAGAGAGGAGTTTTCACCCATTATACTAAAAACTATGCATATACATGAGGCTCGTCAAGTCCAACAGGGCAGTTTAGTGGTATCTAATTACTTATTGAGGTTCACCAAAATCTCTCGCTACTCAAAAGATATAGCCAGGGAATAGTACTTTAATTCCAATACCTTCAAGCGAGGTCTGCACAGTGACATCAGATCCAGTCATATCTTTATGTGTATTGCTATTTATGTTGGGGGAGCTCAAGCAGTTTTTTATGGCCAGGATCTTCTTGGAAGAGCCGAGACAGTCATTGATAGTCAGCAGTGGGCATACAAGTTTAGAGACATCAGTAGTTAGGATTTGATGTTAGTATTATTGATATGGATATAATAGAAGTTTCTAGAGAAGGTCCCAGGATAGAGGATCTATAGTTCATTGTTCACATGGTGGATCTAGTCAGCTCAGAGAGAGGCGGTGCTAACCATTTGATAACATGGGACATCTCTCTTGAGATTTTCCAACCCACTGGTCTATTGAGAGGGAGATAGTGGAATGAACATCATGTTAGAGGAAGAGGAAAGAGTTGGAAGATCTACAGGTTGATGGAAACGGAATAAGTGTTGGTAGAGTAGAAGGGGAGGTTGAAGTTATGACTTCCCACTACCATCACTCCCTGAAGGTTTTCTCCATGCATAGGGAGCTGGAGGATGGGTGAGGGGACAAATGAAAGTGGTTGAGGCTTATGAAACAAGGGATCGTGGAATGATTCAATGTAAAATCAATTTATTTTCTACTCAAGCTTCTATATTGATAGAAACAGGTTCTATTCATTCCTTCATCAGTACTCATCTTGTACATGACAATGAGATTCTCGTTGAACCACTGTCTCGACCCTTAAACATAGAGACACATATAGGAGGAGATTATATGATCACACATCTATTACAACAGTGTGACCATACCCATGGAGGATTTATTTTTGGTCGAAACCTCACAGTGATAGTATCACAGCCTTATGATGTAATTCTTGGTATTGATTGGTTATCATCAACTCATGTTTGAATTGGCTATTTTAGGTGAAGGGTGCAGTGTGTCTGAAAGGATAGAACAAGGTTTTCATTTATCATTGGGAAGGATAACTAGACATTAAATGATGGACTCGTGTATATTATGGTGATTGTGATCACTCATTACTTTGAAAGATTTACCCTCAGTATAGAGGATGATATAAGTTTCCAGTTCCCATCATTAGTGGTGAAGTATGAGGATGTATTCTGGGAAGAGGATCCAGGATTACATCCTCATCAAGAGAAATAATTTTTTATTTACTTTCAATGCGGGACCACCTTGATATCAAGACCAACATATTGTATGGATCCCACAGAGATTTGTAGAATGAGGGTACAGTTGGAGGACTTTCAGAGGAAGGGCCCTATAAAACCTAGTGTTTCACACTGGTCAGCCCCTATTTTGTTTACTAAAAATTCAGATGAGAGATTTAGGTATTGTGTGGACTACTGGTTCCTAAACCAGGTGATGGAAATGAAGAGTTATCCTCTTTCAATTATTGATGATATTTTTGATGATTTGAGAGGGGAACAATGGTTCTCGAAGTTTGAACACAAATCAAGCTATCCCAAGATGTGAGTATAGGAAAAAAATATACAGAAGAAATTATTTAGATTCCTCTATGATCATTGTGAGTACTTGGTGATTACCTTGGTGTGAAAAACTCCCTATTATTGTTCATGGGACTCATGAACCTGATATTCCATCCATACTCATACTGCATCGTGGTGGTCTTTATCAATGATATACTTGTTTTCTTAGCGTCCTAGGAAGATCATGAAAGACCCCTATGGAAGTTCCTTGATGCACATAGAGAGCACTAGATTAATGGGATACTCTAGAAGTGACAGTTTTGATATCAGGTGGTCCACTTCATAGAACAAGATATCTCAGCTGATGGAGTGGTAGTGGACCCGGCCCATGTGGAGGCAGTGCTATCATGGGATCCACATAGGAGCATGATGGTGGTGCGGAGCTTCCTTAGGATGGGAATATATTATCAGAGATTCATCCCTGATTTTCCCGGAATATCATCACCGATGGTAGATTTAAATAAAAATTGGAGTCCCTTCATGTGGATAGATAAATTTCCGAATGATTTTCCCCAGTTGAGGAAATGTTTGAGGAGTGCCCCAATAATGATATTTATAGGGGAGGGCTTCATGTACGTAGTGTCTGTGATACATCAGGGACCAAAAATGGTTGTGTTATAATGTAGATTCATGTGATGATTACTTATGAATCACGCTCGTTGAGACCACATGATAAGAATGATGCGACCAATGAACTGGTATTGGAAGTAGTAGTATTTTCAATGAATACGTGGAGACATTACCTGATGGGTGAGTAGTGTATCTTCTACTATAATCACTAGAGCCTCCAGTATACCTTCTCTTACATGGATCAGAATGTGACATTGAGGCAGTGTCTAGAGTTCCTCTAGGATTATGACTTTGAAATTTCCTATAATCATGGGGAGGAGAATGTGGTGGAAAATTCTCCGAAAAGGAGGTCATGTTTGTAGTTGTTGGATGTGGTGTTAGAGAATTTGTCTTCGTTGCAGTTATTAATTAAGGTTGAAGATGGGGGAGCTTGCCTCCAGTCAATGTCTATTACCCCTACACTATTATGGTGAGTTAGGGAGGCACAACTTCAGGATAATTATTGCGAGACTATACATTATCAAATATCCCTAAGACATGCTGCTGATAAAAATTCGAAATGTTGGGAGAAAATTTTTCATTTCAAAGTATGCATGTTCATACCTATGGTGTTGTAGAAGGAGGTTCTGAGGGAGATTCATATTTCCCCTTTGAAGGAACATCAGTGAGTGGGGAGGATGTATTAGGGCCTTCAGCATTAGTTCTAGTGGCCAGGAATGAAGAACGGAGTTTCTGAGTATGCCTCTCGATTCCATACTTGTAAACTAGTGAAGGATGAGCACCATGTTCCAGTGGGGTTGGATAAACCCCTTGAAAATCTAGATTGGAAGTGTTATATAATATTTATGTAATTTATGACGGTGTTTCCATGTTTTTATAGGGGAAACGATTTCATCTGGGTGATCATTGACTGAATCACCAAGTCAGCCCAATTCGTAGCCATTCGGGAGTAGAGTTCAGTAGAGAGCATGGTATGCCTCTATGTGCATGAGATATTTCAACTTAAGGTAGTGCCATTTATGATGGTATCATATTGGGATGATAGTTTCACATCCCAATTTTAGAAGGTATTATTGGAGAAATTTGGGACTCAGTTATGCTTGTTTAATATGTTTCATTCTTATAAATACAGCTAGACTAAGAGGACCATCCATGTTTTAGAGGAAATTTTGCGAGTTGCATGTTCAGTTTTC
Source organism: Viscum album (assembly GCA_963277665.1). Classification (NCBI taxonomy): domain Eukaryota; kingdom Viridiplantae; phylum Streptophyta; class Magnoliopsida; order Santalales; family Viscaceae; genus Viscum; species Viscum album. The sequence goes on along the minus strand of OY728133.1, from coordinate 1,161,957,596 downwards.
ATTGTAACTGGGAGAATCACCTTCCCATATAAGAGTTTGTGTAAAAAAATAGATACCACTCCACCATTGGGATGATAAAATTCAATGATATATATTAGAGACCATGGAAGTCACCCCCTTGTTGGACTGACATAGGAGATTGAGCACATATGGACCCAGTGTTGGTGAGATCTACTAATAAGATGGTGATGATAATCCAGGAAAAGATAAAGATTGCATAGATCCAGTAGAAGTCATATGCCGATAGGTTCTAGAGGCCATTAGAGTTAATGAATGGAGACCATGTGTTACTTTGGGTCTCACCTCAACGTGGGTTGCAAAGATTTGGCCGGGGTTTCTAGTTATCACTGAGGTTCATTGACCCTTTTCAAATATTACCAACAGTTTAAGTGATGGCGTGTAACCTAGATCTACCCCAATAGTATCATCGGGTACATGAACTCATCCCTATGTAAAAATTGAGAAGGTATTTTCATGACCCATCGTACGCCATTGACTGAGGAAAACTGGACATCAAAGATGGATCATCTTCTGCCGAGTACCCAGTGGAGATCAAGGTTCAATAGGAGAGGATCGATCATGGGAAAGTGATTCCCATGGCGCGTTTATGGTGGGAGCATGATAATTTTCAAGAGATCACATGGGAGTGGGAGGATTATATTCATTCACAGTACACCACATCTTTATTAGTAACCTTTTCATTCTTTTCTAGGATGTATATTTCTAAGGTGGGTAGAATTTAATGATCCAGATTTTATGTCTATTGTTTTTAAACATTATATGGAATTAATTTCATACTTGATACTGAGACAATGTGTGATTATGAGGTCCGATGTTCCCAGAATAAATGTTTTAAATTTGTTATATATATGGAATTTCATGTGAAATCAGTTTCACGGAGAAAGAAGAATACCTTATAAATGGATGCTATGACCCAAAATCCAAGGGAACTATTGCATTCAAATTAGTGACCATACCTTAGGTGACACCTAACATCAAATGGCACATGTCGACTATGAAATTTATATTTTGGATATTTTCATGAATAAAAAAATTAACTATTAATTTTATTTTAATGTTATGCAGCGAAACATTTTTTATATTAAATTTGTAGATTGGCAGGAAGTCCAGGGTTATAATTCATAACCATATATAATTCAAGGGAGGCTCTAGAGAGTAACCTTATAGAAACATCTCAACATAAAATTAGGGGAAGGTGGATCAGATGTTGTTCATGACGGATCTCCATGGTCGATGAATCCTCGAATGCGAATGATGGAAAGCCCATGTAGGGTTCTGTGATTTCAATACCATATTTCCCACTCCTAGAATCAACAACGAATGTGGATCAAACCACGAATAGGTTGACTCAAGGTTCGATAATTATTGCAGTATGGGTTGATTTCGAGATTGATTTGGGGATGATTATTATTATTTTTTATTTAGATTGTTGATCATTCTTACAGGAACAAATCAAGGGCACAATGAACAATGATCATTGTTTGTTCCTTGGGTTTTATTTTTATTATATTCTTCTCTATTTTTCTCACTTTTTTTTTCTTTATGGGATATGAATGGTGATATTTTCACCTTTTATTCATGACACAATGATCTGAGATTGTAGATCTGACATCCAGTTGACCAAGTGGAGGAGTGAAAGTTATGGATATAGATACATTGAAGTATTCTGGGAGATACCATTCTTCAGGATTTCTTTATGTGGCTGATTGAAATTGGATATCAGAGAAGATTGATGGCACGAAACTCACCAATTCAATGTTTTCAAAATTATTCGATCTTGGATATTCAGTTTTAGGATGGACGGACCATCAAATCTAGCACTGGAGGATCAGATGAGGCGTGCAGAGGAATAACCACGATTATAGAAAATCACGAAGAACATGATGGGTATTCCATGATACATGTTGTGTGGGCTCCGCGGAGCGGCTACTAGGGTTTGAAGAAGCTATAAACTTTAACATGGCTTGTGGTACCTTCCCGGGGACTCAACATGAGTCTTTGGGGATACATATAAATGGGGTGCAGTACATGACATGTACTCCATCACATGGCCAGTCCCAAACTAGATACATGGGCTATCCCATGTACTCGTATATGGGAAGGTAGACACCAGTTGACTCCATGAAGTTGCACAAGGCTGTGGAACACGAGAAGACCCTAGATGTGCAGACATTACATGTAAGCCTTTCTATATACCATGTATACCATTTCTACTTGACTTGTTTTCCTGACATGGGACATTGTACAATGGCAGTACCAAAGGTCAAGGGACATGACTTGTGATTCTACTACACACTATCCATATCTTTCAAGATTTCTAAGATTCTTTGTACACCCTATCATGGATAAATTTCATTAGGGTTCGTTCCCTTGAACGTTACTTTAAAGGTTGGTGTGTATCATTTACTAGACACTAAAGTATGATCCCTTCAGCTAGGCTTCCTGGATAGATTTATTAGAATACCCCAAGAGGCTCAGTGGTAGTTCATTTATTCATTCATAGTTCCCTTGGTAGAGTGTTTGGTATTTATGTGACCAAATTTACCGAGATTCGATCCTATACTTTGCAAGTTATTCCAGATGAAGTTTTCGGTATCACCTCATGGACACTACTATGATTCTCATTTGATTTATCATATATCTCTTATGATCATTCAATGTTTTTTATCTCTCATGATGGTTCCTGATGAATAGTAATTCTTAGATAGACATAATTAGTGCTATCATACTCAGGAGTGCATGTTTCCTAATTAGTGCCTTGTGTAATATTAGAGAAAGAAGCCTAGTGGTGGTATGCAGAAGTTTTGACTTACCAATAGGTTGTGTGTGTTATTTGAGTATATCTGGATAACCATGTTATAAATTGTAGACATATAACTATTTATAGATAACTATATCATTACTTTGTATATTTCTCTATAGTTTTAGGGTGTTCCATTGAATATTTTTCTACTGAACCCTTCACGGGATTGGCCTGCACATGTCATGTCTTATGCAGATGAGTGACCTTTTGACCGATTATTGGGTAGAGAAGGAATAAATAGAGATTTGTGGGTTCATATTTGAAGAGGGGTTCCAATGACTTCAAAAAGTAGTCCAAGTACCTATTTGTTTATTGGTTGGACATTTTTTTACAGAATATTTTGGTGGGCATATATTCTTGCCCAGTTTACTTTACTACTTTCTTTACTTTTTTTATACTCTGTTGGTTGTGATATAGGCATGCATGCATTTACTTTCTTAGTGGGTTTTACATTTCATCATTTTGGGCTTGGAAATGTGTGCGTCTATACATGTACATAGGAAATTTCTCCCATATTATTGATACTCTTACTCGATGCTAGTCACCAGCCCTGGCCAATTAAAGGCGGGATTAGGGAGTCAGGACAGATGCCCCACTAGGACGGTCCATGGCATGTTATATGATTTGGGTAGGTGTAATGGTATAACATATAAAGATATATGTTTGTATTCAATAGTTTATTGTAATAAAATAATTTTTTACGAAAGATTTTATCATGATTTAATGTGGGAGAATCAGTAAACATAGACACACATAACACCAGAGTGTTTAAAAACATCATAAATTATATTTTATTAGAGAAATTATATTTTCAAATTTTAATATGAAGATTAGTAAACTCAAAAAAAGTGATATAATTATATAAATATATTAATATCATCAAATCATTATCCTTAAGAATAAAATCTAAATTTATTAAAGACTATGTTCACACAGTGTAGTAGCAAATAATCGAATCTTTATAGAACTAAGATGAATACATTTTATTATATGTAACATATATATATCCATAGTATAGTGTATAAAATATTTAATAAACTACAATATATGTATCATCGTTAAGAAGCATCAGTTATAGAAAAAATGAAAGTCTATTATATTACAAGAAATATCTGATGTAATTTTTAATAAAGATATTCTAATATTTTTTTAGCCTCAAACAGATTCCAAAAATTCCAAAAATAAATCGTGATTTTAAAACTAAGATCATCTATTAAAACAACAATTTAAAAATCCTTGGAAAACATAACATGCATTAGAAATAAGGATGAATTAATACTTTGAAGAAGTTCTTGTGAAAAAACTTTTGAATCTATTTAAATATATATTTACTCAAGAAAAATCACATCATAAAACTCAGAATAATTCAAAACTTGAATCTCATAAGTTAATCGCTAAACTTTGGGTTTCTATACATGATGATTAATCCAGAAGTATGACGAGGAAATATTGTTGATAATAAATGTAGAGATTCAGAATGTGGAGTTTGATTTCAATGTTGGTTTTTTAATCATTCACACACACACCAAACATTAGGTATTCACAAGTGAAGTTCTTTATGAATTTCTTCTCGTGAACATAATGTTCAACTCAAATATGAGGCTATAAACATGGATTTCAATATCAAAATTTGGATACATCATCAATTTATATAAATTATTCCATAATTCATGAAACCATCTAGATTAATTTTTAGAATAATCCTTCTCACTAATATAAATATCAAATAAAAGACAACCAAAATAAAATAATTCTTCATTTAAATATAATCCTAAAATCATTAGATGGCAAAAATATTTTTCTGAAAAATGAGGGTATTTAGGAGAATTAAAATCAACGATTTTTTTAGTTAAATATTTGATTGTTGGATTTAGGTGAAATATGATTTTTTGGAAGGGTTTAATTACTAGATATAGGTTTTGGCTATTTTTAAGGGTTACAATTAGGAGGAAGCTATAAATTACGAGGAAACCAATTCCCATATTTCTAGGATTAAAATGTACAGGCACCTTTTAGCCTATGAATCTAATGAAAATTTAATATTATACTCTATGAATGATAAATATGTTTTTAGAAATTGTTGATTATTGGAGGATGTTTAGTTAAAAATCTATAGATTTTGAAATCCATAGTTTCTAAATATATTTTTTAAAACATACATAATCTATTTAATATCATAAACAAGAACCAACAGATTAATAAGGGAGGCTGTGTTCTTTTTGAGAAAATAGTTTTTCTCTCAGTCTTGATGATACTAATATCTTTAAAATAATATCCTAATATTATATTCTGATAGTTGAAATTTATGTAGATGATGTTATTTTTGGATCCACTAATCTAAATATTCATTAATACTTTTTAAAACATATGAAAAACGAGTGTAATATTATTTTGGTGAGAGAATTGAATTTCTTTAGTAGATTTAAGATATTTTAATAAAGTTTTTGGGAATGGTTCTAAATCGATGAAATATTTTACTTAATTGTTGAAAATGTTTTTCCATGAAAAGTGTAAGTCACTTAAAATTCATTTGTGAACTAATATTAATCATGATTTGGATGAAGTCTATAAACCAATTGAAAACAGGTTATATAGAGGAATGATATGTGGTTTTTTTTCTTATATCTTTTAGACTATGAATAATTTTTTTTATTTTTCCTGTTAAATATTTCAATTTAATGGAGAATTGTATTATTAATTTTGGTAAAATTATTTTAATATATTTAAAAGTAACTATTTCTATATATTTTAATTATAAAAAACCTCTTATTTTTATTCAAATTAATTTTCAGATATATATTTTTGAGGTTCTAGAATAGATAGAAAAAGAATCTTTTGAAATTGATACTTTTTTGGAAAGTCAATGTTTTCATTTAATAGTTAGAATTAATATTCTTTTACTTTTTCAATTTATAGTGAAGAATACATTTATTCTAGTAGTTACTATAAAAAAGTGTTGTTTTTAAAACACAAACTTATAGAATTTGAACATAATTTTCTCCACATTAATATTTTATGTGAAAATAATGGGGCTGTAAATATTTAAAAAAAACATTTGGGTCATTATAGGGTCAAGAATATTGATATTCAACATCATTTTCTAGGAGATCACTTCTAAATGGGGAATATATATGTATAATTTGTTCAAACTAAACAAAAGTTTGCATATATTTTTTCTAAACTACTTCCCACTCGTAGTTACAATTTTTTAAGAGATATAGCATTTATTTAACATTATGTTAATATTTATATTTTTTTAATATCTATTTATTTATGTATTTTTTTATTGTCTTATAAATTAATATTTTATTATATTGTTTATTATTATTTTATATGTTTTATTAATTTTAGTTGTTTATTTTAATTTTAAAAGCCTTATTTTCTTTTTTAAAATAACAAATGATTACACTGAACTATCAGTTTGGGAAATTTATCCACCTCATAAAACCATCAGGGAGGATATATATATATATATATATATATATATATATATATATATATATATCTCAATATCTATCTCCTACCTTCAATCCCAAGTCCTTTCGATGTACCAAATCCTCAACCTTTCAAACCCTAAATTTTTTAATCCATAATCCCTCTGTTGTTTCTCACAATGGTGAATATGAAGTAGAATAATGATTTTGTTTCCAATTAGTAAGAGAAGAAAAAGACCGTTAATTTCATATAGTAATGTTTTGTAGGTGAAGGTTGCTGATTTTTAGTGGTTTTTCAGATGGATATTATGTTGAACCAACTGTTATGTTTGAAGGATTGGAGTTCAAATTCAATGGAGGATATTTTGGTTAATTATTCAGAAGATATGTAAAAGAGTTTTATGAGATGACTGAGATTACATTTGGAGATAGTAAAAATTTTGTCTCTTCCAAGGAAAATTAAAAGGTATTTTCTATTTCAATTTTCTCCATGGATATTCTTTCTCAATGTACGCAATAAATGAATTTAATTTTAGAAATAATTGATTAAAGATAGATTTCACAAGAATAATGATGACGTTTTTTAAATTAACTAAAATTGTCAAGTTAAAAAGATGATGGAGAAGGACTTGGAATCTGATAAGAAGGTTATACTCCAAGGATTAAAGATTCAAATAAAATTAATTTTTTATGACATATATATCCTATTTATCATGATGAGTGAAATAATGTTCAACATGAGTCTATATATAACATAGAATATGATCCATTTATATCAATGTTATATAAGGATACATTTAATCCTTATTGTTGGATGGTATATATACTCTTTAAAAGAGTGGGATGATTTCCAAAATAATGATTTGTTGATGATGTCATCGTAGAATTTTTTTTTTCTAGAACCGTTAAGAAATTTTGTTCCTTCAGTATTATGTCAAGGTTTAATAGTATTCCATTTGGAGAATAAGTAGGTGAATAATATAGAGATCATGTTGTGGTGGAGAATATAACATAAAGTCTACTAGATCTATATGGATTGGGGAAGAAGAATATGTTGATTATATTGTACTAGGTGTTGATGATAGGACGTATGTTTTTATAGGTGGATCTATAGTATTTTAGGAATACACTACTGATGGAGTGAATATACCTACAATAACTAAATTTATGTATGTATTGGATGAAAAAATTCTATTAATAGTTGGTGGAGTTCTTTAATTTCATAAAGCTTATCAAGAACCATCTAATGATAAAGATCATGACGTTGTGCATATTCATAGACATCAAATAAGATAGGATAATACACATATTGAGCATGTTTTTTAATATACTACTAGATATTTTGTGAAAATATTTATAATTTTTAAATTAGTATATGAACAAGTTTTCATGTGGATGATCAATCAGTTTTGGAAACTGATCATTCTCTAGTGTTGCAAATGAAACAAATATCCTTATTCTGAGTTAATAAGTACTCACATAACTACTTCAATAAAGTCGATTAACGATCAATCAAATTATTAGCATGAAAAGAATATAGAAATTACTTCTAAAGGAAATTATGATGTTGTATAATTTCTTGTATTTTATACCTCTTCCACTGAAGAAGGATTTAAAATTCAGTCACTTCAGTTGGTTGAATTTGGAGAACTATCTCTGAGGCTTCAAGGGGAGTCCTCATTATCGGAAGAGGAATCAATTTTTGAGGTTCCCAATCAATGTTTTTTGACTTTTATGGTTTATATATCTAATAAATTTAAATATAAAGTTATCATGATAGAATGATATTTTTATTGTTTAAGGATTTATTTTTTAAGAGATAATAAATTCGTATGTTTCAAGAAAAAATATTATTCTCTCCAGACCCAGTATCATATTTTGAAGGAGAATGAAAATTATAAGATTTTTTATATATTTAGGAGAGATATTAATGAACTACTTAGAAAGATAATAGAGGAAATGGTATAAAAATTGGATTTCAGTGACCTTTATAAGTTTTTTCAAAATCTATTTTTGGCTATGAATGATTAATGTTCATGTCAGGAAAGGGATTCTATACAAAATCATGAATATTTTGTTACATTGTTACATTCTTAAAAACATTGAATAATAGTTTTTATCAAACATTTATGAAGAATGATAGAAAATATTTTTCGTATTCTAATAATATTCGTAGTTTTCGAAAGACGAATATAGTTTAAGTGAAGTAGTTGATTCTAGATTCAAGGCATTTACTAAGAAAGTAGGATGCTATTTTAACCCCAAATTTCAATGATCTTTTAGTTGTACATAAAACAAAATCATATTCCCTATCATCTAAATATTCATATGATGAATATAAACATGATGTAACTCCTACCTCTCATCTATCCTCTTGAAATTTGTTACTCCTAATTCAAAACTCATTTTAATCTGGAATAATATAACAATAGAATTTTTTATTTATTTTCATTTGACTTTATGTATCTAATACTATATATTTTTAGACTTTTTTTATTTCTGATATTCTCATGTAATAATTTAAAAATTATAGGCATTTTTCTAATGTTTATAATTTCATTTTGACAATACAAAAAGATGGATAAACCTTGGTAAGAAAAAAAGTTACTAATAGACATTATCGATATTCTCTATAATGATATAAAAATTATAATGTGTGTACAATATAAAATATAATATTTTCATGCTATTATACTTTAAAATGTGGTAAATATATTTTTATCTATATTTTTTGTGATCCTTGATCATGTTTTTAACTCATAGAAATGTGGATATTCTTTTTTGGTGATAAACTAAATTTTTTATAACACACCATATTTTTATTGGATTTTTTTTGTAGATTGATTGTTTGGAAGGGATTTTCTTTGTTTAGTTGTGTGTTTTTTGTTTAAAAGTGGAGGAGATTTTTATAAATTTAAAATGGTTAAACGTTTTATTGTGTCCATGGAATTCATATGAGGACATCTTCTATATTTCTTTCTTGAAAATCCCTTTTGGAAGAAATTTATAGGTATAATTTACATTTACAATTGAATTTAGTATTCATGAAATGGATTAAAATATTAAATTATATGTTCATTTAAACTAAAAAATCATTTTAAAATTCACTGATGATATATATATATGTAGTTCATAGATGAGTTTGTTTTTATTATGTTGAGTTACTTTTATTACATGTACATACTCATCCATTACACTTTTGTGTGTGAGGGGTTATATAATTACTTTCTTATGTGGAAACTTATTCGTAATTATTGATTTTTATGTGTATTATCCATTTTGAAAAAATATAAATTTTGAATGAATAATTGAATTTATAATTTTGAATATGGATCAATGAAATTTATCAATCCCATATTTGCTCTTTAATTGTGAAATTGAAAATTGTGTTGGTTCCAATGTATTTAGTTTGAGGGAGTGATGATAATTTTTACTTAGTTGATTTCATAGTAGAATACCCATTTTCATAAATAAATCACCATATGTGTCTTTTCTAAAAAATTGAGATTAGTTTTCATGATGCTAGGTATGTTGGATTGGTTTCTTGTAGACACACAAGACATTAGAGTCAGGGGATTTGTTGTTCCATTATTCTAGAGTGTTTAAAACATATATTTTGTTATTAATTGTTGATAATTTGGGTCTCAAATGGTATTTTAATGATGAATTATTCTTTTTTATTAAATAGGTATGAAATTAGTTATTCATTGAGTAATTAGTGGAAAACATGAATTTTGCTTCTTAAGTGATTATTTGTTCTATGTGTGAACTTTTATCTATTTTTAGAAAATTTTCTTAAATGTGATTGATGTTTTCAAATTAGTATATGAGTTTCATTTAAATTTATATTTTTATGACATTAATTGAATGATTGGTTGAATAAATTAGAATATCAGTTTCCTTTGATGTCGATTTAAGTTGATTTTATTCATTGTATATTTTAGGTGATGAAACTCTAGAGTGAGTGGGATGAACATTGGATATGGAGATCTGGTACCATATGATGAAGCTTGATAGATATTTCCAGCTGTGAAGGATATAATTACATTGTATTGAAATGAATCTAGTACCAGGTTTGAATATGGTCATGAAGAGAAACTAATTTAGTTTAGGAAGAGATTCAATGATTATCAGACCTATGAAGATGTGTATGAGTATGAATAAATTGAAGGTTCATATGGTAAATTTTATTTTATTATCTTGCCAATGAAGAGATATGAAGTCAATGATGACATGGGAATCACTAAAAAGGGACCTATTACTGAGAGAATAACTCAGTGACAACATGATGTATCGATCTGATGCACTATCACGGATGTTGTAACCCCTTTCTTTTCCTCTTGGAGAACTACATCATGAACACCTTTATCATCATCGTATTACTAGAAAGTACCAATAACCTTAAAATTAGTCAAAATTCATTCTATGTGGAAAAATGAATTCAATTCATGATAAAAAAATGAAATTCCATTATTGGTGAGAAGAAAATTCAATTTTCTCCCATATTGCTTCTCAATCATAATTTTACACTACTCAAAGTTTCAAAGATTAAATTTTACTTCATAAAGAAGAAAACCCAAAATTTACAGAAAAAAATTATTAATAATGGTTAACATGTTACATATAAAGAATTTAAAGGAATTCTAGATGGATCCCAATGATTAGAATGAATATAGTCTAGTGTCCAATTTGAACTGTGAGTGGACCATTTTAAGCTAACACATTTATACATCCAAAATATTCAATGATAAAAAAATTACAACATCCTAACACCCAAATGATTAATAATTCCTATCTTAATCAAATCAATAATTCTACTATTGAATAATTATACCGATTTTCATATTAGATATTTCATAAACATCATCATCAGGTAAATTATTAGAAACATCTATATGACAAATGACTATCATGACTCCTTCATTGATACCCCTCCTGGGCTAACAGTGAAAATGAGAGACCCCCCGAATCCTGTTTCATGTAGGCCCTAGGTCGATTACTAACACTGAGGGTATACAACTATCAAATAAAATAAAATAACATTATTATCTATAGGTAATCACATAAACAAACATCAAATCCAACAGTATATAAAATAAATAATCCAAAATCCCCAAAAATAAATATCTCATATCCATGAATATGAAGAAGATATAAATAATTAAAGGATAAAACAATACCAAAAATAAAATTATGTGGTCGAAACCATTAAAACCAATGAATTGAGCTATTAATATCCATATTGATCATTAAATTCCCCTGGAAACCTAATGAAATACATTATATATATGTGGGGTGAGATTAACATGTATACTTTTTTGTTTCATACCCAATGTCTATCATGTAAACCTAGTTTGAGAATACTAATTCATCATTAAAAAAATATCATAAATAACATGATCCTAGATAAGTGAACTAGTCTCCTCACCTCACTAAGTCTCTCTCACCAAAAGATGCATCAGGGAGTAGTAAAACAATATCAAAATAATTTATATAAGGTTCCATAAAAACCCTTTATGACTAATTTCCCACTCTCTAACAATGAGAATAAATTAATTTCTACCACCCCATATATATCCACCAATAAAGATACCTACCATATCATGTCTTGAAGAACAAACCACATATCATATATCATGTATCTAACTGCACATCTCATATCACATTTACAGAGTATAGGATATCATGAATGCATAATACATTCACCTCAAGACCACCTCATATCTTGAATGAACCCCACAGTATAACTTATTGTTCACCACCAATAACATTAGAAGCCGTTACAAAAGGGAAAGTGGGGTGAGGGGGTAGTCATCCACTTGTATCTTCTACATCATAGATATTAGGGGAAAACACCCCAAGGGATATTGGTGTCAGTCAAGTTATCCATATCATTTAGGGTGCATATTAAATGGAATGAAAATATATGTATATAATATCCACGCGCAATACCTCTTCTATGAGTTAACATAATAAAAAATTCCACAAATATTATAAAAAAATTACCAATAACTTCTAAAAAAGTACTTCCTCAGATGTAGAACAACCAACCATAATCATCTGATAAAGGGGGGCACAACCAGATTTCTATTTTCCATTATTTTATTTATTAGTTAAAAACCGATCATGTCTCATTTTTTATAAACATAAATTGAAATAGGAAAAACCATTACCAAATTATTAAAAAACGTTATATTATCTAATTTCTACTCTTCTACTTCCATAAACCACCACATCTAGTAACCACATCAAAACCAATGCCAATTAGCAAGAAATAACCAAATCCATCAAGCTTCCCAAATAAAAGAACCATGACTTGAAAAACCATAATGAATAAAAATAAATATTCAACATACTATTTTTATTTATTTTCTCTTTGTATTTAACCACTTAAAGCGTATTTTCAAATCAACCCATTACTACAAGTCATAATCTTATAATAAGAATCTAACATGAAGCAACATCAATAACGTAAAAAAATTGTAATCAAAGGATAATCATACAAACTCATTTCAATATATTTATTTTTAGTTACTATCTTTATTATAAAAGTTCATACCACTTACCTAATAGAAATTAAAATCATGATAATTCCGCATATTCATATAAAAAGGGAAATTAAACCCCCCAACCTCAAAAAAATATTTTTAATTCACTATGAATGGAAAATAAAGAGAGTATCAACCATAAGGCCACAACCATAAAACAAATTATCAATCTGAAATTTAGTGATGTCCCATATAAATTGAAGCTAAAAAACCCCCAACTCCAAATGACACTATTGCAAAAAATTCAACCAAGAAATAAGAACTCCTAAAGAAATAGAAAAATAACAAACCTCAAATCATTAATATGGAATATATGAAATCTAATGGGGAGCCCTAAAGTACAAAGGTTATTAGGGAACCCAAAATCACCATGATAATTTCCTGATGTTTGAAAAAAATGGATAATTATGGAGATGAGTGGGAGGTTGAAATTTATTGATAGCCTGGAAATCACCCCAGTAAAAGTGTGAATTGTTTTCTTATTCCGTGGACCACATATGGTTCATATATTGTGAAAAAAATGTTCTCAATATAGTATTACAAGACTAATTTAACATAATGAATATATTCTTTAATTTTTTAAAACCCTCAAAGACAAAATCACCAAAAATAATCGTGAACATTCATATTGTGAAAAAATCATGTTGTGATGTACTTCTATGACATAACCATCTTATACCCACCAATCAGGATGTAAACCATACACATGACATAGCCCATATCATGAATATAATTCACACCATGATGAAGGGTTAATAAAATGTACCACTACCTAGAATAGAATTCTAACTCCGAACACCACATGTCTTCCCTCGAACTGCCTATGAAAACCCATGATACCAAAATTTCTAAAATTAATAGGTTGATAATGTTTGATTCAATAAATTAGAAACCTCTCAAATGATTATAATTATCTAGAACAAAAAATAACCAAAAAAAAAATCACTATCCTTTAGGAACCACTAATAACTCCAAAAGAGAGACCTATTAAACAAGGATACAACTATATCACAGAACCATAACAGTAATAAGTCATACAACCACTAAAAAATTAAAATCAAAATAGAAAAGACATTAGTGAATAAATAATTATACGTATTGGGTGTAAAATTACATATCCGTCTCATAATTAGTCTCATCCAAGGTTACATGAATCCAGAAAAATCAATCAAAGGGGATAAAACTCCATCCCAACAACTTCTCTTAATGGTCCTAAATCTTGTTCAATAATTCCACAATTTTTGGGTAATCCTTGATATCCATATTCACTTTGTCAGGGACATGAGATTTATTCTGAAGATACTTACCCAACTTGGACCTATGTAATATATCATGAATCCTATCCATATGTGGAGAAAATTCCAACTGATTAGTCACCCCCAATTTATACCAACAACTCAAAGTGTTCGACGAGGTCGGGAGGGAGCTTGCTTCTCGATCCAAACTTCCATTGAGTATGAAGAGGGAATCATTTTGGAAGATATGGTCTCAAATATCTGACTCTAAAGGTTTCATTGTCAAATGTAAGTAATCCTTATGGAACCCCTTCTCAACATTCACCCTATCATGAACTACCTAGTACTTATTTTCCATGGTCTACACTACATCATGTAAAAGAACTATCACCTCATCAATTTTGGACCAATTCAACGGGATCCGCATGACCTCCCATAAAACAATGCGGTGGGGGGGGGGGGCTATGTCGATTGATGAGTGGATGCTATTATTATATGAAAACTCAACCAATGGTGTGATTTTCACCCAAAATACACCAAAATCCAAGACACATTCCCTATAGATTATCCTTTAGTGTCTGGGTGTGTTGGCCTATCCACCCTTTCTTCTCTGTGTGGAAGGCAGTTCTTAGTTGTAACTGTGAGAAAAATACATACATCAATACCATATGTAATAATGAATTAATACAAGGGTATTAGTGTGAAATGTGTATTCATATCTCTATAAACCCTTACTAATCATCCACATTCTATCTCACTAGACCATCCATAATAATTAATACCCAGATCCCCATAAAGTCATCATATTTGGTTAGTCGGTCTATAATAACCCATATAAAATCAAATCCCCTCTAACCGTAGGATAAAATATTGGACAAGAATATAAATATTTCATCCCATATCTACTCAAGGATATCCCAAGGAAGCAAAAACCTCAAAGGGACACAATGTTATTACTTTACCTAAAGGAAAACCAGGCATTAAATCACAAATGCCAGCACTAACCTCTTCACTCTTAGCCTCTCAAAATACCTCCTGAATACATAGTAAATCTAAAATATTATAAGGTTCATTGAAAGAGATGAGATATAAAACTCAAATTTGAATCCTTCAAACATATCAAATTAGATGAATACCAATTAATTTAATATTAATCGATGTTGTAAATTCACACACCCTTCGACATTTTTAAATAAATGGAAAATATACTCAAACATAACCTCCGCCTCTAAGTCTCCCCAACGAGGCTCCATAAACTACTACAAAAAATATCTATCTTCAACTGTAATAGGTATCCACTTTGATCAACATCCGCTACCCCAATATATAACGGAACAAAATCCTCTATCACCCTTAACAAATTTTCATATTATCAGAAGACTTTATGTGATTTCATTCTCAACACATCATCCATGTTGTTTCCCCTCATTTGGGTTTAATAGAACTCAAAATCATAGTATTAGAAAAACTATATACACCTCTTATTTTGTGGATCCAGTTCAAACTATGAAGATTTATACATTAGGATTTTGTGATCTATGAAGACTATAAAATGATTCCCAATGGGATAATTTATCCAAAACCATAGGGAAAAACTATTGATATTATATTAAATTCATAGGCAGTATAGTTATTTTCACAGGGGTGTAACTACTTGGACATATCGGATATCACATCCATATGCTGCATCAAGATTCATCACAAACCCCAGTGGGAAGCAGTGAGGTACACCTCAAGAATCACACCCTACTAAGTAATCTGGTGAACTGGGGCTCTAACCAATAACCAATTCATCTTGATTAATGTTACATTTAAAGTTTTAATATAAAATGATCCTGTAACTTATTACACTGGGATATTAATAGAGATACAATTTGACGGAAATCAGAAACAATATTCTGATAATGTCCCATGAGGCCAAGAAAGCTATTGACCTCCACCATGTTCTTGGATGCTTCACAATAAATGACTACCACAACCATTTATAGATCTTCCACTAGTCCCCACTGGGACATAAAATTTCCACATAAATGAAATTATCATGTCCAAAATATACACCTATATAATTTCCCACAAAAATGGTGGTGTTAAGGAATCTACAAAATCATATTTAGGTGCTTGGAATTCTCCAACTTCGATCATGAGTATATTAAAATGTTGTTAATAAAAATTACTTTGAAAATGTATTAGAAATAAAAAAATATAGATTTCATTGATCCCATGGAAATAGATGGTGTGTTAGTAAAATCGAACAACATGACCATGATCTCAAAGTTCGTATACAAACACTGGAAGCTAGTATTCACAATGTATTTCTTCTTCGACCTCATTTGATGATTTTCAGTTTGAAAATCAATGATAAAAAATTTTAGATCCACCAATTGGTCCAAGAGATATTAAATTCTTTGAAAAATTTTACTATTCTTAATTATCACCAAATTTATCCACTAGTAGCATATGAACAACATCAGACTAGCATTGCCGTCTTGGAGAAAAAAACATTATCTCCCCATGGTGACCCACTAGGCCTACTAAGGAATTTTAGTGTCTAATAATTGATATGAATCCTCACATCCCACAAATCCAATGGTTCCATCCAATATGAATAAATCAAAATCTATGTATTTTCCAACTATTATTTTATTCCAAACTCAACATCTAACTGAGGCGGTAGTGTCACTACTTCATTAGGGGAATTATATTGAAAACATGTGACATCTCTCAGGTTGCTCAATGCATATGATCTCAATGGAGCTATCTACAAATAAAAATAATGTAATGAAGGGTATTTTATCACTGAATCCCATCAAAAATCCTTTATCACTAATAAACATCACAATCCATTCTTCATTATAAAAAATAAAACTATCATTAAAAAATAGGCATCCACTGCCATAACTTAATACAACCAATCTATGATGAGAATGAAAAAATATTGGTGTATCTAAATGAAAAATAAATAACATAACAATTGATATTACCTAATTACCATTATAATACCCTAAAAATCATCAATAATTATACCACTTCCTTCTACATGAATAGATAATATCGGGGCTGTAGAAAGAAATTTCATAATTACTCATAGCATAAAGACTATGGAGTGTGAAACAAAAAAGTGTGAAGATAGAGAAAAATATAAAATATAACACACCATAGATGATAAAATTATTCTAACATGAAAAAACATTGGCCACTATGGCACTTTCACCACTGTTGTATATAACTGGACTTGACCTTCTCATCTTCCTTACTAAAGTTGCCATCCACATCCACGCTTTTGGCCTGGGCAGCTGATGGTGTGGTGAATCCTAGGGATGATATCTATAAAATCATAATAATCCAAGCTGTGAATATGCCTTATAAAAATTTATTTTTGGTACATGATGATATAAAACCATTGGAGGTAACTGACTCTATTTCAGAAAGGGGGCCTCCCCACCTAAGCCATACCAAGTCTCTTAGGATAAAGGGAACTACCAATGGAAATGACTATGACCTCCACAAAAAAATTAAAAAACAAGGATCTATAGGAGATTCATGAGTATTTATAACCATATTTAAATGTGATGATGACTACTAAGTTCATTTTCCCATCGAAAAGAACCTCAGTTGGACTTTCATCTATGACCCTCCACATGACGCACTATTCATTAATGGTCTCTACTAGCATTAAACTTGGGTTTTCCTACATTTTCATACAATCTCTCCATCACTTTGTCTTTATTCTAGGACTAATAATTTATTTGTGACATAAAAGGGGTGAATATAAAAGAAATATATGGGAACAATACTACATCCAAGTGTCATAGTTGGAACTCCTCATCTAGAAAGGTGTTAGGGGAAAATAATAGATGATTCTTAAACTGTATTCCTCAGCCCATGAACACTCGTGATCCCAAAATAAATGAAGATAAACACCTTCCTATTCATTTCATTTACCATTTTTTATAATAATTCATCCAAAAATACTTCTCAAAGTCAACCCATGACACCTAAGCCTAATCCTTTCCTCCTTGATATACATCATCAACCACTGATGCACTACTCCACTTAGCTGTAAAACTTCTAGGGGACCCCAAAATTCAGATTAGGCTAGAATAAAGTTGAATGTAATCCCTATATCCTATATATATCACTCCTTATCTATATTATATATTATACCCCCATAATTATCAAGGATATAATTCTCAAATGTTCTCAACTTCCATTGACACTCCATTTTCTCATTATTTGGATCAAGTATTTGATTGCCAACAAGGTCTGCCTATTGAAACTCCCTAACTCAGAACACATGTGTGAAATCACAAACTAAAATATTTTCCAATAAAAGAGTAAAACCTATATCCATAATTAGTTAATTTATTTAGATTCATTTATTTATTTCCAAAACAACCCCATTGAAACAAAAACCAAGAAAGAATTATGTATTTACCTCTCATTATACTCTACCCTACGATCAACATCACATAACCATATAAATTCATATATATTAAGGGGATTTCATTAGATCATGGGGGGATCTAATGTCCTGTGTCTTTTATAGCTTCCCTTTCTATCATCACAGTCTGTGTTTGTACAACACGACTTCCTTATGAATCCATAACATCCAGACTAGTTTCTAACTACAAATTACACCCTATATCTTAACCAACAGCATTTAGAACCACTCTATCACCACCAATACTTCTAGTGGTACCCCTCATAGTTTTTCAATGAAGATAAATAGTGATCCATATGTCCCACCTCTAGTAGGTCCTATGTTGGTGATGAGCACTAATGGTATAATAGACTCAAATGGGAGGTACTACCCTTAATATCCATGATTCATAACATTAAACCACCATCACATCCCAAACACCATAAAAGAAATAAAATAAAATATCCTAAATAAATATATTAGAAATTCACAAATGTAAATAAGATACACAATTATCCAAAGTTAAAAAAGTAAAAAATAAAATCATAAGATAACAATTGTTATAACCCTTGATTCGATCTTGTATTATTTAGATCAATCAACAAAGTGCCACTATAAAAATGTGAAGTAGTTTAAATATAGTTGGGGTTTGAATAACATATATACTCACTTGGTTCATACCCATAGTCTCTTGAATAAATTTGATAAGATCATACTGATTTCCCAGTGAATAAACAATAGAACTGACCAACACATACACATGTCAGCTAACCCCTAGCCTCATTAAGGATCTATCACTAAATAACACATATGAGAGTAGTAAATTGATATCATAAGAATGTATATAAGGTTAAACATTGGTAATTTCCTATTTATTTTTCACTCTCATCAAATTATAAAACATCATTTTCTCATATCCCATCTATATCGACCTTTGAGTGGACCACCCACATCATAAATTGCAACACCAAGTGTATATCACTACTCCTGACACAAAATACACATCTTGTATCATGTAACCTAGGAAGTAGGGTATTATCAATCCATAATACATCAATATCTTTCCCTATCTCTACCACTCATGACCGTCATCATGTATCTCATCATCCACCACTAGGATTTCACTTCTAATTATCTATTTAAATTTACACCAATAAGATTATTTTAACATTACACATCAATAAATAAGATGATATTATAATTTTTTTGAGAAAACATTAGAAAGAAACCACCATGTCATGACACAAAATAATAACTAAGGCTACCATGTAGAAATTAACTAAGGCAAAAAAGACATAGAAACAGTGCTACAAAGTTACAAATAAACATGGCCACTAAACCAAACACAATAATCAAGAATAAAACATGCATATTCAACATAGTGTTTTCATTTACTAGATTTATATATTTAACCATTTATAGGGTATTCTCAAATCATGACATCATTATATGGTATAATCCTCTAATAAGAATATAAAATGATGTATCATCAAAAACATTATAAAAAATTGTAATCAAATACACATCACATAATAAACATTTAAATTCATTTTCTCAGTTTATTATATTTATTAATATAATTCCTAACACTAAATTAATGGAACTAAAAAGCATGATAATTAAATATACTTATATAAGATTGAGAGAACTCAAATCCCCTACCTCCAAGTAATATGTTCAACTAACTATTCATGATAAATAATGGGAGAATGAACTATAGGGACAAAACCACACAAGGAATCCTCAATTCAATTTGAGGATGTAACATAAAAGTTATTTCCCAGAAATACCCCAGAATCCAAAAAAACAAAGATTCTATGAAATATTTGGATAAATAAGGAAGAAATCCGGGACAAAATGATGAATAAATCAACCTGAATCAGTCATATCAATCTTTATAATCCAATAGTGAATGATAAATATCATAGGATATTAGGGATCCCAAAATAACCTAAGAATTTATTAATGTATGATTAAAATGATGGGAATGACTGGTTCATTTTTTGATCCGAATCTGGTTTAATTAAACCAAAAATCATGGTACTATTTTCCACAAAACATGAGGCACTTTCTATCACGAGTATATTATTTCATGATGAGAAACCTTCAACAAAAGAACCACCAAATTACATCATGTACATTCTTCCCATTACCTATATTTTCAAACCATGATATTATTTTGATAAAGAACTTGTATTTTTCTACCCTTAGGACCATCAACCACACACACTTCCTTAACTATTCCTTGAATTGAGTTCATATTGTGATAAAGTGTTCATTCCATGAACCACTTCATATAATATATTTATAACATTTAACACCACTGGTATTCCCTATATCAACATTTAAAAACCCCCAATAGTCATAATTCAAAGGGTAATAGATGGGAAGGTCCATACTATAAAAAATGAAAATCCCAATTTAACGGACATACACCCTATCAAAGGTTTTATTTCCTTTCACCTCACCAATGGAATCACTAAAAATTACTACAACTCATCCTTCAACATTCTACATTAAACCAATTATATGAAGGTTAATCAAAGAAATAAAATTTATTTTCAGATCACGGACATAGTTCACATATTTAAAAGTCTACGCAATTCTATGAAAAATACTAATTCAGATTGTCATAATTTTAAATATAATTATAGTTGTAATATTTTTCATCAACACATTTACTTTTTTCACAATTAAAAAAAAACATTTATTGTGAAACATATGAAAAGATTATAATAAATTAAGAATATTTCCATCACACAATATTCAATCACTATTACTGACTATAAGAAGCTATCCATTAATATTATTACCCTCCACTACACAACATTTAGTAAAATTTTATTCTTTCATTATTTTATTATTCACTAGTATATTTTTCGTGTTCTTATTTTTAAAATATAACTATTTTAATTAATATTTACTTTTTATTATAATAATTAATTTATCAAATTAAGTTTCTATATTTTTTACCTACCCTTGTTTAGAAAAAACTCAATTCACTTATTCTTCCTTTTTGAACCAAACCCTCTTTTTGCGATTAGAGCCTAAAACAAAATATTTCATTTTTACATTAAAATATAATGCCCGAATTTTTTTAAATAATATGTGTATGATAAATATAGTGAATGGTATTTTTTAGGGTCATATAAAAAAGTAGGAAATGTAGAATGACTCTATTTTTTCAACATGATACTTTAGAATATTTGAAATAATATTTTCAGTGTAAGTCATGAAATTATGTGCCCCATAGAGCCAATGTATTAATATATTAATATATTAAAAATATTAATTATAATATATCATGCATGTAGGTTTTCGAAAATAATGGAATATATCCTAAATAGAATATTGGATGGGAATGTCAGGACCAATGTTAGATCTACAACAATGGTTTCACTCCAAAATTGACATAAGATTAGTTAGCATAAGATGTTTCAATATGGTGAAATTTCTATGGTATTTTAGATAAAACAAAAAAAAATTATGTATTAATAAATTTATTTATAATCTAAGGAAACAGTCTTTGGTAACCCTATTATGAAAATATATAGGGTTAGGCTCATAACCTTATACCACAAAGTATAGATGTATCTAGGAGAATGTTTGGGTGTGATTATAGATATTTGCAGAGTTATGATACATAACGAATAGATCCTTGACCTGTCAAGTGAGAACATATTCAAAAATGATTGATCAAATCAGATGTAGTGATTTGATTCCTATGGTTTAATACAATATTATTGTTTTCTATTGATGGAAACAACTAATTCATTGTGGTGTTAATTAATGGATCTTTCATTAATTATTGATTAAATTTTAATTCATGGAATTATGAATTTTTGACTGATTTGAAACATCCATGAACCTAAAACATACAAAAATGATATTGGACCAAATTAACATGGAAAATATAGATTTGTGAATTTTCTAATTCTTTAATTTCTCACGCTTCTATGTTTTTTCACTATCAATGTTCATTTGGATTAAGGATCAACCGTTTAAGGGAATTGAATTTCATATACGAATGATCATGGTTTCCACTCATTCTTTATATGTGTTTGGGATCAAGGATCACAATGTGATAAAGGAGGAATGATTACGGATAAAAAATGAGGATGAATCAAGGATAATGGTTGTGTGGATGATGCATGCAGGAGACGATGGGTTTTGATGATGATTTTTTTCTAAAAATGAATAATGTATGAAATACAACTTTGAGATGGGCCTTGGTGATGGTTGAATCAATTTTTTAGAGTTATATAATGATCAATGCTAGTAGAGAATAAGATGATGTCAATAATGATTTTGATTTATTAATTTGGAATTTATAGAAAAATTATATATACCAAAAATATAGTTTTATAGAACACACACAATGTGGACTCCTCCACCTGGTGCTAGGGTTTCTATTGGAAAAAAACATCACACAATAGTGTACCTAGTCTACATGTTATGTGACCCTAAAATGAATACTAAAAATATGCTGTTACAGGTAAAAACATGTGTAGAGTATCCAGAAATGGGATCTATGATTGAGAATTGAAAAATTTTATTTAATCATAAAAAAAAACAATCCGAATTAGTGGGACTCACAATGTGCCCACTGTACACACCATGTACTCCTTCCAAGGTCGTTTAGAGCCATTGATCACCTTATTTTGGTTGACGATTCAGTGAGTATATTCCCTTGTACCATTACTATGATGGTCTAAGGAGGAATCACATACTGAATATAGGATTAGTGATCCCCTATTTTGGATTGGTCTAGATAGACTCTTGCATCCCTCCACACGTCCTAGGGAACTAAGTCAAAAAAAGATTTTTTATATTGTTTTCTATCGTTTTTAATATCGATTAGTGTGTGTTGATATTTTAGGAAACTTTATAAACAAATATTTAATGTCATTTATCAATAATAGATATTAAAAATACATTTTTGTAGCTATTTTTGACATTTGTTATTAGATAACCGGTGAGGAAGGTCTGTCGTATCTGTTTTTTCACATCTGTTTTCATATAAATGATTTAATAAATCCAACACTACATACATTTTGAATATGATATAAAATAACTGACATTAAATTTATATCATATTTCATGTTTCATGTTGTTTTTCATATAACTAATTAGAAAAATCAAATACAATATAACTTCCATGTTGGTATTTTTTAAAACCCAACATTGAAAATAAATAATCACATTAGTTATAAAATAACCAATGTGAAAGGTATTTAGTATGTGATTTTACATTTAAATTTTCATATATAACTGATTTTAAAAAATAATTTAATTCATTTATTACGTATTTTTTATATTAAAATAGATGTGAATAATCTTTTACCATAATAGTTTAAAAACCTTATATGGAAATTTTTTTTATAAAATTTTAGCATCGGTCATAGAATAACTGATGTATATTTTTATTAAATATAAATATTTTGATTCCCCCACAATGAATTATAGTAGTTAAAATTTAGTATCATAGAAGGAAAATTTCAATATTATTATAGAGATAATTCTACAAAACAATTAAAATTTGAAATTCTAGTTTTGAATATATATTTCAAATAAACGTAATCTCAATAAAACTTTTGAGATTATTAATCCAGTCAATTTGAAAAGGTATTTTATCT
The DNA here is from genome assembly GCA_963277665.1 of Viscum album. Lineage (NCBI taxonomy): Eukaryota > Viridiplantae > Streptophyta > Magnoliopsida > Santalales > Viscaceae > Viscum > Viscum album. The sequence goes on along the minus strand of OY728133.1, from coordinate 1,161,933,499 downwards.
AGTATATTATAAGGATGAGGGTCATAAAATAAATAAAATTTAAAAATAGATCATTTAATATGTATTATGAATAAAAGGAATGGTTTATAATAAAATATAATCTTATGGAACTTAATAATTGTCTTAGTTGAAATTATTTCAAACATAAATCTTAGAAAATAGTATCATAATTCATTTAGCCTTTCTTATTTATGAAATTTTTATTTAAAATATTTTGTCAACTTAAAATAACATTCCTTGTATTAGAACCAAAATATCGTATTTTTAAATGAAAAATTGACATTTGATTTGACATATCTGATCATGGAACTCTTCTTTATTTTTTTCCAACTAAATTAATTCCATTCAATTTTTTAAAATCATAAGTATAAAATAAAATAAAATTTCTTTATAATATATATAAGTATTTAAACATTCAAACATACATATATTTTTAATGTAGACATAAAATATTATCGCACTTCACCATGGATAAAGCATAGCCAATAATGTGTCTTCTCCCTCAAAAAAACCAACATCCAATTGACAGTAAAATATAAGAAAATATATTATTAGTATTTTTTATATTAATATATAAATTAGTCTTTATGAGATATATGTTTTATACTCTTGATGATAAGGAAACAACCTTCATCAAAGAATTTCATTCTTTTTATGTCATTCTTTATGATAAACTTGTCATTTCAATAGTATCTATTGTTCTTACTATAGGTGAAATAAGTTGTGTGTCCATAAATCCATGTACTAAAATCATATTATTCTTCATAAAAATTCTATAAAGATACCTAATACAAAATAAAAATGTTCATGAAAAATGAATTTTAAAAAAATAAATATTTATGTTATCAAATTATAAGGAAAAAAATTACATAGTGTTGATTATAAAATAATCACTAGTTACAAGATTCATTATCTATTTTATAAATATAATTATAGTAATTGTATCCCCAAAATTTCCACTTTCCATTAGAATATCATAAGCATGAAAAAACTAATTTGAATATGTTGACAATTTATCATGGATAGTAAAAGTTTTATATGAACCCGTAACATTTTTTATTTTTTATTTTCTATATATTATTTCATTAACATTATATTATTCCTATAAAAATATTGATAAATATAAAAATAGTACGATGTTAAAAAAATAATTGAAAAATTATATAAATGATATAATATACACACACCATAATTGTAATTTTTCAAACAAGTCTAGATAGACAAAAAATTGGTTGTTACTTTATCAAATTTCGCTAAACTTATATATAGAAAATGGAATTCTTGAGGATATATCTTTAATAAACATATATTGACCCTACAATTCACTATCTATATTTATTGATGATGAATGGTATCTTTAATATAATGTATCAACCCTATATGGAACAATATTATGATGGGGATCATCAAAATATAACTCACAATAAAGCAGAAGCAGTTGAGGTGGCAGTATATGTATATGATAAGTAGAAGAATTGGGTTCTATAGATAGAGGTGTAGGATTAGGAAAAGTTGGAGGAGTGAGATTTATAGGTGGAGGTTGAAGAGTCAGATTAGCAGACTGATATTGTATTTTGATGTCCGAAAACATCAACTATATCGAAACACGAGTCATATAATCCATTATCACTTTAATATCCTAAAATTTCTCTTCTAAATATTTTATAATTTTTTATAAAAATTCTCCATTATTGAAGCTTCAGAATGTGGAAACACTTTTTTAATGATACACCTACCATGTATCCTCATAAATAACCTTAGTTTTTGGTTTTTCTAATATTGTAGTTAAAATATAATTCTTACCCTTGGTTATGAATACCCCGTATGTGCATTAGTCCACATATATTCATGTCTATAACAAAAAAAATAGTGAATCACAATATATAATAATTGATTTTAATTAAATAAATAATTAATTAATCATCTTTAAATCCTATTAGATACAACCCCCACTCTTCCATAAGTTTTTTTTTATTTTTTACCATCCAATATACCTTTAAATTTTCATGTATAGCTAGTGGGGTAGGAGGGTGAACCTCTACTAATCATAATGACTCTCATATTATTATTTTTTAAATTTTGAGATATCATTTATTAGTCCAATAACATATACCCTCCTCAAGATAATGTATGATGGTATACATTTTCAGATTTTATCTTCTAATAATATCTCCTCATTTACTATAACTTTAGAATAATAAATAATTAATATGATAATATTTATATATAAATTCTAAAATGTAATGTTACACAAACAAAAAACGCATATTTTCATCTACTTTAAAATAAATTCACCTTTGTAACTTAATCTATAAATGGGTTTATATGACATGTATTTTGATGCAGTCTATTCCCAAAAATAAAATCTGATACAATGGTTGATATAACATCCCTCCATATCCTAGAATCTATAACAAAACATTTCCTAATAACACCACTAGTTTCAGGTATATCACATGTCATTTGATAAGAAGGGGAAAACATATATTTGTATAAATATCTCATGATAATTAACATAATAACAGGTTATCCAACCAAACATGTCTCCTATAAATTAAATATTATAATATTTTCCACACGTCTCCTATCAAAAATAAGAATACAATATTTTATTCTATCATATAGTACCATAAAAGTATATAATTGACATGAATTTGGGCCTCTTGTAAATTTTTTTACCAACAAATTCAACTGGTATCCTCTACTTCATGCTATGAGAAACAGATAATTTTAGAAAATGATTGCATCCATGTTTACCAATAATCAATGTCTTTTTTCTGTAGAAGATGTAGATACATATTGAACAGAATGACAAGGATTCTCATCAGTTGGAGTATCTATACATTCTTCCCCATAGGTTTGGGTACGATCATCCATGAATGTATGTGGTGGATTAAATTTTTGATCTCTCATTATCCTACAAATCAATTTAACAAATAATTAGTACCAAAATACACAAATACAAATATTAAATACAAATGTAAGAAAATTATAAAATATCAATAAAAAATTAATCAAAACTGAGCACATTTGTATTCATATATTTTAGATTAGTTTATAAAAATTTTCATAACATTATTGGGAGATTAAATAATATAAAATAATGAAAACAAATCCAGAGATGTTGTGGGAACAGTAAAATTTTTCCAACATATTAATTAATTTTTTACACCAAAAATAATATTCATTGAATATATAAAAAATGATCCAAAAAAGTAAACTAAAATGATCCCATTTTTATTCATATTTTTAATAGTAGTTATCAAAAATTATAAAAAAAATTAATGGTATATTAAAAGACATAAAAGAATAACAAAAATCCAAAATGGTGGGTGAATAGAAAAAATAATATATTCTGTTAAATCAATTTTTTTCACCAAAAAATATCCTTATAATATACCCTTTTATAAAAAAAGTATATTCTTATTTGACATCTTAGAATTAAAATGAGTTTCTCAATAAATTAGAAAATATATAGGTGTTGTAGGGGTAAATATGGTAAACTAAAAAAACCAAACTAATATAAAAATACAATTTAACAAGTAAGTTATAATAAGAATTATTATAAATAAAATAAAAACTAATATAATTGTGATTTTATGAATATTTAAAAAGTAAACAATAAATAAACATATTTTACCTATAATATTAGGAATTTACTAATATATTTTATCGCATATTTCTTCATCCTCATCATTCTGTATAGAACAAGCCATGTCTATGACATGATCATTAATATTATATGCTAATCCTTCAATAGAAGTTGGGATCCTATAGAAATAAAAAACTTCGCCCTGTTTATCATAACCTATATACTATTTTTTCCTTATAAAAAATAGAACACTTATATATCAGATTGATCAAGAATGTAGAATTTTTTTTTCATGTATTTCTATGATAAAATGACCATCTTTGCTTCCTAATCAATTCAGATTAACCAATGTGATTCCAAATCCATCATTTTTGACACTTATTCTACCGATAACATAGTTTTAGTTAAACAATGGAACTCAAAATTTAATGTAATTAATCTACATCATTTCTTCAATGACTCTATAATATACCATGATTAATATATTGAGGTTTTGTATTTAGAACTTAAAAAATTCATTTCATTTGCAAACACCAATACAATAGTTTTCTGAACTGAACTTATATTGTCTGAAAATATTGAATGATATGTATAACTATTAGTTTCGTACTCAAAACATATTATTCAATTTAAATTTTGACTTCCCACTAAACATATTAATGTTTATGAGGCATCCGATCTACCATAAAATGTCACTTTAAACCATGGAAGATTATAGTTTATTCTCATTAAAAATACATACTTATTTCCACTTTATAGAAAATTTCTTAACAAATCTATATGTAATGATATATATGGATAAGTATCATCTATATTATTCATGCTGTATAAATTTAACATCTTTAATTGCTAACTTGTCAACAATTTTACTTTATTTTCATGGACCCCATCCTCTATAATTGACTCACTCATGGCACGTTTTAAGAAAACTAATGTGCTCTACTATAAACAAATAGCTAGTAAAAAATAATAAAACCTACTCAGAAATATAATTCTAAAAAATGGAGGCTTCCGGTATATAAGGATTCCAAACATAACCCATTAAAATAGACATATACATTTCAAAAGTATATATTCAATATAGAAACATAGGTCAAAAAAATTATTCCTCTCAAAAAATAAACAATTAAATTCACCACAATATCAAAACTCGTGTAAAATAAACATCCTATTTAAAAAGTATAGAAACCAATTCATTCTACAAATTGTTTAAATAATTCAGAACTATAATCTTATTAAAATTTGAAATGAAAAAATTACACTTCTTCATGATTGTCATTCTGATATGGATGTGAAATATTAAATGCAATAAAATAGGTAGGATCTATTGCATCACTAGGTGAAAATCATTATAATTTAGACCTTTTAATGTCTAATCCATTAATGAATAAATTTCTTTACATTTGACTAATAACCCTATTGCAAAATAAAATCCAGTATAAATAGAATAGGATATTTTCAAAACTCTTTATTATTTTATGAAAATATGAGGGTAGAAATTTTCTCCTCTTATCCAAAGTGAGTTCTCACTCCAAAAATATTCCCCTTGAGAGTAAGTATGATCTTACATTCAACCCATATTTTGTTTTTCTATTGACATCTAATAATTTTCCAATAGTGTTGTCATTTATATTCTTCTCTATGTACAGGAAATCAATTTTTTGTTTGAGAACATTATTTTTCCAATATATTTGCACAAAAAAATTGAATGTTTTTTTCCAAATATTTATATCATTACTTTATTTTTGTGTCCTTCTGAATGTCACATCAATGTTTTTCACCCTCTCAAAATAATAATCGATGTGAAAAATATTTGGAACAATATCTAATTATTTTGATCCATTTAATTATTATTTTAATATTTTATAAGAGTGTTCCATATACAAAAACCATCTATGTCACATGTATACTATTTTCCTCCCATGCTTCAGTTGATAATATGAATTTTATTTTTCACAAACTGGACAAGATTTATGCCCCTTTACACATTATCAATACAAATTTTCCAATTATGGTAAGTCATTTACAGTGAACATAATAATTGTATATAGTTGAAAATAATCCATTTTATAAGAATGATAAATCCTATTATCCTTCTCCCGTAAATGTTTCAAATAATCAATTAATGGGGAAAAGAAAACATTAATATCATGTTCTTCATAATTGTTTTGTGAGGAAATTAATCTAAATATGAAATATTTTCTATTCATAGATTATTATAGAGATTATTGTAAAAATTAATAATAAAAATGAACACTAACAATGTGTTCTACTAAGGATTTTATATTGATTCAATTCATATGTTGACACTCCATGAATTATATTTATATCTTATTTTTAATGTATAAAATTGTTAATCATATTTATTCTACTATGGAAAATCAATGGATATCATAATTTTCCATCACATATCCTCTCATAGACATTTCATATTAACATTTTTCATCATTTTCATTTTGAAATTAACATTCTGAACATGTAATTATAAGAAGATTCCAAAATTACCTAACACGGTTCTCTGAAATTGACAAATTATCCTATGATTTTTCATTCTACATATACCATGAAATCACACATTTATGAAACTCTGATATAAATTCATATCCATTTCTATATAACATATAATCTTTTATTCGTAAATGTGTTTTGTACCCTAATACCACTGTGAATAATATTTAATTTGAATTATAATGTGAATCTGGAAGACCTTTGTCTTGAAGAAGAATGTCATTCAATAGTTATAAAAACCCTATAAAACTTTTATCCATCCATCCACTTTTCACCTTCATTTTAATAAATCCTAACACCATCGATAGAATCTTAAGTTCCATACAACCTGAATACAATGGTTTTCTAGTATAACTATATATATGCTAAATTTTTTATTCATTCTCAATTTAATCTACATTAATATCCTAAAATATTTTTTCAAATGGATCAGACATATCATCTTTTAAAGAATCATCATCAATAGGTTTGAAATTATACCTAGTTTCACCATGAAGAAACCAAGGTCTATAACTCTGATTAAAACTATGACTAATTAAATGATCATTCATATGTCTAATTCTTAACTTCTTCATGTTGAAAAATTTAATTCATGGAAAGAAAAATTATGTAGATTGGAAAATTTATTTTTGAAAATTTCTGAAAGGAAATATCACCTTCCCCATATTCCTCACTTATTCTAATTGCATTAATCCAACATCTACTCCTTATTATCTATAAAAAATACCAAAAAACTAAAATAATTTATTATAATTTCAAATTTAATTACATATTTACTATTATGAATAAAAATAAAAATTACATAACGTATTTTTCAAAAAAATATTAAATACAATGTATTTAATATAAAATATATCTTTCATAATATTAAATTATTATTTTTAACAAAAAAACCACAAATCATAATAAAAAAATCACTCATAATTTAAAAAACATATAAGATGTTTGAAAAATATAAAATATAAAAACAAATAAATTAGATTAATATTAAATAAAAATAATAAAGCCAAACAATAAATTGATATTTGGGCAAGTATGATTGAGAAGGCGACATTAATGGTAAATATTTACACATGACAACTTAAAATGTGTAGCATTGGGTGGTGAATAGAAGATAAAGGGACACTAATAGAAATATTTAATAAAAATAAAAATTAATGTAGAAATATCTTGGAATCATGAAAAATTAAAACAATAAAACAAACCATAAATTGATATGAAATCCAAGAAGACTGAGAAGTTGAAAAAAAAGGAATTAGTCACAAGCAGCTGACCACTAATGAAAGTGGTAGATGAAAACTCAATGAAAAACTGACATCAAATTAAATTTAAAACAACAAATACAAATATCTAGATTTGTTGTAATATTGAAGAAATAAACACTGACCATTTATTAAAATAGGAATCAGGTCTAACGATGCCAATGATAAGAAGCGTGAGTTGTGGTCTACGATGCATGACAGTGGGATAAGGTGTTAAATGCCAACAAAAAGATAAAATGACACCAAATAATAAATTAAACCACAAATAAAAATATATATAATTCAAAAAATAGAAAACATAATAACTAACCATAAATAGAAATCAAAATTTTGATAAGAAACACAAAGCATGAGCAGTTCTCGACTAATGGGTGACTGTGGATAGTGTTGGTGGATAACGAATGTAAAATATTATATAAAAAAATAGATTAATAAAGATACATTAGGAAATAAATCAATGAATTAAGATATTTTAATCCACAAATTGACAATTTTTAATGTCAGGGTTTACCATTTGAGCTAAAAATGAGAGTTATCTTATGAATGATAGAAAAAAAAGAATCCCTCTGATCATGATTAAAATTATAAATCAATTTCATGTTAGTTATACAAAAATTGAGATGGAAAATTAGATGTCTATCACCGGTTATTTTATAAAGACACGTAACATAATATTTTCCACATTAGTTATTGGATAAACAACACCAAACACCCATTAGAGTTATTTTTCATGTTGGTTATTCAATAAATAAGGTGAAATATTTTATTTTTTAGATTAGTTATAAATAATCGATTCATAAAAAACCAAAAAACATTTTTCATGTCATATAATAAATAAAGGACATGAAATAAATAGTTTTACACATTGATTATTGAATTGGGGATTTGAAAAATATTGATTTTTTATTTTTCGCATCGGTTATAGAAAAATGACATGAAAAATATGTTAGGGGAAATATATTTTTTTCTAGTGGGGTGTGATCCTCTATCTTATTATTCCCTAGGTTTGGAAATGTATCATTAACCCAACACCTAGTATGTGTGATCCCACTTATTAGCGGTTTATTCTAGATAAGGTTACATATATTTCATAGCCCCTAGAAGTGATACCTCACCAGTGTGTCAATACGTTTTGAGTACCATTTCATACATCAATAGAGAAATTCAAGAGAATATTAACCTATCTAATAAGAACTATTAGTTTTAAGAATACCAAAAGACTAAGTTCCCATCTATGAGGGTTTCCTTGTACCCTCATGTATATTACCTGGTATAAAATTGAGATAATAAACTCTCATTGGTAATTGAATTATTCTTTTATCATATCTAGGATATCATGTTTATCCTCCTTTTATTTACGATAAAGAGTCCACCACCTCTTTGATGTTTATTGTTTGGAAATTTTGGGGTGTTCTACTAGGTAGGTTTATAATCACCTATATATAGGATTTAACTACATGATTCATATATTAAGTAGTTGACATTCCTTTTGATGGGGTCCATGGTGGACCTGAATTAGGTGGAGATTAGTTAGACTAGATGAACGATGAACTGATCCTTGAGTTACCGTTTGATATAATTCTATTGTTGGTTAGTAGTATACTATCATTTATTATATTGGCACCTTTTTTATTATTGTACTATTTTTTATTACTCTAATCCGAGATTAGATATTATGTGTTCTCTTGTAGTAGAATTTTTCCTTCAACATTATACTCTTTTATGGTAATGTGTTTGTGTGTATGTACATTAGGATAATATCCCCCATGTGTTTGATATTCCTACATGGTTCTAGTCGACAACTCTTGGAATATTGGAGTTGAGATTGGGGTGTCACCCTCAATGTGATTCTAGTGTGGTTTTCCCCAGTGGGTCGGGTTATGATAGAGTGGTATCAATGCGATGCTATCTTAGGATATTTGTATGTAGATATTCTAGCTATGATGATTAGTTTGGAAACAAGTGAATTAGTGCTAATGTTTCTGGACTTTTTCCCTCATTCTATGGAATATAGTGATAGTGTGGAGGATAATTTATCCATTCACAAATACTTTGATAACATTATTGTCGAAAAATTATATCTATTCATTTGTTTCATAGAAAATATTGATACATACAACAGATATGAATGGGTTTTGTTTCCATTTCATTATTATTTTTTCGACCCATATATTCTATTTTGACTATGGTTCATATGGAATATTTTAGGAGACATCCAAAATAACAAGAATTGAGGATTATATAGAAATATTATGATGATGATCCACTTAGATAAATGAATTATGTCCAGGACCTATGTTTGAGTAATTTCCTCTAGGTTGATTATGAATAGTACCTCCACATATCGAATTTCTAGTTGTTTTATTGTAATTGGTAGATAACGTGCACAAGATAAGAATTGTTCATGATTTATATATACCAATATGACTCATAATTCATGAAAATCAAGACCCCCAAAAATTTGATGACCGACTCAAGGAAGAATAGTGAGTTTTTCACATTGAGTGGAACCTAGTTGACAATATGGCAGTCTTGGTGATGAAAAATATTTATGTTACAGTAAGGATATAGTATAGCATCATGATGTAGACACACATTGAATAAATTATCTCTTGGAAAGGGTTTGAGATAATTTTAGATAGTATTTTTATCCATAGATGTTGTGGGAAGTGTGTAACATACAGATTTATTTAGCATCATTAGGGAAACATTAAAACCTCCAATTACACATCTAAGATTAACAAAATCTCATGGTATTATATGGATATCTTTAATGTCAAATTGTTTTTAGAACATATTGTTTATCATGTCCATCTTCAAGATATCAAAGATATAGTAATAATACTTATCAACCCTTTTTAGGGTGTTTTGAAATAGCATGCCTTGGTTTTGGAGAGTTTCATAGCAAAGAATGAGATGGACATTGGTTATAGAAGATGGAAAAGTAGAGCTAATACCAAGGTAGATAGTTGTAGACATCAAGCATAGTCATCCAAGAACATCATGTTTCTTATAAGGTAGTGTTAGGATACTGGTTCAACCTTTATGGACTCACAAAGAGGTCCCCATCAACTGGGGGATTAGAAGGTATTCTCTTACGATAAAAGAATCCATATCATACATAATTTATGGACCCACAATGAATCAAAAAATGATATGGTCAATGGGTCTCCAAGGTAATGGTAATATATTGAGAAAGGAGGTCTGTATGTAAGAAGATGTGGAAGATTATCCAAGAGAGCAACAAGAGGTTCTCGTCTTTATGATCTATTGTAAGAACTTCCACCACTTGGTGTTCGAAATTAGGCTCAGGAATTCAATGGCTTGGGATGTGGACAAAAAAAATCAATAGATCCTTTCAACCTAAAGGATCTACGTATGAACCATGGAATGATCTATATTTTCTCTACTATATTTGAAAATTTTAATAGCATCAACGTGGTCTATTGTTTTCTTATTGTATCGATTTTTCATGACCTGAAAATTCCAATGGATCCTTTGGATTAAAATTTATAATTATAGACTCCCACTAGGGGAGATTTAGAAAGCATGAAATTATACTATAAGTGTTTCATAACACTATATATAGGGAGATTTATATGATATCTCTTCATAATAATAATGATTCATTATGATGTAATATTATGTATGAAATAAATCTATGATGTCCATGTGTAGATCGATTGTTTAAATAATATTATGTGATAAATATAGGTAGATGAGGTGATATTTACTAGTTTTAGGAAGAAGGAATCCTCAAAAAATTAAGATCTTCTCATATGCAGGAGGATACATTAAATTTTTCATGTGTTGGATTGTGTGACACTTGGAGTAGATGACTATGTGAGTTTTATATTGTTGGAAATGGTGGATGAGAATGAGGGTATAATTCCCCAAAAAATTCCGGGTTATCATATCCATTGATAGATAAAGTTATTCTTAGATCTGAAAACATCGACTATACAAATATATATTTTAATATATTATATGTCCTATGAAGAGATGTAAGAGTTGAAAGTGATGTTGGAGGACCTATAGATGAAGGGATAGGTTATACCCAGTGTGTTCCCCATCTCCATCCATATGATTGATTTCAATGAAGGTAGATGTCCAGTTTAGGTAGGTCATAGATTATTATCATCCAAATTAGATAAATAATAAGAATAATTTTCAAATTCCCCGAATTGACATCAACATTGGCCAACAAAAAGGGGTGAAGCAGTTCTCAAATATTCACCTCAGGCCGGGTTATCACCATCTTTGAGTTAGAGAGGAGAATATATCTAAGATTATATTCTGATATCACTATAGTAAAAATGAGTATTTCGTGATTCCCTTTTGAATGATGAATTCCCTTTCTATGTTAATAGGACTGATGAATAAAATATTTCTTCAGTTTGTAGAATGGTTCTTAGTGGTATTGATATATAAAATCCCCATTTACTCAACATCAGAGTAAGAGAATGTGTTATGTTTGTGGATGGTACTAGACAGACATAGAGGGTTCTATATTTTTGGAAATCCCTCAATGTTTCAATTGTTGTTTTTAGAGGTCCACTTTTATTGATTGTGAATATTAGTGTAAGGATTAGAAAAGAACCCAGTGAAGGTTGAGGTATTACTAGATTTCTAGTCACCAAAGAGTGAGATCAAAGAATGAATACTCCTTAGGTTGGGTGGATATTTCAGAATATTCATGTATAATTTTTCCAGAATCATATCACCCTTGACATACTTGAACCAAGGTGGAATACTTTCAATTTGATAGTGAAATGACAATAGTCTTTTTTGGAGTTCATAAAGAGGTGTAAGTGTTATCTCGTAATGATATTTCCATAGGAAGGTGTTTATTATGTGGAGTTAGGATATTCCACCAGAGTTCGTTGTGGATTCTTTTTTATATAGAGGTAGGTTGTGATTACATATTTGTTCTGATATCGAAGACCCCATGATTATAATTATTTTATCCTTATGTTAGTCTATGTAGCAAGAATATCCACCCATAAAACATGATGGAACTTTCTTATAGGGGAGTGATTCCTTTTCTATTATAACTATAAGAGTCTCACGTATACCTTCTTATAGAATGATATTCTCCAAGGATAGAAGTTATAAATGTATTTTCTACAAGATTATTATTTTGAGATATTCTATTATCATGGGAAAGTGGATATATTGGTGTATAATTTTAGTAGGATAATAATTTCATAGTTGTTGAGTGATGCATAATAGTATTTGACCTTAGTGTAGTTTTTATTTATGGATGACTAAAGGGAATTGTACCTCTAGTTGGGGGTTTTTCCCCTCCACTTCATCATCACATTTGGGAGGCACGACTAGTTGATATCTATTGTGAGGAATTATGTGACTAGATAACAACATGAAATCATTTTTTTAGATAATTTTAAGGTTGGGAGAACATTATAATTTTTTATGGATGGATAATGGTACAATTCAGGCTATAAGAGTAGGTTCTAATGGAGTTTCATACATCCCCAAAGAATTGAATCATTGTGTGGTGAAGATGTACCATGACAATGAGCATCAATTATTGTGTTTAAGGATAATGAGAAGTGTTGATGATTTTATCTCTTGAATCCTCACTTTAGAATAGGTGAAGGATGATCATCTAGTACAAGAGGGTTTATCCTAACCCCTTGAGGTTCTAGATTCAAATTGGGACAATATATCCACGGATATTGTGATTGGAATTATATGATCATCTAGAGGTCAAGACACTATTTGGATGATCATAGACTGATTCAAAATGTTCTCCCACTTACGATCTATCTATGAGTAGTTTTATTAGTCAATATGGGACAGTAATATAAGTGTATGATAGTATTGAGCCATGGAGTTACTTCGGTTATTATTTAAAAAAACGATCAACACTCCACATATTGAGTGTAGAGAGGATTGTAAGAGAAATTTGGGGCTCATTTCCCGATGTGCATAAAATTACACCCCCATACAAATGAAAAAACATGGAAAAATATTTATGTTTTGGAATCCATGGTACGATAATGTGTTTTATATTTTTTCCATAGGTGGGATGTTTAACATCCCTTTTTATAGTTTTATATAACAATTTATACCAATCCACTATCATTATTTCACCATTTAAGGGTATTCAAAAGATACCCTATAGGTCACCATTATGCTGGAATGAGCTTAGTGGGACAATGTTTATGGGTCTATAGCTTGTGTAAGATAAGATAATGAATATGTATATCATGCAAGAGTATATAGTGGCCACCAAAATCTTGGGGATGTCCTATGCAGACATACAAAAAAGAAATTTGGAGTTCTAAAAGGGATACCATGTGTTTCTGAAGGTCTCAAATAAGTGAAGACTTTAATTATTTTGTATAGTTAGAATGATATATTGAAGATTCATTGGCCATTTATAACTATTACACATATTATTTGTGATAGCATACCGCTTCGACTTACCATCGTAGTGATATCAGGCACATGATGTCTTCCACGTGTTGCTGATTATAAGATACATGCATAACCAATAACATATAATTGAATGCGGTGTACTAAAATTTGGGGATACAGTATCATTTTTGGAGTACCTAATGGACATTGAGGATTAGTAGTAGAAGATACTTATTTCGAGAGTGATTCCATTGGGGTATCATTATTTGTTTCAGAAGAATCTTCAGGAGAGCACATGAGAGTTGGAGAACTAGATGCTAGATCAGAACTCACACCTATTTGAGTGTGGTTTTCCTATTTGGGAAAATAATTACTAAAGTTTGGGAGAATATATTGACTCTATTTAACTAAATAATACTTTTTATTATTTCTAATAATATTTTTAGAGTAAGGCTTATAGTCGACATGGAATTATGATCCCTATGGAGCATTGATGGGGATATATTAAAAATATTAAATATCATATATCACAGACATGAATATTTTGAAAATAGTGTAATATATTAAAAAATGTTTCTCAGATGGGAAGAATGAGATCATCATTAGATCCAGAATGTGGTATTTACCCTCATCATTACATAATATTGGTCATTGATGGATGTTTTGGTAGAGCTTAGTTTTTAGTGGATATTGGATACTATAAATAAATTAGACTATTTTTTTATTTATGATCTAATTAAAATATAAAAATATCAAACACTCTATTTATAAAACTTCTATTTAAATCGATTTTTTTATCTGCAAAACCAAAGTGATTAGAGAAAATCTATCATAAAGAGAATCATTGAGTGTGATTTGATAGATTTTTTGTGATGAAAAACACATTGAATTCATCAGTAAACTATCATTTATAAATTTATTAATCATTGATCCATCCAATCTGAACTATGGATTTTATTTTTGTGGTCTAATTATTCATTCTAGATATTTTGAGTGAGGTACATAAATTAAATCATTTAGTAATTAATTCAATGACTTTTCATATAATATTTTTTAATTTTTTTCATAGAATTGAAAAGTATCGATTGATTTAAATCCCCCAAAATACTGAAACATCAATAAATTATTTTTTCCATGCATAAAATATATAACATTGATTTCTCACCTTTGTGTTTCATGGATTCCACCCTCTATTTTATTAGAGTTGACCAATAGGGTTTATTTTCCCAATTGTTTAGCGGTTTCTAGAAGCTAATTTAATTGAACAACATATTATGGGATCCACATATTATTGATAGAGGTTTGTTGTCACGACCCATCCTCGGGGCCCATGCCGTGACTACCCCAAGCCCGCCTTCCATAGGCCAGAGGCTGGTGACTAGTACCAAGGCGTATATCCTAGTAAAAAGGGAAGGCATTGCCTTTGTAAAATAAAAAAGCACCACAGAGTAAGCAAGCGGAAAAGTAAACACTATGTAAAAACTGAATACAACTAAAGTGTGGAAAGAAAGTGGGCCAGTATACAAACCCAAAACTGAAAGTAAAGTACAACTCGAAAGGGAAAACAACAACTAAAAAGTAAAAGCTGCTACGCCGAGATGTCCACTGGAAATCCCACCTGAATTGTGGGTACAGAGAGCTCCTCTACTCCTCGGGTCCCATCGTCCGCTCCGAGTACGTCCCGCCCAGTGGTCCAGCTCTAGGTACCGTCCTACTCGGCGAGCCTCAACCACGATCAACGATGTCCATCGTCTACATCCAACACAACGTAGGGCGGGCATAGCTCGTGCAGGGGTGAGTATAAGCTACTCATTAGGGACCCCGAGACCCCTGAAGGTCTCCCAAAATCCTCAAAGGATAAACCACAAAGGTAAGATACAATCACGAAGTAACGGCCGAAACTACTTAGGTATATGCCTATACATATACCTAAGTCATCAATTCCAATAAGCTCCAACCTCCGAGCCCAAGCACAACTCAGTCCACACAGGGAAGTATACGTATTCCACACAAGAAAGCAAATGTAATCCACACAGGATAGCACAAAAAAATCCATACAGGAAAGCAACAGGATTCAGCTCACACAGGTATACTTCTTCGAAAGACGATAGAGATGATCACTCATCCATTGAAGTCTTCGGACCCACAAAGGATCGATAGGTACTAACCCCCGCAAAGACCCACACAAGATCGGACCCACATAGGATTTGTAGGTGCTGGTTCACACAGGACCGCTGAGTGCTGACCCACACAGGATCAGACCCACACAGGATCGGTAGCACTGATCCACACAGGATCGCTGAGTGCTGTAGTCGTCGTCGTCGAATCCACTGAGGATCTCTGCACAGTCGTCGTCGCAGTCACAGTAGCAGTCGCAGCCAGCTCTAGGGTTCCCGCACACAGCAAGCTCGTTCAGGAGGGTCCGCTACACGAGCCGAGAGGCTGATACATAAACTGTCACAAAGTCTAGAGTTAAAGCATCCAAAAGTTCTGTATTGTCAATTGGAACTCAACGCAACAGACGGCGCGTCAATCGGACGCCCGGTCTGAGAGTTATTGGCTTTTTCGTCCCAGGGGCCCGGTTGGTTTTTAAGGAAAAACCAACCCGACCGTACTCCAGCTGCGTCCAAACCTTGGGCGGAGTATTCTAAATGATCCTTCTTACAAAGAGGAACTCAACAAAGTTGACGGCACGTCAATCGGACATCCGTAACTCAAGATATAAGCGTTTCCGCTCCGAGGGCCCGGTTGGTTTCGTGTACGAACCAACCCGGCCGAACTCAAAGTATTCCGAAACCTTGAGTGCGATATACCGAAACGACCGTCTCGATCCAGGGATTGCATCACCAGTGACGGCGCGTCGTTTGGAGGTCCGTAGCCCAAGTTATGGGCATTTGAACCCAAACAATTCGGTAACGGGGGTTTCGGGCCCGGGCCGACCCGGCCCGAGACCCCCCGGTTGGCCCGAACTAGGCCAACCCTCCCCGGACATGGTCGGTCCAGCCCGGCCCGGCTGGGCGCGGCCCGGCCCGGCCCAGTCTGGCGGACCGGCCAGGCGCCAGTCCGGCTGGACGCAGCGCGCTGGGCGCGCTACCAGCTCGGCCTTCGGTCGAGCTGTTGGAAAAAATGGGGGCGCCTGCCCCCCTTGTGAAATCGGGCCCCCCTCATTATGGGGGGCCATTGTTAAGCTAGCCGGGGGAATTTAATTCCCCCGGATTTCCCCTTTTCCGGCCGGCCCGACCTGGCCGGCCGGTTCCTTCTCAACAGGACAGGCAAAGGCCGGTCCCCTTCCGGCTTCCGACACCGGCGGCCTGGCTGGCCGCCGATCACCTTGTTCCGCCGCGGCCCGGAACCGGCCGCGGCCTTTGCCGTCCAGCGCGGTGCGACTGCACCGTGCCCCTTCGCCGTGGCCCGGCTCCAGCCGCGGTGTCCTCGGTTTCCTTCGACGCGGCGCGACGGCGTCACGTCCTTGAATTTCTTCCCACGGCGTGGCGTGATGACGCCGCGCATATCTTCCGCATGAAACCGCATGGTGTGACGGCACCACGCTTCCTTGTACCATCCACAAGGGAATCATTCATGAAAATATGGAGGAGGGTCGGCCGTGTTTGTGCGGACCGGCCCCCCTCGCGTTATTCGATATCAAATAGTCGAAAACCACAATGTTTGACATGCTATAATCAAGAACAGAAACATTTAATAAAATAACAATTAAACCCTACCTCGGTTTCAAGAGCGGAGCACGTCAACAAGCCGCGGAAGACAAGCATCGCGGAGGTCGAGCGTCGCGGAAATCGAACGTCGATTCCGTTGACGTCGAGGTGCGTCCGAAGGGGTAACATCGCTGGAGAAGCTTCATAAGCTGACGAAGAAAGCCCGAGGAGGAAGCAGCGTCTCCTTTCGTTGACACGGGAAGAAGATCGAAAGAAGCGGCATCGTCGATCTTCGGAAACACACTGGCTGCGAAGAATAGAAGAGACGACACGTCTGTCTCTTCTTATGGTGACAGCGTTCTTCGTCGGAGCCTAAGTGTTTTTCACGTTCTTCGTCAAGGTTGAAGAAGATAAAGAAATCTTCCCAATCATCTCAAGGTGGCAAAAGAAATCTAACCAAAATAAAATAATTCTAAGCCTTATTTTATTTACACAACTTCACCTCTTTGAATTTAAAAAGTTTGAAATTAAGAACTCAATTCAATTAATAACACAAGTTGTCAAAATTAATTAGAGTGGAGTTATTGGGGGGTTTAATGGAAGTTGAAGAGTTAGGGCTCGTGTGGGCGCCACCACGTTTAATCCTCTCAAGGGAGGTTATGTGGATGTGGGTCCCACCTCTAACTCCCTTCTGGAGGAAATAACCAACAAAGTAAAAAAAATAAATTGTGTTCCACAATTTATTTAACTTCTTCTAATTTTTCCCAAAACTAACTTTCATCCCGCATAAAATGAAACCTTAGAAAACGTCTCCTTAAGCGAATATTGGATTTGTGAGTTCATCGGTGCCCTCAGAATTCGATTCTTGGCACCGGTTCAAAAGTTAGAAATTCCCGCTCGTTCATTCACTGAACGTACCCGAGCCAAACCTCGGAAATTGATTCCGGGCACACTGGGCCTCAGAATCAGTTGCCGTCAGAAACCGCGATCTTGTAAAATTTCAAAGAAAATTAAGAAAACATTTCCCTTGAATTTTACAGGTCTTTACATTACTCCCACCTCGGGGCTTTACGTCCCCGTAAAGATACATCAAAACTAGGGAAACAAATGAGGGTACTGAGCACGTATCTGAGCCTCCCGCTCCCAAGTGCTCTCCTGGAGGTTCATGTGCTGCCATCTTATGCGCACTAGAAGAATCGACCATCAACGTAGGACCCGCTCCTGTCGATCCTCGATCTCCACCGGGACCTCCGTAAAAGTCGCCCCATCGTCAACGTCAAGCTCCCCATAGTCAATGATGGGCGTCGGGTTGTGAATGTATCTCCTTAGCTGAGATACGTGGAAAACATAGTGCACTCGGTGCAACTGAGGTGGTAGAGCCATGCGGTAAGCCACCTTGCCAATACTGCTAAGGGCATTGAAGGGTCCGATGAAGCACGGGGATAACTTGCCTCCACGGGCAAATCTCCGTAAACCACGTCGAGGTGAGACAGTAAGAAGACGTAGTCGCCATCCTCGAACTGTAGTGGCCTCCGCCTCCTATCAGCGTATGACTTCTGCCGGCTCTGAGCTGTCCTCATCCGCTCCTGGATGACCTGGACCTTCTCTGTCGTGGCCTGGACCATCTCTGGTCCCACAAGTGCTGACTCTCCAGGGTCTGTCCAGCACAATGGAGATTTGCAAGGTCGGCCGTACAACGCCTCGTATGGTGCCATCCCGATGGTGGAGTGGAAGCTGTTTTTGTACGCAAACTCCACTAAGGGTAGGTGGTCCTCCCAGCTACGACCAAAGTCGAGGACACATGCACGGATAATGTCCTCGAGAGTCTGAATGGTCCTCTCCGTCTGACCATCCGTCTGTGGGTGAAAGGATGTGCTCAGACGTAGCTGCGTCCCGAACGCATCCTGCAATCCCTTCTATAGCCGGGAAGAAAAACGAGCATCTCGATCGGAGACGATAGAAGATGGCACTCCGTGGAGCCATACAATCTCCTAAACATAAAGTCGTCCCAAGCTCTCCACTGAGCCCTGCTCTCTAATGGGTAAGAAGTGAGCTGACTTGGTGAGTCAGTCGACAATCACCCAAATGGAGTCGTGACCTATGGAAGTGTGTGGAAGTCCAGTCACGAATTCCATAGATATGCCGTCCCACTTCCACTATGGAACCTCCAAGGGCTGTACCAAGACTACTAGTACCTGATGCTCAGCCTTCACCTGCTGGAAGGTGAGGCATTGAGAAACGAACTCTGCCACAACCTTCTTCATGCCCGGCAACCAGTGCTGTCGTCTGAGATCCTGGTACATCTTCGCCACTCCAGGATGTACCGCCAAAGGAAAAGTGTGAAACTCTCTCATCACCTCCTCCCGTAAAGCGACTGCTTCCATGGTACGTCCTCTGAAAATGACGTCGTGCACTGCTCCAAAGGAGAAACCATCAGGTGCTTGTCCTGAGGATATCTGTGCATGTCGCATCTCACAGTCATCGTCCTCACGCTGTGCCTCTCTGACCCGCTGTAGAAGTGGAGGAGTGACTGTGAGAGACTAAAGGAAGGCTGCTCCATCTCTATCCATGAAGGATATCTGCAAAGAGGATAACTGCTCTGTCGCCTCCTCAAGTAGCTGAATGCCCGTCCTCCTACTGAGGGCATCGACTACCACGTTCCACTTCCCAGGAGTATAGACTATCTCAAAGTCATAGTACTAGAGGAACTCAAGCCATCGCCATTGTCTCAGGTTCAGTTCCTTCTACGAGAAGATGTACCTGAGACTCTGATGATCAGAAAAGACCGTAAAGCGCTCGCCCATCAGATAGTGCCGCCATGTCTTCAGAGCGAAGACCACTGCTGCTAACTCCAGGTCATGGGTAGTGTAGTTCTGCTCATGCGACCTCAACTGATGTGATCCATAGGCGATCACTACCCCCTCTTGCATCAGGAAAAAACAACGTCCAGTCCCTGATGCATCACAGTAGACTACGTACCCTACTCCCTCCTCAGAAAACATCAAGATAGGTGCGCTGGTCAATATCTGTCTCAGCTTCTGGAAGCTCTACTAACATCTGTCTGACCACACGAAGGGTTTCCCTTTCTTTGTCAAAGATGTGAGTGGTGCCACAACTCTAGAGAAGTCAGGCACGAATATTCGGTAGTATCCAGCTAGTCCCAAGAAACTCCGAACCTCCATTACGCTCCTGGGTGGCTCCCAAGCTAACACTGCCTCGATCTTCGCAGGATCCACTGCAACTCCCGCCTCAGAGATGACGTGCCCCAAGAAGTGGACCTCACGTATCCATAACTGGCACTTTGAGAGCTTAACATAAAGCTGGTGCTCTCAGAGTGTGTCTTGTACAACCCGTAAGTGGTGGGCGTGCTCCTCCTCAGTCGTCAAGTAAATCAGAATGTCGTCGATGAAGACCACGACAAATCGATCTAGGTAAGGCTGAAAGATCCTGTTCATGAGGGCCATGAACACTACGGGAGCATTTTTTACACTGAAAGGCATAACCAAGAACTCATAGTGGCCATACCGACATCTGAAGGTCGTCTTCTGTACGTCCTCGTCTCTAACTCTGAGCTGATGATAGCCTGACCTGAGGTCTATCTTCGAGAACCACTGTGCTCCCTTGAGCTGATCAAAGAGTTCATCAATCCTCGGTAGCGCATACTTGTTCCTCACTGTCACCTGGTTCAAGCGACGATAATAAACACACAGTCGCAAGATCCCGTCCGCCTTCTTGGCGAACAATATCGGGGAAGCCCAGGGTGAAACACTGGGTCGGACGAACCCCTTGCCCTGCATGTCCTTCAACTATACCCATAGCTCCCGAAGCTCAGAGGGGGCCATCTGATATGCTGGAGTCGATATCGGAGCTGTCCCGGGGTACATGTCAATATAAAAGTCTACCTCTCTGCGAGAAGGTAACCCTGGAACGTCATCGGGGAAAACGTCCACAAAAAGATCCACCCCTGCAGGAAAACCAGGACTCTGCACGTCAACTGTTCCTAGGATGAAGCTATCCAACTGATGAGTGATGGGCTATCCTATCCTCCGCGGAATTCCATCCTGCACTTCAAAGGCTCCCTTCTCGCCGGTGAAGGTGAACCTGCTCCCGTCGGTGCGTACACAACGCACTTTGCGCCTAAAACAGTCAATCTTTGCATGGACCATAGATAACCAATCCATGCCCAAGATGAAGTCGTAAGGCCTCGACGCTGCTACAAAAAGACCCCAACTGAAGCTCTGGCCTCCTAGAGTAAGCTCACACTACCGGAACCAATGCGTAATCGTCGAGTCTGCTCCCGTAGGAGTCTCTAGCCGTAAGGATCGAGCCAACAGCTCTATCGGAATCAACGAGCTCCAAACAAGGGCAGCGGCTATGAAAGAGTGACTCACTCCTGTGTCTATAAGTACTCCAGCAAAGTTGGAATAGACACAGATAGTACCTCGAATCAACTCGGGCGCGCCGTGGTCGTAGGCGTCTACTTCCTGGAGTTGTGCATGTCTCTGCCCTCCAGCTCCATGTGGTTGGGGTGGACCTCATGGTGGTGGTGGTGGTAGAGCCTCAAAGCGTCGCCCACCACCTGATGCTCGGCTAGCTCCTCTGCCTCGTCCTCCTCCTCCCTACGGACCGCCACTGTTGACCCTCTGCCTCTGCCTCGGTGGTCCCTCAACCGTCTGCTGCTCCTCGACATGGAGGGTCTGGCAGTCACGAGCCATGTGGCCCTGCCCGCCGCACGAGTAGCACTGTCTGCCTCTCGAAAGACTGGCTCCGCGCTGTGTGCCCCGCACTGCTGAGCCAATGTCCTGAGGTCGTCTGCCTGAGGTTCTGGTCTGCCCTGACCCCTGAGTCATCCGTCGACTGCCTGCTGCAGAAGACTCTGCCACGTGCCGCCCTGCGGTGGGTCTCGGTGTTGGTGTAGACTCAGCAAGAAAGCTCTCGATCAAAAGTTCCCACTCCAGTACTCCTGTCTGAGTCGGAATGCTGAGGGAGATCAGTGATGCCTTGATCTCGTGTCTCAATCCCTGCTCAAAGGTCTGGGCCCGGAAGAATGGGTCTCATACCATGTCGGTCGAGTAGCGCGAGAGATCTGTAAATCTCGCCGAGTACTGAGCGACCGTCATGCTGCCCTGTCGCAACTGAAGAAGCTCCTGAATGCGCACCGCATAGAGGGTGGCTGGGACAAACTCCGAGAGGAAGAGGCTCTCAAAGTCCGTCCAAAGTGGATATGCCTCATCATGCACCTGGAGCATCATGCTCCACCATCGTCTTGCTGCTGCGTGCAGTAGGCTCGCCGCGAGGATCACCATGAGGTCTGCTGGTGTCCTCACTAGCCTAAAAACTCGTACGACTGCCTCCAGCCAGTCCTCGGCTGCCTAGGGGTCCATCTCCCCATGGAACCTTGGTGGTCGCTGGCACTGGAACTCATGAAGTGCCCTGAGGCGACGTGCATCGTCAGTGGCTGGTGCTGGAAGTATCGGTGGCTCGGCGGGTAATGCTACCGCTGGTGCCACTGCTGACAAAGGGCCCTACACCGAGGCCTCGTCGCTCGGTGGGCTGTCGTCACACTCATCTCTCGGAACCCTAGCTGGCTGCCATCGTGGGGTCATCCTGAAAAGGAAATAGGTGCGCCACGGTCACAACAGTATACCTGGTGAGCTGATACAATGTAATCACAAAGAAAACTTGAAACACACACGCAATCAATGTTTTCGTGCATTAAGTCGGAAATCAGAAGTCAGGGTCCTAGTGTACGGATACGTCAGCCGCCGCACCAACACTGGACTCCCTGGACTGATAACCACACTCAATACTCTAAACATTATTGCTTCACATAGAAAAGATCAGAGTTCACGGTAGAACCGAACTCCTCTGATACCAATTTTTCACGACCTGTCATTGGGGCACGTGTCGTGACTACCCCAAGCCCGCCTTCCATATGCCAAGGGCTGGCGACTAGCACCAAGGCGTAAATCCTAGTAAAAAGGGAATGCATTGCCTTTGTAAAATAAACAAGCACCATAGAGTAAGCAAGAAGATAAGTAAACACTAAGTAAAAACTGAATACAATTGAAGTGCAGAAAGAAAGTGGGCCAGTATACAAACCAAAAACTGAAAGTAAAGTAAAACTCGAAAGGGAAAACAACAACTTAAAACTAAAGGCTGCTACGCCGAGTTGTCCACTGGAAATCCCACCTGAAGGGAGGTTACAGATAGCTCCTCTGCTCCTCGGGTCCCGCCGTCCGCTCCGAGTACGTCCCTCCCAGTGGTCCACCTCCAGGTACTGTCCTGCTCGGCGAGCCTCAACCACGATCAACGATGTCCGTCGTCTGCATCCAACACAACGTAGCGCGGGCATAGCCCGTGCAGGGGTGAGTATAAGCTACTCAGTAGGGACCCCGAGACCCCTGAAGGTCTCCCAAAATCTTCAAAGGATAAACCACAAACTTAATATACAATCATGATATAACGGCTGACACTGCTTAGGTATATGCCCATACATATACCTATGTCATCAATTCCAATACGCTCCAACCTCCAAGCCCAAGCACAACTCAGTCCACACAGGAAAGTATACGTATTCCACACAGGAAAGAAAACGTAATCCACAGAGGATAGCACAACACAATCCACACAGGAATGCAACAGGATTCAGCACACACAGGTATACTTCTTCGAAAGACAATAGAGATGATCACTGATCCATCTAAGTCGTCGGACCCACAAAGGATCGATATGTACTAACCCCCGCAAAGACCCACACAGGATCGGACCCACACAGGATCTGTAGGCGCTGGTTCACACAGGACCGCTGAGCGCTGACCCACACAGGATCAGACCCACACAGGATCGGTAGCACTGATCCACACAGGATCGCTGAGTGTTGTAGTAGTCGTCGTTGAATCCACTGAGGATCTCTGCACAGTCGTCGGCACAGTCACAGTAGCTGTCGCAGCAAGCTCTAGGGTTCCCGCACACAGCAAGCTCGTTCGGGAGGGTCCTCTCCACGAGCCAAGAGGATGATACATCAACTATCACAAAGTCTAGAGTTGATGTATCCAAAATTTTTGTATCATCAACAGGAACTCAACGCAACAGACGGCGCGTCAATTGGACGCCCGGTCTGAGTGTTATTGGCTTTTTCATCCAAGGGGCCCGGTTGGTTTTTAAGGGAAAACCAACCCGACCGTACTCCACCTATGTCCAAACCTCGGGTGGAGTATGCCAAAAGATCCGCCTCACTAAGAGGAACTCAACAAAGTTGACGGCACGTCAATCGGACGTCCGTAGCTCAAGATATGAGCGTTTCCGCTCCGAGGGCCCGGTTGGTTTCGTGTACGAACAAACCCGGCCAAACTCAAAGTATTCCGAAACTTTGAGTTCAATATGCCGAAACGACTATCTTTATCCAAGGATTGCATCGCCGCTGACGGCACGTCGTTTGGAGGTCCGTAGCCCGAGTTATGGGCATTTGAACCCAAACAATTCGGTAACCGGGGTTTCGGGCCCGGGCCGACCCGGCCAGAGACCCCCCGGTTGGCCCGAACCGGGTCGACCCGCCCCGGACAAGGTCGGCCCGGCCCGGCTGGGCGCGGCCCGGCCTGGCGGACTGGCCAGGCGTCGGTCCGGCTGGATGCAGTGCGCTGTGCGCGCTGCCAGCTCGGCCTTCGGCCGAGCTATTTGAAAAACGGGGGGCGCCTGCCCCCCCTTGTGAAACTGCGGCCCCCCCTCATTATGGGTGTCCGTTTTTAAGCTAGCCGGGGGAATTTAATTCCCCCGGCTTTCCCCTTTTCCGGCCGGCCCGACCTGGCCGGCCGGTTCCTTCTCAACGGGACCGGCAAAGGCCGATCCCCTTCCGGATTCCGACACCGGCGGCCCGGCTGGCCGCCGGTCACCTTGTTCCGACGCAGCCCAAAACCGGTCGCAGCCTTTGCCATCCGGCGCGGTGCGATGACACAGCGCCCCTCCACCGCGGCCCCGCTCCGGCCACGGCGTCCTCGGTTTCCTTCGACGCGGCGCGACGGCGTCGCGTCCTTGAATTTATTCCCACGGCGCGGCGTGACGACGCCACGCATATCTTCCGCATGAAAACCCGTGGTGCGATGACACCACGCTTCCTCATACCATCCACAAGGTAATCATTCATGAAAATATGGAGGAGGGTCGGCCGTGTTTGTGCGGACCGGCCCCCCTCACGTTAGTCGATATCAAATAGTCGAAAACCACAAAGTTTGACATGCTATAATCACGAATGGAAACATTTAATAAAATAACAATTAACCCCTACCTCAGTTTCAAGAGTGGATCACGTCAACAAGCCGCAGAAGACAAGCGTCGTGGAGGTCGGGCGTTGCGGAAATCGAACGTCGATTCTGTTGACGTCGAGTTGCGTCCGAAGAGGTAACGTCGCTGGAGAAGCTTCATAAGCAGACGTAGAAAGCCCGAGGAGGAAGCGGCGTCTCCTTTCATTGACATGGGAAGAAGATCGAAAGAAGCGGCGTCGTCGATCTTCGGAAACACACCGGCTGCAAAGAAGAGAAGAGATGACACGTCTTTCTCTTCTTATGGTGACGGCGTTCTTCGTCGCAGCCTAAGTGTTCTTCGCGTTATTCGTCAAGGTTGAAGAAGATGAAGAAAGCTTCCCAATCCTCTCAAGGTGGCAAAAGAAATCTAACCAAAATAAAATAAGTCTAAGCCTTATTTTATTTACACAACTTCACCTCATTGAATTTAAAAAGTTTGAAATTAAGAACTCAACTCAATTAATAACACAAGTTGTCAAAATTAATTAGAGTGGAGTTATTGGGGGCTTTAAGGGAAGTTGAAGAGTTAGGGCTCGTGTGGGACCCACCACACTTAATCCTTTCAAGGGAGGTTATGTGGATGTGGGTCCCACCTATAACTCCCTTTGGGAGGAAATAACCAACAAAGTAAAAAAAAATTGAGTTCCACAATTTATTTAACTTCTTCTAATTTTTTCCAAAACTAACTTTCATCCTGCATAAAACGCAACCTCGGAAAAGGTCTCCATAAGCGAATATCGGCGCTGCGACTTCATTGGTGCCCTCGGAATTCGATTCCGGGAACCGGTTCAAAAGTTAGAAATTCCCGCTCGTTCGTTCACTGAACGTACCCGAGCCAAACTTCAGAAATTGATTCCGGGCACACCGGGCCTCGGAATCAGGTGCCGTTAGAAACCGCGCTCTTGTAAAATTCCAAAGAAAATTATGAAAAAATTTCCTTGAATTTTACGGGTCTTTACATTTGTGATCAAGAATTGTGGCATAAAAGTGGATAAATATTTATAGAATAATTATATGTATGGATTGAGAAAGGCATTTTTTCATAACATAAGTGCATATTATGATGGGATGCGGTGAAGATCGTTTCTTCCAGAGAAGAACCAAAAAAAATTGACTTTTTACCAAGAATTGGTGATTGTAGACACAATTTAAAATGCATACAATACTTTTAATATAATAATATGAGGTTATAGTTTTTGATTTGAAGATGTGTAGAGAATATGTAATTTCTAGAAAATTCCAATATAAACGGTTTACAGTTTAAAAGAAGACAAATCGTGTAGACCCCACCCCGTGGTGCTAAGTTATTTGTTTGAGAAAAATATCATATGAATGCGTACTTGGTCTACATTCCATGTGAAACCTCTGCTGGTAGTTTATCATGTACTATATGGGGTACACATAGACATGCATGGTTAGGGTACACAAATATAGGTAGACTGAAGGACAATGATCAGAAAAACTAGACTCAAACATGATCATGGTTGAACATAGTGGGAGACATAGTGTGGGCCATGAAAAAGTTATGTAATCCTATAAAGGAAGTTTATATCCTTGGATTTCCTCATTCTGGTATATGATTTAGGTGGAATGTTCCCTTAGTCCGTCCTTATGAGGGTATAGGTAGCCATCCCATGCAGAGTATTGGATGAGAAATCCTTTCAATGGGAAAGTACATGATTGATTAAAGTATCCCCATGTAACGACCGTGTTTTGATCATCTATCACATTATTCTCTATGTTGTGTTAGGTCTCTCGTAGCATCAAGTCAGACAAGTTATTCCCCTTCCTAGTTGTTAATTCTAGATACAATTAGATATTCCTCATAGAACCTTTTAATGATAACATACCCATGTAATTATATCTTATCAGTTCAATTTTATAATATAATAGAGAAATTATTTTTGATTATGACATCTTAGATAAGCTTTATCTGTGTCAGAAAGACAGGAGGTGTGATTTCTCTTAGATAAGAAATACGTTGGAGCGTTGATCGTAATCCCTTAGCAGGCAGCGAGGCTGTGAACTCACCATGAGCATATCTTGGTTATCTATTTTATTCACCAATTTTTTTATTTATATATGAATACATATTTGATGCTTTATGTTTGGTGATCTTAGGGTATTATACTATATATGTTAATACTCACCCTTTCAGGGGATCTTCTGACATGTGCCTTTTCTTTTGTTGACAACATTCCTTTTGATGGAGTCCTTGGTGGAATAGGAGGACATAGACCTTAGTTGGTCAAGATGTACTATTCAATGATCCTGATTTTTTAGATTTTATGCTATTGACTTTTTTAGTAGTCCAAAATCCATTATAGTATTTGTGGGATAGTATTTGTCCATTTTTTCATTTTCTTTCTCTTTTCCACACTCTGATATGGGATTAGATGTTATCTATTCTCTTATAGTATCATTTATTTACCTTATATATTATATAATTATTTAAGGATGTGTCTATGTGCACATGTAAATTAGGATTAGGCACCCCATGCATGTAATATTCCTTCTCAAGATATAAAATGACCCATACATTATATACAATTATTTTACATCTTAATATTTTATTATTTATTTCATTATACAAAAAACAGTTAAGGAATATAATGGTTTAGTGTGTTTGAAAATTTGAATATATAAAAAACTAATTAATAAGTGATCTACATCATCACCCACGTAAATAATCACAACTATCACCCTTATTTGGCATATCATACATAATACCATTATTCATGACATGGGTAAAGGAAGGAAAATAAGTTATAAGCTCTGATTCCAAGAAAAAGTAAACAGAAAGATGAAAATATAACACTAGAATAAGTGCATGTGAACATCTGAATAATATTTAAAAACCATACCCACCATATCATAGATCATAAAAATGAGTAATAGAAAAAATAATCACTATTTGGAAGACATAAATAATAGTTTAATCAAATAATGTTAGCTATGATGGCATAATACTTCCATAAAAATGATTTCTGTCATACACGTAATAATTTAAAATATTATGTCAAGGATATCCACCAAAATATTAATTACATGCCTGGATTGATCTAACAACATATGTACCTACTTTGGGAATGGAATAACATCAATATACCTTTTTTAAGGCTCGAGATAACCTGTTGTTTACCCTTTTTTGGACATGGGATAACCTCTTGTGTACCCATTGATCTCATAGAAAATTTAATCATTACCCAATGAACTGGAGAGAGATATACATCCCAACATTCACATGATTCATTAATTTCTATTACAAATTATCAAAAATCAATATTAATATCATAAACCATGATAAAATTCGTTTCATAAACATTTTATCATAGCATACACCATATAAAAAATGGTGTTTCTAATCATCTAATAAATTCATCACATATTAACCCATTGAAAAAAATAGGTTTTACAAAAATATCATCATCACAATTATAAAACATGAAGAGATATAATAAGGACGGTTCAAATTTATCACATCCCCATTAAAACATAACAAAAGATAAATTTTATTTGTCATTGATGAACAAATATTACTAAAAAATACCATTAAAAATTTCTTCCAAAAAATATCCTTTCCATTTTCAAATCACATATTTTAAATCAAAATATTTTAAAAATATTAAATAAAAATATTCCTTGGGAAATAACCCATGAAATACATAATGTAAGAATGAAATCATTGATGTATTACGATGTAAAAAACCATTCATTTTTTACATGTTAAAATAATGATTCGTTTAAATTTTTGATAAAAAGGAAAGTGTATATCATTTTGGAGAATGCCATGAATATTAACTTTAAATTTTTTTTTGAAAATTCTAACATTTTTAAAAAATAATTTCTTAAAATCATATGATAATATTAAATAATTTTTCAAAACATTTTTTAGAAAACATTCACATAGAAGTGGAATGATTTTCGATTGAAGATAGATATAATGTCGATTTCCATTAAAAAATAATTTTGAAATATTTTGTTTTTAAAGAGTGTAAAATGAAATGAAATATTTTATCTAAATAAATATCTATAGGATAAAATTTTCCTACTATTTTTTATGTATGTATCATAATATTTCATCATCAAAAACATAATCATAAACAATCTTGACAATCAATTAGATCGAAACACAAACCTTTACCACAATTGTGAATTTTGAATCATAATACCTATGTAATAAATAAAGTTAGATATATATATATATCCCATAATATCATGATAAAAATCATAAAAGAAATTATATTATAGTATATACACCACACAAAATAAACAACTGATGAATATTGAATCATTCACACAAAAATAAAAGTGAGACAAAAATAAATTAACTTAATTCTTTGACATCCTTCATAAAAGTTGAAACAACCGGTATAATAAAAATATTTTTATCAAAAATATATTATAGAACTAGAATTATATATATAATACAATATATTATTTATTTATGTCAATTTATTACCAATTTATTAATAATTATTTTTTTTAATTCATTTTTTGGTAACAACAATATAATTTTTTGTGCAAATTTTGGTTCGATATTTACAGTACTTTTACTTTGATAAAGATTAAATAATATCTATAATATTAAACATGATATAAGTATAATTTATATTACATAAATATATATATTAATCCATAAAATTTAGATATATAAAATGAATTAGATCTTTCGTTTAGATGATAGGTCGTGCGTACACATGACCACATATTATATATTTTCGACGGATAAAAAAAGAAAATAATTTATCCCATTTGTGGTATCATTTTTTAATAACATATATCATATATATTCAATAAATATATCCTTATTACTATCTATTCAAAAATAAAATAGAAAAATATATCTCAACGCGTCATGGTGGCAGCCATCCACATGTACACCATAGAGATGTTATCATTTTACCACATATAGGATATTAAGAATAAATATATGATATTATAATAATATAAGTATAATTATTTCATAAATATACTTTACATATATTAAATATATTATAATATCCTTCTGTTTCAGGCGGTGATGGAAATTAGATTACATCGGTTCATGATGTGATAGAATGTCATTCACATGTATGGCTTATTCATTTCCTTTTTGATGGAAGACAATATGTATGTAAGTTATTGAAATAAAATAATGATATATTTTTATTTGATATATAATTAATTTATTATTTCACTATATTTTAGGAACATCTTATGGTGGTGAAATAATAAATAAAATAAAACATTCAGGTTATGAACGATACCTCTTATTTGGGAAATCCCCTTAAGTTAGCACCAAAATCCTTCTTAGGAGGATTTGCTAATGAAAATAAGGAATAAATTACATGGTGATGGAAGAAATAGTTATTGTTTAGTAGGTATTGGATGAAGAAAAATTATCATTTAGATTTTATAGGATATGAGAGGATATGTCATTTTATAAGTGGGGAACTGAACCCACATGGAAAATACTAAGAAATATTCAAAAAAACAATCCACATTGATAAAGTTATTACAAATAAATATGATTCAAAATTTCCTTATATTATATTTTGAGACATTTTAAGGATTAAATATAGCTATAAAATGGAATTTATCTATGTTTTACTGGAAAACATACCCTCATCTTTGAGTTTATCCCCAGATAATCCCATTTTAACCTTAACGACAATAATTAATTTTCAAAGCATTTACTATTTATTGTGAAAAAAATTAGGAAGACCATAGTATAACATATTAAAAATTCAGATTCAAAATATTGAAATAATTTTTCAAAATACAATTCACATAAGTGGAATAATTTAATTTAAGGTATAAACTATATGCATAATGAAAAAGAGGGTTTCCAAAATATGTTTTTATTAGTATAAGATATTTTTATGTTGAAATTAAATTTGAAATTTATTCCAATAAAAAATTTTACTAATAGATAAATAATAGATCTACTTTTACTTTTCAAAACATATTTAAATAAAAATAATCTTGTAATTTCATTAAAATGAAATATTTGTTTTTATTAAACAAAATTTCTTTACCATTCATCAAGAAATCAAGATTTTAAGAAAATTATAAAAAATTTACACAAAGATAATTTATAAATTTAGATTTAAATTGTTTTTTATTTTAAAAAAATTAGAAATTCAAAAAATTATATTTACTGTTTTTCACAAATAAAAAGGAAAGCATTGTTTCGAGAAAAACGTACTCTCGAAGCATCGAAATACTTTACTAAAAAATATGTACATTTTTATCAATGTTTTTTCATTATATTAAACCATTATACTTACTTTAAAAAATTAGTTTTTTCCTATATCTTTAGAAAACATTAATTTCTAGGTTATACTGGTCATGTTTGAATTATAATATTAATACTATAGCTTAGTTCTTTAAAACTAGTTGTCACATGTAATGTAAGCTATCAAAGAAAAATAAGTAATCATTCTACCTCTTCATATCCAATGTTTCAATGTAACCTCTTCAAATTGAAGGTTTTATGAAAAAACATTGACCAGGTGAGTGATCTTGTTTTATATAACATTCTTTTTTATGATCTATAATCTATAGAAATTTTTCCTTGTATGGGTGATACTCGTGCGATGGAAATTTCATAGCACGTGTATAAATTTTAGTAAAAACATTGGCACCTGAGTACTTCATAACAAGAATAAAACACTAAGGTAATACTTTTTATTTGTACACAAATATTGTACATATAATCCGAGAGTGAAGAAGAAAAATTATTGTAGTAGATGTGTGAATGAATATGTATTCTCATACACATGTGATTATATAATCACTTGAATAATTAATAAGGTAGTGTATATATTCTTTGGAAGTAATATTTGAAAAATTATTTTTCATGCACATTAACTAATGCATTAATAATATGATAAGACCATTCAATGTATTGTACGAATGCATGAAGTTCGAAGAATAGAACACATGAATACTATTTTTTATGAATTGGGAGTAGTGATTTGAGACTGAATATTGATAAGTATTTCAGAAAAAAAAAATTATATGAGTGTTTTTAGAGATAAGTGAGGCTAAGCCTTCATCAAAAGAAATAATTTTAGGTTGAGTAGTGTTTCAATGAAGTAGTTGATTAATACTATGATCATATTTTTTTAACAATACCAACATCAGTGAAGAGGAACATGATTTTTTACATGTGACAGTGTGATATAAAAATCCCATGGAGGAGGACCATCAATTGATTTTCCTATAGTGGTAAATGATTTTTGAAAAAGAAGGCTGCAGGTGGGGGGTTTAAATAGTTGTTGGACATTGTAATCGAATGGTCTAACCAATCACTTTGAGGATGGTTGTTTTAGGGGTCTAAACATATTTTGAAGGTCAATTAGAACTTGTGGGGTGGGGGGGGGGTATAATCAGTTTGTAAATTGGGGGTATAACCCATCACTACTTTAATCACCTTCCTATATAGTGGTGAATCCATGTTGGAGGGTTTGACAAACACGACAAGGAGTTGGTATTCATACCAAAAATTGTAATGAAATATGAATTGTGATTTCATTATTTTAATTTATTTCATGGAGAGTATGAAACATAATGATGTGGGATCAAGACATTATTATACCATGAAGGTTGTATTTAAAGTAGAATAATTTATATAAACTATTTACCAATGATTCAACCCACCACTCATTGATAAGTTACATATCCTTGGAAACTAAAATTGGTGTTAGAGGATTGTAACATATGTTCATATAAAAAAAATTAGGAAATAGGGAATTTGAATTCAGTGAATGTCCATGGTATTCCAACATTTTATGGAATTAACTTCCACAATTGGAGGAATAATATTCTTATTTACAATTTATATCTTTGGCTAGATATAATAGATGAAGAAATAGTGGGATTCACACTAATGGAGGAGGATGTTTCTGTGACTCAAGATGGAAAAATAAATCTGTAAATGATGAAAAGGAATAAAATAAATTATTGATGGATTAATTAGAAAAGTTTTACACTAAGGTGATAGGTCTCTATATATCCTAGGTGATCTGGAATAAAATGAGAAGTATTTGTGAAGGAAATTTTACATTCAAAGAATATAAGATTAAAATTTCGAGAATAAAGTTAAAATATTACTTCATGATTAATGATGAAATAATTTATGAGTACTTAAAAAGAGTAAATGATATTAGAAAAAATATAAATGTTTTTGGTGAGAAGCTAGATGATTTTACAATTGCAAATAAGCTTATAGGAATTTTTCTAGATATATTTGACATAATTATTTCCTCTCCAGAATAGTGATCAGATCTATCATTGGATTAACTTCTTAACACTCTCATGTTATATGAATTGAGAAAAGTTGAAGAATTCTAACAAAAGGATAGAGATGATATTTAGTTTGAGTTAATGATAAAATGTTAAACTAGAATCATATAATAACCAAAATCAATTGATATCTAGGATAATGTATTTGAAAAAGACTTCATTCAAATTATGGGATTTTTGCAAATAATTTTTAAATGGGGTTGATGGAAAGGAAATAATAAACAACCAAAAAAGTGTTTAATATTTCACAGTAGTGGTCATTTTTTTTGAAAATATCCAAAAAATATGGATGATTAGACTGACTTGGATGAATAAGATAAGAATTACCAGAGAAGAAATTGGAATAATTATAAGAAATAGTTTACTTACATGAAGAGAAATTCAATGAGTATATAAATGGTTGAGTTTTAACCTAAATTAGGGAGTTAAAATATGGAATACATTATATCTATCATATGTTATGTATTGGAATGTCTAATAAATATAGAGACTCATTTGAGGAGATAATGGTGATGAGAGAACTAATTTATAAGTGAGGATAAATGAAAATATCGAAGCTTCTATGGTTAAAAATATACAACTCAAGAAGGAAAAGAAAAAACAGAAGAATATTTTTTACAGGATACTCTTATAAATTAAAGAACCTATTAAGAAATATGAGATTAATCTTAATGAAATAATATAAAATAAGATGATAATATCTGAATTAGAAGGAAATCAGAAAAATATTAGAAAGGAAGATCCTGAAAAGGAAGAATCATCACTTCTTAAAGAGAATAATTAGAACCGAATTTTTTTTCGGAATTTGGGAATGTTGTTTTTGATCATTATAAAATAATTGTTGATAAAGGGGAAGAATGATCTAGGACACAATCTATGTACCTTATATCTCAATGTGAGTTAAATAAGTTAAACAAATATTTCAGAAAAATTTGTTGCGCTTAAGGGTGAATCTTCTAAATCTGTTGAGAAGAATGGTCCATTAAAGAAAGGATGATTCTAGACCAAATAAACCTCAGTGTATATTTTTAATTTCTAATAGTATAGATCTGAATGATAAAACCTAGTCCAACTAGTCCAAAAAAACAAATGAAAAAATATCTTCCATAAAGGAAGAGTGTAGTAATTCATCCATAAGTTTCCTTCATATGTAGATACATCAAAAATATATTAAAAATAAATAACTACAATAATCTGAGTGAAACCATTATCCATCTGGAAGACCAATGTTCAAAGGATATTGTTGGTGTTGTGGTGAGTTTGTTCATAAAGCTGATTCATTCTAGTACAACATGTTACTACCATTGATAAGTCATAGATGAAGGGGTAGAAATGATAAATAGATGATATTTTATTTTCAGGAAGAAACGATTATGATCAATACATAATCTAAAATGTTAATGTAAAACTTATATGAATATTTAAATGAAGTTTGTGGTAGATGTCGTCAAGAAGTTTACAAAGCATTGAAATGTAGAGCTATTTATCTAGTCAGACTTCTAAAAATGGATACTAGAATAGAATACTGTTAGTGAAAAAAGATACAGTCACCAATGCATTGTGTGAGATGATAAAATAATTTTAAAAATATCATAATATTATCAATGAAAAATATATTAAAACAATTGATTACTTGAACATTATAAATTATTTATGGTGGTAACAAGTTTGAAATGGAACAAAATATTGTAGGATACTTATAAAAACCCAAGAGAAAAAGGATAATAGTTCCAAATATGATTTTAAAAGGGAGAAAGGAAAAGAATGGTTGAGGGGGAACTATTAGCTTGAGTGTTATTTATGGGGAACAAATAGGCCCCTCTTTATTCCCTTATATAAATTATTTTTTACTAACATGATTGTAATTATTGGAGTTGGATGTATCCCAAGAGGGGGATCATAAATGATTTAAAACTATCAAATATTCACAATCTTTTGAAAATGTTGATCAACATGAAATGCATAATTTTATTATTTTGAAAAAATATTATTACCAGAGACTTGATATTAAGCTAAAAACGGGGAGTTATATGTTTTTTCACTTGAACATTTTGATTCTCTTGTTGATAGATGTGGAGAAAATCTCTAAACAATCCTACTCAATATATCCCTTATAATTTATATTATTGAAAAATGTTTTAGAATGGTATAAAATTATTGAATTTGAATAAACTTGATGCTTAGGTGACATCTCTATTATTTTAAACCACATGATTTCTCACATAAAAATAGATTAGATCAACTGAATTCTCATTTATTTTTTTGAGTATAGTTTCATTCTTTTAAAAGAAACATACATGGAGGGGAATTGTGATGAAATTTGAACTTTTAAATACAACTTTGTATTCACTACCAGTAATAATGAGAATACAAATTAAATTTAATCACATTAGAGTAGTGGAATAAAAATAAAAATGATGATACTAAAGTTTCCAGTGAATTTAATTTCGTTTCATGTTCTTGGGATAATATTTCACAATGTTTAATGGTTCCTAAATGTGATGATTGTAGATATAGTCTTTAGTTTGAAGACATGTGTTAGTTTTTATTGAGAATGAAAGGTTTATCTCCAAAATTAATAAATTTGATGAATAATGATTTTTATGGAGGTGGATATTCTATGTTGCTTTTTAAATTCATATGGAATTTGGATATGTTTTTTGATAAATTATGTTTTTATCATAAAAGGGCCAACAACAATGGATAGCAAAGGGGGACCCACATCCACTACTTAGGTGGGAAGGTGAAACCTTGTCAAGGACAACATAGAGTCATAGGAAAAGAAATGGGTGTCTACACAGTGGTTCAAGGGAGAAGCGATCAGCCAGTATTTGAGGTGGAATGATGGTAGGGGAGGGAATAAATTCAGGGCAGTCACAATAGGTTATGTATACAGTTTAGTAACCAATTATGGACCACTGAGGATATGGCTAGTATTATAATAACGTGCCCAACTGGTTTCAAATTTTATGTGGAATCATCAAGTAATTTTAAATGTTGTCACATTTAAAATTATCTATAACGAACATAGGATTACCAACTCAATATATCCCATCTATCTGATTAACACCACCACATCGACTTGCGCCTCCTACCACCACTAGGAGTCAATTTCATAAAATTCAACCATGTAGCGTTGTCTGTTGAATCAAAATGATCCTTAAAGATCTTTTTCAACATATTTTTGGTTCAAACATGATATAATATTCATGAAACTACATTTTCATGACAGGGTAATGAAGAAACCAAAGAAAACAAATGAAACTATCTAGTTCTCTGAAGTTAGTGATTTCTCATGACAGTTATACCGAGGTAGTGAATGCATGATACAATTAAATGCGAGGATTTTTGTTAATAAAAGAGCACTAATTCAGTGGAATATTATATTCAAATAACATTTTTGGGGATCCTTTTTCATTTTAGATGATTACATTTAAGAGAGATAGAATTTTATAGAGTTGAGGGAAATTACGAGTAGTTCATGCTCTCTGTATTTGCGATGGAAGGTCTATGTGTTTGAGTTGAACATCCATATACGTGATCACATGAATATGGATTGATATTCCATGAACCAGTGTAAAAATAAACACTATATTACATGATAATGGTTTAATAATCTATGTATTATTTAACTAGAGGAAGGATGTTGTCAAATTTGTTATGATTATGCAAGGAGTTTTATAAAAATTCATGAAAAGAAATTCATTCATGAAGGAATTATCATATGAATGGTTTTTTGAATATTTTTTTTGGTTGAGAATAATACATGTATTATTTTAGGAAGTGAATCATCACGTGTACGAAGAATAATTTCATATAATGGTGTGTTAAAAAAAGACAATTTGACACACAATTACCTGATCTTCACGAATGAAGTGAAGTAGTGGACTATTAATATTGAAATGTTTATGTGAATTATTTTTTCATGAATATAGGATGAGAAAGAACTGTACTTATATGATACTGATTGCATACTTTGTGAATAAATTTTAGTAAACACATATTCATATTATTACAACATCACATGAATAAAATAAAAAGGTGAGAATTTTATATATACTTAGTCCAAGTATATTTAATCAGACAGTTAAGAATAAAAATTAAGGAAGTGCATGTGTCCAAGAATATATATGCTCAGACACATGTGATTACAAAATCACTTGAAGAAAAAATAATCCTATGTATATAAACATAAGAAATAAAAATTTACAAAGTATTTTCCATGAAAATTAATTAATTCATGCATAAAATGGGAATATCATGCAATGTATTAAAAAATTCATGAAGTTTGATGAATGAAAAAAATAATTGTTTTTTATGAGTTGGGTTTGGTGATCTGATATATAATCTAGAGAATTATTTTAAAAGAAATTTATATCTACATTTTTTAGTGATTAGTGGTGTAGGGTCTTTAGAAGAAGATACAATTTTGGTTTGATCACTGTTTCATTATGGAAGAAAATAATGTATTGTGATTAAAATTTGACTGATCAAGAACATATTCGGTGCAAAGGTACATGATGTTGTTAAAAAAGTCAGTGTGATCAAACAAGATCAAGGAAGATAATCTTTAATGGATATTTCGATAGTGGATCAATCTATGTGAATAATAAGACTATAAGTGTGGGGTGTGCCTAACTGGTAACTGAATATAGTGATGGGGGTGGGGTCTAACCAATCTCTATAAAGAATTCGTAGTAAGGGGGATGGATAAACAATTATTGAAGGATGATTGAAATTGGGTGGTGTAACATGTTTTTAACTAGCAGATATAACAAGTTATTGGGGTAATCACCTTCTAATATAGTAGAGAATATTTTTTAGGGGGTCTAACTAATACAAAAAGGAGTTGGTCTTTTTACGGATATTTGTAAATCTATCTATGTTGTTATTTCTTTGTTTTTATTTCTTGGAGGGTAAAGATGAGTATTATATTTGAGGTATTGAGACATAAATGAATACCATAGGGTTAATTGAAAGTATAATAATTTGTAAAAATTGGGCACAACTAACTCACCACCCTCTTAGTTATAAAAAACCGATCCTTGAATGCTAAAGTATTGAGTAGTCATTATCTTCAATCAAATCCAACCATATTCTCTAGTGTATTGTAACCTCTTTCTTTGTGAATATATAATTTAAAAACATCTAATAGGTATATATAGAAACAATTTATCCATAAAAATAATTTATACTTAAATATAATGTAAAGAGCACCGTTGATAACTCTAAATCATGAGTTTGATAATTTATCTCATGACCAATCAATTACCATGAAACATAAGATATAACCATGTAATTGTACATGAAGAAGCATCAAATTCCGTTCTTTGATGAAGTATTATATATCCCAAACCATTATCTACTATAGGAAAATGTAATCAGATGTTTGATAACTAATATTTTCTTTTGTTACGTGAAGTTTCCCTCAAATTAATCTACCCATAAGAGCATGGTTCCCTTCCAAGTTAACCAGGTGAGTGTATTAAATCGTCCTAATAAATTATACACAAACCATAGATAATATACATATAAACCAACAAAACTATAGATCATAGTAATATTGGTTGGTCTAGGCCAAATTTAAATAGCTTCTTTATATGATATATCAACTTATATACCCTCACATGAGATTATATGACCCATTAATGAAACCTTTTATAGCTAAAATTCATATATTGTAATTTTTTAATAAATTTTATTATTCTCTAGGGTAATTATTCTAGTTATCTTATGATACTAATATCATTTCATTCTCTTTAAATATATAAAAATATCATCAATAAATACTACCATGAACTGATAAAGGTGCTATCAAATGACTAATAATTAAATCTATGAATATAGTGAGGGAATTAGTAAGACCAAATGGAATCACTACATGCTCAGAGTACCATACCTCTTATGAAATATTGTCTTAGATATATCCTCCTTATTGAAACTCAATTTATGTTATCTTGAAGAAAGATAAATTTTGGAAATGTATAGACCCCAACACAATTGATCAAATAAGTCATAAATATTAGGTAATTGATAATTATTATTGATTTTTATACTTTTCAATTCTTAATAATCAATGTTGTGTCACATTGAGTAATATTGTTTTTCTTAATGAAAAGAATAGTTAAACCCCAATGTGCCACAAATGGATGAATAAGTCCATTGTTGATATTATCTTGGAGTTTCATCTTCAATTTGTACCACTCAATTAGGTCCATTATATACGGAGTCTTTCAAATAGATGTAGCACTGGGTATGATGTTTATTGAGAACTGAACTTCGCAATTCGGCGGAATACTGTGAAATTATTCTAGAAACACATAAAAAAACTCCCACAAAATATGTATATTATCAATGTTGATTTTCTCCACAACCATAGGAGATAAACACCTATTTTCAAAAGGATTCTTGACCCATACAATTACAATGAATTTCAACAACATTTCATATTTATTGTAACAATAATATATGATCCTAGGTTGGTTTGGAATATCCAAAATGATATCCTTTATTGGAAAATTAATGTGGTATTTATGTATAGAAATATAATCAATGAATAATATATTCAGAAAATCATGTAGAGGTGGAGTAACATGATTTCGAGGAAGCACATTCCCACAAACTGTAACTGGAGAAGAATCACAGACTTGAGATGTGATCAGTGTACCATATTTTGTTTTCAATTCTAACTCAACATCTAATTCTTGGGGTGGTATTTTCATTTCTTTAGTAAATTATTTTTATATAAAAGAGTTGGTTGTTCCCAAATCAAATGATACATTAGAAGTTTTAGATTGGATGATTAGTATACCATTCACCACATCATTATTGTACCCCACATTTAAATTAGTTATCAATTGATATTTTCATATGTTTCTTATCTGAAGTTGTTGTTAACATCGATCTGTTTCATTAATGTTCAGATTTGAGAAATTGTTAGTATAATTTCTGAACTCATAAAATTATAAGCGCATTATTTTTGGTTGTTCATTATGTAGAGATTTATATTTATTTATAAAATTAGTTATCTTATTCTTAGCTCTTCATTATTCAACCACTTTATGAAATTCATTTCAACTCATATGAAATTTTTTAGTCCCCTTATGTCAAATTTCCCCAAGATCTCTTTCCACACCTAGATCATGAATGAAATACCATCTTATTATCTCAATGATTTTTAGATTTTCCTTCAAACTACATATTTATTTTCTTATAAAAACAATGATATTGATGGGTAACTCCAGTATTTATTTCCACCTAGACCTAAATTTTAGTGATTTCCCCATAGTAACTAAAATCCATTACTGTTCACACCCTTCAGAGACTTGGTATTAAGTCAGTTATGATTTGATCAACTTTACCTTCATGTTTAATGATAATAACATATTCATACCTTAAAAGTATTTTGAAATTTTCCTCATAGGCACAAATGCATTCATCACAATTAAATTTTAGTTTAAGGAATTCCATCTCCATTTTCATATTATCAGTACACAAAATGAAATTATATAAAAATAATTTCTTAAACCAATACCACAACATGGAGTCTATTTTTTCCTATTACCCCGTATTATTGGTAATATTACACTATTTATCCTATTCACCTCCCAAAAATATTTATATCCCAAATTAAATTTTCATTCTTCAAATAGTAGACCATGAGAAATATCTATTTAATGGTAATAATCCATTTCTCAGCAAATAAGGGATAACTAGATCATCTTAAATATGATGGAAATACCCTAATAAATGACTCAAAAAAACATTTTTCCCAGATTACCTAATTTATAAGTTCCCCTGGGTTTAAATTTTTTTCAAGTTGTGTTAACATAGAAATAATTATTTTTACTATAGATCCAAAAATATTTGGTTTCTTAGAAGGAAAATAATTTATATGTCAATATCACTCAGTGTTAAAAAAATTTCTTTAGGTTAAATCCATTGAATAAAACCGAAAAATAGTTTTTATGTAATAATAATAATATAAGGTTACCACATAATGAAGAA
This sequence comes from Viscum album, assembly GCA_963277665.1. Classification (NCBI taxonomy): domain Eukaryota; kingdom Viridiplantae; phylum Streptophyta; class Magnoliopsida; order Santalales; family Viscaceae; genus Viscum; species Viscum album. The sequence continues at coordinate 1,161,891,501 of OY728133.1, read as the reverse complement.
AAATCACTTATATTAGAAAACTATATTCTCAAAATACAACACCATAGGACAAACCCAGGACATTCATGTTCATTATTAAAATCCATCATGATGGCTCCAAATGTTTCCTTCAATTATAAAGCATATTCCTAGGTATTTTGTAAATATATTTATTTATCTAACTTTGTTGATGTAATCTTTGTGATGAACAAGTTGATCTCAATATTCCATTTAGAGGTTATTATCCCTAGGTTTAACTATGCTAGTGCCACATATTCTTAAATTATCCAAACAAGGATATAATTTCGTGGAAACCACTCCCTCTATCCTTAACCAAATTACATTATATTTTCATACACATATACTTGTCCTTATATTTATTCTTATACATATACATAGGGATGTCACCAATGTTTTCTCATCATATTTTTAAAGGATAAATAATCATTTCCCTTGATTCGAACTATAGTAATCCAAAATTAATACAAGTGGAATATAATTGATACCAATTAGATAACACCATTAGTGGTTAAACCTCCAAGGAAGGACTCTTACCACAATCTATAGTGGTATCCCTTTCCCCCTAAATACCTTGGGTGGAGAGATATTCTTCACCCAAGACACACATATGAAAATTCAAAAGGATATAATTTCTTTCTTTCCTTTACTACCAAATAAAATAAAAAAAATTACATAAAGATATATTACATCATAAAATAGGAATACACAATTCACTATATAAAAAATCACCTGAAGACTATATTGGTTTAGTTTCTTTACAAATTTGGATACATCTAAATTTTATTCATTGGTGAACTACGTCATATCCCATTAGATTATTCATAACAACAAACCTTTTCAAGAATATCACACTTAATGAATTTATTCCTAACATAGGGAAGGGAAACATAGTAAAGGGTGATCTAAGATTCTTAGTAAGGATAAATAATATAGATAACAACATAACATAAGAATAAGGGTATGATAATATGATAATGAAATTGGAAAACCATACACTATAAATAATAGATCATAAACTTGAGGCATAACATAAATTATTGTAGTTCATAAAAAAATTGGCATAAAACATTGATTTTTGGAATACACTTAACCATATAAAATCTTATGTGTTGGATATTCGTCATGAAATTCATAACTTGTTAGGATTGGGGTAACCAACCATGTACTCTCTTTGGGGTGTGGGATACCCTCTTATGTACCCTTATTTGGGCTTGATAAAACCTCCTCTGTACCCATTAAGAGCATAGAAAATTTTAAAATAACCCAATTCATTTGATTGAGATATGGGTCCCGCATGTCACATAATACAGGTATTTATGTTCCATAACATCATAAAACATTCATCATATCATAACCCATTAAAGGAAATGGGCTTCATCAACATTTCAACATAACATAAACCAAAGAATGTAAATGGGATTCACAATATTCTCACCAATTCATAATAGAATAACCCATGGAAACAAACTGAGTTTCATAAATATATATTCATCATAGCTATAAAACATCTAGATAAATAAAATGGGTGGTAAAGTTTAATCATATACCTAGAAAACCTAAGAAATACCCCAATCTGTTGATATTGGTAAATTTAAATTCCATAAATATATTATTAAAACAATATTGATGAAAATATCATTTATTTTTCAAAATAAATTATGTAAAATATACAAATTTCCCAAATATTAAAAAAAATTCTTTTAAAAAAACCTAGGAAATATATAAATGATGTTTTAAATTCTTTAATTTTCATGAATGTGGTAAACAAAAATCATTCCATGCCTGTTATTGAAAATAATCCTTTCACATTTTTACTAAAAATTCAGAAGAAACAAATTTTAGAAAAAGAAAAAAATATTTCATTTTAAAAAAATTAATTTTTTAAAAAATGGGTAAAATAACTTCTAGAAATCGTTCGATAATTTGAAATTTTTTTTTTAAAAAAATAGAATACATGCACTTGGAAGAGAAAGGAATTTCAATTGAAAAGAAAAATAATTATGATTTTCTTTAAAAACATTCTCTTAGTATCACATTTTCAGAAGGAGATGAAAATGAAAAGAAAAATGTATTTTATATATGTAAATAGCTATGAATAAATTCATGATATTCTTGAGACAAATATCATAATATTTTTTCATTAGAAACATAATCCTAATCAATCCCAATAAAAATGAGATTATTACATAAAACCATTTAAAATTTATTATCTCTTAAATAATATTATCTATTAAAGAAATAAAATTAGAGACATATTTATATAAAAATATTATCCAAAAAATAATCATAAAATACATTCACGGGTATTATATACACCACAAAAATTAGGTTGTGAATATGGAATGTATCCCATAGAAATGAAAGTGAGATTAAAGTCCGTTACCTCATGTCTCAAATTCATTAGTACATATGATTATCTATAGAAAGATTCTAAAATTCCTTGTTTATATCTTAATATTTATGTGTTTCAATATCCATAAATACCAATTTTTCTTTAATTCTTAAATTAAAGTTCATTTAACATCATTGTGCAAATCATGCTTGATGTATCCATTTGAGCCCAATTAAACCTATTCATATGAAATACATTATAATCATTATTTTAATTTGTTATTTTTGGATATTATTTATCACTTTGTTTTGAATATACTATATTTTTGTACCAATGGATTAATCCAAAATAAATATAGAGATTTTTAGAAATGAACACATAAATTTCTCGACAAACATAATTGGCCTTATGACCATCAAACAAAATTGGGGACAAAAATTCAATCCCAATAAATATAATATTATCAATAAAGAGAGAAAAATTATGGGGATATTATAATTTAAATATGTCTAGATATAATTATAAAGTTATCATGATGATCCATCCGGTCAAAGATGAAGATTACCTTTATAGATATATCTAAACACCCATAAATCAGCCCACCATTTTGAGAAAAACATTGTCGAACCAATTTTCAAGTAAAATTTGAAGGCATATATAGGACAAAAGGATGAATAAATATCTCTTCTAGGATAATAAATTATTTGATCAGCTAAATTGAATTATTTTCATGCCAAGAGGGGGGATGAACATGGTCTTATTTTTTTGGCCAACTTTGAAACGTCGAATATCTTTTATTCTCACACTCATTTTGACTATCCTCATTAATGGATAAGGAATTAACTATTGGGGGTTGACCAAAGCATCATATTATTCGTATATTTGGATCTTTTGGTGATGGTAATTAGAATCCAATATTTTTTATTCAATTTTCATTTTATGTTTTCATTTTTTAAACACATCTTCCTTTTTCCCATGTACGTTTTTTCCTAGCCACATTAGTTTCCTCATAAATGTTATTATTTTTCATCATGTTATATTAATTTATTCTTTTCAACTTCACATTGAATGTTTTGAATCAATGATTAAAATTATTCACACCAACCATTTTGAATTTCTTTACTCAATAATGAGGTGATCGTTTTTCTATGCTTTCCTTCTTAAATCCCACTTCATTAACTGTACTCCCACCTTCCATTGAGAGCCTTGAGTCAATGGAAGGAAAACCTTTTTGATGTTAGATTATATGGAGTTGTATGGGATTATATAGGATGTTATTAAATATTCATGAATTTTTTAATTCATTCAATGGTCTGACATTTCCATTATTTGACTTTTTTCTTCGTAACCTTCACTGACATTAATGACAACACATTTTGAGTGCTCATACGATCCAATTCCTTAGAGTGATCAACATGTTCAAATCTGCATTAAAAAAACAAAGGTTTATTATAAATATATTTTAGATATAATATCATATATATCATAACATATATGATTTAATTATGATGTTTTATTACCCGTTCATCCAAAATTGATTGTTGAAATCTCATTTCCGGAAACAACTACTTCGTTTTTCAGGATTTTTTTTCACATTTTTATTTTCAATACATTTAGTTTGATCATTTTTAAATCATATATAGAATTTTAATCATGATATAAATATCATATATATTCATTATATATGTATTTTCCATAATTCATAAAATTTATAGATAGAAAATGATTTACACTACTCGTGAAGATGGTATGTCGTACATATGCTTGAATATTGATTCCATTTCCCCAAAGGATAGAAAAAATAAAGATAAATAATATATAACCTTTACATATTAATTTTATATCACATATATCATATATATATGTACTATATATAATCTTATTACCGCCCATGTCAGTATAAAAGATGAAAACCCATCACATCTCATCGTGGAGGCTGTAGTCCACACATACGCTCATGAAATGTTATCATTTTTTAAAGCATTGGTCAGTACGAAGGTGTATGTGATATTATAATTATAGATCTATAATTATTTTATAAATATAATTAAAATATTTTGACAAAATAGTTATATTAAATCATGAAATGTGATGAAGGAAAACAAATTACATTGTTTCTCATGGTGGTAGTTAATCATAAACTTTATTGATAATGTATTTTCCCATTGGATAAAACCGGTGATTAATGTGGGTCAGGAAAATAAAATAATAATTTCTATGTATAGGAAGATACTGATGTTATTATAAAAAAATATATGAATTATATTTTAATAGGTTGAAGAAGAAATTAAATAAAATCACTTTGTTAAGAATGATACCTATTCTTCGAACAAGCTTCTTCGGTTAGAATAAAAAGCCTTCTTAGAAGGGTCTCCAAATAAAAATAAGGAATTTATAAAAAGAGGATGTAATTAATGAAGACATTTGTTTTGATATCCAAAAAATCATGTATTGTAAATAATATTGGGAGATGAGATAGTATTTTATAAATTGGGAAAGGAACCCACTTGGTAACTACTTTGAAATAACTCAAAAGAATCAGAATGGTAAAATCATTGATAAGAAAAATGACTCCAAATGAACATATAATATATGGTGGGTCTGAATAGGGTTGAAATATATCCATCTAGTAATACTTAGACATGTTTTATTTGAAAATATACCCTTATATTTGGGTTTGATTCCTATTAAACCCATTTTAACCATAATCATCGTAAATAATTTTTTACTTTTTTTAATTTTCATTATGAAAAAAATTAATTTGAATATTTTATATAAGATTAATTTTTAAGATTAAAAATATGGAATACATTTTTCGAAATTCAATTCATAGAATTGGAAGAATTTAATTTAAATTAAAACACAAAGACACAAAGAAGAAGCGGTTTTCCAGAAAACGTTTTTCATAAATATAAAAAAAATTTATATTCAAATTAAAAATTAATTTGATTTTAAATTGGTAAATTATATCAATAAATACATAATAGTGAAAATTTATATTTAAAATCGTCTTAAAATAAAATCAATCTTGTAAATTTTTTAAATTAAAAATATGTTTTTAATAAAAATTCATTTTTTTCACTATTGATTTGAAAAATTAATCTTTTATGAAAATTGTAAAAAATTAACCAAAAGAAAATTTTAAATTGTAGATTGAAAATATTAATTTTTAAAATGATAAAAAATTACATTTAATGTGAATTAATAAATAAAATCTTTGGTTGTGAAGAATGAATATTTCAAGAATACAAAGACATTACTAAAAAGTAAGAACATTTCTATCAACGAGATTTATTTATATATATATATTTTAATTATTTGTAAAAATGTGATTATTAATATTCATACGATGATGTTTTATGACTAGGTTATAATGATAATTTGAAAATAATTATATTAATAGAAAATATCAGGGCATTAAAACTTGGTGTTTTTTGTTACACATGTTACCAAAGAATTTAAATTTATTTGAAAAAAAATATTTCATAAAAACGCAGGGTGTTAAACCACCGGTCCTTATAACCTATCTTATTTTATTTCAGATTTCAACTACCCTCGTAGGGCTTATGGGGTTGACTCAAGAGACAAAATATTATAACAAAATTAAATCCTAATCTTATTCACTATATTTCACCTGTATATTTTCCAAATAAAAAATCATAAAAACTACTAAAGGATTCCAAATAGATGTACCTTATGACATGTGAGGGGTTTATATAATATGATTCATATAACAATTATTAGTGCGAATCTTAATAATAATAATATTACAAAGTTCAGTCTATAACATAGCTACAGTTTTCTATTTCAGAACATTCTACGAAATTTGATTTCGCAACTGCAGTTGGTTTTTTGGGAGAAAATTGCGATACTTGAATTGATTTTCATCAATAATAAAAGAATTATAAATCAAATAAAATCACAAAAGCATCATCAATATATATCTATATGATAAAACAAGAATCATAAAAATTAATAAATAACATATTTTATTCAAACCAAAATTTGAATATTAAACTTCACGGATTCCATTGTGAGAAATGGAAATAATGTCATGAAGGTAGATTAGATCATTAAATCTATTTATATTAGAAAAAATTTATTTCATCAAGGTTTGACCAAAATTGAATATCTAATAGATCTTTTTTACAATAAATAGTGAATGAATAACCCTATAAAGTGGGAAAAAATTGAACAATCAAATTTTACGTGGAAAATTGAAATTGGGAAATTTTTTCTTATGAGATAGAGTTTGACAAAGATTCCATGAAGGGATAAAAAATAAATATATATAGTGTAATTTCTCATACATTAATATATATAATTAAAAACATTAATAGTGGGTTTATTATCAATATGAATGGGATTAGTTGATAGGAATTTATCTTATTTATATAATCATGTGAGAAATAATGAAAAGGATTTGGCCCACGACAACAATATGTGATATAGATATAGTATCATAGGAATTGTTTCACGTAAATGAAGATGATTTTAGAGGCTATCAATATTTTTTTTGGTTTGATGGTTTATTCAGGCCCTGTTAGTGGATGCTAAACTAAGACAGGTGCTCATGGATATTAAAAATTCACATGTTAATACAATTCTGATGTGTGTACAGTACTACAAATATTAATAATAAAGGTTTTCTTTGTGAATGGGTTGATCTTGAATGGGTCCCTCTAATAGATTACATGAAATCACTAATAGTAAGGTAAACCGAACCAGGATTTAAATAAATGATATAGACATGGCTAAGAAGTAGTGAAGAGAAGATATTTTCATAATTACTTCTTAATGAATTGGATGAAGGTAGTCTAGAATGGAGTGTTTCCCCGATTATGGTGGAATAATTATAATCTAATTAAGGATAGATGGAAATTTCAAATTTATATAAAGAAGAGGACAACCATTCGAATCATAAAAATATTTAATTTATGTCAAAAAATTATAATTAAGATAATATAATACGACATTAAAAGATAGGCCGAAAATAATTTCCCTTAATGATAAGCATAGAAACTTATGATATGATATTTTATGAAATACTCTATAGATTTTAAATGAGATAATTAAGAAATAAATGAATAATTAACTATTTTAATGAAAATTTCATGATTCGTGGTACATTAGAGGTGACATTGAATCATGATATGGAGTATTTTTAGTCAAATATTGGGATACATTGTTACATTCTAACTTTTTTAAAGATGTGAATATTCATTAAATTCAACTGAGACCTCATTAATTTTTATTTTTTCATAGATCGAGTAACCAAACAACTCATCTTGTTATTTTTTATAATAAAAGGTGTCATGTGGAATGGAGGTTATTATATGAGAAATTTATAACATTAAAGGTGTTCAGAACATGGTTTCCCCTAGCTAGACCGCATGAGTTTATACAGAGCATGAATTTAATACATACTCTAAATCATATTCATGATAACAAATGGTATTATGTTGAAAATAAATGGAAACCTTATGAATTAATGATGTTAATTCCTCTCAAATCAATAATTAATAAATATTTGTTTTTTGAAAAAGGGAAGATTCCTTATTTTTATGAAACCCATAATTTTCCACATATATCTCACATAGGAGATCGACCTATTTGCCTCATACATATAATTTGCGGTATATTCTTCATCCAACCTCTTATTTATCCATCATTCTTTATATTATAAATATTTTGTTAATATATTTATTATATTGCCTCCTATTCTTAGATTATTTATTCATCTTATACACTATTTTGGATTGATCTAATTTTCCCTCTTTTATAGGGATTTCTTTATTCATTTATTTATATGTTCTAGATTGATTAAAAACCTAACAATTCCTGAGTGTTTGACTAAAATATTATGGTACGTGGTCTTGTTAGTTTCTATAAATGTCTCTTTGTATTTCTCATGAACCATTTTTCAATGCACTAGACTCCACTAGTGATGACTCCTAAATGATTGATAAATTAAATGAAATGGGTTTATCTTGGTTAACATAGTCTTAGATTCTCATGAAATAACATCATTATATGACTACCCGGATGCGATCCACCTAGAAGGGTAAACCTTCCATAAAGGCATATGAACATTGGGCCTAAAATTGATTTGATCCACCTATAAAAGGGTTTGAAATTAGTCTCATAATGATTATTACAGTTTATTTAAGTTAGATGAGTATTAATTCTAGCTAAAAACATATAGTAACATAATTCCAAAAGAGATAAAGGGGTCTTAGATTAAGGTTGCCTTTGATATGATGATCAACATTTTTTAATTAGAAATTGAGAATTAATTTTATTCCACTAGGAGAAATACTTAGTTTATTTTATCTAATACCATGTAAAATATCACTAGTTTGATGTGTTATGTATATTATATATGAGAAATACATGGTTCCCTAGTGGATTACCTAGGTTGGGCTCGATGGGAAATGTTTATATACTTATTAGTGAGCCATACGTGGGTCCCTATATGGAATTCCACAGATGGACATAAATGGTGATTCCATTTAGGTCATTCCACGAGTAATACTTGGGATCTATTGATATATCACCTTGGACAAAATCTTTATGTGATAGATACATATTGTGCTCATATAGTCATATGTGGGTTCCTCCATATATATTTCCTTGGATAGGCTCAGAATGCCTTTTTTGTTAAGTACAAATTCTACATTTTTTATTAAGAACATAAGATTCCTTTTTTACTAATAACAGTAGATGAATTATACTTTGTTTAAGGAAGTGTTATCCAAGACATATAACATTCATGGTTTTGTTCAATTTTTACAAATAACTTCTCTTTTCCTTGTTATAGTTTCTATACATGTATTCCAACATACATCTAATGTATCAACACACACACACATAGATATATATATGTATACATATTTATATACGTTCACTTATAAAAAAATATTAATATAGGTTCTCCTTAATTCATAGATATTTGGATTATCCAAAAAAGGTAGTATCGATCGACTATCACATGAGGAACATAGACTGATTTGTTTTATTTATTTATTCCCAACCCGTAGATTTAACTACACACTTCTCATTTTATATTCACAAACTTGATAGTTAAAGACACCATGGGTGGTTGCCTATTGAGTATATCTCACACCCTATTCGGGCCCCCTATTATTCCCAAACATACATCATGATTGTAGGAATATACAAAGGGATGATCACAACATCAAATGTTTTGTTTTCAGTAGTAGGATGGAGTACAAGAGCAGTTAACAGATCCTATTCTCATGATGCAAGTGGAGTCATCTTTTTTTCTTCTTATCTTTTTTGTTTAGCATATTGTATATGCCTATACTCCTTTATTAGATGTATATAAAGTTTTATATAGAATCATGGAATGTTCAAAATTTTTTTTGATATTGATTTAGTTTCATCTTATTTATTGGTCTAGATGATTTATTTTTCGATTACTGGTATCAATTATTATTTTCATTACATATAATTATTATATACTATTATGATACATGCTAATAAAGAGGACATATCGTATCGATTAACACCCTATGACCTCACTACTATTCCATGGACTATGGAATATGGAGAGCTATGTTTGAGATAATGTGGTCCACTAGTTCAAGGCACCTCCTAGTGGATCCTAGGTCAAGACACTACAAAGTGGTATCATGTGTTGTTTTCCATTTTTCATACATTTTCGGTATTATACATTAGACTAGGAATGTATCTAAATTTGGTAATGAGCTTGTTCTTGGGGGTTGTAAAACATGGAAAAGGAAAACCTGAAACACATAGTATAGGGTATTACTATTTTGGTATGGGCCTCTTAGAGTTGTTCTGGATTCACCTTTGGGTGACACAAATGTTTTTTGATATTATTATTGTTAATAATATTATTACGAACTTCTGTTTACATGCAATGGTATAATAAAGATATATTACTCATGCATCATATATGCATTTGAGGATTCACATTTCATGTATTATACAATGCGATATAGTTATAATTATTTTCTCTAATTTCATATTTTTCTTGATTCATATTACCGGTGACATAAAAATTAGAAATCTGAAATTTGCTAACATTTCTTACAAGGATAAAATAAAATGAGGAATTAATGTTTTTGAATTAATATATAAATTTTTTTCTAATATTAATTGATAATGGAACCTTAATTAATTAATTATAATATATTTGAGTCATAGGCCAATGGTTCAATGGGATGAAACTTTTTTTATTTGATTATATCAATGATAATTTTAATTTATGAAGAATATAATTTTATAAATTGGGAATGATAATTTTCTTAATCCAATAATTTTTCTATGACCTATTCCATTTTGATATAGGATGAACAGCTCAGGTCATAGTTAAAATTTTATAATTAAAAATTATAAAGCTTATTCCTTTATAACATGGAAATTGTAACAAATCTAATTGGGCAGTGATATATATACATATATAATTTGAAAAACATAAATGAATTTAATTACATTAAATGAAATCTTTACCGTTAAATGGGAATTCCATTTGAACTTTATGGGGTGGTTTCCTTTATACCTTTCAATTAAAATTCCATATACTAGAATCTATGTGGTTTTATGGGTGACCATGACCCTAACCCGACCTTAATAATAGGTTGTAGTCAGTGTATCTTAGTACATCTGTGACCTTTCTTATAACCTAGACATATCATTAGAAGAAAACAGAGTAGTGTGTTTAATTTATATGAATGATTTTTACCATTCCTTTTATATTATCATTGGTTTCATCTATTATTTAATCTTATATAAGGCATTAATTTTTATATATTAGATATATGCAACCACTATGTTCTTGAGTTATGTCATAGGAAGGTTGAGACGATCATGCAATATACGTGGTGGGATCTAAGACACTATTCTTTCCTAATGTGGTGGAACTTGAGGAAAATTCAAATATTCCTAATATGGGAACCAATTATCAGTTTAAAGAGAGATTAATATGATTCAAACAATCTACAGAAGGAGATCTATGACCATCCCCTTCCATGGAAGAGTTGATGCGATAATTCTAGTAGTAGAATCCTCCCACTATCTCGAGGGATGATGGTCTTTATGCTATTGAGTTAGGAATAGATTCAATGTTATTGATTTTAGATTATATAGAGATGCATTTAAATAGGATTGTAATGTTCATGACTTCCATAGTTCTTTATTCCCCCAAGCATTGGTGGGATGTTGTCACCCAGGTAAGTCGACATATGTTATTGATTGGGTGGACTTCAAGATAGCCTTCTATGACTACTTCATTACAAATACACCAAGTGTAGACAATTATATAGAGTTTTTGAACTTATAGTAGGGTTCTATTTCTATGATGGAGTATTCATCTCATTTCATTGAGATTCACTCACCAATCCTTTTTAGTGATGAGTGGATGATAACCAGATGATTTATGGATAGGATTGTATAATTTATCTGATAATAAGTGAATGCATTTTAGATGAAAACCATTTTAGATATGGTAAACCATGAACTCATCACCAATAAAACATTATTGGGGATATTAGTGTGAGCTAGTGCATTTCAGTGTTGGGATAAATAGATAAATTTTCTAGTGGTAGGAAATGTCATTTTTTGTCTTCTCATAGGGGAAGAAATAGTTAGACAGCACACACCGATAGTATATAAAATATCACTGATGTGGTATGGGAGTACATAAGAAGCTACAATGTATGAGTGACCCTGTCAAGTGCCAATATTCTTGTAGGATGGGTAATGTTCCACATTTCTTCTGACCTTTCCATTCATTACATAGTTAGAAGGGATCTGTATCGACTCCAATTTTGGGTATAAGAGCAGTATGACCACGTTTGGTTGGGGGTTGTTCTACTACCGAGAGATCATGAGAAGAAGGTGGTAATGGAAGAGGTATCTAGATATCAATGATACAAAGTTAACATAGTGGACCTTCCATGTTTTTTAGGCTGCATCTTAGGTCCATAGACCTAGTTATTTTTATACAATGAATCCCACTCCCAAGGAGTAGAATCTCGGTCCTTCTATAGTTCTACATACTATTCAATAATTCTCTTATTTAGGAGAGCCTTGTTATGTAAATGGATTACTTTTGTGATGTTATGACCTTATACACTCATCTAGGAGAACTATAAAAGAGTATACTCTTATGTAGGGAATTACCTCTTATGGTGGGCATATATCTCTTCCAATTGAAACCTTTTTCCCAGAGGATGAAATTATTTTATTTCATTGTTGAGATCAAATGGTTTGTTATATACTATTTTTATATTTATTTCTATCATTGTTGGGTGTCCTTTACTTGACCTGGTGGTAGAAATTACATTCATAATGGAAAATTGGATATTTAGGAAAGTCAAGCTGGACCAGATCATCATGGGATAGGTTGGGGAAAACCCAACTAGATAGTCTCTTTACGAGTGATCAGGGAATTAACAAATGGGATTCCCTCCCATGATGGATCAATATAGTGAAATATTTCATGATGAATTATCAGGACTTCATCCTATGAGAGAAGTGGATTTAACAATTGAGCTAGTTCCAAGAGAGAAAATAGTGTCCATTATTCCTTATAGGATGAAACCTATAGAGCTCCTAGAATTCAAAACATAGTTAGATGAATTGGAAGATAAGGGATTTATATAACCTATTAGTTCATCATGGGGACCATTGGACCTTTTTCACCATGAAGGATGATGATTCCCTCATATTTTTCCTAGATTCCATTAGTTGAACCATATTATAGTAATGAATTAGTATAAAATTACATGTATATAAGAACTCTTTTACTAGATATTTGGAGAAAAGGTTTTCTATAAGAAATATTTCAGGTCCTACTACTATCAGGATAGAGTGTTACGATCAGGAATACCACATACAATTTTTGAGAGCAGATATAGGTTGTTCTAGTATCAAGTTACAACATTCAACATGAAGAACAAAACCAAAAGCATTCATGGATCTAATGAAACATCTATTCCACCCATGAATAGATAAATTTTTGGTAGTATTTATGGAATATATCTTAGTGTATTCTCATACAAAATATAACTACTAAAAACATCTTGATATAATGTTGAATTTATTTATTGGGAATCAGTTATATGATTTATTATCCAAATTAAACTTTTGAATAATGAGGTTCACTTCATAAATCATATCATCTAAGAGGTGGGAGTATCCACTGACTTAGATATAGTGTGTGATATTGTTTCACATGAAAATTCCACGAATATCTTTGGAATACAATGTTTTGTGGGTCTATCTAGCTACCATAGGAATCTCATTCATGAATTTTCTTGCATAGTAACATCTCTCGTGGTCTTCACTAAAAAGGGTGTCTAGTTTTTTATGGGAAGATGTACATGATATATAATTTTAAGAGTGTAAAGGGAGTCAGACTTCAACATAGATCATGATTCTCCCAGATCAACAATAAATCTATATAGTATATTTTGATGTGTTAGGAATTGGGCTTGGAGTAGTCTTAATATTGGGAGATTGGGTTGTATAGTATGGGTCCCACGAGATGATTCCTCATGACTAGAAATACCATAACCATGATGATGGAGAAACTATCTACTGGGATAATGATTCACCATTTACAAAGAAAAATATAGACTTAAAATCCTTTCCATACAGCTTGAATTGATTATTAGTCAATATAGGTGTGAAAAGTACCTTGAGCAATTCAACATTGATCTCACTTATATTCTTAGAGAAGGAAATTAAATATATGGTGAACTAAGCTGAAAACCCAAGACAAATTCCATCCGAGAGTTTGGTTGTGAGTGGAATTTAATAGAAATATTTTATGAGATGTACCTGGTGGTTCTGGAATATTTATGAGTCTTTTTTTTTTGAAAATTTGGAAATAAAATATTACGTTATGTAATGAGTGAGAGTAGTAATGCTATCAAACATAGATGGCCTCATCCCGAGGGTGATTGTCGCAGGTGGGGACAGTTCACCTAGCAAAATTCTGGATGAGAATGAGAAACTTCATTTTCATGGGTGTTTTGGGTTTCTATAGTCATAAAGGAAGATTTTATGTGGGAACATCACAGCTATTTTTGGGAATTACTCCCTTGTCATACCATTATACACTGAAGAATACATCGTTTGTATTTTTGGTTGAGTATGAAGAGGTAGATTGAAGGATTTCCATATGGTGTTCCACATATTAGTAGGTAAAGGTGTAAAAAATATAAGACTTTGTGGATTCTATATCCTCAAACTATTCTATAATGAGAATGAGATGACATAACCATGGATTTCATGACGGTCTCTCTAAACTCCCCTCAACAATTATATGAATTATGGTTGATTGTCGACATGTTGAGCATGGTTGCAAACTTCCTACATATCCCATAGAACTTCTCAGTTGATGAGATTGAGAGGATTTATATTCATATGATTTTCCAAATTCATGTAATTCCCTATTATACCATGTTAGAAAGATATTCTGGGTTTAATTTCTAGTTTTTTAAATAGTTGAAAAAATAACAAGGTTTGGAGCTACTTCTGTGTACATAATATCACCCTGAGAACATCGGATAGTCCAAGCACATGATATAGGTTTTAAAGGAAATGGTTTAAGAAAGTTTCCTTGGTCATGAAGGTTCATCAGTGAAACAAAAACATATATTCATGTTTTTATTAAATAACAGTTCTTAAGAAAATATTCTGATAGATCCTTGTGACTTCTTATACAATATGTCATTCCATTGACTCTAGTGAATTGTGGAGGCCAGTGAGGAAGTGATTCTGGTACCCAATGTCATTTAAGAAGATTCATAGCTTGTAAAACTTATTTAGAAGCATACAGATATAGATCATCCCAAATAGATGCCTTACATTGATCATCACTACCAACATTGGGAGTTTGATGTTGGAAATCTGGTCCTTCTGTATGTTTCTCCTTGAATATTTGATAGATTAATTCAATGACAAGTAAAGAATTTATCTGATTACATCAGGACTTTTGATATATTAGAGAGAGTTAGGCCAGTATCTTATTTGATGGAATTAACTTAGAGGTACTGGGCCATGAATAAAATCTTCCATGAATTTCACCTTATCCAATATTATTTTTACACTTCTCTTAAATTTTATCATGGGGATATATAGATAGATAAATATGATTTCATTTTAAGAGAATATGATACATATTGTTTATTGCATCATATATATTCTTTATTATAGGCAATTTCCTCTAGTATGGGTGCTATTGTTATGTGACCATGTGTAAGAAGAAACATGGAGAGAGAGACTAATGTACATTCATAGTGGATGGAAAATTTCATGGAAAAATATTTTTACACCTTCAGATGGGAAACTCATGGATGAGTTGTTTTTAGCGGTGCCGTTATAATATCCCATATATTTTAGCGATGTATGTATTCATTAAATTTTGTAAAACCATCGTTAGTTTGTCTTTTTTATACCATTTAATCAATCCTTTAGGGCAATCGTTTTTATTTTGTAAAGAATGGTATAAGTTGAGATGGAGTAGTCGTGGGATAGATGCATGATGTGAAAGGTATTCATGTCATGGATTAAATCCATATTTTGAACTCAATTCATGACTTGAATATCTCTAACCAGACTCCATGTGATTTTATAGGGAATATGCCGATTAAATTTCATGAATTCAATTGAAACCATAAAATGGTTTTCCTTTGTAGAAAATGGAAATAATAGGAATTCATGAAGTGAATTATATTCCTGTTATGAATTTGTATGGCCATTCTTTAAGGGGATGAACCGTTATTTTTATAAAACCTATATTTTTTAGAAAAATAGATCACATGGGAGATCACCCACTTCACCTATTACCAAGTCTTTGAGGTATCTTCTTCCAAAAAAATCTATTCGAACCAGTTATCATCCACTTGGAAGCATCTGTGTAAGGGATTCGATCAATTTCCTTCTTTTCATGGTCTATTTAACCATATTCTAAACTATTTTTTTGGGAGAAAATATTCCATATTTTCAGAACATTTTTGAAATCATCCATTTTCTTAAAGTCTATCTTGATTCAAATTCCATAAATGGGTGAGGGTTATTCAATTGTCATATGGTTGGTCATTTAGTTATTTTCTCAAAAAGTATCATTATATTAATCATGAACCATTGTACAATGAACTAGAATCCTCTAATGACAACTCCAAAAAATTTAATATATTTAATTAGATAGTTTCCCATGGTGAGTGTATTCTTGAAAACTCAGAAATTATTGTCGTAGGGAAACCACCCCAATAAAATCCACCCCAAAGGGAGATACCTCATTAATAATGTAAGGGACTCATTCCTTGAATTGATTTGAACTACTAAGATAAGTGTGTGAGATACCCTCATTATTATTTTTTTTTCTTAAATGCAATGAGTTTTCATGATAGATAAATCAATAACATTACAAAAAAACAAGGGGTGATACAAGGTTCATGATTTAAGGATTCATTGGATGGTGTTGGTGATCTTTATAAATTAGAATTTGGAAATGAATATCAATACTCAATGATTGGTAAATTGTATATTTTTAAGAAATCCTTGTTCTGGATCATCAGACTTATGAAATATATTATTTACCCTTTAGTGAAACATGGTTCCTAAGCTAATTAACTTGAAAGGGCTTGATGTTAAGTGTTTATGTACCCTTCCATGAATAGTAAATTGTTTCCTATGTTTAATACCATGGATGGTGTCAGACGGTTATTCAATTTTTTCATGAAAGGAGTTATACTTGGGTTCCACTTATTGACTGCCTTTGATGGACTCTTATGGTGATGGATACTTATAGTGCTCTATGAGAGATACTAATGTTCCCATTTAAGTTTTACTTGTATGGGATCATGATTCCTTTTTTTATTAAAAATATAGGATTAATCTTTTATTAAAATAAAACTATTACATTTTTATTAATAGTATTTGATTCTATTTTTTATGTTTAAAAATATTTCCACCAAGTAAAAGAACATGATAGGTTTCAGTCTAAGATTACACACGACTTGTGAAGGCTTAGTTATGGTTTTAACAAATGTATTATATAAGGATTATAATGTTTATATAAAAATATATTTATAAAAATTATCTTATAATAAATATCTATAAAATTTGAAATGGTTTTGAGATATCCATATTTGGATGAATTAGTAGGTATTTTTCTTGCATCACATGAGAAACCTATATCGATGTGATATATTTATTTATTTCTTACCCATTTATTTACCCTCACACAATCAATTTTATAGAAACAAAATGGATAGGTTTAAACACTGATATTGGTGGAATTCGGAGTAAATATCACACATTTTTCAAGACCACTATATTACCCAAATAGAATTCATGACTACAGAAGTAGACAAACAGAGCATACTAACTTCAAATGTATGAAATTTATTACTATGATGAATTATGAGATAAGAGGCCGAGCCTATGCTCATGATTCTTGTGGAGAAAACTTTTTGTAATTTTTCATTTTTTTTAGCATTTTGTATAATGATATACCCCTATATCGCATGTAATCCTATTTTTATATAGAATTATGGAATGATCACGAGGTAATAGTCTCCCCACAAACACACCATAGACCCCTGATTCTAGTTAGCATCATCTAGTATACATGGAAGCAAACATTATGTCAGGTGGGAAACTAGCTCAAGGAACATCATAGTTTATTCTTGGACACGATTATACATATTGTGTCACTGTAATTTTATTATATCCATGTTCAAGGTCAGTCGAGGTTTTGAAATTAGAATTTAGATTTAATAATATCAATTAGATTATTTTAATTTGTAAAATTCAATTCATTTGAATCATTGAGACTATTCCTTATTCATGAGTTTTTTGTTATTTATTTTCTATCCCTAAAAACATGATTCATTGTTTTTTCAACATGAATTTACTTCTTATTCTACATGTTTGATCCTTTACCTAAATAGTAATAGAAAAGTAACTCAACATTTTTCACTGAAAGTTAATAGTTAATTTTTCTTTATTTTTTATATTATTTACATAATTATTATTTTATTAGAATGAAAATTTGTGTTAAATTAGTTTGGAATATATTGGATTCAATTTCATCATATACTGTTTCATTATCATCTCAGCTGTTTATTTTCCATTCCTTCAAATACATAGTGAATAATAAAAAGGTTTTAGACTGTTTAAGTGGTCTTTTATGAGGTTATTTGAAAATAAAATTTTGAATAAGGTGGTTTTGGAAGGATAGAGATATTAGTGTAATATTTATAGTGTATAATTGAGAGAGATGATTGAAAATAATTCATGAGTATTTTAATAAATGAAAATAATCAAGGCATGATTTTTTTAGAAGAAAAGTGAATTTTTTTTCAGTATTAACTTTTAGAGACAACTATTTTTTTCTTAATATCATTTTTCATTTGATTACCCTTTATAGTGTTTTCATCATAATTCATATATATGAACAATGAATATGAATATATTTATAAAATCAAAAAAAATTAATTTATATTAGTGTTTTTTAGTATATATTAGATAGAAAATTTTAGTAACTGTAGAAAAATTGTGTTCATTATCAGACTCCCTAAGAGATAGACTTTAATTTTTGCCATTATATTCCATTCTGATATTCTAAAATTTTAATTGACAGAGATTCATGAAAAATATTTTTCTCTACTATCCTTTAATGATCTGAAGGATATATTAACCACTCACTATATTATATAGCATATACATAGGAAAATAAAATTATAACTTATGTATAAAAAATAAAACTTTTTTAAAAGGTGTATCATTTTCGGTTTTTTAATAGGTATGTTTTCCAGCTAAATTTGAATGTTAAGGTTGGTGAGAAGAAAAAACATTGATATTTAGGTTTGGAATAGAACTTTGAGTGAATGAACTCTCCTTGGTTTTTTATTAGATTGTTTTTAGTCTTTTTGAGTCCCTAAAGGGTTTAGATAATATTTAGGTGAATCAGGCCCCAAAAACCTGGTTTTGTAAAGTGACGATAGTAGTGCCTGGTTTGCTTGAATTTTGTGGCCCTTTAGGGGAAACATTGCGACCGCTTTTTGTACTGGGTCACCATTTGGATTTATTTTCTGAATTTGTTTTAATGGAAATATAAGATTTATATAGAATATAATCAAGGAAATTAAAAACCTCCACATGGTTGAAAAACATTGTGGCTTAGCCTGCATGCTTAGTGAAACTTAGGCAGCGAGTATGCATGGTCGGTTCTTAGTCTGGCCAAACCATATAGCTAAATCATGTGATTTGCTTTAAAGGGGGTTTCCTTTTTCTAGTGGCACTACATGGTTGGTGCATGGTTACCAGAGAATGCAGTTCATTAAAGAGTGGTAAATTAACAATCGAACCTCCCTCATATTTCAACATTTCATCCTCTTATCTACTCTCCTTTATGCTCATATTAGGGGTGGGGAGATCTCTATTTATTCTTCAACATAGGATTTGATCTTCCTAGTTCATATATGATATGATTTGGTCACCATTGGTGCATTGGAAGCATAACAGTAAGACCAATAATCCTCTTACTTATTTTCATTTATTTTTACCAACAGAATTCTAGAAACATGAGAGTTTTCCCTTATTTTTACGTTATTTTTATAGAATTCCCATAATTTTTATATGGATCAAATTATAGGTTGGTATTTTATGAGGGAGAACCTACATGTCTACGGTAGGTGGTGCCTATTCATATTCTGTAATATCTTAATGTTGTTGGGTGAATTATTTAAATCCCCATATGTTGGTTGTCATTGTGTGGCCCATAATAAATTAATGATTTTTTAAATTGATTAATTGATTTTATGGGATGCCAATGGTTATGTTATATCCTATTTAAATATTCTTATATGATTATGGGCCATGTGGATATTTGGTAAGGATATTCAACTTTATAAAATTTATTATATAAATTCAATGTGATATGAATATATGGGTTCCTATGGAACATGGTAGGAATGACATGAGGTATTCAGGTGATGTTGATCTCTAGAAATATGACGGAAATGATCACTAGGATTTGGGAATAGCCTAAATATATGGTTTGTGGTGGACCATAAGAATTGAGGCGATATGATCATCCATATGGGGAGGGTAGCGAGGACCATGTAGTGGATGGTCCATGTGGTTCGCATGAGGACATGAGGTTATTGTATGGTGCATCTAAGGATATTTTGGTGATTTATGATCACTATTGTGAACTAAACATTCCATTTGAGCAATGTTCACACATATAGGACCTTACTCTGTTGATTTTGACCAACCATTTTGGGTGGATGCCTCTATAGATTAAGTGTCTTAGTTGATTTTGTTGACCATCAATTATAGATAGGGTACTCAACATAGATGTACATTTTTTATAGTGTTTGAAACCATTGGATGGGGGATGTGGTTCACTATTAATATTTGAGGAAAATGATATTGGATTATTGGAGGATAAATATAATAATACTTTTAGTTGTTGGGCTATTGAGACAACAATGATTTAATATTAATGTAAGGAAAAATATTTTTGTTCCCTGGATGTAATACTTATTATTCATTGGAGGATTGATATCATCATGACTAATGATATTGGGCTATATAATCAAAAATGGATTGGTAAGGAATTTCGTTGGACTTGTGATGTATTTTTTGGGTGTGTTGTTAGGATTTCTGTCATAGAATATGAAAGGTTTCACGTGGTATAGTTAGGAACAAGGATCTCAATGACATGGTTGCAGATGAGATATTAAGGTCAATCTATTATGTCTAATCATGGATACATCTTTCCATTTTCTAGAACTGGCCAAAGCTAGTAAAACACTCACTTTTGGTTGTTTATAACATGTGGATGGAGTTGTTTATTTTTATTTGTGATCTAATTGCATTTATTTATGTATGGATACACTATATTATTTTAGATTTAATAAATAAACATGTTTTTGGTGGGACAATGAGTTCATTCTCACACACCACACTATCTCATTAGGAAACATGTAAACCATATGGTTCTCACATCAATTCAGGCTCCTAATTCGTGATCTGGACCATAATGATCAAGGATGTAATTTGTTGGGATGGATAGAAAATGGTCTATGGTGGTTTTTCACCAATATGGAGTTTATTTTTGGTTATTTTGGTTATATTATTATATTATCATCCACATGTAATATTGAGTTTCGGTTTTTTATATGACTTTTATGACATGTTTCCTTATCTAAAAGGGATATAATTCCTTGGGATTCTATTTTATAATGGATTTTTTTTCTAATTTTTGAATTTTTGTATTATCATTATTATATTATTATATGAAAATTATAATTATCATCAATATAGGTTATAGTGTCCCCAATAAAAATTATAAGACCCTCCCTACAATTAACGATAATTTGGCATACATGGATTTTTCACATTATGCCATGTGGCCCACTGGACCAAATCATAGGTTATTTGGCTACTAGTTCGGGGTGTGATGAATAAAAATAGAGGTTTTTCATTCCATTTTGGATTTCTTATTTGGGATATGGTAGAACGAAGGACATGATAGAGTTAGAAATGGAGTACAAATCTTTTTTTGTGGGGTTCTTTCTTCCCCATGAATGGGACATATACCATGTTTCCATGTGTAGGAAATTTCTGTAATGTATTTTTATTTTTATTTTATTAATTTCTACCTCAAATAGATGACTTGGGTGCAATGTTATTAGATTATGAGATTTTTTACCCTTGTCATAGAAAGACACAAGAAGATTATTTATGCACAATGGTTTGGAACATAGGTTGATATGATTTCTGTATATATGTTATATTTTCATTGGGAACATAGAATATCCTTGGATGAATTAGTTTGTTTAAAATTTCATCAAAAGATAAATGGTGTTTTCCTATATAACCCTTTTGGTGGACCTCTACTCATTAAGTCTAGTCATGTGGTTCCTGATTAGATTGATATATGACACTATGCATATGTTGAAAATGTGTTTGACTAAATTTTGTACTGGGAGGGTTAATGGAATGGGGTGAGAAATTTAAAATATCAACAAAAATAAAAAAATATTTTTCTAGTATAGCCTTTAGTGGAATTATACTTAGCCACACTAGATTGTTGATATCTAATATGGATGGTATTTGAAAACTAACTCTGATCTGGGTATGTATGTGGTCATGATACTAGATGGCATGTTATATGGGTACGGTAGGGGGTATAAGGGTGGTTAGATGCACGAACTATTATAGATCCCCCTATATGTGATATATATATATATATATTGTTATGGATATTTTGAAAATGGTGTTTGGTCTTTGGCATGATTCCACATAGATTGATTCATGTGTAGTGTCTGGAGGGAAAAGATGTGGTTCCACAAAAATGTGCAAGAAATAAGGCCCCTAAAGGTTAGGATGAGGCTCTGAAGGGTCAGGTTGATCATGATTCATTGGTAAAGGCCTTGATATGGATGGGGAAGCTACTTTAGATGGAATATTATAATCCATGGATACCCTAGAAGATCATGGTGATCTGGGTGTAAGTCCTACAAGGTATTGACATGGGATTTTATGGAGATAATATATACAAGGATGATTTGACTCATGAGTTCTAGTATCATCACCCACCACTATTTTATATTAAGGGTGCACTATAGGAAGCATAAAACTATATTGAGACTTTAGATATGATATTGGATTAGTTGGAAACATCCGTACGTTGGAGGGTGAAGTTGGATACTTATATTCTTAAAGTACCTGAAATCACTTGTGGGATATTCAAGTGTTGGTTGGTAGGAATGGGAGACTAAAATTGAAGTATTTATAGACCATGTTCTTCAAGAAGATTTCATATATACGTTTACATTGGATATAGCCCATGCATTTTTGAACATGTAGCAGAGAGATACATCCATTATGGAAGAATTCATGAGGTTACCAGACATGTCATGATTTTCACCTTCTTTGGTGGATGATGACATCACAAGGGTGAGATTGTTTTGGGATGGATTGAGGAATTCCATTATATTCCAAGAAAATATATTTTGGTTGAACACATTCTCAAAGTCATTAAATCATGTCTTTATAGGAAAAGGGAATTAGACAGACCAAAAATATTCAAGATGGGATATAGTGCCATGTGAGACAAGAAGTGATGCCTGGGGTAGAAGAAATTTAGGTTCTGAGGAGACTTATTAGGTTTTTTGGGCTAGAGATTCATAAAGACCACCAAGGATGGGGCATTGATGGTTTGCTTCTAGTGTGGATATGTGGGTTATGTTCGGACCCAATACGAGTGATCTTTTAAGGAGTTCCAATCATGTGGACATATGGAGAAGATGGAGATGTTCTATAGAAAGAAATCATGGGAATATGAGAATCAATGATTTGGTAAGACTCAACGTTATAAGGTAGGACTGATAGTGGTACAAGGATTTTGGATTTTGGATTCAACTGCACACATATGTCATGTGTAGAGAGAGAGACACATTAGTTGTGTTAGTGACCTATAGTTGGTGAAATTTCATAGAGAGGTTATCCCTTAGGTAGTATGGATTTGGGATAGGTACATGATTTTGAGGTTGAAATTTCATAGTAAGTCATAGAGATGATGATTGTTAGAGTTTTTCATTGATAATTCCATGTATTTTTGTTTTTGGGAATGAATGATATCGGTGTGTGAGTTTCACATATTGAGATAGAAAAAATCAGGTGATGTTTAATATGTGGGAATTAGGTATTATGCCTAATTTCTATTTATTGTATAGGAATCTGGAGTTTTGTGTGATTATATATATGTATATATATATATAAGGTAGGTTTTCTGAACATTACTGTGATTAATAACTTTTGAGCATCGATTGTGATACATTATAATGTGGGCATCATGGATTCAACAATAGAGATTGAGTATCAAATATGATGTAGGAATTATTGACCATTAGTTGTGATTCAGTGCCTTAGTAGTGTCATGTGTGGCATGATCAAAGGTGGTTATCAGTTCTGATGTAGGTCGTATGAGCATCTAATGAGATGCATGACTTATGAGCATCATTTGGGATGACTAAAATATGGGTGTCATATAAGAACAATTATGGGATGAGCACTTAATGAGGTGAAAGAATGATGTTATTTCATATGCTGATGATTATTTCTATAATACGGTTGGTTGAAACCTTGGAATATCATTTTGGGTTGGGAAGTGACTAGGTAGGTAATTCCTAAGGTGGGGAAAGCCAGAAGGGGAATTTTCCTCTGACTGAGTAATTGAGGTAGATCATAGAAATACCTATGAGATAGTTATGTTGAATTCCATATTTCATTAAAACATTTATATTTTGGATGATATATTGTATGTTTAGAAGAAAGTATTGACTCGGGTTTTTGAATGGTCCTTCTTTCTAGGTAAATTTGAATTTTAAGTTTAGTGAGATGAAAAAATTTGGTTTTGAGTTTTAGAACATAATTCTAAATATATTTATACTTCATTGTGTTCTCATTATATTGGGATTAATACCCACTGATTGCCTCGGGTTTTTACATGAGTTTCAGAAACATTAGGCCCTGAAAACTGAATTTTAGAAACTAAAGGAAGAGGTGCATAATTTTTTTAAACTGTGAAACGCTTCAGGGGAAACCGTGAGACCCATTTTTGTACTAGATAATTATTAGGAATACCTTAATATATGGGGTTAATGACCATTATAAATGTCTAAAATTTGTAATATTGGGCTCCCACATGTTGGACATGGTTGAAAAAAATTTATAGCCAAGCCCACCCGCTTATTTTCTCTTAGAAAGTGAGTGTATATGGTTGGTGGATGGTCTAGCTGAATGATGGAGCCACATAAAGTGACTATTTTAAATGGGGTGTCCTTTGTAATGTTTCACCACAAAATTGGAACATTGTTATCAAAACTATTTGGCTAAACTAGGTGGTTCAATAATGAGTCTAAAATTACCAAATTGCCTCTCCTAAATATTTTTTATTTTACATCTCCTTTATTCACTCTTTTGTGCACAAAACTAGGGGAGCTCTCAATTTATTCTCCCCCAAGACATTGGATTCTCTCTTTCATAAAAACTCTGATTTGGATGCTGTTTAGTGTGTTGGAATCATAGTGACAAGGAATTAAATCCACTTACTTCTTTTCTAATTTCATCATGCCATACAAAATATTAAATCCCTAAGAGATATTTTTCCCGATTTTTATTGTGTTTATATAGAATCTGTATTTATTTTAATACATAAACAATTAGAGGGAGTTATTCAATGAGTTAGTTTAGACGCATCCAAGGTAGGTGGTTCCTAGATTTCTCATTAAACAAATGGGTGTTATGGGGCGTGTTATACAAATATAAATTTGGGGGTGTTCCAAGTGATACCATTAGTAAATTAATGAATGATTTAATTAGTTTAATATGTTTTATGAAATTCTGATGGGAATGATCCATCTAATATAAATATGATAAGATGGGGTATGGGGCTTGTGGTTGGTTATGAAGGTATTCCTTTTGAATAAATTATTTAATTTAATTAAAAGTAATATGACTTCATGAGTTCTTGGGGAACGTGATGAGGATAACGCGATTTATTGAGGTGATGTTGATCACTAGGACTAATAAGACTAGGTTCGTGAGGATGATAGAATATCTCGAGATATATATTATGGTTTTTACCATTGAAATTGAAGATATATAATGGTTGTGATGCTACAAATAGGGATGATTGTGTTGTTTATGCATGGAGAGGTTTTCATGTTGCAGAAAGGCCACTTAACGGTGTAGCTTATAAAATGTTGTTGTTTTCAACTCACTGTTGTTAGATGATGTTTCCATTAGAATAATTTTTAAATGGATATAGCTCAAATGTGGTGGTATTGACCACTAATTATAGACGGAGTCTTCCATTTTATTAGAAACAAAGGGGATTGTGTTTGTAGTCATTAATAGAGAAGGTCCTCACTATAGAATTAATTGAGAGCTGGTGTTTTAGATAATCAGTTGGGGGATGAAGATCATTGTTATTATATGAGGTTAATGGGATACGATTAATGGAGAAAGGCTATTATGGTGGCTCAAGACATCAGGCTACTGAGTTGAAAAAGACTTATTATATATGGAGCAATGGATCTTGAGGTTCCTTGTATTATGTGATGTTGAGATGATTGTGTTTTATTTTTCATTGTAGGATGAATAACACCATTCCATGGGATATCAAGTTGTTGAGATGATAGTGGATTTGAACCAAATTCCAATTTACCAGTGGCATATTTGTTTGGTGGGACATTAGGATGTCACCTGTACTCCATGAGAGGTTGGATGTGGTTTTGGTTGTAATGAGGAGCCAAGTTACAAGGTTATAGATAATATACTAAGGTCATTTAGTTAGGATTGAATAGGGATACATCATTTCATTTTATGAAATTGTCTAAAGTATGTAAAATGATCACTTGGTCCGGTTAATCATAGGTGGAGCGAGTTTTTCATTTTTATGTGTGAGTTTCTACTATTTATTGGCATATAAATAAACATTATAATTATAGATGGAAGACATGAACACATTAATAATGGAATATTTATTTCATAATAACCCCCCTACATGGGCCCCTCTGGACATGTGTAGACCTTATGGTTTTGTGATTAGGTCACAGACTTGGTTCATGCTATGGAACCTAGTGACTAGGGATGAAATTACTTGTATTGGATGATATATGGTCTATGGTGGTTCTATTCATCAATATATAATTTCATTGGGGATTTCATGTAAATTCTAATATAATAGACCATGGATGATCTTACTTTTCTATTTCAGTATGACTGTAATGAAATGTCTATTTATATAAAAATGGTATAATAAAATGGATTTGTATGTACTATTATTGGTTGTTATTATTATATTTGATGATTTTGGTATTTAGTCTTATGTACTATTTTATTATCATATTACCATTATTATATCCAAAAATAGAGGGTATAGTCTCCCTAATATAACCTAATCATACCTTTATTGATAGTTGGAAACCGTTATATTATAGAAAGGAATGCCTAAAGCCTAGTGTCCCCCCATCTTGGAGCACATGTTAAGTGGATCTCGGGTCAGGGTGAATAGTTAAAGTAATCTTATTGTTGAACATATAATGTGTTTTCATGATTTTTATGTACACTAGGAAAAATAACATGAGGGGTGTGAATAAAGGTATGTCAGATTAAAACTAAACCCATTTGGATTTTGTTTTTTCATTAAATAAAACACACTTTTCTCTTTATCCTATATAAATGTATGAACAAAAATTAAAGCCTGCACATTATACAAAAAATTTCATGGTTCACACTCACTAGGGTACACCCAAGGAGCATACAACAACGATGTTCCAATATACCAAATTCCCTAAAGATCACTTCAAATTACATGGATTGGGAATGATAACTTCTATTCCTATGGTAACTACCTTCACACTATTTATGTTATGCTCACTGCATTACCAAGGATCACTCCCTTTGTCTCTTATTTAGCTCACTATCTGTGGAAAGGAAGACCATCTTCCTCTTCCTATGATCACTACTCTTGGAAGGGATATTCTCACAATTTATAGACATGTAGGTCCCTTCATTATCTATAATGAAAGAATTCTACACTATATATAGAAGCTCTGTTGAAGTCCCATTTTCATCGAATGATGAATACCGTTTTCCCACAGATGTACAGGGAAACATCAAACTTTTCATGCCACCATATGGTTAATTGTGCGAAACTCTTTTCCTTGCACACAAAATTTTTCATTTTTCACAGAAAACACACATGTGTGCCACTTATACCTTTCACTCAACTTTCTTATTACGTGAGACTCTCTACTTGTGCTCAACTCCCTTTTTAAGTGAAAATTCTTACATGCACGACAAATCCCTACTTGTGTGGTGCTGAAAATTTGAATGATCTAGAGCTCTAATTTCCCCTAAGTTTCTAGAATTTAAATTTAATATGGTTGATTCCTATTTATATGAATATTTTCAAACATGTGTGAAACTCTCACAACATTCCCTGAGATCTCATGTCCATTCACGCAAGTCACCTTCACGAAAACCCACCTAGCACGAGAAATCCTTAACTTGCATGCCCTTCTTTCCATTGCCACATTTTGAGGCAATGATCTTGAAATATGGATGGTGGGAAAATTTCCAATCCCCCATTAAACTTATTCACAACATCCTTTTCTAAAAGAACTTATCTACATTCTCTTATTTTTGGACCCAAACATTTGGAAAACACTGGGAAATTGTGTCACCTTGTATATGATGCTTTTATACCACCTCCAAATCATCAATTCATTTTTCATGGATCACTGTCCTCATAGATTGTCAAAAATATATTTTTAAATCCACAACTAACCATAGAAACCTGCTTTTTCAACGAACATAATCAACCAAAAAATACATCAATGTTACCTTGAGGTATTTTTACCCAATAATGATCACAATAATATAATGTGTTTTAACATCATTTTGTGTTTTTCTTTATTATAGTGTTTAATATTTATTATAAGGGATAAAAAACATATTAATGATTTATGAGGATCTTAGAGGAACATTTATAAGGTCCAAATAACAAGGATGTACTAACCACCCTGTAAATTGGAATCATCCATCTGATTGTGATGGATGGAATCACTATACCACCAGGATAACTATTTTATCCTTAGTAGAATTGGGAATAAATAGATTAATTTCAAGTAACTCACTAGATACTAAATGGAGTACACAAGATACATGATTGAGCCTATAGTATCCAAGAATGCATTAACGATGGCATAATCTATCTAGTTTTTGAAAAAACATCATGGTGTCTTAAATCCAGATATTTCAAAATGAATTAAATGATTTATTTTACATTTTTTAATCATATCAATAAATACTTTGATCGACCCAATAGAAATCGATCTCATAGGATTATTATAAATAGACTCTAAAGGGGGATTGGATTATAAAATTTTACCTATACAATTCATTATTTACCCAAAAAAATTCATTATTGATCCGTGAAATACTTTTTAATGAAATATTGAACCATGTTCCATTTATAAGAAGGAAAACCAGTCTTCAAAAAATACAATTCACTTTATTTACCCTCCTATATTAACCTTTTTTCTTACTACCTTATGAAAATTATTAAAGGATCTTATTATACCTTCTATCTCTCTCTCCATATTTAATTTTTATATAAATAATATGGTGAGAGTTATGTTTTTTATAAAGATTTTATAAAAATAAACCTCTATCATGTTCATATTTTTCATTAGGTTTTCACCACTATTAAAGTGAGGAATTTTGGTTTATTGCCTCCTTTAAAACAAAGGATTTTCTACTTATTCTTATTTTTTTGCTAAAACCAAGAGATCAGTTACATTTATTTTTTATTATTTTATATTAAAAACATTGGTGAAATATAACCATCTCCAGCATACTTGAGAGTAAGAGATGTATGAGATCATTTTTGAATTATTTTCATACTCCTTTATTAGTGTGTCCCCCATGAATTTTATAAAAAATTTTCTCTATAATTAATCATTTATTTTTTTCTATATGTATACTATTTTAATTGATTGCTTTATTATTACATCGAATTATTTCTTAATAATCCCTTATATTTTATTGAATCATTATAAATTTTTTATAAGGTAAATTCACCCCACTTTCTAAACTATCTTCAACAATCGTTTGGTATTATAGTTGACAATTTTTTATTTTTCTAGAAAAATATTAAATTTCAAAATTATTTTTAATTTCAATTGTCTTAATTAATTTCAAAGTTCAAATTTGTTAAATGGATTATTTTTAATACACATATGGTGGAAATTAATGATACACTATGGGTCATGCAACATTTTAATTCTTTGAAATATAGCTATTAGAAGAGTCACATGTCCACTTTTCATTTTATAAATGGATATCCTTTTTGTAAAATTTTCATTCAGGTATCTTCACCTTTTAAATAATTAGAATCAAAATGGACTCTCGATGACATAACCTATTTTAAAATCAATAAAAATATATGAATTATTTACACTGTGGTTTATATCATAAGGAGTTTAATTTCACAATTACTTATAAAAATATAAATATTATTGAAATTTCAAAAAGTTACTTATGGTAGTATAGATAAATTTAAATATTCTAGGTTTGGTATATTGAGGTTAGATTTTAAATGTTTTAGTATGTAACCAAATGATTATATTACAAATATTTTATGTGCTTTAATAATATATGTAATTTAAGGAAATTTATTTTAGATTATTTTTCTATTGAAACACAAGTAATGAAAATAATTTGTTTTTTTACTTGATCTTAGTTACACAAGATGAGAATGATAGAAGTGGAAAAAGAAATTAAGAAAATGTAGATAAATTATATAATTGGATATCTCCTGACCTATGCGATGAAAATGAAGAGACATGGCACAATGAAGCCGAGGATTTCATGGTTAAATAGATGATCACCTTCAAATAAATTAATGATAATTTGTATGATAGTGACGAAATGGATAATATATAATAGAATATGAACACATAATTTAATGAAAATAAATCCTACCCATGCACCAAGAATGAGAATGAACAATTTGAACAAGAAATTAGGTAATTCAAATGAAAAAAGGATACATAATGCCTAAACACACCTTAATAAAAAATTAGAATAAGGAAAAGCATAATAAGTCAAAGAAATCATTATAGGTTTTAACATATATTGGAATTGATTATTATTTTTACTCATGTGACCCAAGTAAATATTGTTTCGGGTGTCTCATGTCCAATTTTTAGGTTAGTAATGGAGAAAAATCAATTTCATATTCTTCTTCCTCATCAAATTCTTAATCCTCCCCCTATTTTTCTCCCGCTTAAAATCACAAAATCTAAGATGATATAACATATACTTTTCATAACCTTGAAAAAGGTTTTTTTAAAATGATTTCCATTTAAAAAAAGGCAATAAATAAATATAATCATGAATATAATGACATTTATTAACACACAAAAAAATATATTGAGTCATCATCAAAATTAAATTATCAACATAATGTGTATGAATTACAAGAAATTATTAACGATATCATAAAATTTCTCATGTAATCCTCAAAAGTTGAATTAAAATTAAATAAAATTTTTGTTTGTAAAAAACCTTTAAAAAATAATCTTGCTATTGGTTTTTAGAACAATTCTCACGCATCTGAAGAAAATGAATTTTTAAAAAGATAATTAGAATAAAAAGTTTTAAATTGTATTCGAAAACCAGTAGTTGAAAAAATTATCAATATGGTAGACAAAAAGAAACCATATTTCATCCCAAATTTCATCTAAAAAAACATTTAAAAAAATATGAAAAATAATCCCTATTTACTAACATATGTGGACCAAAAACCTGGGTACCAAAAAAATTAATTTTTTATTTTTTAGGAAACTTGAATAAAGAAAAGGTTCGAAAATGAAACATAGTAAATTGATTGTGGATTCCCTCAAATAATGTGTGGTTACCCCTCAAAATTTAGGAATATTTGAATAATAGAGGACATGTGAACTTCATTGAAAAATCAAGGAGTAAAAATAATGTTATATGTATAATCATTTTTCATGATTTAACACTCAAAAAAAATGTATTTTTCATTTATCATTTTATAAAAAAAATTATTATGAATTATCCAACTCCATAACAATTTATTTCAAAATTATTTTGAAAATGATTTTGGTAATGATTTTAATCTCTGATTAAACCTTTTTATCTACAGTTTTTCATATAAAAAAATTATACTATTTCGATAAAGTATCGTTTTTTTTTCAAAATGATAAATTCTAAATTTTAAACATTAAGTGTCTTGGATTTCTGATAAGAACCTTTGTAATTATACTACACAATCACTATTTATTCTCAACCAACATCAACTATTATTAGATTTGTGAATATTTCATTTCAAATTTATTATTATTTTTGAAACATTCTAAGATGGAATTTCACATAATGCATGTTTTTAACCTAAAAATAAGTATAAAATTTTAAATTCCATGGGTTTGTTACCCATTATATTTTTAAACAAACTTATGTCAAAATATTTCAAGGAATATCATACTCTAGTTTTTATGATGATAATAAATGAATTACTTTGTTATTTTTATTCACACATAACAATGAGGCTTTTAAAAATTTCATAATATTTACTAATAAGGTTTAAAATTAAAAGTGGGGAAATAATTTATATTCAAATAGTGAATAAAAATAATTTGAGAAAAAAATGTTTCATGAAATATTTAATTCAATAATATTATAAAAATACTTTTTCCCTCCTAGAATACCATAATAAATTAGGTTAGTGAAAAGATATAATTGAACAATTCATGAAATCCTAAGACCCCTCATGAACTATTTCAATCATTGACAATAATTTAGGGATGAGGTGGTTAATACTTATTTTTTATATCATAAATTGTGTTCTCATAATAACCTTTTCAGGGAAACCCATATAAAATTTAGAAAAATAAAAATCAAAATGTTTTACTTTTTAATGTTCTTGAATATAAATGTTATTTTCCTAACTCTATAGAAAAACTTGAGAAATTTATCCAAAATAAGATAAAGGAATATATCATAGTTAATCCATCTCAAGTAAATATTATCTTGCCTTTAATAAAAGAAACCAATACTTTTAACGTACTATTCATTTAAAATATGATTAAAATAATCTTCAACTTCTAATCTAATTCAAAGATATGGATAAAAAAATTAACCATTGACTCGTATTAATGAAATTTCTCTCAAAAGTCTTATATAGGTTGAATATCTTGTAGTCCTTTACATAAAACATTAAAAAATATAAAATTACCATCCCTTGTAAAATTTTATCAATGATTTTCAAGTGGGTTCTCATTCTATATGTTACATATTAAATAAATGTCTTCATCTTGTATTTACCATAATTGAAGAAATTAAAGTCATTGATGATTCAATTAATAATGTAAATTATATTTTCTTATATAGGATGAGAATAAATAATTCCAATAAATAATTTTTGGACTATTGATGAAAGGCCAAATGATCTCACTTTTATTAATAAAAAATTGATTCTTAGAAATAAATTACATAATAAATATAAATCACCCATGACAAACAAATACTCAAATCTAAATGATATAACCAAGATGAATTAATTGTTTATGATGAAACTGTCCCACATTTTTCTCTGTTAGAATCCATAAGAATATTTTTTTCATTTACCACCCACCGCAATTTAAAAGTATTTGAAAAAGATGTTAAAATTTAATTATAAATTTTTTTAATTATTTAATATTTTATGTTATCCCACCACCTAGTTTAGAAAATCCACAATTTTCCAAAAAAATATAGGTTAAACCAATATTTATATAGATTATAACAAGACCATATGTATTGTGTTGAATGGTTAAACACTATTATTTTGTCAAATGATTTAAAAAATGGAAAATTCAATTCAAAATAATTTTTACAAAATTATTCAATAATTTTTTAATCATTTTAATCTATATCTATGATGTAATTTTCAAATCAATAAATGTATATCTGTGTAATGATTTTTCACATCTTCTTAAAAAAGAATTTTAAATTTGTTTTTGGGTGACTTAAAATTATTTATTAGTTTTCTTATCTCAAAGTATGATCAAAATTTTCTATTCCTTAGAAAATATAGTACTAAAATTTTAAAGTGTTTTTATTAGATATTTATAAACATATTATTAATCCTATTAGTATTTATTTTTTGATAATGTTTGATGAAGCTGCTAAATTGGTTGAAAAAAAAACATTAGAAAAGTATGATTTGGATTCTACTTTACTTTATAGTGACCGGACTAGACATTATCTCCAGTGTTTTCCTCAATGATCACTACCAATATAATCCTAAAATATCAAATTTAAAAAATAGCAAAAGGATTTATCAGTTTTCTAAAAGGTCCTAAAAATCATGGTTTATTCTTTCTTAAGGGAGACAATTATAAACAATTAATTTTTTTTTCAAAATTTATTTTGGTATATTTCAACCTGATCAGAAAACTAAATGTGATAATTTTATCTTTTTGGAAATTCCTTAAATCTCCGAGAGTTGAAACAATAAAATTCCAATTTCTGTTTCTTCGTCAAATGTTAAATAAATATCTATATAGCATTATATATCAAAAAAATCTGGGTGGAACCATGTTGGTTAGATTATGGGATAACATTTTTTCATGTTCCAATTAAATTTTATAGTTATAGTGATATAAGCATATGTAGAAATTTTTGTCATCCTATACACACTATGAACATTGATATATGACCACAATTTTTGAGTGAAAACCTTCAAAAAATATATATCATTTTTGAATACATTATAATGGAGCATCTAATAGACAATGTCTTATTAAAACACCTTCATTTATATTGTTTTAAATTTATTAATGGGTGATAGGAATGGAATGCCTATATTTATTAACCTTTGTCTCTTATTTTATATATTTTGATTTTCTTAATTATTATTTCCTTTGAATATATTTTACTTAATTTTTTAATGATTATATTTTTTAAATTTTATATGAATGTTTTATTATCACCTTTATTTTATTGTTATTATCTTTTATTAATTGGTGATAAGACTGGAATGCCTATAGTTATTAACCTTTGTCTCTTATTTTATATATTTTGATTTTCTTAATTATTATTTCCTTTTAATATATTTTACTTAATTTTTTAATGATTATATTTTTCAAATTTTATAGGAATTTTTTTTATTATCACCTTTATTTTCTTGTTATTATCTCTTATTTATCTAACCATTTTTCATTATAAGTATATTTTTACAATCACAAAGGGAATGAAAGGTTAAATTTTTATAATGGATAAAGGTTTAACATTGAGAGAAATAAATTTATAAAAAAATAGGAACATCTATAAGAGAAGGATCTTATTTTAGGGTGAGACTTTTGATTTCATTTAAATGGTATTTAAAAATATTTTTTCCATTCCATCTACATCTTCATCTATTTTTTATCTCTTATCATTTTTCTTAATATTAAATTTGTGTTTTTGATCATAAGAAAAGCCATATTATTTAATATCTAATGTCTTTTTGTAGTCAAAATAATTTAAGGTGTTTCCATCCTTTTTTTAGTGTTTTATGCTTATTAAGTTTAGAATTTCCCTAATGAACTAGAAGATCAAGTGGAGGATTATAGAGTAGCATGGAGGTACATTTCCATGTTCCTTACTACGAAGCTATAGTAGAAGGTGAATATGAGAAAACTGAACCTCTTTTAGTATTGTAAGAAACCACTATACCTTTATGAGTTTTATGAAATAAAAACTGTAACATCACCGAATACAATATGGAATTGGAAAAAAGTTCATTATTTCTAGATGTTTCACCACCGACCTAGTGGATTTTATATTGATATATCAAAATATATTAAATAATACATTTAATGGAATGAATCTGATTATTAAATCCTTAGATCAACAAAAGGGACCCATGGCTCATATAATGGCTATAACTATATGCTAAAGGAGGATATTATCTTAACATCATACCTATATGATGACTAATTCCCCTAAAAAATATCGACTGATCTAAGATTTTATTTTTTAAGAGATCTATATGTATATTACAATTATCAAATCGTAAATAGGAATCAATGACATCAATCCAATTTTTTCCACTCTATTTAAACTTTTTTATTCCTCCTCTATTTTAGTTCGTAATGGTTATTGTTTTAGCTTCTCTCTTTCACTCCCTATCCTTCACTTTATTCTATATTATATAGAGATTTTTGAGTGGTTTTCCAAAGAAAATATGAATCCTATTAATATTTTTGTTTAGGTACTATCCGCTATTAAAGTGAGTTTTTTGGTTCTTGTATTTTATTAAGACCATGGGTATACTCTTACGATCATTCTTTCTTATAAAAAATGGATATTTTCTTATTATTTGGTTCTTGGGGTTTGTTAAAACTATTGGTAAAATATAACCCTATCAATAATTATTGAGGGATGGAGATATATGGTCTCTTTATTAATAGATTCCTAAAATTATTTATCAAAGTGTTCGTGATTTGTTTTTACAATATATTTTCCTCCATACTAAAATAATTGTTTTCCACTATAAAAATTCTCTTATTTGATTATTTTATTCTAAAGTTGGATACATTCTTTATATTTACTTTTAATTAATATATTCATTTAAAAATATAAAGGCATTTGATTCCCCTTATTTCCATCTTATCCCCCACCACCCCTTATCTCTATGGGTAGATGTACGTCTACGCCTAAATTCAATTTCCCCCAAGACATTTATTTTTTCACAAAAAATTATAAATAACGTAAATTTTTATCTTTTTTTACCTGGATATGAAGTATTATTTTCGATAACCATTCCACATTCAGGTTCCTCTTGAAGAAAATTGATAAAAAACCATGAATTATATATTAGATGATACTTCATAATGTTTTTTCCATTTATATTAGAAGAAATAGTTATTCATAAAAAAAATTATGATATCACATTAGTCATATTTTCCACACATGATTTGATAACACCATATTGGTAGTTTCTCTTTAAGATACATTTCTCAATATTCATTTCTATACTATCTTAGACACAAATACTTGATATGATAATCTAGATAAATATGTTTTCACTAATCGAATTAATTAAAATCCAAAAAATTAATTTAAAAAATTAGAGGAGTGAGTTTACATACTATGTATAGGATTCTCATACCATTGGAACATCTATTGAAGCCTAATAAATAAGAAATAAACTCATCATCATGATATTGTGTATATTTAATATTTTTATCTAACACATTATAGTAACAAAAACCCCCAATGTATGAAGTCTTTAGTTTCCAGGTTATATTTTCATAGTTTTTTTCTTAGATTCCCATCTATTTTTTAGAACCTGGAAATTTTTTCAATAAACTGGAAATATTTATAATGGATAGAGTTTACCTAAATAATCCTAATTATTCTATGTGATTATATAGGTTCCGGGAATTTATATAATGGGTAAAATTATTAATTTATTTTATTTATTTTCATTTTGTTCTATTGATTATGTTAGAAAGTGGTTTGAGGTCAATTCCATACTGAAAAATAATTTTCATAATGTAGTTCATTTTTTCAAGCATATTATTTTTAATAGGTACCTAAGAAAAGAATTAGTGACTATGAGTTAGATATGTAATATCTCAATTTGGGTAGATTCATTCATTTGTATGAGTTTATGTTTGAATAATTAATAATATAACACCTTCTAATGAATGGATAGAAAAAAGAATTGAATTTGGAGTTATATCAAATATTGGAGAAAATCGAAAAGTCTAATAAGAATAATTGGCGGAATGCACGTTGTTGATACGCTTTTGGGATTTTTGTACAATATAAAAGGATCTAATAGACAATTAACCATATAATATCTTCTTGAGGAAGGATATTCATTATATCCTGAAGGTAAAACATTAGAAATACAAAGTGTTAGAAATTGTACATGGATTTATCCCATGAAAGAAAATATAGTAGTTTCAATTT
The DNA here is from genome assembly GCA_963277665.1 of Viscum album. Taxonomy (NCBI): domain Eukaryota; kingdom Viridiplantae; phylum Streptophyta; class Magnoliopsida; order Santalales; family Viscaceae; genus Viscum; species Viscum album. Next base: position 1,161,853,607 of record OY728133.1, on the reverse strand, counting down.
TAAGAGATTAATGAGATTATGTTTTCATAATATAGATAATGAAGTATACAAAAAGGTCAATTAAAACCAATATATTAATATATATTCAAAAAGGTATTGTTTTAATGTGGGAAACAACATCATTATCTAATGTTAAAGGATGGTTCTACTGAACCATACATTTCATTTTAGATAGTTATAATCAAATGATATTTCCCTTGTTTTCCATATGATATAGTGGAGATCACATAGGTGGACAAGAGATGGGATGTCATAGTATATGGGTAGTAGTTAACAAAATAATTTATAGGATAAATAACACATTTAGTTGAACTTATCACACCATATGACCTCAACAACACTTTAGATTCATATACTATTACTTACTCTCATTATCATGATAATTACACAAATTTATATATTATAATTTCATGACAATTTAAAATATTTTTAATTTCAATTACGGATAATGTGAAATTAAAGTTTTATAGAGGAATAAAATATTTAGTTTAGGTTATAAATATGTATTTTCCTTTTTATTATCTTATTTAGTGTGTTATATTTTTATTTGTACATGTTTTTGAATAAAATTAATAAATAATAATATATAGAATAAACTTTGATATTATAGTTTTTTTGTTTGATTACCTTATTTTAATACTTATAATTTTAAAATTTTAATTTTTTTTCCCATTTATCAATTTTAATATTGATCCATAAATTTTAACCACAAAAAATCATTTACAAACATTGACTTGAGTGGATAAAAAATCATTTTTCCTATCTCATGAGTTATTCTAAAGATTTTTTAGATATTTTTCCAAAAAAAAACCTATTATAAGAGAAGATTAAATTGTTTAAATAATAATTAATATATTCAAATTCAATTTATTAAATCATTTTATTATATTAAATTTGATAAAATATTCTACTAATATTTTAAAAAATCATCCATTAAATCCCATGAGAGAACCTTATACATTTTATAATAATTTTATTCCCTTATAAGCAATGAGTGATAATAGAGGTGAGCCAAACTTCAATAAAAAATACTTTACCTACCCAAATATTGGTATGTTTTCATGTCTATATTTCAAAATCTATGTATAGGGGAGGTTGAGTTATGTTCTTTTGGGAGGGAAATCCCTTTTTTGGGAGATTTTGAGGTGTTAATTTTTAGTCCAATGAAATAGATTCATGAGTAATTTTTTTATTGAAATATTTTTTCTATCATTTTTTTTACTAAAAAACATAAAAAATATAAAAAATAGAATGAAAAATATTGATAAAATAAATCAATTTGTACATAAATGAAATAAAAATAGAATAAATCAAGAAAATAGAGTACAAAAGAGAAGTTATTGATTGAGTTCCATTGGTATAATTGCAAAAAACATTTAAAAAAAGAATGTAAAATTATGGTTTGGGAGATATATTTTTTAAATAGAATTTAGTTTAGTATTTCTATTTAGGTTTATGATTTTATGATGAATTATTCATTTTTTTTAACATTTATTTTAGAAAAATTATTTTTTCATGACATTATCCCGCAACCTTCTTCATTATAACAAAAAATGTTTAATCACATATGATTATAAAATTTAAATTATATCATTTTTAGAGAATATAGAATCATTTCATTTGTATAGAGATAATTGATTCTCTAATGAACGAGAATAAATCTTTATATATTATTTTTTGAGTATTGAGTTACACAATTTATATCAAAGTAGGTTACAAATGGTGTATGAATATGAATGATGACTTAATAAAGTGTATAACAGTGATAAAAGATGGTTTTAAATATTATGACATTAAATAGGGATAATTAAAACATTTTATAAAAATTTATAAAATGTTTTCATTCTTGATCAATTTATTTTAATGTAGATAGGGTATATAATTTTAATAATTTGGTTTTTTGAGGGGTGTGAATGGTTTTTCATGGGGGAGTTAATGAAATAATATTTCATTAATTTGTTTGAATGAAAATGACATATTGTCCACATTATTCTAATTATGTTTATTTAAAAAAATGTTGAAATGGGACATGTATTAGGAAATCTCTTGAAAACACTATTTTTACCTATTTTTGAGTAATATTGTATATTTATTATAAAACATTATATAAGATTTATTTACTATATAAATTTCATATTAGTATTATTCCTTAATCAGTATAAAATATTGACTATTTACATCATTGTTTGAACTTATTTTTAGCAGGATAAAATGACCCATGAATTTTAGATTAAACAAGACCCATATACATGGATACCACCTACCATTTGGGACGTAATGCCTTTATCCAGGCTTTCATTATTCTTAATTATTGTTATATTGTAGAAGAATCCAATTTTTTTTTTATTCTAGGTGGATAACTAGTTCATGTTGAAGTATGTCTAGCAATTTGGTGATATTTAGAATAAAATATTTACAAAATTTTCCCATTCACACTTATAAGCACTTTTAACTCTATCCCAAAATCTAATTTATAAATTTATATTTTAACTCATTTACGGCCTTCTACATGGATTAAACCATATATAAAATAATATAAGTGGGCCACAAAATTTCTATTTACATTAGTATGAGGGAAATATTCAATGAAAAGTCAACTCAAAAGATATTCTCTTCCTACCAAAAAATGTTATTTCATTTTATTTTTGGGATAAAATTATATATATCATCATTATTTCAATTTCATTTTCAATAGAGAATTTTATTTTACTTTTATTTATGATAATTTTTTTTCATAAAAACATAAATGGGTTCTCCTCCATAAAAATATTTTCCTAAGTTAGTTATTTCTATGATGACTACTCCATCAGTAAATGAGAAGTTACATTTTCATGTCGATATAATTTCTACCACCTTCACCATTTTATTTTCCATAAATGATCCTATATTAATTCAATAAATTATAATATAGAATTTTATTTTTAAATTAAAAATCCAAAAGATTGATGAAAATTTAATGTGCCCAACTATGCATGTGGGGTAAAAAACGTTTATTCATTTAATCTAATCTATATGAGATTGAATTTAGTATAAAAATAAAATTCAATAAAATCAATAATTTTCATTTAAAAGGTAAATATGATTCCACAATTAAGAACTAGTGAAAATTTTTCTTTTGATTGACAATAAATGTAGTGTACCCAGATTGGATATCCTAATGTAAACATAAGGTTCAACTCCTTTTACCTTTATCATTGTGTTAATTTTTTAGGTTTTCTGGTTCAATAATTTTTCCAGATAATAATTAAATATATGTTCACATAAGGGATGAAATTAATAAATACATGAAGGGGTAGATTAGAATTATTATGCTCAATTTCAAATTTTCATTTCATTTTATTTTTCATTCTTGCTCAATAATTTTTAATTTATAATAATTCTGTAAAATTTAACAAATTTCAATTAATCATTTATTTATGTTCTATTTTTTTATTTTTACTTATAAATAACTTTTTAATTCACTTACACAAGAAGAGAATGGCATCAGTCAGCCACTCGATTTCAAATAGTTAAAATCATTCAGTAGTTTTGAGTGGTCATAATATTTATCATTAGAATACAAGAGATTAGATAGTGAGATATGAAACTCATAAAAATAAATTGCTTTTGATTCCTTACAAGGAAAGAACCTTTTAACTACATGATCATTTAAATAGAAAAGTTTTACTAGAGTAGGGTTATTAGGGATTATTCTGTAAAATGTATGTTGGGCATCGAGAAATCAAATTAGATTATGTATATATATAGTTTTTAATTTTTATTAATCATAGTTGAGAATCCCTAAATGATTAGGTAATAAATGTTTAGGGTTTGGATAATGAAAATTATTTTATTTGGAAATTGAGTGTTCCACTGAATTATTAATGTTTAATATATGATATTACTGATATTATTGTTGACATGAATAAACCTTTAATGAGATAAATTTTAAATCAAAATGACTGTTTAGTGAAATATGGATACTTGGAACATTAATTAATATAATGAAATTTTTATTGGGATATTATTTTAACGGGGAAAATTTAAAAAAATTAATTATAAAATTATTGCAACAAATGATAAATATCCCATAAAAAATTATGTTGTATATAAAAATGGTAAAATATTTAACATTTACTTTTAAATCAATTCTATAAATGGAAAATTATAAGAACCAACATATTACATTACTATATAATCTTATGATTTTTCCTAATAAGGATGGAAATCAATATGTGTTAGAGTAATCATTTATTAAGAAAAAATTATATTGAAGCTATTCACAATGATAAATACAGTTATAATTAAAATTTTAAAATTAATTTTAATTTTCTTATATTGATCTCTATTTTTATGGATCCAAATCCTTAAAAAATGAGAAAATAAATTATTTTGGTATAATAATAAGGATGAAAATGATTTATCAAAATCCCAAAAGGCACAAGAGATATGTATTTTATAAATCGATCTTATGAAGAAAGAAAGATGAGGGGAATTTATACTAAAATCTTGTGATTAATATTATTTTTTATGTAAATTACTTGAAGAGACATGGATAACTGGAAATGCATTATCAAGAAAAAAAATTGATCTATAAATCACCACCAGACATGTTTAACAACATTACAATGAAATAAATCATTAAAGTGTTTACCAAAAAATTAATTAATCTACTAAATATATTAATTATTACTATGTAGGTACATCCATGATTATGTTTCATAATGATAGTAAAAAAGGAAAGGGTAAAAGTTTTAATGAGAATGATACAAAGAGATGTTATAGAGTCTCCAAACCCGCTTTTTTTAAAGAGAAAAAGGAAATTATAATGAATTTAAATGTTCCAAAACTATTAATATTATAAATTACACATATAATTCCTTAAAATAACTAAAGGTGTAAAATAGAGTCCTTAATGATACCTTGTAAGATATTCAGGTTATAATTTTTTTAGTAGTATACGACACCATTTATATATTTAAAAAATAATGTAAATATAAAAAGGATTTCAAAAATTTAAAAAAAATAAAGAATATAACATTACGTAAGAATTAAAATCATGAATAAAAAAGTCTTTATGTTAAGGTAGTTTATGAAACTAATTACTTTAATGAATATATTAATCTCAAATAAAATCTTTATATCTTTATCTTATTTCACTTATATTATAGAAAAATGATTCTGTAAAACAATATTTATTTTGAAAAAAATAAGATGATGGATTTGATACACATGATCTATAGTTAAGATGATTCTATAAAAAGATAGAAAATATTGTTATGAACAAAACGTTTTATTTGAGAAAATGGTTTTATTAGAGATATTGTTTAATATATGATGTAAAGAGTTCCCAAAATCCAATACTAAATTACTATAAGTATTTTCTTTTAAATTATCATGATATTTATACAACTATATAGAATACTAAATATGATAATAATATAATATTTTATTTGAAAAATATTATCATAGAGGCCTTAAATGGTTTTTTCTATCAAAAATTAATTTTTTCCGTAGAAAAAATATTTCCAAGATAATTTTTTATCCAAGAGGCGAGTGGGGGTTTCATTAATCTTGGAGAAACTAAAAGGGTAAAAAATAAATTATAATAATATCCCAATTGAAAGTGAAATTCATTTTAAGTTGAAAATATTTCAAATTTATGCTCTTAAAGAATGATTTTAATTTAAGAATTTACATTTAATTTTTTTTACCAAGGTGATCTCAAAGGAAATATTAAATTGATATATTTCTAGAAGATAATTACGAAATTATAAATCCTTTTAGTTATTTAAAGATAATATATGTTTCTAAATACATTTAATTATATGTTTTTAATTAAATGAGTTTGAATATTATATTTAATTTTTTAAATATCAGGATTATGAATCCTAATCTCAACATTATTAAAATAATATTTCTTTATATATGTTATAAAATTTATATATTTTAGTTGGGGATTTATTAGAGGATATTATTGAGATTTACCAAGAATTACATAGTGATGTAGTGACTTTAAAAAACATTAAAAATTAAATAAATACAATTATTCTTTAGTAGTTTATAATAAGAGTTATGGATGGTTTGGAACTTATATTGTTTTAGTTATTATTAGGAAATGATATTAGGATTAAAAAATGTAATGTGATATACAAAACTTATTCTCATATTTTTCATTTTTTGTGTTAAATGCATATATTATATGATGTGAAATGATAATTGATATCTTAGTGTAAAAGATTGAGTTTTCCAAAATCAACCATCACCATAGAGTATTAAAGATTGTGATTAAAAGGGAAATTTATCATAAGTTGGGTATTATATAAGGATATAGTTTTTTAATAAGACACAAAATTGCAGTTTTTATGATATATATAAATGACCAAGTATACCAAATGGATATTCACTCAATAGTTTTTTGATACATTAAGGGTGTATGATTCATTTAAAATATCTAATAAATAAGTTTTAAATCATATATCACATAAAACAATCAATTTTGGGTCCTTTGTTATGATAACCATGATGGTCTATTAATAAGTGGGTTCTTGGGTATTCAGTTGATCATATAATTAATTTATGCATATCCAAGATAAGATATATCCTTTCATAAGACTACTATAAGACCAATACTCTCTATTTAGATAGTTTGAAGAGTTGTATCACTATGAATAAAAAAGAGACCTTTGATGTTATTATCTATTTGAGTGATGGTAATATGATGCAATAATTTATCTTGGTGAATGAAATGTGATGCGTTCATTTGCCTAGTAATTTTACACTCAATGAATTGATAATATTTGAGTTAAAAATACAATATTATCATACAACATGAATTTTTGTTGCTTTATTAATTATAAAATTATATTAAATGATTATGTATAATGTTTATCGTATAGTTGGTGTAAATCAATATGAATATACATTCTTTTTATGGAGATCACGCTGGGTCCTTTTGTAGCACACATAGATTTGATGTTTTTCTTATTTCCACTATTTTATTTCAATTATTAAATTAATAATCCATAATTTTTTTCAAATCTATAAAGTCTCATTGGGTCATAGTTTATAGTTGTGTGAAGGAAGGTTTTGTTTTGTTACAATGTATTTTATGAAACCTTTCGAGCTACTCTGGTTATGGGCAGACAATTTTCTATATATAATGTCATATAAGGGGAAATTTAATTAGGTGAATGAGGAATTAATTCTATTTTGAGACTAATTCAAAATAAACTAAAGTAAAATCAAAACATTATGGTATTAAGAATGTCATGTTTTAAAACATTTCAAAATGCATCATATTGGGGGCCACTATATTGTGGTTTATCCCATGAAATATCATGAATTATGTGATGATACAAGATTCTAACTTATTTTATAGTATTCTATCATAAATGGGATTGTAATTATTATATAATATTCTTTAATGTGTTTCATATGTTATAAATTTACTATTAAAGTGTTAGATAATAAAATGGTCATATAAAAAAATTGTAAAATGGGACAAATCTTTTTTATTATTCAATTTATTATGAGTTTATATAACACTCCCCCATTTTTTAAAGACTATACTTGAATGTTAGTGTAAAATGATAAAATCCTTATAACAGGGAGAGGTAAATGAATAAAGGATCTGATCATTAATAAATCCTCAAAATCCATATCCATATTTTATTTATTCTTTCAACCCATGATTCTAATATAATATATATTTATGGAAATAGTATTAAGGCATTAAAACATTCATTTTTTTAACTTTTACACACAATGAGAATAGATTAAATTCATTAATTATTATGGATATCTATCAATATTAAGTGGAAGGTGTTGAGAAAATTGATTCATCATAAAATAGGTATGTTCTTAATTAATATATATTCAATTTGGAATAGTGGATGGATATTGAGGAAAATGGGTTTTGTTGTCTATATATGTTAAATTTTAACAAAGTTGATCCCCTTTTAAACCTTTCATAATATTTTTATCTATATTTAATTATATGGAGATACACTATAGTATTTAGTTTTCTAAAAAAAATAAATCAAATTATATTAGATAATCTTTTTGAATATTTTAATGCTTGTGGATAATTATTTGGATTCATTCACGATTGATAAAAGTAAAAAAATCTTGTTTGATTATGAGATTATAAGTTATTTGAAACTGAATAAAAGATGTATAACTAAGAATGAAATTTCATTTAAAATTTTCAACGTACCATTGATTGATAATCAAAAGAATCCTTTTTATGATGAATATGAGTTTTTGAGGATGAAATGAATTCCAATGAATTTATAATAATTTGTTAAAATTATTTCATATTCAAAAAGTAATGTAATGGGTAAACATCGATTTAAGTGAGTCAATTATGGAAAAATATATATTATTCATCAAATTTCATAAATAATATTCATAAATATAATGAGTATGGTCGACCTAAAAGACCATAAATGAGGAATAAAAATATGATTACGGGATAATCACTTTTTTAATAGATTAAACACTTATTAACAGCTAAAAAATTTAAAATACATAGGATATTTTAAGGTTTAGTTTCGTGGTATTTAGTAATTTATTAATAATAAACGTAAAAATTATTCTAATAAGCTTCATCATATTCGTCATAGTTTCATCATATGTAACATTTACTGTATCCCATATCATAGGGACACACATAAAAAGAGGGTTGAAGTTTCAAATGATCATATACCTACTGATATGCGGGGTTGGGGATGAATCAATTGTTCAATTTTAATAAGTTTCATCACTTTTTTAAAACAAAACCCCTTAAAAATGTTAATGTTTATATCATTATTATGATTTTGTAAATACTCATGCATGAAAAAAATGGAAATTAAGAAAATGAATACGAAATTTTAAAGGTTCGGTATTAGTGTGAGAACATACATCCTTACTATAACTAGTACCATGGATCTATGAAAATTAACGTACAAAAATAAGTGTATAAAACATGTGAGAACTATTGGTTGACATATTATATATCCCAATAGGAAGTATTATAATGAAACTCATCTGTTTAAAAAGATTTATTATATGAAAAAAGAGCCAAAAAATTAAAAATATATTTTTCAATTTACTTCACAGAAGTTCATCTGTCTAATGACCTTAAATCCGATATCCTCCAGACTGATAAACCCTATAAAATTAATTCAGTACAATATAATCAATATGATCTTATCTTTCACTTTTTTTAATTCTAAAAATCTTATAAAAAACTCATTCCAGTATTCCTCAATCTAATCAACTCTATAAAATCTTATTAATATAATGTTTCTATGTCTACTAAATAAAAACAATATATGTATGATTATAAAATGATATCTCTTTCTGAAAGGTACATTCAGTAGAATTATTTTTCACTCCTCCTTTTATGATTACATAAAAAATATAACAATTATGAATGTACTGAGAAACTATTTATAGGCAACCCAAAATGGAGATGGTGGGAAACATGAAAACATTTATCTATTTGTAAATTTCAAAAAATATGAAAATTATTCATAATGGAATTTAATATTTGGCCACAAAAACTCTTCATTAATATTATAGAATCATCCTAATTATTTTCTTATTCATATATTTATGAATTAATCACTTTTCTTCATTCCTGTTAGGTGAATCTGATTGTATATTATTTAATTGATCATCTCTTCTATACATCCCCAACCTTAGTCTAACATAACATTCTCATATTTATTACCAAGAAACCTCCACAACTTTTGTATAATTAATTTTTTTAGATTCAATCCAATTTGAATTTCTTCCTCTAATCATTATGACATGCCTTCAATTTTTATTTCATTATGATTATCCTTTCTTAATCATCTCATTGTTATTTGAGTAAATTCCTTAGATCATTACACTGAACTTCCTTATAGATAAATTATTGGTTTCATATATTATTCAATTAAAAAGATAAATTATACCTTTTTATCTTCTCAATAAAATGAATCTCTATTTGTATTTCCATTTATTTTCATAACTAACATCCCATTGATGGATGTGCATTTGAAACTCTGATTACTATGATATTCTGTCTCTGATTTTTTAAATTTGCGATAAATTAATTTGATGAATCAGTTCTTGTTGCTAATCTAATTTCTATTCCTCTACAAAATAATTCTGGTAAATAACATCATAATTGGAGAATTCTCATAACGATGGGGTTATCGTTATGTAGGTATGTATATGATGATGATCCCAATCAGCAACATTGAAATTTAGTAAACTTCATCAGTTTTACAAATTCAATTTTCTGAAAAATTCTCAGCCCAGAACTTCTAGATCTAATCATCTAGTTCAGGTTTCTGGAATTGATATAGACATTAATATTCCTCTATTTCCTCAAATTATTTTTTCATTATCATTTTCATTATTTGTGAGAACATAATTGCTAGACAAATCGTCTAATTTAATGTTAGAATGAATGAAAAAATTATAACTCGTTACTTTACAATCGTATTTCAAAACACTGCATCAATAATGTGACTCCTTCACTTAGAAACATCTAACTTTATAACAAAAACATCTCTACTGTATGTTGAACTTAATACTAATGGACTTGAGACTTATAGTGCATCTGATACACAACTCCATCATTCTGACGACAACTACATCGGGTGTTTCTCTATCTGATAACCAAAGTCTAGAAACCTTTTTCCAAAATAGATCATTATTAAGGATAAAACATTTATATCCATTTGTGTTTGGAGTTTGAAATATTCACAATCTTTAGGATTTCTTCTGAAAACTCATTACAATCTAATATTTCTGATCATATATAACAAAAAAAATATTATTCCAAATAGTTTGTTGAAAACAAATAAAAATATTTTTAAAAGAAAACATCAGGAAAATTTTTCAATCTCCCCCTTTTGATTTGGTGAGAACCCTCATAAAAAAATATCCCAAATCTCAGAAAATTTCCCACAACTCAACTTTTGTGAAAAAACAGAAGTTAATTTGGATTCTACCAAAACAAAAAACTTCTCTAAAGAGACTATACTAACACCACACTACATGATAATGTAATGTTTTTAATTTGATTTCATCCTTCAACAGAAAAAAAAAATTTAGACATGTAAATATAAATTTTCTTCACTTTTCATTTACTATAAATTTCCATTTTCTCAATCCCATTTTATGATAACCATAACATCCCATACATAACATAGTGATATGTAAAAACTTTTTAAAAAGTAAAAAAGTTGTTACTTTATCTTCCCATATGTCAATATAATCCAATGAATATTGTGGAATATTATATATATGTTTTAGAAAGTCTTATGGGGAGGCATAATACGAATTTACTGCCTCAATTAAATAAATCTATCATTCAACATATAATTTGTGAAGATATCAGCTTTTTGGTATTTTTTGATATTTCCTACAGTATAAAATAACATGTAGGGAATTTCTATATTATAAATTGAAACATTTTTTCAATGGGTTTTGATCATGAATATTTTAATTTTATTAAATAGATCAATTACTATTTAATTATCACAATGTGTCACAAATGGTTTTGAAACATTCATTGTAAAGACATAATGTTAAACTATCATCTCTAACATTTTGAGTATAATCTTAAGTAGAAACAACATATTCGAATTAATCCATGATTAATGTTACTAAATGTTTTCTTACTATTAAAACTCACATACCCTCACCTATAAATAATGTTCTTTCATATGTTGATTTCCTATCATAACAATCTCCATCCCAATCGACATCAATATAACCATGAAACTTCATGTCACTATTTTTGAAGTATAAAAACCCTTGTAAACATTATACATTGATATATATCATAATTATTTCATCTTACAACATATTTGATTCTTTAATATTACTTTGATTCCTAGCACACAAAGTTACAACATAAAAATATCACTTTTTGAGACTGTAAGGTCAAATAGACTTTATATCATCCTCCAAATGTATTTCTAATATGGGATTTTCCTAGAATCATATTTAAAGAAAATTGTTCTCATAGAGATATGAGTAGAAACTTATTTGATTTCATCCATCCCATACTACATTAAAAATTCCCTAGCATACTATTATTGAGATAATAAAATGTATTTTTCTTTTTATTGAACTTGTAAGAATAAAAATAAATTTAATTATCCCAACATCAGAATTCAAATAAATTTCTTCATTTCATCCTAAAAAGATTTAAAATTTTTTTCTTAATCTATATAAATTTTTTTATCATCCTTCTAAACAATTAAAATTAGAGTTTAAGAGCCAACATGTTTCACATATAACTTTTAATCAATATTTCCTTTAGAAAAGTTGAAAATTCACAAATTGATATAATGTTTTCTATACCAGGAATTTTGGGAATTCATTAAATCTATACATGTCTTTCTTCTACAAAAAAACCTTCTTTCATAATTACCAAGTTAAAAACCAAAAAAAAAATATTCAAGGATAAATTCTTCCTCAATATCACCATTTATGTAATATGACCTTACATGAAACTGATAAACGTTTAAATTCCGATGTTTGGCCATTGATAGAATAATTTTAAAAGTTTCTGATCCTAAAACCGGGTAAAAAGATTCTCTAAAATATACATCTTTCACATGTGAAAATCCATTAAAAAAATTATTTCTTTGTTTCTTGAAACTTATACATTATAATTCAATTTTTTTCATCAAACCCACTTCATTCCAATAACATTTTTATTTTTTGGACATGTAGCATGTTCCAATGTTTCTTTTTTCTCAATATTATCGAAAAACTCATTTATAGAATCTAACCATTCCTTATATTGAATAAAATCTAAACATTATTCTAGATAAAAATTTAAGATAAGTGACCTGTTTTTTATATCAACTTTCTTTTTGTTTATACTAGAGCCTTAAAATTTCAAATAATGTTTTTAGACTCAGCATGTATTTTCTAGGTAGTAAATTTCAATGTATCCATTCAAGATAAACCTTTCTTATCACAGAATTATCCTAAATCATTGTAAGAATGTTTTCATTTACTTTCACTAGTATTTTATATCTGCAATTTTAACTACTCATCATTCTCAACAAATTTTGATAAGTAATTTTTAATTTGAACTACATTCACAATATATAAGTCCCAAAAATCATGTAAAAATTTATAACTACATTTATAACCTATTCCATTGTCTGAATAACATATAAAAATTACAACATCACCTTTTTCATCAAAAATTCCCAGTTTGTATTTTTACTTTTTCTAAATGTGGTCTTCTAATAACATTGATATACTTCAAAGTAGTTTTTTTGTTATACAACATTTCATAAGACGTCACATTGGTTTCCTTCAATAATAAGAAAATGTGTCGAACATGTAAATAGGTACTGACATATTCTTTCTAATAGAACTTTGAAATCTTGTATTCATTTAAAATACTTCTTCTCATTTCCACCAAACATCAATTCATTTTTTTCATCTACTTGATTTTTTGGAGTATAGGGAGAACTATAATAATGTTTGATACCATCATTTCTTATATAAGATTCCAAGGTTTTTCTTTTGAATTCAATACCATTACATGTTCTCGATATCATTATAAAACTCTCAATTTCTTTATAATATAATTTTTAAAAAACCTGAACATTTCCACAGACTCTAACTCATTTTTAATAAACTATATATTTTTCATATGAGTGAATTATTAAATTAATGAGATAAAGTTAAAAACTATTTTTTATGCCTCATTAGCCCATATAAATCAGACAAAATATGTTGAATAATTCGGGTAGACTAAATCTCAACTCAATTATTACTTTTTTATCCATATTCCCCTTTTGACAAGTAACACAAACATCTTCATCTATTGTTTTCAATTCTAGAAAATAATGAACAACATTAACATTAGAATATTTATTTATGTTTTTTGGCATTAGGATACTATGTCTTCAGTGCCATAATAGGTTTTCACCTTCAAAAGTTATGTAATAGGAGTTGTTAAATTCTCATATTTTGAATAGATTCCTTTTGGTTCTTTCTTATTTTTTTAATAAATCTACTATCATTAACACTTTTGATAACTCAAGAATATATTCTAAAGATAACTTATGTTCCATCATAAAAAATTTGAATATCACAATATAATTTATGTTTTATCAAATAAAAATTTAAAACATCCTTAGATTTCAACTTTTATTCTTCAATCTCAACCATTATAATTACTCTGATTTTTAAGGAATGATCATCACCAAAGGTAACTCCTCCACCATCATGAGTCTCAATATGGTTCATGATTTTTACAAATCTTTCTAAATTTGAATATAAACCCCTATTAAGTATCAATGGTTTGTTAAATATAATTGATTTCAATGTTGTCTCAACAAAAAGACTCTTTCCTCAATTTTCTTCTTTCTAGCTTCATATAAATTTCTATAACAAGAAAATTGTTCTAGATGTATGATCACCAATCTTTTAGAATGATTACTAATATGATCCCATATTTCACAAAATTTTTGCAAACATTTAAATTTATTTTTTTGTTATACTTCTAATATCTTTATTTTTTCCTTTTCTAAAATATTATAGTTAAGTAATGTTACTCATCCCTCTTCCACCATTGATTTTTCGTTGTTAAAACATTATTCCAAGAAGGGAAAAATTATGCCAAAAATTATAATATCTATTCCTATAGACTCCACAACACCATAAATAACCATAAAATCATTATTATTTCTACAAATGATATATCTTCCTCGGTAGAAACATTGTTTTGGTTGATAAATTATTTCTACTCTATCATATTCAGGATGTAGACCATCATCCATCCTAAGTGAGTTTAGAACTTTTAGAGATGTGATTGGTTTATCACTTCCTTTATCCCCCCAATATTTCCCAATAACTTTTTAAGAAAATAAATTATTATTAGAATAAGATGAAACATTATTTTTTTGAGTGAGGATTTTACATCATTCTTATTTTCATCCTTCTTAGAAACATTAGAAGTATCATTTTATACATTAAAATATTTATTACAGTTTTCATTACTCTTCCTCAAGTTACTCCCAGAATCAATAAGTCTTAATTGATACATGTTGATTTCATATTCATTATCTTGGATCGTTTTTAGGAGATCTTAACTCATCATTAATATTTCATCAATTCTATGTTTGAAATATAAAATCACATGGATGTATTATACCTCCCTTTTAAGGATATATTTTATTCCTTCATTATCTTTTATAAATTTTTTCTTCATTACTTGGTTTTCATTCCTGAGATTCTTGTTTTTTTCAAGACAGACAACAATTTCTATTCTGAGATGATACCATCTATATGATTCTTCACCATATTCTTCAATATTCGAGGAGTCTTTTATTTTATCAGGTTTTTTGACATAGGTTCTTAATTTTTTTGAACTTTAATCCTCCAAATAATTTTTTCAGTTTATTCTGGATCATATTTCCTGCTCATCACACTCATTTTGTTCCCCATAAGCAAATTTTTACATTTTTTAGATGAATTATCTTATTTATAAATTTTTTTCCACTTTTTCCATTATTTTTTTATAAATGTTGTCTCAATATTAGCCAACATTTTTCAAGAGATAATTTATGTCAAAGTATTAAATTCCACCACACTCCAACAAATTGAGGTGAATTTTACCTACAAACATTACAGTTCCTCCAAAATAGTTCTTAGATATACGAGACATGATTTTTTTCATTCAACTCATCCTCCTATTTATTAGAATATTCATAAGGATCAACATCTTTATCATTTATATTTTTATTTTTCTCATGGAATCAGAATCCATTTCCTCTTTCACAATATTTTTGAAAATTAAAACATTCCTCATTTTATACGAATCAATATAGATATGAAATTCATAAAATAATAAATCATTTTTATCTTCTAAAGATGAAATTTTGGAAATATGCCGACCTGGAATATTTCTCTTATGTTTTTCAAAATCATAGAATCTTCAAGGAAATATGGAAATCCTCTAGTGTTGTAGACAAATTCATTTACCCTTGAGAAGTATTATTTATTATTTTATTCATATCTAATTCAAATGTCTTCATACTTACGGTGCTAGGTTTTTACATTTCATTTTTTCACATCAGTATTCCCTATGAATGTATTATCCTACATGTCCCATACTGACTTTTATATTTTGAGCCCCATCACCTTCATTTAAAAATTTTATGGTACACACATACGAATATCATTTCAATATTTTACATCAACTGTGATATTTATCTTACCATCCAAAGTCATCAGGGAATCTACCTAAACAGGAGGAAACCCAATTATAGAAACATCAAAAAATTAACAGTAATGAGATAGGAGATAATGATTCATCCTCTCTTACATCCATAATAATTGTTTCCACAAACATTTTCAATTATTCTTGTATTGGGTAAATTTATATTATCTATGATAAGGATTTAACAAGGGAACCTTCCATTTGATATCAATTGAAATTCCAAAGGATCAATTAATAATATAGAGGGGGGTGAAATAGTTGTTCAGTTTTAATTAATTTCCATATTTTTTGAACTATTTCCCCCAAACATGTTAATATTCATATATTTATCATATTTTTAAAGTACCCATGAATGAAATAATAGGAAATTTAATAAATCACATTAGATTTACAAGGATAGAACTAAATGTGATAACCCGCATCCTTTCCATAGCCACACCCATGGTTTTATTGAAATTTTCTATTAGAGATAATTGAACAATGCTTGTGCCAACCCTTGTTAAACCCCTTCAATATTCTAATTGGAAAAATATTACCGAATCTTGTTAGTTCACAATGTTTTCTTATAAAACAAATAATCCAAATAAATAAAAATCATTTTTTCAATTTTCTCCACAAAAGTTCCTCAATCAGATGAACTTGAATTAAATATTATTCAGTCTGATGAACCCAATCCAGTTTACATTGTATGATCAAATCAATATAATATTCTACTTCAAAATCAATATGAATCAATCTTTTATAAAAAAAATAGTTTAATCTTCCTTTGTCTAATATAATCAGTATAGTCTATTGAGTTTGATGTTTGTTATTCTAGTAAATAAAAACAACATATGTTTGATTATCACATAATTTAATTTCAAGTTTGACCACTTTTACTCTTCATAAATATACTATAATATAATTGAGATTTTTCCGTATTCAGCCTTTTTGGACATCATTATTTTATTTTTTTCTGATAAGGTGAATCTTTTTATATCCTAGTTTTTAGATCCAATCTTCCTTACCACCTAATATTCAGTTTGATGTAACTTTATCATCTTTACTTTGATGAAACGTCCTCCAATTCTATCCGATTATCTTTATCAACTCAATCTAATCTGAAATTATTTCTCTTCAACTAAAGATCGTGCTTTATTTATCATTTCATTATGATCAATATTTCTTTCTAACATCATTCCAATATGACTATCTTCCTCAGCTCGTTATGATGAACTTCTTTAGTAGATGGATTATGGGTGTCATGATGTTATTTTATTGAAAACATAGACTCGCCCTTCTTTTAATTTCAATAAAACAGAATTTTTTTTTGAATATTAACTTTTTTTCATAAATTTTCTCCTATTGATGGATCAACACCATAATCTATGATCACAACTAAGTTTGGAATATAATGTCATATCGGTGTGTGACAATGATTTGATGAATGAGTGGTTTTTTCTGATTCGATTTCTTTTCCCCCTTAGTGTTATTTTGGTTAAAACATCATAATGATGTAATTATCTTTATGAAGGTATTATAATTCTGAATTTTGGTATATGATGATGTATCCTCTCAAAATAATTGATATTATTAAAACATCATTAACTTTAAAATTTTTGACTTTGACCACTTCTCAATTTGGTACTTTTGGATCTGATCTTCTAGTCTGGGTTTCTAGAGTCAATTAAAACTTTATAATTCATCAATTTCATGAAAATATTTTATTATTATAGTTTTAAGGATTTGTTAAAACTTCAAGACCATCCAATCATCACAATATTTAATGTTTGAAAGTTTGAGACCATTCTAACTCCAGAATTATCAATCTTCTTTAGAAACTATTTAGTAAAAATTAAAATAATTTAATAAATATCATCTGACTGTCTGAAAAACATTGTGTCCAATGGATCTTGGTCTTTAAACCAATAGACCTGATACCAATAGTTCATCTAATAAAAAAAATATTTTTTCGACCACTTCAGTAAATGGTTCTACTCTCTCCAATAATCTGAGTCTGGAAAAAAAAATTCATAAGGATAAATCTTTTCAATCCTGTTGTGTTTGGAATCAGAAAAAATAAGAAACATTAATTCTTCATATGAAAACTAGTTATGATGGAATATTTTTCATCTTGAAGAAAAAAATTCTTATACCAAAAGCTTAGTTGTAATGAAATACTAAATATTTTTTAAAACAAAACATCGTAATGGTTCTTTAAAAGGGTTTTGCATAAACCCCTATAGGGAAATAAAGAAAGAATATATTTATTATGTGACCATGGGGAATATAAATAAGGAATGATCATTAGAACTTGCAAAAAAAATTAAAATAAAAGATCATGACTCATGAAAAAGAAATGTGGAAACAATAAACAAAATGATTCATTCATAAGTACATCACCGAGTTTTATCAATTACGATTTATAAATGATAATTACCATGGTTATTGACCAAGGTATCATGGAACATTTCATCACTAGAGATTAATTAATTAACCAATAAACTAAAGAAATATTTTTAAACAACATCATATTTTTAATAAATATGATCTATATTGATCAAAATATATCATTTTATCTTTATACTCTAGAGAAAAAATATGTTTCATTAAAAATTATTTAGTATGAATGTGCATAAAGTTGATAATTTTTAATCATTTGTATACCAATGAGAATGTATTGTGTTTTTATTACATGTAAATCCAAAATTAATAAATTTTTTTTACATATAAGTTAACTCCCATGGAATGTTTTCAATTTTGGGTATTCATAATATAATAATTTCTAATTTAATAGAGAGAAATTTAAGATATGAATTAAGTATTTATCTTATATAAAATATGGGTTATGAAAGGGACATAATGGGATGATTAAAAAGGAATCCCATAATTAAAACAATATTTTGGATCTAATGGAATAATTAAAGTTGCTTCAAAATAATGCAAATCAACATTGAGAAGGAATACGACAACAAAAGTTCTCGATCAGAAATTATGAAGAGAAGAGTTCGATGATCTTGAAGAGTTTTTTCCTCAAAAATGAGGATGGTACCTTAAGACCGTAAGAACACCTTGGAGGTACTCTTTTAGAGGTAAATGACCATAAATTCTTGGATAACGGATTCAGAGTGTAGTGGAATGGGTAATGGTAGAGTATTTATAGTTACAGAGTAGGAATTGGTTAGTAATTTCCAAATATAGGCATAGAAATTCTAGGTTATTGAAAATGATGAACCATTGGAATACCCAGGGGTTTGTTCTCATGGTTTTAAACATTTAAGAAATATTTTATAATATATTAATCCATTACAACCTAAATAAATTTTTTCTATTACATTGAATATGGAAAATTTATTTTCCAACAAAATTATATTTTTTTTAAATCATCATTTATTTTTAGATTATGGAATGTCAGTTATAGGTTTGTAAATTGACTAAAATCCATTAAATACATAATATTAATAAAATTACATAATATTTGAAACTGATTTTTTAATTAATTATTAAATAATTATTAAATATATATTATTTTATAAAACATATCAAAAACACAAAAATGTATTTTTACAATTAAAAGAAAAATAAAATA
This sequence comes from Viscum album, assembly GCA_963277665.1. Lineage (NCBI taxonomy): Eukaryota > Viridiplantae > Streptophyta > Magnoliopsida > Santalales > Viscaceae > Viscum > Viscum album. The sequence continues at coordinate 1,161,833,817 of OY728133.1, read as the reverse complement.
TTTAAGAAAACTCTAAAAATTTCACCATAAGTAAAATAAGACTTCTTAATTTCAAATATGTTGTTTATTTTATCAAAACTGTACCGTAAATGTGATAATTGATATTTTAAAAAAAACATTATTTATATAAAAATACAAGTTTTTAAAACATATTCAACATTCTAAAACACAAAAAAAATTCCTAAAACATTATAAATTTATATTACAATTTTTTTAAAAAGTGGGTTTTATAAAAAAATATCATCAAAATGAATTTTATTTATAATAACTCTGTTTTTTATAAAAGTGTTTTTATTTAATGGAAATAAAATTATGTATTGTTTTTAAAAAAAAATTCAATTTAACAACATCATATAATATTCATGTTCTTTTTTAAATAATGCAATGCATAAAATGCGATTAATGAAATAAATAATTTATTTTAGAAAAGGAAATTACACTTTTAGGATTATATTTTCTTGATATATAACCCCATATTACAATGAGAAATACCCTATCATTTTTCATTACCCTAAATAAATATTATTACCAATGGTGATAGTGTCCAATGATTACACTGACAAACAGTCATATTGATCAATGGTAATATTGACTAGTGGTTAAGTAACAGTCAGATCCTAATGAACACCCTATTATACCCTATATATACATTGTAATTTATATTCATATAATACTTCATTCATAGAGGTTTTTGAAATTATTTTTATAATTTCAATTATAATCCTAATGATTATTTTTCTTTTTAAATACATTCATGGAAGGTTTTATCATCATTGTAGTGTTTGAAACTATAGAGTATACCATTATGTGGTCAATATTATTTCGTATTTATATCCTTATAATAGTCTTAATGTACTAATTAGTATCATTATATGACATTTTATAACTTTAATAGTATTTATTTTGACCTATGTTGTGAAAAATAATAAAATAGTCACAATAAAAAATGTTATTTTAGTAATCATAATATGAGTTTTCAGGATGGTACATTCTACCCCATATCAAATTTCATCCTTTAAATTTGACTCGTTCCTCAAAAAATGGGGTATTTTTAACTAATAACTTCTTCATATTACAATGTATCTTCTTCAAACATGTGATTTTCCTCTTAGAAAATAAAAATACATCTAGTATTATTCCTCAATAGTTGTTCCCCTAATAAATGAATTTTTATGGTCCCTCTTCATAAAACTAGTCAACATTAAACACTAAACTTGATCAAATGTATTACTACACCTATTACAATGTGTCCCAAGAATAAAACATATTATAACCATAACTAAAATTTAATATTTTTACAAAAACAATTCTCCTTACTGAATGTTTGTAATATGACCCTTATATGATCCTCAAGCTCTTCTGGATTGATTAAATATATAAATATATAATTAATAAAGACCACCTAAAATTTATCAAGGTAGTTATTAAAGAATCAACTAACTAAAAATGATCAATAGACAATATATTTGGTGTAACAATAAAATAATAGTGCCCATTTATTTTTTATAATAGAGTCTTTTTGTTTACTTCTTTCTTTTCCCTCGATTGATGATACCAAGAATAAAGGTCATTCATGAAGAGTAGTTGTGACACTGAAGTTAGCAAAATAAATAATCAATCATAGGGGGTGGTAATTTTTCTTCACTATGATCCTATTAAGTCTTCTATAATTAATTAATTAATTTATTGATCAATTATTCTTCATTAAAAATAGAACATTTTCTCTCCAAGGAGGCACACTTTGTTGAATAAAACCTTTATCTCAATGATCTTGACGTTTATTATTTAATTATTCTAACTCAATTTATTCAATTTTTATAATTTATTCAATATTTTCTAAGATATTAGTATGATTTAAATGATATATCTAACTTTTTAACTATGGGAGGTATATGTAACTATTTAGATTGTATATCATTTTATTCCAGAACATTTGGAACATTAACTAAACTTATAGTTCCATCTTATTTTCCCTCTTCTTCAATAATATCCAGTAAGAAGGATATATGTGGAACTTATAGGTATTGTTTAGGATACATATCCTTTGAAAATTACTCTATGATTTCACTTTAAAAAGCCTGAAATTTACATTGTACTTTATTTTAGTTATTACCAATATTCTTTTATTTCTATCCCACCTATACTATAATTTCGTATTCCCACCTTTTGATTGACTAGAAGAGCTGGGATGTGATTAAACTCTCTAGTGTTGATACTATGGTATCTATACACCTATGAGACTTGGAAAATCGCTCATGGATTCTTAACTAATATGTCAAATTCTATCAGTCTTGGTATTTAATCTATATTATAGGAAAAAAATTATAATATAATGGAATGAATAGACTAGAGTTAAAACAAGTACATGATAGGTTTGAGAAAAAAATGAGTATACCCACCACCACATTGTTTGGCCCCTATACTAAAACCATCATGATTATTATAGAATAGCCTTTCTAATATGGCCTATACTGATGTTTATGGTAGTTACCCTCAATTAAATTATGAGTTATACATTTATTTACAATGTTCCCATGCTATCTACACTTGTACTATTAAACCATAGGATTTTCTTACTGTATCATTCATCATTCATTTAATTTAAAATATTTTATTTTCACTATAGTATGGTATTTCTATTCCATATTTCTAGTTCTTTCACACTTTTATCAATTTAAAATCCCAAGAGACCAATTCAACAAATGTTTCTTCCCAAATTTGTTTTACTTGGGATGTAATAGTTTCTTCCCTTATCCTTTATAAAAAAATTGAATCCCTCAGTATAGATATATTTCTATCTTCTTTAAATTTGTCCTATATGAAATATGGGTTTTTCAAAACTCAATTTCAACCATCATAGCACACATTAAAAACTCCTTGTAGATTTTACAGACATTATTTTATTAATTTGTCCACATATAGGGTCTTAGTTCTCTAAATAAACAATCTAAATTTTTGGGGACTATAATAAAGCTAGAGGTGTATTGATAACTTCTTAAAATTCTATTTCAAGAATTACATTTATTTTTTTTCTTTTTATTCAACTATAATAATTTTTTCTCTATTTGTGTTCACATTGAATGGGTAAAATATTTATGGAAAAAAATTCTCATGAACTCTTCTCACTGTAAAAAATATTCACCCCTCCTAGATTCGTTGTCTAAATCAGTACCCATCATTTCTTATATTATCCTTCTAATTAGAAATATTTGAAAAAACCCCTCATCATAACATTTTAGTATTTTTAGGTTTACTTTTTTGTTGACAAAGAAGGTTTCCATGGTCAGTTTTGTATTTCTAGAGATATTTTTGACAAGATATATTGAAAAATATCCAATAAAAATAAAAGGATGATATTTATGAAGTATAAAAAGTCCATATACATGATGGATCCATTTTACCATGTTTTCAAAAAAAAATTGTCTAAAATTTAAAAAATTGAGAATATTTTGGAAAAGGACATTCTGTGTAGAAACGACGGTGATTTATACAGTTGCAAAAAAGTAAATATTCCAAATCATATCACCAAAATATGGAAAATGAATGATTTTCATGAAATATTATTTAATTTTGTGAAATATGGACTTATGCAAAAAATGTCGATTTTTAAACACTCCTAAATTAAATATGAAGTTATCTCCACAAAAGAGAGTTACACTTCTAATGTTCTGTAAAAATGGTCTTCTCTGTATTTGGAAATGTTACGTTCATATTGAATGGAGGGTGAGAAACTTGTGCACAAGGTTGATTTTTTTATAAATTATCGGCTTCCCCCCTCAGTTTGGATGCTCTACCCAAAGGGAAAATCCGGGATCTAAATAGATTAATAATTTCGTGGGAGGGGAGTTTCTTGTAAAGAGAGTTGAACACATAGAAAAAAAGTTGCAGGCGAGTTTTTTTCATAATAGTGTGTGGAGGATGGTTATTCTGCATCAAGACTCAAATGTTGGGAGAAAAGTGTTAAACTTGTGCCTAAGACAAAAAAAGTATCCCAGAAGATACATGTTTCCTAATAATTGACTGGTCAATGTGTATTCATCAAGTTGATGAAAGTAAAACATAATTAATCACAAAATGAGGTATAAAACATATTGATTCATGTGATGAAAGTGGTTTTTTCAGAAAGACCATTATGAATATTTTAGTTTCTAGAGTCAAGATATTTCGATTTTTTATTGGTTGTTAACGAGGAGGGAGAGTGAGTCCACTCAAAAATATGTATCAATTTTCCACTTTTAGTGGATTTGGTACATCAGAAAATTTTTTATGTATGATCCTTATACATATCTTAGTGATGGTGAACCATGTGAAAAGGATGTGTCTAATGCACACATTCATTTATATTTTTATATTTCTATTAGAAATAGTGTGAAAAGGTTTTCTTCACAAAAAAACAAGATCTGAAGGGGAAGTAGTTTTAATCTGTCAAAAACTATTTCAACCCCATCTTATGGTATTTAACCTTGTGAGGAAAAAAATTTATATTAGTTCTATAGTTAAATTTCATTTCTTTTATCTAAGGGGATTAAATAGAGGTTTATTTGGGTTCAAAGTATAAATAGAATATTCAAAGAACCCATGGGACCACCCGTGGTGTAGAAGTGATACACCAGAATGGGCCCTGCTTCAGGAGTTACTACCATTGAAAAATAGTACAGTCAAAAATTGTGTATTCCATATCTAATTGATATAGAATGGAACATGTTTAGAAAATGATACCAAATATAGATCAATAATCTCGAATATATTTTTAGGAACACTATTTTTGGTGTGAAAGATTTGGGAACATGGGGAAATATTTAACATCAACCATGAATATAAATGTGAAACAAATGGTCACAAGCCGAAACACAATGAATCATCATGAGATATGAAAACGCTAAAACTATTTGATGATTTTAAAAATAAAACTAGTCCACCATTCTCTAATGAAGATAAATATATTCAATATATTCTGAGTGTGATGTAAAAAACATGGAACAAAAAGAAAAGAACTGAGAAGAACATAGTTATAGAAATTTCCCTAAAAACATTAGATCATTCTTGTGTATGGATCTTGATAATGGATGCACATCCAATATAAAAACTCAAAAGGATCTATTTAAAGACACAAAATATTTTAATGAAGGTGTTGTAAAAAATTAAAATGATTAAGGTCTAAAGATAATTCGCTTGGGAAAAGCCAGGTTTGGGGGTAAAGAAATGAGATGTGGTGATATCATAGTTGCCAAAGGTCTTAGTCAAAACTTTCATAGATTTACTCAACTATGTGACTTGGGGAATTAAATAAAATTTAATAATAATATATGTGTCATCAAATGAATATATGGTGTTATTGTTCTATATGGTAAAAGAAAAAAGGGTAATCTCTACCTTGTTTGTAGAGAAGAAGATATGTTATTTTTATCTATAGTGTAGGAAAATGGGTAGTAGAATAAATTTCCTTTACATATATTCCAACCATACCTATATGATCTGGTGAAATTTGATATATATTAGGATCTCTCTAAGCTATCATGTGATAATAATCCTACAATTAATGCTTGTTAACAAGGTAAGATCCTCCAAAAAACGTACAAGGGAAAAAAATAAAACTCCACCAGAGATCATTAATTTGTGGATGTTTATATATATGGACCTATTTCCACCGAGTTCATTGACTGTATGTGTTATTACATTCTTTTCATTGTGGATTTCAGTAGGATTTAATGGAATTTTTTCATTTCCAACAAACAAAATGTGTTCTTTTGCACACACAAATCAAAGGTAATCAAAATATATTCTTGGGAAACAATTTCAAATGATTCATTATGATTATGATACATAATTTACAAACATCTAGGAAGTGAATTATAATAATAAACACGAGATAAATCATCAAGTTTCACCATTGATGAATCCTCAACAAAATAGAGTATTTGAGAGGAGAAATTAGATTATCAATAACATATCTAGAACACTTTATATTTAAAAACACTTAACAGTGAAATTATATAAGGATGTTGTCTTGATATTGGTCTTCATATATAGTAGGGATATGTTTGTTATAAAGGAATTGAAAAATCTTAAAGATATATGGTACTGAATGAAGGCAATATTTAAAAAAATATAATTTTTCGAGGTTAATGTTTTATTTTAAATAAATAGAAACATAAAAAATGTTATTCACATGAAGATGATGGGATATTCCATAAATACTCATAAAAAATCAATTAATATAAATTCATCAATAAGTGGGTGGGAAAGGTGTTGAAATTAATTGTTTCACTTTTGTGGATAATATACATAATATTACACAACACAGTGAATAGTTCCCTAATGAATGTGATAAATAGGTAAGAAACATAGGGGGAAAAGAAGTATAAAACTATAATTCAGAAGAATATACTAATAATGAGTATGAGGAAATCAAATTTTTTATCTTTGAAATAAACTTAGAGTATTGATGAAATTGATATGAAAAATATCATTGGTGATCAGGAAGTTCTAGTTCAAACTTGGATTATGATGTATTTTGATTAGACATATTTCTTATCTTAGGTAGAGCCTAAATTATTTGTGGAAGAAGCTAGTGATGAAAACTAGGTTCATGTTATGAATGATGACCTTGAACGAATTGAGAAGAATAAAACATGGTAGATTGTTTTGAGACTAATGGATAAGAGCTTCTATGGGACTAAATTGGAATTTTGAAACAATATGAATTAAGACTATATTGTTATTTGAAATAAGAATAATGAGTTTGAAATCGGTAATCCCATATAGAAGGTATCTATGTTGTTGAAACATTTTTACCTATTGCAAGGATAATAAAAATCTGATTATTCATGGACATAACTGTTCCAAGAATGTTAATATAATTATATATGGATTTCATGTCAGTATTTCCAAGAGGATATCTAGAGAATTTGGTGTAAATTGAGTATCTAGATGGTTTTCTCATTCATGGAGATGAGAACATAGTTTTTCATATCATAAAGGTACTATATGGGTTATAGAAAGGACAAAGAGAATGTAATTCAAGGTTCAATTAGTTTTTGAAGAATATAGTTTTCAACAAGGTGGGGATAATTAAAATATATATGCCAACAATGACCGTAATCAAATGATGATAGTGTTGGAGTATATTGATGAAATAATATTGGGTGGATTAGATGATTCTTAGTGAAATTAGTTCAAAGAATTCATGAAATGTATGTTTGAAATATAAATTATTATTGGAATGAAAAATTTCATTGGTTTTCAGGTGACATAAGGTTGAAATGAAACTATTTATTATCATTCCAAATATGATATGGAGGTTATGAGAATATATTGAAAGGATAATTCCAAGGATATGATGAATTTGGTGGCTACCAAGATGAAACTATCATGGGATGATGAAGGAAATGCAGTTAAAGAAATTGAATAAAGGAAAATCTGTTGTAGTCTATTGTACATGACTACAAAAGAAAATGATATTTTTCTCCCCACATGAAAAGTTATATGGTATCAAATAAGTACCTTATAAAGAAACCTTGTTTCAAGAACAAAGAATACTTTGGTATACATAGGGCATGTAGGATTTCAGCTTGATGTATAATGGAAAATCTCATCAAGGGCTATTGGGATGTACAAATGAAAATTATGATAGATGAGAAGAATATATAAAACAAATGTAAGTGTGCAAATTTTATCTTGGGGTATTTTGTATTTATTTGATAATAATGAAACCATACATCATTTCATTTAGTACTGATGAAGTTGAATTTATTTCAACTACACGATCATGAAGGAAGTTATTGGTGATGAATCAAGAACATGAGGATATGGGGGTTTAAGTGAAGCCTTTATCGGAATCCACTTTGATTGTTCAAAAACTACAAATATTGGAAAAAAATTCTATCCATCACTCAAGTTAAATGAAAATTGAAATAAAATATAATTTTATAGAGAAGGTGAAGCCTGAGCTTATTAAGTTGGATTATGTCCTTACATAACTATAGATTAAAGACATACTGATGTAGGCCTTACCCAAAGAAGTTTTTAATGGCATCGACTAGATCAAGGAGTATAGTCAAATCCAATTACATGAAGATATATGAACATGTGACCCTCTCTCCCCAAGGTATGTTATGTTTTTCCTTAATGTGTTGATTTGTGTAATATACTTAGTGGAAGACCATAATGAATTGACCTTCGTGTTCATTGAAAAGGGGAGAAATTATGGACAATAATTGGAATAAATTTTTTAATAATGATAGGAGAGAAGCTGATATGGGGAGCTTTAATTTTGGATGAGTTTCAATATTTTAAATATTACAATTGTTTATCAAACATGCAATGCTTCTTTGAAACGATGAGAATTAGGTTTTATGAGGAAACACTTCGTTGCTATCATAGCATAGCTTGGAAATATTTAAGCTTTACCAATCAAAATATCACCATGAGTAATGTATAGGATTTTTAAACTAGGTGATGCTAAAATTGATAGATCGAAGGATATATGTCACAACTGATAGAGTTAATGATGAAATCAGTTGACTTGTTTTAAGAATAAAGTGTTTCATTGATGAACATTTTAAGATACTATTGATTCTCATGATGATAATGGATTATGTGGGAATATATTATGTGTTGAGTAAATCATTGATGATAATCTGAATTATAAGATTCATGTTTTGGTAGAAAATAGAAAATCAACATTTTGTTATCAAAATGTACAAAGTTGTGAAAAAAAACTAAAGTGATAGATTTTTGGGAAAAAATCGTTCAAGGTTACCTGGTATGGGTTTTTTATTGATTTTGTTTGTTGAAAAATTAGTTTTCCATTGTCAATTTTGGAGTTCTAGAGAGATTGTTGAAAAGATAATTTTATAAAGTTCCAAGAAAAAATAAATGTTGCTATAAAGTTGGAATAAAATGTATTTATAAAATATGCCACCATATCCTAGTGTTTTCAAAAAATCTGGGACCAAAATTTGGAGAATAAGGAAATTGTTTTTTGGAAAAGGATTTTGAATGAATGGTTGATGGTTATTTGTAAAGTTGAATGTAGTTCACTATTCAGGATCAACTCATCAAAATATCGAAAAGGTAATAATTTCATATAATATCATAAATTATGTGAATGAATGAATTACATGACACATTTCAAGTTATGAACACCCATGAAATAATAATGAAGTGATATGCGTGAAATATAGTTACAAGACAAATGGGATATCAGGAAATGGTCTTCTAGTCTGGGGGAAATGATATAAGAAAATTGGCTGGTGGGTTAGAAACTTTTGGGAAGGTTCAGAAAAGAATATACATTAGTGTCTACCCCCATCAGTTTAGTATCTCAAGCCTTATAGAAAGCATGGGCCCTATATTGTATAAGAGTTGAGCACAAAGGGAGTTTTTCATAAAGAGAGTTACATGCGAAGCATAAAAGTTCTCTGTAAGTGGTTTTTCTAAAATAGTGTGTAGAGGTTTGGATTTCTGAACTGTAACTCAAATGCTTCACACAATGTGATATATCAATGGGATTTCCATTTTTTACTGGTTGTAAACCAATAGGGATAATGAGTATAGAATAAATAGTATCACAGAATTACAATTTTAGTGGATTTGTCACATCAACAAATTTCCATTGTATTCTCCTTGGACATATCCTGGTGAGGGTGAGCTATGTAAAATTTCCATGTCTCATGAACTCATCCATTTCCATTCATACATTTCTATGGGAAAGAGGGAGAAGAGGGTTTTTTAACAATGAAACAATATCTAAAGGGACAGTTTTTTTATCAGTGATACACTGATGCACCCCCCTTTAAGAAAAAATTCATTACTAAGGTGTTTTTCTAAACAAATTAATAATATTATACACTAAATATATATTCTATAGATGTAATCCATTATTCTAAAATTAATGGATCAATAGATCAACTAATAGAAGGTGTTTTCTGATGCATACACCACTCAACTACATGTTTTTTCCTTCAAGGTGATTCTGAATACTCAACACAATTAAGGATATTATTAATAATTTCATATGGTTGATTCATCATCCATGTGATATTTTCCATTCTCTATCCCATTATGTTTTAAATTCCTTCCATGCATCGTCTGACACACTCATTATTAGCATAGTTCATACTATTTACTACTTCTTTTATAAATAAAAAAAATTGAGAAACATGTTACTTTTAGAAATATTTTAATTCTAAATGTATTTTATGTACTCAAAAAAACATTATTGAAGACATTATTCTTTAATATCAAATTATAAATAATATATTTTATATTTATGATCTTTAATGGATTAAAAAATCACATTGTTAATGAAACATATCCCCCATGAGTTAAGAAATAGGTGTGAATCAAGGCATCATTTTCGTGCCCTAGGTGATGATTGAGTTAAGACCCAATGAACAATATTGTGGGTTGTTACACCTATGTATATCATTATTATGGACGCATCTATTTTTAGTATCCTTTCATGAAGTTATTTTTTTGGAATCCAATCACTGAATACTTTAGAAAAATTTTATCATGTCTTCCTATATTTATAATTATCCCTAGTGATAATTATAATTTTTTCTAACATTAATCTCAAAAAATAACTAATCCTACCTTTGATAAAAACTATGAAATCCAATCATTTTGAATACATAAATATTTCCTTACATGGTACAACACTTTATAATATTGAGGATCGTTGGAATCTTAGTTTCATGGATATTAAGAACATAATAAATGAAAATAATTAATATTATCCTAATCCACTGGGAAATATTCTTGTTAGTTTTAACCTAATTATGTTTTAATACATATCATATCCGGGGAACATAAATCAATAGAAATGGGTGAGCATAAAACATAGAGAGGGAATAAAAAATGAGATATTTATCATGTTATGATTTGTAATCTCAATTTGGAATGATCATAAGAACATGATGCATTATCATAAGGATTATATTATAGTGACATCAATACAGGTTCCTAGAGCCAAGGAAAAATTTATTACATTGGAAAAATAAAAAGGAATTGCATCCTGATGGACCGAGTAGTATATCAATCCATGTAATATATATATATATACTTCAATTTATTATTATAATTGAAAACATGAAATATATGATGTATTTTCATTGATAACTCCATTATTCCTCATAGTGTATCGCTACATATCAATTATAAAACTTATTCCTTTCCTAGGAAAAATAAATATAAGAAAGTGGTGAGATTAGATTCCCAGATAGGGTATGCTTACAATAGAATCTTTGAAAAAAATATCATATAATTAATATATCATGTTAAATAAATAAAATAAATTCTATTTAATATGTACCTTGAGCATAACATGGGAGGAATAAATGAATATCAGATAATTAATTATAAATAATCACATGAGCTTAAAACATAACCATGGATGTTTTAAGTTATCGACTAATCATTAGAATATCAATAAATAAAATCCTAATTAATTGAAAGTATAATTCCGAACATCTAAAACATACTATTCATTCCATGTTTCTAGGAATATAAATAAAAGGTTAAGGTCTCAACCAGAACCCAATCATGTTTGTTTAATGATACCAAATTATACATTGAGGGGATATAGTGGGCCCCACAAATCACATACTAAGTCTAATGCATTCCGCATTTAAAGGGGGTGAAACATAAGCCACATGAACACTCATACTGAAAACCTAACGTAAAAAATGTTAACACCTACACCAATTAATAAATATAATCCTAAAACATCATCAATAGAATAATGAAGGGTACTAAAATTGTCTATCTCTATTCAAACTGATTAAAAAATCCTGAAAAATAATAAGGATGACATCAATAAAACATATCCCTAATGGATAAAGTTTAAAATAGAGTCCTTACATCATTAATGAATATAAATACCTTGAATATATATTGAAAATCATTCTTGATTAAAATAACCTTTTCATTTTGAAAATCAACATTTTAAAAAAAATCAATTAAAATGTGAAAATGTTTTTCATTTAAAATAACCCATTAAAATGGGTAATATAATCATTATAACATTTATTGTTCATGATGGTGGAAAATTTAATTCATTCCATACACATTAAAACAAATATCCCCATCACATTTTTAATAAAATCCAGAGAAACACTTTTTTGAAAAGGACAATTATATTCCCTTAAAAAATATTTTTGATGATATAAAAATGGGAAAAAATTTATTTACAAAATAATTTTTAAAATATAAGAATCAGTTTCAAAAATATTTCTATAAAATGTGTGTTTTGCTGTAAAAGGATTTTTGACCGATGAGAGAAAAAAATCAGATTTTCATAAAAACATTTTCTAAGTCTTTTTAAGTATCATTGAGTTAATAAATGGTACTATTACATAAAAAAGTTCCTCAATAACCATATTATAAGTAAATATATTTATTTTAATATATAAATGTCACATAATTCCCCAAGGGAGTCGTAAAGTCAAACAATATCGAATAATGATGAGATTATGAAAAAACCCATACCACTTTGGTATCTTATAAATCATTAGAATAATAAAATAAATGAAATAAATTTAACCATTAAATATAATTATGATAAATTTATTCAAGAGATATTTTATAAAATATGTATTATATACACCACACAAAAGAAATAAATGGTGAAAATGGAATATGTCTCGTGGAAGTAAAACTGAGATGATAAACTCTCACCTTAGGTCCAATTCACTTCATACATGTCTGATACTATTATATAATGTTTTTATGAAAGGTATTAATTTATAAATTAACCATAATTATATATATAGTCTCATATATTAACCCCTTATAACATTTTACCATCCGTTTTTCAATAATATTTCATTATTTTGATTTTTTTCATGTTTTAATTTCCTTGTTTCCAAATGCGTTTATGGTCATGAAAGTTTATATTATAATTCATAGGACACATATATCATATAAATAATGATAATAATTTTATTAATAGCATATTTACTAATTTTTATGTTTGTTATGTCCATTTATGTAAGATGTACATTCAAAATAAACCCCATAACTTCATGGAGACCATAGGCCATAAATATGCACGACTTGCAATATCATTCCTTTAATGAGAATAAGGGTAATGATGTCAGTTATATATTAATTTTCTCTAAATCAATATATAATCATATATATAAAATTTATTCATTGATTTGATCCTTATTTTATTCCATTTAAATAGTTTGTGAAAAAACAATTAACATCATTTCGCGAGTTGGTAGTTTGACGTTTACATGAGCGACAAAAATGTTTATAGTTAATGTATATATATTTAATTTATTTTATACATTCCTAAACTATAAATGTTTCATAATATAATTATTACTACTCATAACCTCTAACTTATTGGATTGGTTGTTAAAGTTATCCTTAAATAATAATATTTTAATACAGTATGATGTTTCTTCTAAAACTAGGGTTGTGTTTATAAAAATCTATCAAATAGATTTACTTGAAAATAAATTTACTATTATTTTTATGATTTTATATCATCAAATAATTTTGGTTTTTTGTCATACATTCCATTAATCATGATTTTCTTTTTTAAAAATATCTGGGTGTTACAGTCTTCCCCCTTAAATTAATTGTTTCCTCATAATTCAATCTTGATATAGATAACCAAGGGATTTAAATTTAGAAATAACTTCATTGAAATATGAAATAAAAATATAGTTAATAAAACATTCTATTATTAAGGGATAAATGGAAGTACAAAGTTCATATGGAGTAACAAATTATAGGGTTTTATGTAGGATAAAATTTGTATAAAGTAGAGATATTATCATGGAAAAAAAGCATAAATAATTATAAATTGTTATAATGGTTTTTGATCACAATAAATTTAATGATAAACATAATGTAAAGGACCAAATTAACATTACTCTACAATTATTTAAAATTTCATCAGTATAACATGGATGAAGGTATTCAGATATCATTTCTTTTTTAAGACCAATTCCCTAGAGTTGATGAATATCATTACCATATAGATTTAAAACATAAAAAAAATATAGTGAAAAATATATTTCCATAATAATAATTTCATACTTTGTATACCAATTGATCAATTCATAATTCATCTATTACTCTAGGAAATTAATATGAAAAACAAATTTTGATTCATTAAGAACTGAAATTAACAATTATGAGATCACTGAATCTATGCAACAATGACAAGAAATTTTATCTTATCTCCTGATATTTATTAAGACAAAAATGGTTATCTTATGTTATCCAACATTCCTTAATGTTCATCTTAATCCATGCCAGAAATATTTATTCTGGATACTCATCCAAAATGTTTGTGTTGACATTATGTGTCAAATTGTTTTTGAGGAATTTCACTAAATCAAATTTATATTCCTCAGAAAATATAAAGTGGATCTTAATTTCATCTTCGAAATATTTTAGTACCATGAAAACCATAATACCTTAATTAAAACATGCATTCTTCCAAATATAAAATCATATACAATTGTACATATTCCCTAAATCAATACATGTTGTAATCTCTTGTAATTTTGACGTAAAACCTCAAACCTATAACCAATTTCATGGTCACCAACACTAACATAAAAATATCATTAATATATAATCATAGAAAACAAATTAAGTGTTATCATCCCTCAATCATTTTTTTCCTAGAGGTTCAAATGGTCATTGAATAAATTTTCTTATTTATCAAAACAATTCAACATATTCTCTCAAATCATTTATGAAATAGAACTACAATACAATCCTTATACATTTATGTGTCTTATAACAATAATTTTATTCATAAAATATTTATATATCATAATTATCGAGTAAAAACACAATAAAATCCATCATTACACTTCTTCTATAATAATAAAATAATATTTACCATAATCCCTTTTTCATTTGAGGTATATTACTTCAATTTCAAGGGAATTTATTTCTATAATTAGTTATCTCCATATATCTGATCCATTGAACATAAAATATTTCATTCATTCTGTTTCATATACGAGCATGTTTTCATTTTTCTCAACACTCCTAGAAAACTCACATTCTCTTCTTACAATTACTAGGGACATTCATTTCAAAATTATAACAAGTGGTAAAACCGTCGTTTCCTTTATTACTCTAATCCATTTTGGGATTCTCTTGTCTTCCTCTCTAGATTCAATTAAAATCCAAAATAAATTGAATTTTTTTCATTAACTTAATAGAACATGATAATATGTTCTTATGTGAGGAAAATTATTTAGATACTTGTTTACATTGAAATATTGGATTAATATCACCTAATAAATTACCATTATTACTTAATGGATTATGAATATAGTCCACAACATGAATTTATAACACTATAATGTATGATTCATAAATAAAAAAAATCTTCCTTCTATATTAGATATAAGAACTACCATTCCACCACTACTAGTTTCTTACTTGGAAAATATTTTTCCAAGAATAGTATCATCAATTCTTTTAACTATATATTTTCTTTTTCCCTCCTCATACTTAGTGTTTTTAATTAATGAAAATAAGTTATATACATCTCCTGGGATATAATAAGATTCAATGAATACTTTACCCCCTTCACCACTTCCATAATTGAGAAATATATTCTATAATGAAAAAATCATTTACTCTACTATAAATGGTTTTTAGTGCCATTGAATGAGAAAGAATTATAAAACATGAAGTTGATTAATATCATTACACAACATGGTGGATAAATAGTATACTCTATATGAGAAATGTTATCACTCATAACCTGATTCATATTCCTCAATATGGTTATAATTCGATCTGTTGTCGCTCAATCTCTAACTCTAGATTCAATGAATTTCTTAGAGGTAAAATTCTTACATAGGGTATGTACATTAAAATTTTTCCTATTCCATTCATTAAGATCCATTTATAATCAATGGAATAAACTAGATTAGATAATATTATATTTTAATATTATATATAATACCCAAACTAGTGAAGCACGTAACATAATTTGGAAATTTGACACGTAGATAATCGTATAATCATAAACATGTTTTTTTAAAGGTTGGGGCCGAAGCCTCATTTTTATTATTAAATCAAAGAAAAGACCTATTTAACTGGGTAACGGGAGACCCATTACATAGCCCGAAGGCCCATTGGGAATTTATTCCATTACACGACCCGTATGCCCGTTTTTTGGCCCAAATCCCATTCTGTGAATAGTACTGCTACAGTACCGTCGTTGCTACAGTAATGCACAGTTCCGCGGCTGCTACAGTGCTCTGCCGCCGCTACAGTAACCTGCCGTTGCAACATTGTCGCCACCGCTATAGTACGATACAGTACCGCTACAGTACCCTGTGCCCAATGGGTTTTGAACCCCCATTTTTCATGTAGATTTAAGGGGTGCTTACCACTAAGCCAAACCCCAACTACATAATTATTTGTAACAACAATGTGATTTATCCTATGTATTTCTTCAAGGAGAATCAAACCAGGTGCACAATAAGTCATGTTTCACTATACTAGGTAATGATCAGGTCAATCCCAATATTCCCTTTTCAGATATATTACCCATATATACATATGTTCCCGAGCCATTTCCACTTGTAGAATATAGACATGTATGTATTACTAGGAAAACCCTTATAATATATTACTTAACAAAACATTATGGTGTTATTATATATTTATCCTCATTTATCAAGGTTTGTGTTCCCTAAACTGTGATTTCCTAAATCTAGTTACCATGGGTTCTACTGATCCTCATCCAACACCATTTGTAGTGACACTGACCCTGGTAGCCTTGAGTTGGTGTCAACTTTATTAAATTTTTATAAGATACATGGAATCACATCCCAAATGACTGAATAGTTTAATATTATTGGTAAATTAGATACACATTTCAAATTCATATAATAATTAAAAACATAGAAAAATGATATACTCCTAGAAAACAATTATTACATATAGAGTATCCCTACATATACATAAAAAACCCATCATAGTAAACAAAGGAATATAAAACATAATAATGGGGTGAACTCAGATGCTCGGTAAGGGAATACATTTAGGGGATTCCTTAATAAATATAAAATAATTAATATATGAAGATAAATAACACAAACACATTGAATTTATTCAATAACATGAGAATAATATGGAATAAATAAATTATGATAAAATAATTCGATAAAAATAATCACATGAGATTGAATACCTAACCATTAGTATTATAAAAATTCTAATAAATACACATAATATAAATTAATTAATTTATAATGACGGAATTCATACTTTCATACATCTAAAACATATCATTGAAGACTTTATCCAAGAAATATAAATAAATCAGTGAGGCCTCAACCAAAAATCAATATAGTTTGTCTCATAGACTTAACTATGCATCATGGGGCTATAGTAGGGCCCATTCATCACTTACTATGCCCAATTTATTCATAATGTGTATGTAGTAAAATGTAACAAACCCACACATTTATTTTGAATAGAAATACCATATGGATTAATAATAACCATTTTATAAATACATCATAAACTTAGTATATCATTATAAAAATATAGTTCTGATGTCATTAAGGTATAGATTGACCATGAAAAGATCCTGATAAATATATTGGAGAAAAACAACCTTTCTAATTTAAACATATTTAAAAAAATTATCCACAAAACATTTTGAAAATAATTTTATATGAAAATTACTTTTTAAAAAATTTGAAATTATAATCAAAAAAATTATTTTCCAAGATGGTGAAATATTTTTGTATCTTTATACATGTTAAAACAAATAATCCTTTCATATTTTTGATAAAATCCAAACAAGCAATGTTTTTAAAAAGTCATGATGATTCTATTCAAAAAAAAATTATAAAATGTAAAAATGGGTTAAATTTAATTTAATAAACAAATTTTAAAAGGATCAAAACGTTTTTAAAACATTTTATTAATTTTTATATGATAAAAAAGGATTTCGGACCGAAGACAGAAATAAAGATTCATATTATTCAAAATATTTTATCAATAATTTTAAGTACAAAAGAGTTTAAAATGGTAATATTATTTGAAAATATTAATTAATAACATGAGGGGAATAAAATATATTTAATTTATTATAGATATATAAATAATTACCCTAGTGTATATGTAAACAAAAATATTTTTAATAATGATGAGATGGTGATATAAACCCATACATGTTTAGTAAAATCTAAATTGTAAGTTCCAAAAACAAATTAAATAAAATTAAATTTTAAATACCATGAAGATTAATTGAATAATTATATATCATATCAAATGGTCAGTATATACCCCATATAATGGAAATAAGATTTGAATATGGCATATGTCTCATATAAGTAAAATTTTAATGAAAACATCTTACATCAAGTCTGACTTCATTCATAAGTGTACGTACTTGTAGGATAATGGTTTTAATAATTTTATTATTTTAAATGAGAACCATAATTCAACATATTATATCATATATTATCCACTTAATATATTTAACCAACTATATTTTAATAATATTGGTTAATAATATTTCATTATTATTATTGTTTCAAGAGTGAATTTGTTTTTTTTCTAATGCACATTTCTTCATAAAAGATCTAGTTCTTCTGAATAGGATATATATATATATATATAATTATAAAATATATAATAACTTTATAAATATAATATTTAGTAAGTATATATATTTTGAGATTCATTCATAAAAGTGCAACATGTAAAATTAATTGCATCATTTTGTGGAGATGATAAGACATACATACACACAATAGGGAATATCATTACCTTAACAAGTTAAAGGGTAACGAATTGGTTGATATATTAATTAATATAATAAATATATTATACTATTTGTCACATATATTCATTAATTTTATCCCCATTACATTCTAATTAATGACTAAGTGGAAAATGAATCACAACACTTTGTATGGTGGTAGTCCGTCGTAGACACAAGTAACGTTATCAGATGTGAAACAAAATGAAACATTAAAAGGTAAAGGTGATATTATATTTAAAAAATTATAATAATATCATAAATATAGTATACAAATGTTAAATCCATTATTATATACATCCCTGAATAATGGTTATGGAAAATTAACTACACTGATTCACGAGGCAGGAGTCTGCAGTTTATATAATCAATGACTTCATTTCATATTTGATGGAAGTTTATATGAATAAATATTACGTAATCAACATCATTAAATATTTTATATGAAATATAGTGGTTTTAATATATTGGATGTGCTAATAAATAACTAATAGTAGAAAAATAATAAATAAAATAAAGGATCTTATTTAATTTAATTACCTTCTCTAAGAGAAACATCCAATGGATATCCTCTTAAGGGACATATGGATGGTCTTTTGGGAAGATTCACATATATAGATTATTTATAATATTTTAGGGTAGATAATTTATCATTCTTTGGTCTATCCAAATTTCATTATGTGTGTGAATAAGTGAGTATAGGGAGTTCATTTTAAAAAGTGGGAAAAGGGAACCCACTTTGAAATTATATCAAAATTTTAAAAAATAATCCATAATGGTAATTTACATTACCTAAAAAAAGCTTCCCAATATCCTTATGTTTTAATTTAGTAAGGTAAATGGTGGAAATATAACCATAAATTTGTATGATGATAAGTTCAATGGATATTTTATCCCGTATCTTCATAGTTTAACCCATAGTAAATCCATATTTACCTTAACCATGGTAATTAATGTTTATAGTTTTAACTAATTATTTTGGTGACAATTTAATTAAACCATACTAGATAATCTATTTTTTTATTGAATTAATAAATTTAATCTAGTATTTAAAATAAAATTCATAGAATTGGCAGGATTAAATCTAAAAGTATACTTACTGAGGCAGTGAAAGGAAAGTTTTCAAAGAGAAAATTATCAGAAATATGAGTATTTTTATTATCAAAATTGAAAAAAATCATTATAGTGAACTAAAATAGATAAATTGTAATATAATATAACTTATTATATTTAAAACCAATTTAATATATAATTTATCTTTGAAAAATATTTAAATAAAATGATAGTTCTTTAGTAAAAATGATTATTTTTTCTTATTCATTGAAAAGTTAAACATTTCAGAAAAATCCAAAAAACACCCCCCATAACTAATTTTGATCTAATTATATAAAATATAAGGTTAATTTTATAAAATTAATTACCTAATAATGAAAATTTTTAATTTAATCATAAGATAGAAAATATGTGGTGAAACTATATTCATTGGAAAATAATGCTTTCCAAAAAATATTTATTTAACTTTGAAATGAGTCTAATTTTATTTCCAATCAATAAATATCAATATAATTTATTTTATACATGTGTAATAGATATAATATTTATAATTCAGATAGTACTATTCATACTCACCAATATAATTTCTAGGTTATAATGGCCATGTTTTATTAATAATATTTCAATTGAGTATCATCTTTTTTTAAACTCGGTGTTGTCTACCTCAGAATCTATCAATGAAATTGAATTTATTTATAAATTGGTGTATCATAGATTATCAATATTTTATATTCTATTTTATTATAGGTTTATTTTATCACACACATGATCAAATATGATGATCCTATTTTAAAAATATCATGGTGTTACAGAGATCATAATTCAACACATGGAAATATGGATGCAACATAAAAATGAGAGATTTATAAGAATACCACCATGATCTACAAATAAGGATTCATAACCTATAATTACCAAGGATATTGTAAAAGGTATATAATAAAATTTCTTCTATAGAGATTAATTTGCAACATAATTCCCTAGTGTAACGTCCCAACCTGGGTGCCACACACTGGTGCCTCGAGCCGGTCAGAAAAGTGACCTCTAGTGCACTTCCCTGTTTGATAGAGGCTTTTGACTAGTATCAAGGGTATAATATCAATCATGGGGAGATGATACCATCATTATCAACATAGATAAAATTTGAAAATAAATCAAAAACAACCGAATGAAATAACTATAACCAAAATAATACCAACAACACATGATAACCAAAATAGGAAATAAAATAGTCACAACTAAATAGTCGATATTTCATGCCAATATGTTTCAAGTGTCAAAAAGAAAACCAGAAAAACAATACTAAATAATCTCAGGTATGTCCAGAACCATGTGGGATTCTCTCATCCATGAAATATAGTGACTCATCCATATAGCATATTGATCTTGCAGTTATTTTATCTGGGAACCATGAAATCTATTTGGGAAATTATTAGGAAGCTCATGTAGGTTGTGAGTACAAGAATGTAGGCCACTAAAAAAAATTCCTAAACCAATATATAGACAAAATAATGTGTTCAATGGTATAAATTAAAAAAATAAATAAATAACTTAAATGGTTTACATTTATTAAATTACACTTAATTTGACAACATTCTCATGGGTTCCCAAGGATAGTCTAACTCTCAATACCTGCTTCGACCCATGATAGATTCTAAATCATACAACATCTTCATTTCACAATTCATTATAACAAAAATGAATTCATTATCTACATTATTTCAATTTATAATATAGCCAATTGGAACCATAGTACGATGCCAAATGTTTAGGTCTAAGTCACATACCCTTGGACCCCATGGGATTTTGAAGAAATAGTCAGTGTTTGACACTCATAATCAATAAATTTATCACTATGTGATTTGGAAGAATCCGACCGTGTACCACATAGATTTATCAATCAATTTTTTACTATGTTCTTTGGATGCATCATACCAAGTCACACACATGTTTATAAATCATATTAACACTATGGGCTTTAGATGTAGCATTCCATGTCCCATACATGTTTATCAATTAATTAATCATTATGGGAATTGAAATAAGTAGATCATGTCCCCCAAAAGAATATAAAAATCACAAATATATCACATATATCACATTAATCATGTTTAACCAACATTTATCTTATTATCACATTTCAAAATAAAAAATTCCATTAATTGGTTCAACAATACATTAATCCAATTAAATAAATTTCAAAATCATAAAATATACAATTAATTAATTCAAAAATTAATTAATCCAATTGAATTTCTCCATATCCAAATAATTATTTCAATAATTAATTATTCGAATAGACTTATCAATCAAAACATATCATTAATAAATTAAAAAAAAATTAATCGAATTCACATTCGTTTAATTAATTAACTAAAAAAATTAATTAATTTAATTAAAGAAATTCAATTTCTAAACATACTATTGAAATTAAAAAAAAATTCAAACAAAATTAAAATCAAGACTTTGTGATTTGAATAATTGAGCACCTGCCTTAATTCATTGATAATTTATTGCCCTATGGAAATACCCAATTTTATTATAGTCAATCAAGAATGTGGCAACGAACGAGATATAGATCTGAATCCTAGATCCAATATCAATCAAATAATAATCTAATAAACCTATATCTAGAACCAGAATCACTAGTGTATAGACATACCAATATTATTTGTGGGGATGAGTCAGAGGGAGAGATCTAAATAGAAAAGAAACACATAACTGGAGAAGAGGATATCTGAAATCAAGAATTTAAATTACAAAGAATGAAGGTAATGTGTGCTTGGAATCTAACTAGGAACGTTATAAATTCATATGGATATGTGTAAGTTTGAGTGTGTTTGATTAGGGATTAATACATGGGGTTGGGTTTTTAAAACAATTATTCAAGGGATTAAATTTTTACGCACACGATTTCCTATAAGGGGCTAGTGGTTATCCCTAAATATGTGCCTCAACAAGGTGTATCACATGATTTCTCATAATAGGGAACTATATTGATAATACCATATCTAACCATACAAACCCTACCATCTTAAGGGTGTATGTTCTTTGGGGCTCGACACATATTTTTGGAAAACCGTGCTCCAACATAGGACTATCCGAATACACATGAAAACATATAATTTTCCCCCAAAATCACCATAGATAAAACCAAAAAAATAATATACTCATTAAAAAGAAAAATAATACTAAAAAAAGCTTCATTAATCTTAGGAAAAGGTCAGGTTCTTACAATATCCACACCTTATAATAGCTCATCCTCAAGCTGTAATCCCAAGAATCACTATGATTCTGAGTCATAACATTTGGGCCACTGATCGTGCATATATTCTTATCAATCCCATGTTTCTTCCTATGCATTATAATGTTTAAACAAAACTCAAACTATCTATATTGTCTTTCCACACAACACATTATCACTACAATCAATCACATGTATCAAAATCTCATAAATGGATGCATTTGTCTCATGCTAAACATCACTCAAAACGATCACATGATAAGTGTTCGTGTAATACCATTGAAGTTGTGACACAAGAAATACAACATGCATTTCACTTTATTTATATGGTAGAGTTGATCGACACTCCACCAACTCAATTCTCTCCACAACCTAAATTGGTCCAACAAACATGAGTTCCAACTTTCCCGGTCTTCGTATACTATAGTGACCCAATATAGGTGAAAATGAAAGGAATAAATGATCACCCACTATAAATACTTGGTTTTATTGACATTTATATGAATAAAACTTATATCTATACTGATCCATATTCATATTCTTTCAAATCATCTGAACCTATTATGACATCTCGTAAACATGACATAGTCCCAAAATATATAACTCACCTTCCTCCCTATTGCAAATAGGTGATCAATATAACTTAAAATATATTGCCTTATATGTTATCATATGTATAGTTGGATGATAATTTTAATATAGTAGGAATCCAAAAAATCTAGGTGCTTCTACCAAGAGCCAAAGAAGTTTAGGACACACACCTAAAGAATATCCTCTAGAACTAGTATCGTATGCTCTAGCTTGCCATCTATTTGTGGGTGGAAATCCATACTCAGTAAAACATATGTACCAAGAACATTATATAAGACCCACTATAAGTGTAATGTAAAACATGATTCATGGTCTAAAACAATACTATGTAGAAACCTAATAATACATATAATCTCTGGAACATATACATATCCCAAAATCTCCACTAAAAATGTCTCCCATACCAGAAAATAATGCACTACATTTGTCAATCCATCCAGAACCACCCAAATAGAATCATTCTTATGAGGTATCCATGGGATACCCAACACAAAATATAGGGTAATTTCATCTCAATTCTATTCTAGAATGGGTAATGGTTGTATTAAACTACCAGGTCATTGTAGAATGTCCTTCCCCTACTGATAGGTGTAACATCATGTCATGAACCCTGTTATCTTCCTCTTCATGCCCATCCACCAAAATTGTCATCATATGTCACAAAAAATTTAGGTCACACCATGATGAAACAACCTCTTCGAGGACTAGAATTTAGACATCATCTCCCTCACATACTCATAGTAATAAAAACAATACTCTTGACATATATTTCCACTTCATCATCTATGATCCAGTATAAATGTGTCTTCTAACCTTTAAGGATTTACCTCAAGGAATTTTTTTAGATCCTAATACTTTCTATTTCTAATACTAATAAAAAATGAAGACTCCACTAAAACTGATACGATAGTTTTCTTCTCCTGACAATCTAGAGTAACAACATGCATCTCAACTAGTCATGTTGTCATCATCTAATAAAAACTAGGCTTCTGAACATCATGAGATTGAGTTCTATCTCACATATAATTTGTAACACTGTTCCACTTCCCCAAAATATATTGTATATTAAAGTTAAATCACTACATATTCTCAACCCACTTTCACTTCCTGATATTCAAATATCTCTATGGAAAGATATTCTTTAAGATTGTATGATATGTACACACAATAAACTTATTTTGTAATTAATAATTTATTCAAAACATCAAATCAAAAAACATAGTAGATAATTTGAGGTAATGAATACAATATTTCTATTCATGAGGCCACAATTTCTATGAAACGTTTGCCAAAACACAATCTCCACACATCTTCACTTCTCCAAGACTGATCCCTAAAGCATCACGAAACTCCATATACATCTCCCCTAGCATGAGTAGGATCAATATTGGTGTATCTTTCAAGAACTTATTCAACTTATAAATGGAATTATCACGTTATTAAGATCATTCAAACATTATACCTTTATTGTTCAAGCCTGGAAATGTGGCATCTAAATGAGAAAATTCATGGATGAATCTTCTATAATAGACCTCTAACCATAGAAAACTATGTATATGAAAATATTTCTTCAGCTACACCCAAGATAAAACTACATAAACCTGCTCTGGTCCACTAACTAAAAATGATCAATCTATAATTTACATTTATATATCATGGATTATAAGAGATAATATCTCAAATTATCCAAGACAGTGTGATGATATTGGGGATGATCCTCATGAGTCTTATAGTACACCAAGATTCCATCAACAAACACTACCCCAATCTAATCTACATGTGGGAGAAATATTCTGTTTATCTAGGCCGTAAACACAATTGGTGTCTTCATAATCCCAAGAAACATCATGAAAAAATTATAAAGGCCATACCTACCTCTAAAAGGAGCTATGAGTATATCAAATGGTCAACACCTAAATTGATGATACATAGATCTCTAGTAAATCCTTGAGAAGATGCAATATTTACTCAGCTTGTCAAACAGATCAACAATACAAGGAAGATGTTACAGGTTCTTTACAATTATCTAGTTTTGTATTCAATAATCAACAAACAAGCATAGAGTCCATACATCCTTATTTAAAAAAAACTATAGATTCCCTAGGCAACATACTCAGATAGATAAACCCCTTATCAATCAATTATTCTAGCTACTTCTTGATCTCTTGAAGCTCTGTCAGTTCCATTCAATATGATGGATGTGAAACTGGATGAATCCCCAAGATAGTAATTGTAAATTTCACATATATCATATGTATAAATATGGAGAATTATTTAGGAAACACTTCTAGGAATTGAATTCCTATAGATTGAAATATATCCTACATCACACCCCTATAATTCAACAATAAAATGAGAACTTGGGTAGTGATATCTCACATTTTTTTATGAGATGGCCGCACGTAGCCCGCCTAGATATTCTATTCACCATGATTAGTATAATTTTCACCCTTATGAGATGTGAAATTCACTATCTTGCAGTAACAATGAATGTGGGATCAGTATTCTATTAAACACTCCATACCCAAGAATAGTTCAAATACTGAAATATCATGTATATAAAGATTCCGTCGAAAAAGATACTTTCCATCCTTGAGAGAACACACTTTAAACACATAGATGTCCCTTGAATATACACCTAATGGTGTATCTATCATTAAAACATCATTCAAAATCACTACCAGCAAGGCCAAACCATTTACATGTTGTGTAGATATAAATGAATAAGAGGCACCAATATATAATAAGGGACTAGAACATGTAAAATCTATAAGAACAATACATAATACTACTTACGGTCTAGAATCATAGGATTAATGTAATATAACATTGATAACCCACATCCATATGATATATTATGAGAGCCCTTATTTGCACCTCTATGATGATAAGGGTTATATTTCAATAAAGATCCATTTCCACTGACTCTACCACCACATGCAATAGAACTCCAATGGCCATAGTGATAAGGTGTAGTGTATCCCCATCCTACACTATGTCTCTATCTAAATGCTCTATCACAACCTGTATATTGTGGTTTCCTTAAGATCCAATGTAGATATCTTATCCTTCTACAACATCAACACTCTTCCAGTGGTTGGGGGTACTATTAATGGATGTGTAATGACCTACCACACTTTTGACAAATCAAATGTGCAAGGTCCTCTATAACTGAACCTCCCCTTGCTACTCTTTTTAATATCACCCTAGATAACATTGTAAAATTGAAACTTCTTCCAATTTGATGTCCTACCTCCTATCCACCCACCATGATCCACTTGAACATCACTTGAAGCCTCTTTTAGATTCCCCTCAAATTTGAGAGGCTAATTCAACACGTATGAAAACTAATTCATCCTAAATATATTCACATAGGATTTAATTCCACATTTAAGTCCATCCTAAAATAATTTTTCTGATATAGCCTCATCCACTACCAACATTAGAACCCAGAACTCCAAATATGTAATGATTCCAACATAGTCTATCATGAACATGCTCCCCTGATTCAACCATATGTACTCAACTTCTCTCTCTTACATGAGATTCATAGGATAAATGTTCTCTAAGATATTCTCCTAAAATTACTTCCAATATTGATCCTCGAGCTGTTCATCGCATGTCTGGAAGTCCCCCCATCACTTATCTTCACAATGGAACATGTACGTAACAAATTTATCTCTATTATTAGAAAGAGTCTCCAAGTGGTGAATTATGGTCCATATAGACTCAGTCGAGAACTCATCTACCTGAGGTCCACCCTCTCTAGTGAATTTCATAGGGTGATGAAATTGGGACTCCCCCATTAGATCAAATATTATTTTTACAACCCACCATGGGTCTCTTTACATAAATATCATAAACTAAGAAAGGCTAGTTCAAAACTAATTTATAATATCCTCACTCGTCATACTAGTGCCTCAAGTTCCACTACTATAAGAGAATCTCCAAACATGTCCTCTTTTTACTCTCTAAAAAAGAATCCTTATCGGGGAATATATATTCAATTATAAAAAAATGTATTAGGACACATAAATCATCTTTAACACATTCATATAATTTGTAATGCACAGTAATCCACAAAAATTTCATTCTCAAAACCTCACCAAATGGTCAAATGTGAGGTTCTCTCACTACCCTTAACTATTTTATGTATAGTTCATGGTTATAAATGGGTAGACTCATTATCATTATTCAATATTCACATTACACACGCAATTATTCATATTCTATAACATTTTTAAATTTCAATTTCAAATTAGTCACATTTTCTCTATTTAAATTACACAAGCCTGAAAAAAATGATAATTTCAGCACATTCCAAAAACACATTTCCTCCTGCATGCCTAAAATTATGCATCCCAAAAAATAATCATGAGTTCCTAGAAATTTTCATGAATATTCAACTCCTTTTCCAATCTATGACACAACTCAAATATCAGAAAAAATCAAAAACAATAATCACATTACACAATAATTTTATCAATCATGGTGAAATAACATCCACTATAACAACTCATAATAATAACAAAAATCCCTCCCTTGGTACTTGGATTTATCCCCCGTACATGGGTTATCTACTCCCATGCCTAAGATCTTAACCAAAAAATGACTCATCCTATTATCTAATTACCTTACCAAAATTTTATGATAATTGAAAAAGAAAATAAACCTCCTTTTCTACAACTTTGTATCATCCTGACAGGGTTTCCACACATTGGTGCCCCGAGTCGGCAAGTCACGTGACCTCAACTGCACCTCCCCATATGCCAGAGGATACCGAATACTAGTGAGGAACCAATATCTACCAGGGGAAGACTATAACCTCTATATTAAGGTAGCATAATAGTGGGAAAAAATAACAATCACATATAACCATAACCTGAATATTACCAATATCACATGATGAAAAAAAATAATAAATATAATATCCAAATCTAAACATTAGATATTTCATGCCAATATTTGTCATATGAAAATATGAAAAATCCAAACATAAATAACATCCTGTAAAAATACCAATTAGTTCATAAACCAAATCCAGTTCCCTCATCCATGGTTCACCATGACTCATCCACCAAATATAGGGGTATTTCCCTTCTCCCTTCCTACATCCTTGAAATCTATTCTAGTACTGATCAGGAAGCCCGAGTATGGTGTGATTACAACTTAGTAAGACTCCTCTGATGATATTTAAAACAATATACACTAAATATAGTGTATAAATTTGTATAAATAATAAATAAAATTAATAAAGGAATAATAATTTCATTAATTCAGTTACTCATTATTTAACCACATAACCCATGGGTTCTCGAGGACACCCGAACTCTCAATACCTACTTTGTCCTGAACCATAGTATAAACCATACCACATATTCAATTCACAATTCATTAAATAACTATCTTTAATTATCAATTTCATTTAAATTTATAATAAGACCAATTTAAACCATATTGCATGGAAAAACATGTGGGCCTATTTGTCATTATTAGGATACTGTGAGATTTCTAAGTAGTGATCTATGCCCCACACTCATTTACCAATAAATTTACCCCCATGGGATTAGATAGAAGTAGACTGTGACCCACAGAAACTTTTCAATAAATTTGTCAGTATTGGATTTGTAAGAAGAGAATCATGTCCCACGCACATTTATCAAGTAATTTTTCACTATGGGATTTGGAAGTAGAATACCATGTTCCACAAAAAGATATCACAATAATATAAGTACTTTAATTAATTAAACAATTAAATAATCCAATTAAATCAATTTTATAATTACAAAAAAAATTATATAATTAATTGAACAATTATATATTCCAATTCACAATCCCTATATCTGAATAATTAATTCAAAAAATAATTATTCAAATAAGTCTCACAATATCATCATCTCATTAATTAATTAAAAAAATTAAAAATAATTTATAATCCTTTGATTAATTAATTTAAAAAAATTATTAATGAAATTAAATAAATAAAATTGGTAAAATACTATAACAATTCATCAATTACATACATGTAATTGAAATCAAGATAATATGAATTCAATAATAGACAACTTACATCGATTCATTGATGAGATATCACCCAAAAAAATTCCCCAATAAGAAGAGGATCAATCACGAATTTGGAAAAGAAAAATTTGTAGATACAAATCCAAGATCCAAGATTAAACAAATCTGGATATAACAAACCTATATTTGGAAATATATAAAAAAATGGATAAAAATCCATATTTTAACGAGGAAGATGATCAAAAGAGAGAGAGAGAGATCTAAATATAATGAATTACATACCTATATATGTGAAGATCTGACACTCCGAACCTTGAATCATTAATAACGGTGGTTGTGATGGTGTGGAATATATTCGAGAGACTCTAAAATTTATAAGGATAAGTTTTTCTCCGAGTATTAGTTAATGGTGATTAATAATAGTGGGTAAACGGTTTTAAAACTTATTTTAGATGGATTTAATTTCTACATGCATAGTTTTCTATATAGGGTTCACAATTTCACAAAACCCTATTCCCTAACTATTTATCTCACCTATGGGTGTTTCTAGATTTCTCTTATATAGGAATAAGGATTATCAAACCATATAGAAACCATAAAACCCTCACTATCGGAAGGTTTCACGGTCTTCTAGGCTGGGAAAATGGTTTGAAAAGTGCTTGGTATCATCGTGCAATCTCTTCACTTCCCTAAAAAACATCCAATTTTCACCCAAACACACCAATTATAAAAACTAAACAAAAAATATACTCAACAAAAGGAAAAAAATACCTAAAAAAGCTCGATACATCTCTAGAAAAGGTAATGTTTTTACACTTGGAGCACTATTAGGCTTCACCCTTATATATTTTAATTCATGAGATCCACTTTGATCATAATATATTGTTTCATCGATATCCTATGGAGAAATAGAATTTATTTCATGCAAAACTATTTAGTATACATGTTCTTAAAGATATTAACATTTTATCAATTTAATACCCATGAAGTGGAAATTTTGGTTTGATACATGTAAATCCCCCATAAATAAATTATGTTTACATATAGTTGAACACCCACAAAAATAGAATCAGTTTGGGAATTTTCAATATAATAATGTATCATATAATAGAGTAAAATTAATGAAACTATATTTGCAATGTGATATTATATAATGTATCTTCAAGAAATGTCATAGTGGGATAGAAAAAACCTAGTTATTTGTGAAAAAATAATATTCGTAGTAATGTGACAAATAAAATTGTCTTAAGGGAATGTTATTCAATAAATATAAGTCATACAAAAAAGAGGTACTCAAATGAAAAAAGAATACAAGAGTTCCCATACCTTGGAGAGTCTAATTATAGAACCTGAGTATATAACATTGAGACATTAAATACAAAATTTAAGGTATATTTTTTAGGAAAAATTACCATAACATCATGAATAAAGTATTTAGTGTGAATAGTAATTGGGGAAAGTTAGGTATTTATTGTAAAAGAAGATGAATTTTTTAATAATATATAAATATTGTTCATGGAAATATAGAGTGTGAAAAATGAAAAACTATTGGATTACCAATGGGGTTTTTCATGGTTTTAGACATATAATTAATTTTTTATAATATTAGTATCCTATGAAACCTAAATCCTAATTTAATATTACTTTATACATGGAAAAATAAATTTTTTATAAAATACAGTTTTTGAAATTATATTTTCTATTTTAGACATTGTAATTTCATATATAGGGTTTGAAACTGATTAGGATATATTAAAATACATAATATAAATACAATAACATATTTTTTATTGTGGATTATTTTTAATAAATTTTAAGTCACTATAAAATTTATATAAAGCCATAAAACATATCACAAAAACCTATATTTTTATAATTCACTAGAAAATAAGAATATTTTAGAAAATTTCTGAAATTTTATAGTAATGTAACATTTAAAATATGATTTTAAATAAATTTTTTATTTTATAAAAAATAATTCTCTAAATTAGGAATTTATAAAAATTATATGAAAAATATATATTAATCAAAAAATAATTGTTTTTAAGACATAATAAATTGTATAAAAAATATACAAATTTCCTTAGATATTATAAAATTATATTATCATTTCAATAAAAATAATTTTCATTTTATAAATCTATTTCAAGAAAACAAACTTTATTAAGAATAATCGAGTTATTTATAAATGTTTTTATATTTTCAAAAAATATAATTATGTTTTATTTGTTTATATATATATATTTATCATATTCATAATATATATATATATATATTGTAGTGAACTTACCCTAGATATCTTAGATATGGTGTCTTCTATCAGTTACATTGCGATGGTAAAAATGAATCAAATCCTTAGTAACTGATTGTTTAGTAGTCTTGGTAAACCAGAAACATACATGAGAAAAGAATATAGTAATTGCAACATAATTTTTGTCTTCTTTATTAATAAATAACTTTGAGGATAACTTTATTCCATAAAGTAAGACAATTTATAACTTACATATTCTGATTTTTAGATTATTGTAGAAATAAACATAATAAGGGTGAGCTCAAATGCTCAGTAAGGAAAAAATATAGTGAAAAAATAATCAATCAGTGAGAATAATAATTACGAAATACTAAATAAAAAAATCACATACCATATAATGAATAAAATGAATATAAGTGTGTAAACAATATGGAAAGGTAATTACTAAAAACACAGTCCTTTCAAATAACTAGATAAGGAAAAAAATGCAAGGTAAGAAAATGAAACACAAGCCATATTAATAATTCAAATTTAATTGTATCCTTATATCCCTTGACAAAAAATACCATGGGTAAATAATAACTGAAACTGCTATGAGGTAACTGATTTAATAATGGATGCCATGTCTAAGGAAACTAAAAACCTATATAGTCAAGACCTTTCACAAGATGGTCTAAAACTATGGATTGAAACCAGTTTAATTTGTGAAACTTATATTTCTAATGATAACCTATTAATGAATCAATGATCCATATAAAGTTCAGGCTCCACTCGACACAAAATTTCCAAATAATTACTCATATAAGATAGTTAATTTTTTTAATAGACAATATGACTGATCAAATAATCATATTGAATAAAAAGATATTAATTTCTCAATAATTCCACAATTAATCAAATATCTCTCAAGGTAAACACTTTATGTGAAATGATATATAATTTAGGAAATAATAATATCCATCATATAAAAATAATTAAATTAAAGAAAATATAAAATATAAAATGATTATAATAAAAAAATTGTTACATGATAATGTTAACAATCACAAAAGGAAGTGACATTGCAATGATGATAATTATTATCATTTTTTAGAAGATTAATCTTTAAACATTCCAACGTGTCCCATACCACTTTAAATAATTTGAATCATATTATTAAAAAATGTATGGAATTAAATGAACTTATAATATCATTAGAATAAGGGGTTTCATGATATAACATGAGAAATTAGTTAAAGACACCAAATATTTGTGAATTGGTGCATAATGACAAATAAGTCTTAATAGAGTGTAAATTGAGATGAAATTCCTTTACATTGAGTTTCCTGTTGGGGTTGCCTCTAACTTACTATATAAGAGAATTATGTTAATTAAATTATTTTTTGAAAAAAAATTCATGTTTATTTTTACTTTTATTTCAATATTTATTATCTCTTATAGAACTATATAAACCATTCTCTTTACGTCGAGTGTTATGAAAAAATTCTATTTGTGTGTCAAAAACAATTTGGTAGGTCAACTATCATAATAGGGATCATTATATATTATCTAAAAACTAATTATCATCTAATATTTATCATATTTGTACATCAATTATTCTTTTAAAAATATTCATTACATACAGTTATAAAAAATTAATCAATGTTACAATCAAGGAGATGGTAGGCCATATGTACTCATGGGTAACATTCTTATTGTTCAATGATCATTATAGAAAAAAGGTATGTAGCATTATATATTTAATTAATGATTATTATATCATAAATATATTATTATATAGTCATATATAATTATATATATAGTTCTTATGATGAAAAAGAAATCACATCATGTCGAGTAGGAAGAACTCCACATGTCCATGATTGAAGTTATCCCTTTTTAGTGAGTGAAATGGTAATAATGGAAATGATATATATATATATATATATATTATTTACAGAAAATTAATTATTTCCTCATTATTATATACATATTTTTTTGTATAATATTATAATTATAATCATCCTTTATACATTCCATGTTTACTGTAAATGAATCACGTCGCTTTGAGGGGGCAGTTGTCCACACTTCCACAAATGTTGTTATCATTTTTACAAAAAAAACCTAAATTATAATGATATTTGTTTTAAAAGAGTTAAAAATGAATAAAAATGTAATCCATATCATATATAATATATATTAATAGAGTGTATATTCTAATGGCCACCATGATTCATGGTAAATGAAAAATGGACAATCATCGTTTAATGAGGTGGTAGTTCGGTATACACAAAAACCGTATGATTGTTACCCATAAGAAGGAGGTGTGTGTAAATTTTGGTTGAAATAATTACATAAAAATATCATAGTATATTGAGGATTATTTTTTTAATTTAATCCTAGAATATGAAGAGTATAGGAAGTGGTGAAACAAATGAATGAAAATTGATATTTCGAAAATTTTATCTTAAAAATCAGGTAACTCCTTTTGGTTTATACCAAAGGGGTTCCTTGGAATGATTTATTTTATAATAAAGGCTTCATGGTCTTGGGGAGATATTTTGGGATTCCATTTTGGAATATTTTCTCAGAACCTATGTGATTTGTGAGGTATAAGAAGTGGGAGAAGTGGTGGTTATTTATAGTGGAGGAGGAGTGACACTTTAGTAATATTTTGAACAAGGAATTTTACCCACATTTTCCAAGTTAAAAGTGAATCCAATATTGGACCCAATAAGATAAAAGATACAAACAGGTCTAAATATGTCCATTTAATGTCTCCTGAAAATGTGTATAGGTTGTTTTGGGACTTATTGTTAAGGTTTATTCCCATATTAATATTTGTTTAACTTTAATAATTGTAATTAATCTTAATTAATTTAACAATTACTACTGGTAAAAATAAATTCATATTATTATACATTATAAATTATTCATATTATAAATATTGAATAAATATTTATGAAATCCAATAATATAAATGGTGAAAATTAATTTAAAATTCATCTCGCAGGCGGAACGAAAATGTGGGTTTTTAATATAAAAACAGTTAAACGTTTCATTTGATTTTATAATCAATTTGAAAGTGAAATTTATCACATTGAAATATATTTTCATAATTGAAAAAAATATTATCTAATTAATCTTAAAATTAAATTAAAAATATATTTTTACTTCATTAATAAATTAGATGGAAAAGAATTTGTGAGCTAAAATTCATCATTTTTAACTAACCATTAATAAATGAAATGTTTCAGAAAAATATAAAAACATGAAAATGAGTTAATTTCATGTTTCTATTTCAAATATGAAATTTATTTTGAGTTATTAATTTTATTAAAGGGTCTAAAATAGTATTTTAAATGGGTTCTTCATTAAATGGTTGTAAATGTGCCTCAACAAAAATAATTGTTTTAATGTGTAAAATTGTGTCTGTTCTTATCTTATGCCTATCAAACTAAATGGATGAATATCAAAAATATTTTATTAATATAAAAATTATAAATTTAATTAACATAATTTTCTAATTAAAAATAATTATGTTTATTAGGAAAAAACTCCTTTGGAAACATAAAAATATTAATATTTCTTTTTTATATCTAATGGGATCTTATTTTTGTTTCTCATTAATTGGTAACCCATGAATTCATTTTATATTTATATAATCAATAAATATTCACACTCTAGTTAAAACTATTCATAAATAATATTTTATATCATAATATATTAAATAATAATATTTTAATAATACATTGTTATTTGGTAAAAATTGGTCATGTGTGTAACGTAAGCTATCATAGATGGTCTCTCTTGCATGTAATGAATGGAAACTCAGGGTTGCATGCATTTAAATATATATAATCTATTTTAAAATTTTAATATTTTATAATTTTCTTGTGTAGTTTATTCCCTTACACACTTGTTGTCACGTGTCATACACACTATCGAATATGAGATTCTAAAGATATAATTTTTCTTGTGTTACATTCTACCATCCTTAATAAAATTGCAGCATAGAAATTTAAACTCAATATTGGTGATATTTTTTTTATATTTATTATTTTTAAATCTCACATCATGAGAATGGTTTGTAAAACATCCTCTATAAAATAGAGATTGTAAAGTGAAAATTTCACATGGACTAACATATAACTAGGTATCTTTGTAGGATAACATTAGCGCAAAGTAGAGATAAATACTTAGAGGAAAATCATAGATATTTAAAGGGAGTTAATGAGGTAATAAATCATAAACAAGTAAATTACCCATGAAATTTTTATGGACACAAATACATAAATGTTTTTGATTTCAGAGACCATTACATAAATTCCAGGACTTTCTTATAGAGTATTCATCAAATTCAAGGATTTTCTTATACAGTTATCATCAAATTCTACCTTATGGTT
Organism: Viscum album; assembly: GCA_963277665.1. Classification (NCBI taxonomy): domain Eukaryota; kingdom Viridiplantae; phylum Streptophyta; class Magnoliopsida; order Santalales; family Viscaceae; genus Viscum; species Viscum album. The sequence goes on along the minus strand of OY728133.1, from coordinate 1,161,797,494 downwards.
ATGTTCTATAACCTATGTTATCCTCTCTATAGTTACCAATGTTTCTACTAGACATACTATGATACCATCTATTGACACCCAACCCTAGATATCTCAGAGGCGGTGTCTACTTTAAATTACATTGGCATGATTACAAGGAATCAAATCCTGAATGACCAATAGATTTGTAGTCTTGGTAAACCAAATATATACATGAGAAAATAATAAACTAATTACACCATAATTTTCTCATCATTCTAAATAAATGTCTTTTAGGGTAACATTATTCCTTATAAAAAATCCCTTCATATCTTTCCTAGTATGCTTCACAGATTCATGTGGAATGAAACACAATAGGGGTGAGCTCAAATTATTAGTAAGGGGAAAATATAGCATAAGAAAAAATGAACCTATGAGAATAATAGAAATTACATGGGAAATAACTGAACTCACATTTGATATTATCAATAACCATAATGTAATTTCGTAAAAACTATGTAAAGTTAATAACTGAAAACACATTCTTTTAAAATAACTAGGAAAAGAAAAATAAATACATCAAGGTAAGAAACAGAGACACATTTCATCTAAATATATTAAAATGAAACATATCCTTAGACATGCCGATGAAAAATCACATAGATATAAAATAAATAAATTTAACAGGAGGTAAGTTATTTGTTAATGGACTTCATTTGTACGAAACATGAAAAACCATACCGTTAAGACCTTTTACAAGATGATCTAAAACTAATAATAGAAACTATTTAATTTTTACAACATATTTGTCTCATGAGATCCTATCAATGCATTGGGGAGCTATATAATCTATGGGCTCTAAAATTCATGAAATTTCAAAAGAATTCGACATATTCAATAATATATTTTTTCAATAGACAATATTCCTTATCAAACATATTTTTTGAATAAAAAATATAGTTTTACTAATAATTCCCCCGATAATAAAATAACTATAAAAAACATGATATATGTAATGATATATTGTTTAAGAAATAATAATATCCACCATATTAAAAATGGATATTCAAGAAAATTTATAATGAAAAATGATTAAAATATAAATATTTTTTAAATATAATTTTATCAATCACAAAATGAATTTAGATTTCAAAGATGATAAGAGCATTATTTAGGAGAATAATCACTAAACATTTAAAATTCTCTCATCTCACTTATAAACATTTGAATCATTATCTCTGAAAATGTATGTAATTAAATAGAAATTATAATACAATGATATTAACGGGTTTCTTGATATAACCTTAAAATGTTTGTATATACCCAAAATAAAAGTGAATTGGCGCATAGTAACAAATAAGTCTCAATGGAATATAAATTCAGATGAAATTCCATTACATTGATTTTCCATTCTACTATTCCTTCAACATCATGTATAATAAACATATGTTAGTTTTATAATTTATTGGGGAACTCTTCCATATTTATCATTGATTTTATTTCTCTTTTTACTATTATGTATAGAACTTTTTAAAAAAATCCTTTTATGCCGGGTATTTAGACCAAATTCACTTTATGTGTCGAAAACAACATAGGTGGTCAAATATGGTCAAAGGGGTCATTATATCACATCTAAAAAATAATAATAATTATATAATTATCATATTTATACATAAATAATACTTTAAAAACAATAATTACATATAGTTTTGAAAAATGAATCAATGTTATAGTCATAGAGACTGTAGACCATACATACGTATGAGTAAAGTTCATATTTTTCAATAAATGTAATGAAAATAAGATAATTAGAAATATATCATTGCATAATGATCATTATATAATAAATACAATATTATTTAACCATATTTACATATATTTATAATTCTGGTTATGAAAAAGTAATCACATCTTGTCGTGGATGTGGTAGTCCACACATCAATGATCGATACTACCACTTTGTAGTGTGTGAAATGTTAATAATGAAAATGATATATATATATATATATATTATTTAAATAAAGGTAATTATTTCATGAATATCATATATACATTTTTTAATTCTTGTAATTTTAATTATAATCATCCTTAAAACGTTCCATATATAGTGTGAACAAATCTCATCACATTGAGGGGGAGGTAGTCCACACTTGCACAATGAATGTTATCATTTTTACACTAAATGGAATGTATAAAGATATGTGTTGTAAATGAATTAAATAAGATGAAATAAATAATAAATATAATACATAAAATTTATAAATTCATTGTCAATCATAATTTCCGTTGTTAGAAACAGTAATGGAAAAATGAATAAGCATCGTTTTGTGATGTTGTAGTTTTCCATACAATGAAACAATATATTTTTTTACCCATTATAAAGATGTGTGTGTATGTTTAGGTAGAAATAAAAAAACATAGTATAAATATGATAATTTTCTTTTTATTAATCTATGGGATAATAATAGTACATGAAGTGGAGAATCAAATGAATGAAAACAGATCGTTGGAAAATATTACCTTAAAAATCAGGTAAATTCGTTTGATTTATACCAAAAGGATTCCTTGGAATGCTTTATGCCCAAATAAATCCCTAAAATAATAGTTTATGTATTTTGGGAAGCTATTTGGGAAGGTTTTCTTCAAGTCTATGTGGTATGATACGAGTGATGATGTGGGAGAAGGTGTGGCGTTTTATAGTGGAGGAGGGGTGAAAATCTTGTAATATTTTTACAATTGAATTCATCCATCATATTTTGTGTTGAAATTGGATCCATCAATGGAACAAATTAGATAAAATAAAGGATATATTTGATATATTTTTTATTAAATAGATATTGGACAAGTGTATAGGTCATTTTGGGCCTTATGGTTGTGGATTAATCCCTTATTAAGCATTATTTAACTTTAATCGTTGTAATTAATTTTAATTAATTTCACTAATATTTTCCGTCCAAAAACAAAGTTTTTCTTATTTTTATTTTTAAATCATTATGATTCCAAATATGGAATCAATTTTTCCAAATTCAAATTGTACAATTATAAGAAATAAAATTAAAATCTATCACGTGGGTGGGACAACAATGAAGATTTTTATAGTAAAAACATTCGAATGTTTTGTATGTTTTTTATCCTATTTAAAAGAGAAATTAATTAAAATTACCAAAATTTTATTATTTTATCAAATTATTAACAATTTAGACGTTTAAATAAATTAAAAATATAATTTATCATTATAAATAAATTAGATGAAAAAGTAGTTTTGAACTGAAACTCAGTATTTTTAGATATTCATTAAAAATTGAAATGTTTCATAAAAATACAAAAAAATCACCATAACCTAATTTTTATGTTTCCTTTTCAAATAAGAATTTTATTTTGATATATTAAATTTATAATAGTGTAAAAATTGGATTTAAAATGGGTTATCCATTAAAAGGTGGTAAAAGTGCTTTAAGAATAATATTGGTTTTGTGTGTGTAAAATTTTGTTTTCTCATATATTATGAAAATAAAACCTAATGGTTGAATATAAAATATATTTAATTATATTTATATTATATATATTTCATTAAAAACAATAAAATATTAATTAATTATTTTTATTAGGACAAAACTACTTTGGATGCATAATAATAATATTTCTTTTTATATCCCATTGGTTCTCATTATAATTTTTCATTATTTGTTAACCCATGAACTCATTTAATATTTATACAAACCATAAATTTTTTTAGGTTAGTTAATACAATTCATAATTGATAGTTTATATCATATTATAATAAATAATAATATTTTAATAATACATTGGTATTTGGAAAAAATCAGTCTTGTGTGTAATGCAAGCTATCATAGAAGGTCACTCCAACATGTAACACACACTAACTCGGTGATGCGTGAATTTAAATATATAGAATATATTTCAATATGTATATATATTAAGATGTATCTAGATATTATATTAACTTACGCTCTTTGTGTCGTGTGTTATACACACTACGAAATTTAAGTTTTATGTTTAGAATTTCAGGGTGTTACATAAATGTATATTGTTTTAAATAAAAAAAACTAAAAAGGGGTTTATGAAATAATTATATCATTAACATAATTTAAATTAATATTTTATGATATTGCATTCCAATAACATAAAATAATATTACAATGGCATACTCTCTATATGTAAAGAACATGGAGGGAGTAGTTTTATGCGGTGTCTTAACAAACATAAAACTATTTATTATTTCCATAACCTGATCCTCAATAGTATTAAATTTCATTAAAGCTTAAATTTTTATTGATCTTGTTCAAATTGGTCATTGGAAAACCCTAGTGAATCTAATTTCTTCTATATTTCTAAAAAATATTATTTAAAAGTAACGACTATACTCGTTAAGGCCATTATTTCAACTTTCTTTATTAATTATCTTTTAACATTACCCTTAATAAAAATTATTAAAAATGATCATAGATTTCAATGGTCATATTTACCAACCATTATATTGAGAAACTATCAAGTAATGTTAATATCTAGAGGGTTACTCTATATTTTACTAGTTCTCAGGGTAGGTTCAATATTCAGGTAGAGTTCGAACCATTGGAGTATAACATTTTGTTGTAGATATTATTTTTCTTTTATATCCAGGTACTTGATTTTTTTTAATTATTATACCTGAAATTTTATATTTTTTTATATAATTTATATGTACTTCCATTGTGAAATATTATAAAATTGTCATTAAAAAAATATGTATTATTTTATTAACCACAGATGTAATTGTTTTTCCTCTATAATGTCTAACATTGATAATAGTGACATAATTGTTTATAAATGAACAGGGAAGGTATATCCATCATTAAAAATGATAAATTTCATATAAAATATTTCTGTGTCATATTTTGAAGAGGGTGGAGAGGATAAAGATAGAAAATTATCGGTTGAATTTGATCTAACATTGATGATATAATCTAAACATTGAAATGAATTCTCTCTTGATGAATAAATAGTGACATGGATAATAAAGGGAAAGAGACGGAGACCAAATTTTTTTTACAATGAATCTGATGGTTTAGACTAAAAATATTTTAAAATTTTTGATGAATAATACACCATTGAAGAGAACTATTGACTCATGTGTTGTTAAACTATATTTTGAGTATAAATAACAATACTTGAGTAAGAATTCTGATGACAATACTATTTTTTCATAATGAAATAATATCATTGATGAAATGATTGATATTTTTAATAAGTTAAAATAATAGTATCACTATCATGAATTTTGGTTGTATTAAGTTATATATTCACTTAATAAAATCTGATTTCATTAAATAATTATGTTCATTAAATTATAGTATCTTATAAATAAAAAATTTTAGTTTTAAAAGATATTAAGAAAGATGATGTATGTCTTTACAGGAAGTGAAAATTTATTTTATATAAAAAAGGTAGTAGATAATGTGATGGAATGAACAATAAAAGGTTAAAATAATAATAATTTTCCCAAACAAATATGTAATACACATTGCCTCGTCACATTATTATTATGAAAATCATAATTGTAGTTTTTTATAAAGGATTGTGTTTATGGTGTAACCCATATTCAAAAATGTTGAAAGAGGATACAAAAACAATTCTATGAACGATGTGGACAATGAATAGAGTTAACAAATAGTGAAATGCAAAAAAATATAATTTTATCATTACAAGTTTTAGCCTATGAAAAAAAATCAAATTTGATTATAAATGTTAATATTATATCTTGTGTTTTTATAAGGATTATGAATTTGTTATAATTCAAAATTATTTTATCAAATTAGGATTAATGTGTTGAGGGAGAGACAAACTAAAAATATTATTCATAATCTAACCCAACACTAAGAGAAAAAGGTTGAACTTTTAAATAGTTGTAAATCATTTGAGCAGACTTGTGGAAGATGTTACCTATTGATGAAAATTTCCAATGACTGTCTTATTATTCTATGGAAGTATATAATGCAATTTGTGAAAGGAAAATCCCATAAAAATATGAGTAATCGATATTTGGAAATATTTTTTTAGGTTTCATATAAATAATATATGTATAAAGTACATAAGATTCTGGATAGTGGATGGTCAATACTAAGGAAACAAATAAACATATTTTAGATGGAATTGAGAACTGTGATATATATTATATAAAATTTAGGCAATATAATTCATTGATTGTAAATTAAAATGTAAGAATTCAAATTTGAGAGAATAAAATCACTTCTAAAGTGGTTATCTTCATAGATTATATGATATATAATTTATTGTGTGTATATATATTATGAATTAGTTAAAATGATAATATTTTTTTTATAAAATAGGATGTGTTATTAAGATATTTATTTATTGAATCATCTGTATAAGGGGGTAAAGAACAAGTGGAAATATCATTCAAATAATTTATTTGAGAAATACTTACTGGTTCATTATGGAAGTAACGAATAATTTTGGGAATCCATGAATTTGATATTTATGGAAAAATAATATGAGAATACTTTTGTAGAATGATTTTATGGATTATATTCTAAATATAGATTAGGTTAGAATCAATTCTTCTTAAGTTATATATAATAGGATGATGGTGAAAATAATTCAAAAAGTAGTGGATATCAATATGTAAATGCAAAATGATCTTACAATATTGATTCTACGTACCCCTATGAGAACAAAATTAACCAATTCCAAAAACGATTTCAAAATATTTATTTAAATATGTTAAATTTGGGTAATGTAAATCGAAGAATTTAAAAAAGTTAAAAAACTATCAATGAGATGTTCAAAAGTAAATATGATCTATTATTTATAATTTTCAATATGAGAATAGAACTAAATACACTATTCTATATTATGAATAATATTTTAAGAATCAAGGTATAATGAATGAATATATCTCCCTATACATTCAGTAATAAATATGTGTTATGGAATGGAAAATACATTTTTTAACATGTAATTAGTGATGTTATTAAAAGATGTATCATTCAATTATTTGTTTTTGAAAGGACACAATTATAATTATTTTCATTCAAAATTGACATGTAGTTTGACCAAATTTATGTAATTTTAATTATGAGTTATGGTTTAAAAATAAATATAAATTTAAGAATTTAATTGTTTTTATATATACTTTATTTATTAAGATTAATCAAATTCTTTTTGGAATGTTTCATGAATGAGTTAATTAGTAACATTTTCTTGATAATGATGGTGAATTAGTACTTGGAGAAACAAAATTCATGGGGTACTATGTCAATTGGTATAATATAGTTTCAAAAATCATTTGTTGGATCTAATATCATTAGATATGAATAAATAATTTCAAAATCTAGATTTAGGTTTTCATGAATTATAAAAAACAAGGATCCCATAGATATCATTGGTTATTGTAAATATAGAGATCAAAATAGAAGTAATTTTTGGAATTATAATCTCACAAGGTTGTTTTATCAAATTTAACTAAAATTTTTGAAATATATATATATAAAAATGATCATATTGTTTTCCTAGATGAAAAAATACAGCAAACTAAAATTAATGATACACGATAATTGGTCCAATATGTCATGGAAAATAATTTGGTTGTTATGGAAAGGGGTTTTAGGAATAAACAAAATAAGAAAGCCATGATAGCATTAAAAATCACATTATTTTCATAACAGATCTTCTAAATACGAGGTTATATAATTTTATATGACTTTTACTCAAGTTTCAAGGCATGAAATGAAATGAAGTTTTTATTAATATTATACTAAAAGGAAGTATAATAATACCAATTTGGTGTATTTTTTGTATTGTTGAAAAACAAACATGGTGATGAATTATAAATTTGAAAACTGAATAGATTTATTTCATTATGGTGGGGGAAATGAAGTGGGATAGATAAATAATGTTAATTATTTTCTTAATTAAAAAACCAATTCTGGTTATTTTAATATGGAAAATTATTTTATGTGTATGAGATTTATGAGAGGAATGGGGGTTGAAAATATCTTTTTTCTAAAAAACCAATACTAATTAACACATTATGATAGTGTAAAAGTATGAAATTGTTATTTATAGAGAAGTGAAGAAATCATATGATGACATATCCACCCAAATAACGAAACAATTAGATATGATAATGATTAAAGATATGAAATTTTTCTTTGGTTTAGAAGTGGAATAGATTAAAGGTTATATTTTACCTTCAATAGAAAAAACATTATTTGTGTTATTGAAATGGTTTAGAATGGTAAAGTTGAATGAGTTATGTACTACTCTCTCAGTTTGGGATAACATTTCTATTGGGTATTATGTAAAGTATTATGGTAAGAAAATAATTTAAAAATACGAATAAGTTCTTATTTAAATTATTTGGATATTGTGTTATCACAAATGGTGTATTTAGTATATATTTACGTATGATAAATATAAATTTATTCAGATTTATGGTTTTATATACAATGATTGGGAAAGTGATTTTGTGTATAAAATTTTATCCTTAAAATTAAATTTATTTATTATAGGAATATTTGTTTATCATTAATAGAAGAATAATTATTTTAACACTATTAACAAAATGGAGGATAAAAAAATTATTATTTAAAAATATTGAACTAAAATTACATAGATGGAATTATAACATTATGATATGGGTTTTTAAGTGTCATATACGGGGGTTATTTATCATGAAAAAATTGAAATAAAAGTTTAAAAGAATATATTAAAACATTTAATGGTAAAACATATCGATATAAAATATAATTTCATCAAGGATGCCATAGAAAGTGATCTCATCAATGATTATCATTCAATTAAGGAACAAGTAATCAATATATTGGAAATTTCCCTAAATAACGATTTTATTGAATACATTCTGTTTTTATTGGGAGTGCATCCTTTCATGAAATTTCTTTTACTATATCTATTATATTTTCACTATAAAATTATAAAAAATTCATAAAAAATTTGGGATAATATTTTTTATCTTTCTATGTCAAGGGGTTATAAATCCTAGATTGAAAATTTATGAGTAATGAATTAATTTATACCTTAATTAATGGGGAAATAGTGATAAAGGGAAATAATGAATTTTTTAAAATGAATGGGAAGATTTAATTAGTGAAAATATTGAGAAACAAACCAATGATGACACTAATAATAAATTGAGATAATAATTATTATTATTTTGGTTCATGATTTATTTTGGTATCATGTATTCAATTTTAATTAGAATAATGTTTTGAAAAAATATAAAATGGTTAATCTAAGATATATTGATAATAATTCAAGAACCATGAGTTTTAAAAAGATGAAGTCAATATTGTATTTTTATTTATACTAAGGGATATTTCTCTGTAATTAATATTACTCTATTTGGAAATGTATTTATTTATAAACTAGCATATAATAATTATACAATAGAATCTTTTATAGAGTTAATGATTCATAAATCATTTTTTTTGCATATTGTGATTATCAAATAAAATGATCACAGATTTATTCTGGATTTGTTCCTATTTCATAGAATAAAAATAAATAATTAAATTTATGAAGAGATAAAGATACACTACTGAAAATGGAGGATATACCAATGGTTCTAAACCATTGGTATAGGCCAGAAAACCATTGGTATATTCTAAACCAACGGTTGTCCAAAACGTAGGGAAGTAAGGCGTGGGGAAAGATCTATACCAACGGTTTGAACTAAACCGTTGGAATAGCCCACTCTGTGTATTGATTTGCCAACGGTTCTTGTTGAACTATTGGTATAGGTTTACCCAATGGTTTAGAACCGTTGAGAATTCTATGATTTTGATATTATACCAACGGTTTACAATCGTTGGTATAGTTTTTTTCCCAACGGTTTCAATGAAACCGTTGGCATATGTTCAATAAAAAATATTATACCAACGGTTTGTAACCGTTGCTATAGTTTTTATACCAACGGTTTATTGAACTGTTGGTATAATTCCTTCGCAAAGTATACCAACGGTTGTAAACCATTGATATTGTTTATTTCCAGAATTGTTTCCCAGCAGCCCCTCCAGTAGCCCCTCCAGTGCATAGACCTGCATACAAAACAACACTTAAAACAGTGACAAACATAAAACAACAAAAAAACACCACCTCTTTGATTAGAGACATGGTGAATAATTCCCCATTTTAATCTTTATAAGACAACAATAATCTAGTATATTTGAATAAAAGTTTCAATATCTCAAATATATATTATTTACACCCATTTCAATCTTTATATGACAACCACTTTTCTAATATATGGTGAAAAGGTATTTTCTTAGGAGTCTCATCACTTGTGACTCCATAAGTGCCACACTGGGTCTCGGATTGAGGCGGGGTTTACTGGTACACGTCACATATGATCCATTAATAATTTTCCTAATGTTTCAACACAATCAGAATCCGTTTGATCGGTTTGGCTTATGTACGTAAAATATTGTCCATTTTGAACAAAAGAGAGGCAGTTTGGTTGGTCCCGGCCCCACGGTGACTCAAATTGAGGCAAGGTTGACTCGTACACATCACATATGACCCCTAGATCGTTTTCCTAAAGTTTAAACAGAATCTGAAGGCATTTGGTCCATTTCTCGTATGTCAGTTGTTGATATCACATACAATTTAGTCCATTTTGAACAAAAGAGAGACAATCTGAGTGGTCCCGGCCACACCACGGCTCGGATTGAGGTGGAGTTGACTCTTACACGTCAAATATGACCCATGGATCGTTTTCCTAAAGTTTCAATAGAATCCGAAGGCATTTGGTTGGTTTGGCGTATGTCAGTTGTTGTTTTCACTTAAAATTAAGTCCATTTTAAACAAAAGAGAGACACTTTGAGTGGTGATGGCCACACCGGACCTCGTATTGAGGCAGGATTGACTCGTACACGTCACATATTAGCCATGGATTGTTTTCCTAATGTTTCCACACAATCAGAATCCGTTTGATCGGTTTGGCGTATGTACATAAAATATTGTCCATTTTTAACATAAGAGAGACAGTTTGGGTGGTGTCAGTCACACCGCGCCTCGGATTGAGGCGGTATTGACTCGTACACATCACATATGACCCATGAATCATTGTCCTAATGTTTCAATAGAATTGGAAGGCATTGGATAGTTTCTCGTATGATAGTTGTTGATTTCACTTACAATTTAGTCCATTTTCACCAAAAGAGAGACAGTTGTAGTGCTTCCAGCCACACCGCAACTCGGATTGAAGAGGGGTTGACTCATACATGTCGCATAAGAACCATGGATCATTTTCCTAATGTTTCAATAGAATACATATGCGTATGGTTAGTTTTCCGTATGACAGTTGTTGTTTTCACTTAAAATTAAGTACATTTTTTTTAAAAAAAGTGGCACTTTGAGTGGTATCGGCCACACTGGGCCTCGGATTGAGGTAGGGTTGACTCGTACACATCACATATGATCCATGGATCATTTTCTTAATGTTTCAACACAATTAGAATCTGTTTGATCGGTTTGGCGTATGTACATAAAATATTGTCCATTCGGAACAAAAGAGAGGCAGTTTGGGTGGTCCCGACCCCATGGTCGCTTGAAATGAGGCAGGGTTGACTTGTACACGTCTCATATGACCCATGGATCGTTTTCCAAATGTTTCAATAGAATACGAAGGCATTTGTTTGGTTTCCCGTATGTCAGTTGTTGATTTCACTTACAATTTAGTCCATTTTAAACAAAAGAGAGACCGTTTGAGTGGTCCCGGTCACACCGCAGATCGTATTGAGGCGGGATTGACTCATACACGTCACATATGACACATGGATTGTTGTCCTAATGTTTCAACAGAATCCGTAGTCGTTTGGTTCGTTTGGCGTATGTCAGTTGTTGTTTTCACTTAAAATTAAGTCCATTTAAAAAAACAGAGGCACTTTGAGTGGTGTCGACCACACCGGGCCTCGGATTGAGTTGGGGTTGACTCGTACACGTTACATATGAGCCATGGATAATTTTCATAAATTTTCAACACAATCAGAATCCATTTGATCGGTTTGGCATATGTACGTAAAATATTGTCCATTTTGAACAAAAGAGAGGCAGTTTGGGTGGTCCTGGCCACACGGCATCTTGGATTGAGGCGGGGTTGAATCGTACACATCACATATGACCCATGGATCATTGTCTTAAGGTTTTAACAGAATACGAAGGTGTTTGGTTGGTTTCTCGTATGTCAGTTGTTGATTTCACTTGCAATTTAGTCCATTTTGAACAAAAGAGAGACAGTTTGAGTGGTCCCGGTCACACGGTGGCTCAGGTTGAGGTGGGGTTTACCCGTACACGTCACATATGAGCCATGGATCATTTTCCTAAAGTTTCAACAGAATCAGAAGTCGTTTGGTTGGTTTGGCATATGTCAATTGTTGTTTTCACTTAAAATTATATCCATTTTCAACAAAAGAGAGATAGTTTGAGTGGTCCCAGCCACACAGCAGCTCGGATTTAGGCAGGTTTGACTTGTACATGTCACATATGTCCAATGTATCGTTTTCTAAAGTTTAAACAGAATCTTAATGAATTTGGTCGGTTTGGCTTATATTAGTTTTGATTTCACTTAAAATTAAGTCTCTTTTAAACAAAAGAGAGGCACTTTGAGTGGTGTCGACTACACCAGGCCTAGTATTGAGTCGGGGTTTACTAGTACACGTCACATATGATCCATGGATCATTTTCTTAAAGTTTCATTACAATCAGAATCTGTTTGATCTGTTTAGCATATGTACGTAAAATATTTTCCATTTTTAACATAAGAGAGACAGTTTGGGTGGTGTCAGCCACACTGCGTCTCGGATTGAGGCGGGATTGATTATTATCCATCACATATGACCCATTGATCGTTTTCTTAAAGTTTCAATAGAATCCGAAGGCGTTTGGTTGATTTTCTGTATGATAGTTGTTGATTACATTTACAATTTAGTCCATTTTCAATAAAAGAGAGATAGTTTGAGTGGTCTCAGCCACACCGCGGCTCGGATTGAGGAGGAGTTGACTCGTACATGTCACATATGACCCATGGAACGTTTTCCAAAAGTTTCAACAGAATCCGAAGGTGTTTGGTCGGTTTGGCTTATGTCAGTTGTTGTTTTCAATAAAAATTATGTTCATTTTAAACAAAAGAGATGCACTTTGAGTGGTGTCGGCCACACCGGGCCACGGATTGAGGTGGGGTTGACTCGTACACATCACATATGATCCATTGATCTTTTTCCTAAAGTTTCAACATAATCAGAATCTGTTTGATTGGTTTGGCGTATGGACGTAAAATATTGTCCATTTTGAACAAAAGAGAGGAAGTTTGGGTGGTCCCTCCCACACGGTGCTTTGGATTGAGGCGGGGTTGACTCGTAAACATCACATATGACCCATGGATCGTTTTCCTAAAGTTTCAATAGAATCCGAAGGCGTTTGGTAGGTTTCTCGTATGTCATTTGTTGATATAACTTACAATTTAGTCCATTTTGAAAAAAAAGAGAGACAGTTTGAGTGGTCCCGGCCACACCACGACTCATATTGAGGCAAGGTTGACTTGTACACATCAAATATGACCCATGGATCGTTTTACTAATCTTTTAATCGAATCCGAAGGCGTTTGGTTCGTTTGGCGTATGTCAGTTGTTGTTTTCACTTAAAATTAAGTCCATTTTTAATAAAACAGAGGCACTTTGAGTGGTGTCGGCCACACCGGGCCTCAGATTGAGGCGGTGTTGACACTTACACGTCACATATGAGTCATGGATCCTTGTTCAAATGTATCAACACAATCAGAATCTGTTTGATCGGTTTGATGTATGTACGTAAAATATTGTCCATTGTAAACATAAGAGAGACAGTTTGGGTGGTGTCGGCCACACCGCACCTCGGATTGAGGCAGGATTGACTCTTAAACACCACATATGACCCATTGATCGTTTTACTAAAGTTTCAATAGATTCGGAACACATTTGGTAAGTTTCTCGTATGACATTAGTTGTTTTCACTTACAATTTAGTCCATTTTAAACAAAAGAGAGGCAGTTTGGGTGGTCCCGGCCCCACGGTGCCTCGTATTACGGTGGGATTGACTCATACATGTCACATATGACCCATGGATCTTTTTCCTTAAGATTCAATAGAATCTGTAGGCGTTTGGTCAGTTTTCCATATGACAATTGTTGTCTTCACTTAAAGTTAAGTACATTTAAAAAAAAGAGGCACTTTGAGTGGTGTCGGCCACACCGGGCCTCGTATTGAGGCAGGGTTTACTCATACACATCACATTTGACTCATGGATTGTTTTCCTTAAGTTTCAATATAATCCAAAAGTGTTTGGTTGGTTTGATGTATGTCAGTTGTTGATTTCACTTAAAATTAAGTCCATTTTTAACAAAAGAGAGGCACTTTGAGTGGTTTCAGCCACACCGGGGCGTTAATTGAGGCAGGGTTGACTCGTACACATCACATATGAGTCATGGGTTTTTGTGCAAAAGTATCAACACAATAAAAATCCATTTGATCTTTTTGGCGTATGTACGTATAATATTGTCCTTTTTAAACAATAAAGGGACAGTTTGGGTGGTTCCGGCCACACCGTGCCTTGGATTGAGGCATGGTTGACTTATACAGGTCACATATGACCCATGGATCATTTTCCTAAAGGTTCAACAGATTTGGAATGCATTTTGTTGGTTTTATGTATTCCAGTTGGTGTTTTCACTTAAAATTAAAGTCATATTGAACAAAAAAGATACATTTTGAATGGTACCGTCCACACCGCGCCTTGGATTGAGGCGGGGTTGACTCTTACATGTCACATATCACCCATGGATCGTTTTCCTATAGTATCAATAGAATCCAAATGCGTTTGGTCGATTTACCGTATGTCAGTTGTTGATTTCACTTAAAATTAAGTTCATTTTTAAAAACATAGAGGCATTTGAGTGGTGTCGGCCACAACGAGCCTCGTATTGAGACAAACATGACTCATACATGTCACATTTGACTCATGGATCGTTTTACTTAAGTTTTAATAGAATACGAATGCGTTTGGTCTATTTTCCGTATGTCAGTTGTTGATTTCACTTAAAATTAAGTCCATTTTTAAGAAAACAGAGACACTTTGAGTGGTATCGGCCACACCGGGCCTCGAATTGAGGCAGGGTTGACTCTTACATGTCACAGATGAGTCATGGATCATTGTGAAAAAGTATCAACACAATCAAAATCTGTTTTATTGGATTGGTGTATGTACGTAAAATATTGTCCACTTTAAACAAAATACATACACATGGAGTGATACCGGCCACACCGCGCATTGGATTGAGGCGGAGTTGACTTTTATAGGTCACATATGACCCATGGATCATTTTACTAAAGTTTCAACGCAATCTAAAGTCGTTTGTTCGGTTTCCCATATGTCAGTTGTTGATTTCACTTAAAAATAAGTCAATTTTGAACAAAAGAGAGGCAGTTTGAGTGATCCTGGCCACACGGTGCCTTTTATTGAGGTGGGGTTGACTTATACACGTCAAATTTGACCCATGGATCATTTACCTTAAGTTTCAACAGAATCCAAATGTGTTTGGTCGGAGGGGAAGGGTCTAGTCGGGTACGCAGAGATGCTCGTCTACCTCTAGTACGAACCTCCCTCGTACCATCGGCCTAAGCACTGAAATAATGGAATAATGAAAAGTGCACATACTTATGTACCTGTAAAATCTACACATAGACAGCACATAGCCGCATCATGTCATAAAAAATAACACCATGGATCAGACAAAATAGAAGCCATCATGCAGAGTAATGAAAAGTGCACATACAGATCAGAAGCACCTAAAAAATTGTTGCATACATGCCATGTTTATTTCCTAAAACAAAGTAAAAAAAAGAAAAATGTTGAAACACTAGAATATGGGTTGCCTCCTAGGAAGCGCTATGTTTTACGTCTTCATCCAGATGGATGGACACTGGTCAATTGTCTTGGTCCATCAGCTCAGAACTCCTCTGCCTCATACAAAAACGGGTGGCCGTGTCATCAATCTCACAAGGACGCTTAGTGGGATTGATCACTTCAGGAGCATAGCGGGCGTGAATCTGGTGTGTAAGTAAGAGAATCTGGAGCTTGTCATTAGCCAGACGTTGAGTCACCTATTGTGCGAGGTTAGATGGAGACGGGACATGCACATCGATGATCATGGAAGAGGCAGACAAGCTAGACATTGTTGGTTAAGCTGCATCCACAAATAGATTCATTTTTATATATTATAACCTTTATAAATGTTTTTCCCATTTTTAGAAACGATTAATGTGTAAAAGTTGTGAAAAATAACATATCGTATATATAAAAATGGATTTACTCATGGGCATGATGCATAATATCTCAAATATTCCTCATTGGATCCCAATTTGAAATTTTAATCCATTATCAAATGTCTTATATCAATTTATTTTTATTTGGATCCTTAAGGTTGAACGCTTTTTGTAAAATCTAGACAAGGTAGGATAGACTAGTGACTTGGAATAAAATTGGATGCTATGTGGTGAAAACCGCATTATAAGCATTGTTTAGGATATTATTGAGGTGGTTTGAGGATAAATCTATCTTTTTTGAGAAAATCTAACATGTCCAAGTTTGGTGGTCAATGTTTTGAAGTGGGGGGGTATTTGGTGGTTGAGGAGGGGGTGAGGGGGATGTCCAAGGTCTAGGAGGAGGGGTGGGGGATGTCCGGGGTCTAGGAAGGGGTGGGGGGCTGTCCAGGGTCAAGGAGAAGGGGAGAAGGGGTTTTCCATGGTCCAGGAAGGAGGGGGGGCTGTCCAGGGTCCATCGTGGAGGGGAGTTATCCAGGGTCCAGGGTGGAGGGTGGGGGGATTCCTAAGGTCCAGGAAGGAGGGGGGACTATACAAGGTCCTGGGAGGAGGGTGGTGGGGGGATTTCCAGGGTCCAGGAGGGGGGATGTCCAAGTTTTAGGAAAGAGGGGGGCCAGTTTGTCCAAGTTCCCGGAGGGGGGGACTGTCCAGGGTCCAAGAGGGGGGTGTCCAGGGTCCATGAGGAGTCGGGGCAGTATTAAAGGGAGGAAATCCGTAAATAATTCATTGAAAATTAACTAATCTTAATCCAAAAAACATCGCAATTCCAATCCATCACCCAACCAACATCCAATTCATCCTCAATATCACTAACCTTCGCATGCCATAAATAACACAACCTAGTTTATAAAAAATTAAAACAGAAAACAAAAATAATAGATGTAAAAAATTAAAACTAAGGTAGTACTTACATATTTAGAGTTTAGAACTACAAAATTGTTTGATTTAAGATGGATCTATGAGTGGAACGAGTTTCTGAGTCCTTTTATAGAGAGATCCCAGAAGTTTAGGTAAAATAATAATAGAAAATAAAAAAATAGATGAAGAACATTAGAACTTACAGATTTTAAGTGAAGAACAGAAAAATTGTTTGATTGAAGAGGATGGATGGAGTTTCGGAGACTGGGTAACGAGAGTGCGTCGGGAGAGCTTCAATTTAGGGCTGCAGTCGAGCGGAGGGGGACTGCAATTGAGCAGAGGGGCTACTGGACACCCGAACTAGATTTAGGGGAAAACTTTCCCAACAGTTTTTAAAAGTCGTTGGGAATGTATGTTTACCAATAGCCTATACCAACAGTTTATGTAAACATTTGGTATAGATACCAACTGTTTTATAAACCGTTGGTAAATTCTTCATTAAATCCTCTATACCAACGGTTTTCTAAAACAATTGGTATACTTAACCATTCCCAACGGTTTGATAAACCATTTGGATATAATCATTGGTAAAAATGGGATTTCCAGTAGTGATAGTGGAAATTTTAGAACATAAAATGTGATAGAGATCTAGAGAAGAAGAAGGGAAAACCACTGATATTTTTATGATAATTCTTGATGATTTAATAATGAAAAAATGAATGTTGTTTTGATAAATGTGTTCATATATTTTAGATATATATCATTCGATGATGAGATATATTAGAGGGTGATTCTATATGACTGTAATAAAAAATAGGTCAATATACACTCCTATAGATCAAGGGAATAATATCAACTTTATTTGATTATTTTCATTGTAAATTATTTATATGTTACTCATTCATTATAATAGTATAATGAGAGAGTTTTGAATAATGAGTGAATATGAGGCACTATAATAAGGTTATGAATATCTTGTATTTATATCTAATTTTTAATTGGTTATGAGAGAAATACCAGGATACATTGGATAACACTCATTGATCCCTAAGGACTAGAATGTAATGAATTGAAAATTAACACTATAAAATATGATTGGGTCTATATATTATTTAAATTTATTTATTATTTGTCATGATTTTATAGGTTTGTAGGTTTATTATTGATAGAAACTAGAAATATACTATTTTTTATTGAAAAATTTAATAGTCATTGATTCACCACTCTCTTTGTTCCCCTGATATTTACCAGGGAAATCATTATCTTAGTTTTCCCAATATATTTTATAGATCACACAATTAATTTGGGTGTGTGTGGGGGGGGGGGGGTTGTATTCTTAATATTATCTGAGAAAATGGGATATTGAAAATTAAAGAAACAAAATATTTCTATATATATATATATATATTTATCTAAACAAATGGTATATATGTATATATCTATTTTTCATGAAATTAATGATATAGTGACATTGACCATGAAAGAAATTTTCCAAAGATGTATCATGATATTTACCCTAATTTTTCATAAAAAATTATTATATTATGAAATATTAAGGTGAGAGACTTTTATTCCTTAAAGATATGGTAAATATCATACAACAATTATATTTATTTATTTTTGATTATATATTGTGTGTTTTATTTGTGATAAAATATAATATTAATCTTTTTATGTCCATAAGTGATATTGAAATCTATGGATATTTATGTGAAATTAGATAACAAAGAAATTTTTATGTAAAAGGTAAATCATTTGTAGTTTTATGGATTTCTTGTAAATATAATTTAATATTTTTGATTTGTATAACTAATTCATGAATGAAATTAGGATTAATGGATTTCATAATCATTTTATTTCTAGAAATTGTAACCCTACTCTCATATGATGAAGAGAAAATCGATTATAAATGCGATGAATGAATGGAAGATGTTATATGCTGATTTATTTGATATTGGTGTTAATGGGTGATAAATATTTAGACATGGTGATAAATAAATCCTAATTGGTATATTTATATATCCCATGTATTAGTTGTGATTTTATTTATTGTGGCCTAATTTATGGATATTGGAGTTATCTAATGATGTAGATAATTCGACTATAAAATTATATGATATTAATTCTATGATGACATTTTGGTGTCGAATTTGTGGATCTGTAATGCTTAAGAAATGATAGAGAGAAGTGATAGAGGTTTGGGAAGGATATAGGAGAGTCTTTGATAGACTTTGGATAGAAATAGAAATGATTTCTTGTCTATAGTGTGAAACAACACTGATAAAATATAATAATTAGGAATATTTTTTGGGTTCAAACATAAATTATGAAAAAATGGATTAAAAATATTATATATATATATATATATATATCTGTGGATTTAGAATATTTTGAAGGTTATTGTTTTTAATATTTATAGAGATGGTAATATAAATAAATGGAATGGAATTTTGATTTTGGGTATATTTAATTGTCAAAAAATCATTGTGTAATAAATTGATATATTTTTAATGAAGTTAGAAATATTATATACTCGATTATAAAATATTTAGATTAAGAATTATGTATCTTAGAGTAAATTTTTTAAATGATGTATCATATAATCCAAACTAGTTTTACATTCAAGTCATATCTATAAAAGAAACTAAAAAATAATATCAAATATGATAGAGCACTAAAAGAGAAACTTGTTATAAAAAATTCATGAACAGATTGGTGGACATTACATCCCCCACTAATGGATGCCAATATTCTATAAGTGAGGATACTGATATATCCTAAAATAAGATATATTCCCTAAATGGAGCATGGAACTTCTGGGTAGAAACATGTTCAAATATTTATCCTAATAACATTTGTAAATTATAATATCATGATACCAAGAATGGTTTTTGATTCCATATTTTCAGTAAATAGTGTAAATATAAATGTCATAATAGGTGATATCATGTATCATTGTTATTAAGATGGGTAAAAAGCACGTGTTTCAATGGGATATATATTATGTCACAAAAACAAATAGGGGGAGTGAGTGAGTTAATATATAAAAACATTTCATCATAGTTAAAAACAAGTGAAATTAGTAAAAGTGATGTAGTCATGGTGGTTACATAAAAAATCTCATTAAGTAAAAGGGTTGAATACTCTATATGTTGAGATATTTTAAAAGGTGATAGAAAATTTCTTAGAGGGGTATAAAGTAATAGGCGAAGAAAATGAATAATAACATGAGTAGTAGGTTTATAATCTAAAGGGAAATGACCAATCATAAATAATGATAGGTGATTCCACCATATGAGATCACAAATTAGCAGGTAATTTGGGAAATTAGTGGGAATGTCTAGAAAAAAATATAAGGAAATCTATATGTAGTTATATATATATTTATGAGATTAATTAATTCCATTCATGTAAATATGATCAATAACATTGAATAAGAATGCATATTTGAGATAGTGTATCTTGGTTGGCCTAGAATCATTTAATTATCCATAGAGATTACACGAAGAATACAATAACAATACATATGAATGTGGGACAGAAGTTCTATATGTATGTAGTGTAGAAAATCAAATATAATACTGGACACTTTTTATAATTATTTTAGAAAAAGGGAATTTTTTAAAACATATAAACATATATTATCTACGTGTAAATAATGAAAAAATAATTGATTGTATCATATTATTGATTCATATATATATTTGGGAATAGATATTCAAGAAAATACAAATAAACATAGTTGAATGATATATGTTCCATGAATATTAGAAAGAAGATGAGGCTATAAAGGCACTAAACTGACAGAAATGAATCCATTAGTATGGAGAGACATTATAAACGATTCCATGATGGCCATAAACTATTAAAAAAATATTTGACTAGAACTATATAGCATGTCCATAGAATTATAATGTTTCACATATCTATTCATCAATATAATTACAAGTAAATAACCTAATAAAAGGTATTTTAGATGATTGTATGAGGTAGTGAGAAAAAATGAAAAGAAGGAGAATGATTAGAGATGATCAATGAATATTAATAAGGATGATAATGAAAAGTAAATAATATTTGAATATCTAGTGTAATAATTTGTGTGAGTGAAAAGAATAAGGATGATAATAACTAGTTAATATTAGAGTACCCATGATATATCAAATGATGTAAGTGGAGTTTACCTTGTGAGAAGGCATCCTAAGGCGGTTCTATAATGGATTTTCCTACATTGTTATTATTCTACAATATCATACATGGATAATAGTTGTATGAGTTACTGTTAGTTATAACTTCCTATATTTAATTAGTATATCCCCACATAGGAAATATATCTATACATAGTGGAGGAATTGATCCTTGGATAATGTTTTTTATTATATTTGTACACAATAATTGAAGAATATGATTACCGTAATGGATTTAACATTATCTCCCAATTCCCATTTAAAAATACTATATGATTGAACTATAAGAAATCTTATGGTTGTATCTTTTACATATAATTATGTGTGGATCAGTTGATATTTTTCTGTATATGTTTGACATGGTATAACTATTAAAACATTTATATTAAATAACATTATCCCAATAAGAACATTTTTATGATAAAAAACACTACAAGAGCTATAATTGGATAGAAAATTAAGAAAGGTGTTTTAAGTGGGCCATACATTAATTTACCCCCTTTTAAAAGCATTTGATGGATGTTATCCATGTAAGACTGAAAAGATATATCATATATGATGAATCAGATATAAAAATTTATTTTTAGTTGTTTAAAATTATATATTTTATGCATTATCAAAACCAAATAATGTAGATTAACTCCATGCCATATTCTTCCAACCGTACATAAATAATTTTTCAATAAAATTTAGTCTGGTATTTAATGTACAGTACTATGAAAATTGATCTAAAAAATTTCCACAAATAGAAATCAAACACCACTAGAACATCAAATAAAATCAAAAGTTATTCTACAACCAATTGACTATTATTAATCTATCTGACGTTCATGAAACACGATATCTTCATATTACACCCCATTGGATCAAATAATATTCAATTTTAAAAATGTCTTAATAAAATAATATTATGATGTTGTTCAAAAGTTCAAAAATCTATACTCACATAAAATAGATTACAATATTTCAAAAAAAACATCACCAATGAAAAAACACCATGCCGATAAAAATAATATTTTAGAATATCTATGGGATTAATAATTTCCTCCTTTTAGTTTCTTAGAAACCGAAAATATATTTCAAAATAAATCATGTAATATTTACAACAAAAAATATCCCCTGGACAAAAGTTCTGAATTTATTATACTTATTATTTTATTCCACATTTTGATTAAATAATTTCCCTCTTTAATATTTACTAATATTTTACTAACATCTATTTCTATAAAAAAAAAGTCAACCTAAATCATAATTTTCATAAAAAACCTTTTATGATACCTCCACATGAATGTAGAAAATTGCTACTATATTGCATTTAATTTTCAGAGGATGTGTGGTGTTCCCAAAATAACATCATGTATTAAATATTCATTGAACCCACATGTTTAACCGTTGATTTTTTATTTCTTATTTTTTATTTTTGGAAATATTATATTAAAAATATTAGTAATCTAATCTTCAATGGATATATAATCAACATTATGAAATCCTTATTTATTATTATATCCAATAATGTGATTTCATACATAGATGTGTCATGAAATAGAACTTAATATATTATTAACAATTGTTTTAATTACAAAAAATATTATCACAAAATATACAAGATTCTTAACTCACTCATTCTAATGAAATAAATATTATTTCAGCCTCAAAAGATGTGTATAATATTGTTTAATCCTAGTTTATTAAATCTCTATAATAATGATATTTTTATTATCACATTTTTTTATGTTATCCAAAAAATTCTACCTACATAGAAATAACTTAAATATAAATATTTTATATCTCAAACTAGACTATCCTGATCACTATATGTGAAGAACAATATGATATTGTATACTCACATTGAATACATCTAACCATTCTGCTTTATACACTTAAGATATTTTAGTATATTTTATAATGAAATCATATATATTTATTTAATAACAAACTCATATCATACTATAGATAATTTTGTAAACGTATAATTCTTAGTAACATATAAATAAAAAAATACCATTATCCTTTAATACTATACAATATCCCTAAAATGTTTATTTTCGGCGTTTTTCCATATTTTTTACATTCTAAATTATAGTGGGTGTTGTTTTATTTCCTAAAATTTTAAATCTAATAATATTTTTTGTAGACTAGTATTTTATAATAACTGAAAACAGTTTTAAAAAATAATGTCACCTTTATACCTAAAACGTAGTTCAATTTCAGAATTTTGGATATTTTAATTTCATTTATTAATTATAATGAAATAGTGTATAAATATATCTATAATTTGAAAAATATTATATATATATATATTCATAAACAATGTTAGACTTTTAGTATAGTTATCCATGCTCTAGGTATCTTTGTGAGTTCATAATGCATCTATAAATATATATATAAACATTTAAACCACTAGGGCACAAAATTTATTTTATAGTATGATAATTGTGTATTTTTTGATGATAAAATTATTATGAAATTTGTTTACATCTATTAGATAATATTTAAAACCGATTATACTATTTTAAATTATAATTTCATTTTCATAAAAATAGTATATATATTTTGTGGTTTTATAGGTTTTGATTGTTGGTTTCTAAGGTGAGGGAATTACAAGTGACATAGTGAAAATATTTTTAACTTCAATTATCAAATCTAATCCTAAAAATATTTACAATGTCGGTTATTATGAAAATATTATATTTTATATGAATATTAACATCATTTAATTAAAAACCAATCTGAAATGTTGTCTTATTATGAAAATATCCTATATTTCTCTCACAGATGATACCCACTCAAATTTCAAGTTTGATATTAAGTCACGTTTGTTATTTATGAGTGATTAATGCTATGAGAAATAAAAAACACAGAGAAAACAATGTGGCTATGATATATTTGAATTTGGAGAGAGAAAAATATGTTTTTTTAATTAATAAAAGCTTATACAATGTGATATATTTTTAGGTTGTAATAAAAAAAATTTCAAACAGTATGAAAAAAATTAAATGTCATGTGGGACTAATTTTTCTATAAAAATGATAAATATTACGAGGGAAATGTGAAAAAATTAAATTTCCAAGTTAGATTTTTATTTTTAAGGACAGAAAATTGAAAAAAATAAATATTATATAGAATACTGTTAATCTAGGATATTAAAATAGTCTTTGTTAAAAATTATATTTCATTGTTTTTCAAAAAAGGTTTTTAGAAAATACATGTTAAAAATATTAATGAATATTTTTAATTTCATTTTTAAAAATAATAGATGTTAAAATTAATCTTGAAATTATTTTTGTCTTTAGTTTCTGATATAATTAATAGTAATAAAAACTATTTATTATATTTTACATAAGTTTTTAAATAATTGATTTAAAAATATTTGTAACATCATTTATTTTATTAATTCTATTAAAACATCAATGTATAAATAAATTATCTACTATTAAACTCATGTGTGCAGAAATATATCTATTGAAGAATAATTAAATGTTCTTTTAGATATTATTACACTATATGTGATGCAAATTTTGTTCCAATATAATCCTGATTTCATTAATTTTATTATATTTTATTTATCTTTTTTAATATATTAATAGTTGAAAAAAATTAGCAATAGTGTAAAAAGAATTTTGGAATGATTTTTTTTCATAATGGAATAAAAAGAAAACACATCAATTCTCTTATAATTTTCAAATTTTATTTATAAGGTCATACACATTTTTGTGTACTGACTATAGAATGATAGAAGAGTACTTATCTTTTACCTACAAAATTTTCTTCTTAAATATACTTTTAAAAAGTATAATATACATATTCTATAAATATTTTTAGTTATTTACCATGAATTATTCTAAAAACGTATTTTAATACTCCATGCTCTTTTTTATTATAGGGATAAATCTATGATTCCATTTTTCCTTCATCATTTCAGTGCTAATTTAATTATTATTATCATTTCATTAATATCATAAAAGAATACCACATGCACTATATCTGATAATGAAAATATATATATATAATACTTTTTAATATTGAAGAAATTTATCTCATGTGAATTTACACATAATTAGAATATAAAAAACTGATTAATTAATTGACAGTTTATAAATAATACATAAGGTTCATAAATATAATTCACCTAATTATTTATTTTAAAATTCACTTAATTTAGATAACATTTTCATTACCTATTTTTATTAATCATATATATTATCTTTAAAAAAAATTTATTCATTTTAGATAAACAACCATTATTCAATATATATATCCATTAATTCGTATATTACATAGAGCAATAAATTCATAAAGAAATATATTTTCTAATTTTCTTTTGTCACTCCTATAGAATTTAATCAATATAATATATTTATATTTTTAAGAGTTTGTAGCATAGATTTACCTTGTAGAAGAACACTTTCCGTTGAAATTACAGTTATCAAACCTTTGTCTGTAAAATTTTCTTAAATTTTGAGGAAATAATTTCTCATAAATAATCTTTTTTATCAATTTTTCACATACTTTTCAACAGATTATTTAAAATTTTTAATTTAAAAAGTAATAACTATTATTATTTAGCATCATTTATTTTAAGAAACCTAGAACTCTTCTAATGTTATTATTATTTCAATTCCCAAAAATTTATCGATGGTATCCTTATTCTGATACATAACATGATCATGATTCCAAAAAAAACATTTAGTATGATACCTTTTTGTACTCCCCTTTGATAATTATTTTCTAAAATTGAAACAATCTCAATTTTTGATAATATAATTTTTATACATTTTACATTGAAAACTAATAAAATAAACTAAATATTCTAATGTAATTTGGTTCCCTATAGCTGAAGTATTCATGAAATTTTACAATAGAATTCTATATTTTTGGTGTGAAAAATAATCATTGATATAACCAAATATCAATTTTTATCTAAGAAAAAAAATTTATATATTTTTAGTACTTATTTTTTTAGTTTCAAAATTTTCAAAAAATATATTAACTACATTGAACATTAATTCTAAATTGGATATTAAATATTAAATTTTTTTATTTTTATTTAATTTTTATTCATTTACGCACTAGTCTATAAATGGAAAATACTTTAGTATACATTTATTTCATCATAGATTCTTCAATGACTTTAATTTTACTCTTCGACTTTATAATATAAATGACACGATATTTAACATCATTATATTTTGGACTCATTATTTTTAAGGGACTAAATTGTATTGATCTCTATGTTTTTTCTTAGGTTCTGAGCGAGTTTGTGTAAGTTCATTATTTATAAGCTATAAGAAAAATGTTGGAAAATTAATTT
This sequence comes from Viscum album, assembly GCA_963277665.1. NCBI lineage: Eukaryota > Viridiplantae > Streptophyta > Magnoliopsida > Santalales > Viscaceae > Viscum > Viscum album. The sequence goes on along the minus strand of OY728133.1, from coordinate 1,161,770,792 downwards.
TTAAGCATTTCTAGATGAACTTGCATAACTTCCCATAACTTCTATATGAATAATTTATAGAAGTAGATAATTTGATGTAAGATTATTTTTTTTCTAACATGACATAACATATATGAATTATCTTACATAAGATGGTTTCCAAAATCCCTCGATTTACATGATTTGATAGTTATGTAATAATTCTTATATAGGTCAAAGTTTTTTTTACACATTTCATAGGTTTTGAAATAAATATCACATTGATCAGGGTATATTCTCACCTAAAAATTGGGTTTTGAAATTAATGTTACAAGGATCTATGTTTAATCAAAAAAATTTCATTAGTTCTAGATTTAATATTATATTTCTCTTTATTCTCGCATTATTAATCATATAAGTTTAAAAATTATCCTTCAATAGGGTTTTTTGAAATAACACAAGTTTGATATTCAAGATTCATTTTCCCTATTGGTATGAATAAAACCTTCATTTGGAATTATGTTTTTTGATTATCAATTTAATTATCAATCTTGAAACCTTAAAAAATTTTAAATTCTAAATTTAAAAATAATTATTTTATATATACCGGTTTTATAGAATAATTTTATGAAATTTAAATGTTTTAAAGTGATGATAAATTTAAAATCCTATATTTAAAGGCTAATATAATTTTTTCCCCACTTTTAAAATAGTAAATGCCTACTGGGAAAACCTCAATATAGGTCACACACATATTATTATTAAATTTATAATTCCACAATATATTGTTTTCAAGTTAATTTATTGAACATCATTGATTAAAGTGTCATATTTGGTTCTTATTAGTTCCATTTTACTAGTATTGACCATCATATTTAGGAGACCATTAGGTATTATCTTGTCAGGAATTTCCAAGAAAGTTTATGGTTAAAAAATATATATATTCTCTCATTGATCATGTTAGGGGATTTTATTATTTATTTTCGTTATTTAGACATTTTTAATATTATCTTATCTTCTTTTTGTGTAAATGTATATTTATCATGCTTTAGTTTTATTCTGGTAAATCATTGAGATTATCATTAAGAATATAAAGAACTGGAATATAAGACATATAAAACATGGTGTTGTGTATTACATGTTAATGTATTATTCCTGTTTTTGTTGCATGTTATTTTCTAGATATTGTGATAAAATTATTCTATAATATCTATATTTTTTCATAAAAAATTGATTTTTTAAATCTGAATGAGAAACATAATGTATGTAAATTCTGTATGATTATGAATTATGTATATTATATTTTCATAAAATCCATTAAGAAAATATGTTATGTTTAGAGAATGTTATTAGTATATTTAATGTATATTTAGCAAAGTTATTGTTTTTTCTTAATTACTTTTAAATACTCATAATTAATTATAAAACATAAATTTTTAATGTTAATTAATTTATATATAAGTAAATATATAGTATCCAAGTGTGTTGGGACCTTTATTTCAATAGATTTTCTACATTGATTGAAGTAATATTAACTATTCATTGATATTTATTCTATTGAAATTATAATTAACTACATCAGATGTTATACTTAAAATTTTTAATCCCTTACAATGATTTATTGAAAACAAGGAATGGTAGGAGTGGTGATGAGTTGTGTTACACTATTTTTTGATTTAGACTTATTAAAAATGATGGTGAATATAATAATATGTTTTGGAAGGTGGGGTGATGACAAGTGACGGATTTCATAGGTCAACATAAAGATATTAATTTCATATTCTTATTTCATGATTGTTTCTTACCTAAACATGCTTTTTTTAATCCCATTTGACCATATTTATATCTTCCTTGATATAGTAACAGATAACTCTTAGTTCATGATCCAATATTATTTTAAATCAATAATGGATTATTTTATGGTGATGGATTCTAAATATGAATTTATGAATAATATATATTAGAAGATATGGATGAATATAAGACTATATGATCATGTATATAAATATAATATTTAATTTAAGCACCCTGGATTGATGATTAGAAAAATTATTAATCAAAGAAGATGATGAAGTATTAATAATAGTTTTTGTATCTCATTAGGATTTAATAAGGAATTCAAACTTATTAATAGTGTGTTTATTAGCTTCTAGTTATTAGTGATGGAAGCTGGGTAAATTTATGGAACTATATATTTAAAATACGTCTAGTTTAAGATAGTTTCCTATAAAATGGTTGAGTATAATATATATATATATATATATATATATCTTTTTGTTTTGTAATTTGTTATTCTCCACCATCCTAGTTGGTTGGGGAGGCTGGCACCCATATGTGGCCATTGGTATTGAGTTAATCTCTAATATCATTGATTTCAAGGTAACATATATATGAAAACACCCACCACACATCTATCTCTTATAGGTATAATATATATATATATATATGAAAAACAAAATGTCTTATTGCCATATGATATGATATTACCCATGCTAAAATGGATTGTAGTTTTGAAATACATGTATATACAAGTTTTGTGGATTAAATTTAAAGCATATACTTGTATCATAAATGTAATGGCTTGGGTTTTTATAAATATACATATGCATGATATGTAATGGATTATGGTATAATTTATATTTTCACATGTTGAGAAATATCTCAATATTACAACTTGATTATTGTATTTGTAAATTAAAATTTGAATCTTTTTATTATATATTTGGATCGATGTGGATAATAACTTATGGAGGGTTTGAGAGCACCGGGATGAAAATAATTCATGTTTAGGTAAAATAAATTATTAGGAAAGTTTTGGTATGTAACCCTTATATATATATATATCTGTATTCTTCTAAAGATATTTTACCAACTTTTTTCTTATCTTTTTGAGTGAGTATTCATGGGGGTCTAATATGGTTTAGTTGTTAAGCGATGAGTTGGTTTCTATATTTATTCTGTAAAGATTTAGTATGCATACTTAAATGTAGAATACAATGTTTCTAGGAAGAACCGAATAAGTACATGTAATAACCTATCTTTAAATATTACGTTTTCTAATGATGTTAAACTAGAATTCACTTTATTACATTCCTAATAATCTTTTAGGATTTGAGATTTTGAGAGTTAGGTCATATATTTAACTTAAACTAACCCACATATATACAAAGTGGATACTTCTATTTAGTATCCATTTTTTCCATTATGTGAATCCTTTAAATTAAAATATGATTTCTTTTCATGAAAAATCATTTCAATTTTCAACACGACTTATTTATTTTCCTTACCCATCCTTAAGCCCTTTGATAAAAATATTAAAATGTGGGACGAGAAGAAAAATCTTAAGAAGGGATACAAAAAAAAGAAATATGTTGTATAGTGAAAATACTGAAAACCCCTATTTTGTTTTCATAAATATATATTTTTTATCCGAAAATAGCATCATTTTTCTTAACAATATCATTAACAGAACTTTTGAAATAAAATAATTTCCATGAAAACTCCCTAGAATGAATTTAAATATCATATAGGCACCTTGTGAAATCATCATCGTAAACACATTATAAAACCCTTATATGAAACCCTACCATTCGAATGACCATATGACCGATTTCCAATATAATTCTTGGGAGAATAAAAATCAGTACCTAAAGCATTGGAGAAATATATGGGTTCACCCATGGTATAAGATATTAAGGGTTTTCCCATGAGCTATAAGGGGGATCATACATTCATAAATAATGTCTATGGGCTATATGATGAATATAACATTTAAAATTCATTTAAAAATTTTGGTAAAATTCTTTTTGATATCAAAATACCATTTTCTTTCATAAGCCACTTTTTAAAATAAAAAAAAGACACATAATAAAAATAAAAAATTTATTTGAAAATAAATATCGAAATTTAAAAAAAAATAGAGAAATTGAATCATCATATCATCAATAAAATATATTTATTTCTTATATGTAAAAAATATATTCCTTTTTACAATTATTAAAGGAGATAAAAAAGGATCTTTAAAAGGGGATTAAAAAAAGGCCCTAGCATTATGTCTGAATCTTCACATATGTTATTTATCATCTTGATTAAGAAACATTTTTTAATTATATACATTCATAAAAATCATTTCAATGTTCATTATATATTTATTTCATTTAACACTATGTTATAAAAAATTATGTAATCAATTAAAATCACATTGATCATTCTGATGATATTCGACTAATATTTCAGAAATAAATTTTGTAGGATTGCTATGGTCCATGTGGTAATTATCACATAATATAAGAATAATATTCATGGAATAATAACATTTTCTATAAATAATATATAATAATAAAAAAACAATTAAATAAAATTATGAAAAATGAAATATGTTATAATCATAAAGATAGAATGTTTGTATAAACGAGTAACATTTTGATTTTTAATAATAATTTTGGAATGTTGTAAGTATTATTTCATATTTTAAAATGTCTATAATATCATAAAAATCATATTAAATTTCTAATTATAATTATATATATCATTAATGCGACGTGGTGAGAAAAAATGAATGTCATCGCTTTATAGAGGTGGTAGCACATACGTACACACAAACGACATTATCATTTTTCAGTGAATGAAATGGTAAAAATTTGAATGAAATATTATATATTAATAAGGATAAATATGATATTAACATCATATAAAGTACAAATTCCATAATTATAATTAGTTAATGGGAGATAATGATGAAAAAAATTACATCATTTCACGAGGTGGTACTCCTCCACACACACAAATAATGTGCTTGTATACTATTTGATGCAACATTGGATGGATATAGAATATAATATTAACATAATAAAATTTAATTATATGGAGGATATTTGGTTTATTATTTTATCATGGTTTAATAATATTTGAAGGATGTGGAAGTAGAAATAAAACAGAAATGTTTGATTAAAAATCATGCATCTTCTGTAAGAAACCTCATTTTTTAACACCTTAAAACCACTAATATTGGTTTTATCCCTAAAAATAAACCTATATAACTAGGGGATGGATTATATTAATTTATTTGGGTTGTTATGGTTTGAAAAGAAATAGGTTTTTAAATGTAAATTAATGACAAGTGATGCTAACTTATAAGAGAGGGGATGAGAAATTATAGAATCCCTTAATATATTAAATTAATATAAATTGATTTTCAATTCCAAATGTTAGAAAACATATTTATTTTGAATATAAAACGAATATAGTTTGAAATAACATTATTAAATTAAAATTATATATGTTTTAGAAATTTTTTCAGCCTTTTCTTTTTATTTCAACTAACCGTTATCTACTTTTACACATACCGTGAAAACATGAATTTTTACATTTTAGGGGTCTAGATAATTACTATAATTATAAATAAGTATATATATAATCCATGGATGATATAATAAATAAAATAATATTAATTTGAAAAAATATAATATTTATTGAAATTTTATATCATTTAATAAAATATTATTTATTATCTCAAATCAATAATAGAAATTTTTACAATTATTCAATAGTTTGATTTTAATAACATCAAGAAAAGAATTAAAATTCAAACACTATATTTTAATAAATATATAAAATATAGTGTTAATATATAAAATTCATATATCACATTATTTATCTAAAAATATATTACTTTTAATATTTTAATATTATTTATTTTATTTCTCGATTAATTGAATAATTTATTCATCACTGTTGTGTAAATATTTAGCATAATTATTTTTTCACTAAAAATAAAAAATAAATTATCATGCTGAAGATAAATCCTTTATATTTACAAAAACATTTATAAGATAACATACCATATAGTATTATATTTCTTTAAAAATATTCTAGATAATAATAACAAGTGTTGGATATTGATGGATTTTCCTAAAATAATATATTATAAAAGTCATAATCTTATAAAAAATAGAAAAAAAATTCCATAATACCTAATTTTGTAGGATTATGGATGAAATAGACATATAAAAAAATAATTTACGTTTTTAGACATTTTATAGATTTTATTATTTTATTATTTACTTTAATTACATATTTTATCATTTACTGTGGTAATAAAAATTAATACATTTACTATTCATATTGACCAAAAATAAATGGGAACTGTTTGCATAATTTGTACCCACTAATTAAAAATATGGAATCCTTTTTTCCAAATTAATAACCTAAAACAGGTATATTTTATTTTAAAAATAAATTAGGAAAACACATTAAAAAATGAGTTTTCAGAAAAATGATCTTTTTTAGATACAAAATGTTTTTGTATAAAATTATTGTATAAAACTCATTTAAAAAATTAATGGATTATTTTAAAAATAAATTAACTAATTATATTTGAAAAATACATCAAAATAGAGTTGGAATTTACAATTACTTTAAAATAAAATATTGTTCTCAATAAAAATATACATTTTTACTATTTAATAAAAAGTCATATGTTCCAATTAATTCTCAAAAGTTATTTTTTAGAAAAGTTTGACATGATAAATTAATAAATGATGTTCATTTTCCTAAATTAAAATTATATAATTTTGAAATAAAAATTTTAAATAAACCCATATAAAATATAGAAATCCAAATTGATTTGATTTTTCTTCTTTTTTAATGAACAATTTTTTAATATTTTTATAATGAATATAAATTTATATAAAAATAAATGATGAATATATAAAAATGGATTATTTAAAAACTGTTTGTCTATTAAATACTTCTAACATTTTTAAAATTACACACATGTAATTTTATTCACTTACTAAAAAAGTGGGGACACTTATCTCACATAAAAATTTAGATTATCAAATTTATTCATCATCTATATGGTTATTGAAAAAACAATTAACCTAGTTCAATAAATTGTTTCAAAATAATATATCTCCTTGGTTATGAATCTGAACAGAGAATTATTTATAGTAATGATTCTATTACAAATGAATAACCTTAGTTCTCAAAATTTGATATGAATTAGAATATAATTTTTTATCATCGAAACATGAAAAATAATGTTTATATTGGATAAACTCAGATGTAGGGAAATTAGTAAAATATTATCCAAAGTTCTTTAGGCTTTCATATCTTCCAATGAACCATGTAATAAAATTTCTATTTTTAACAAAACACATAACACATTCCCCGGGAGATAATTTATGAAAAACATGGTCGCTGTCCTTGAAAGAAAGATCTCTATTATGGTTGCCTATATAACATTTGTGGGTACTTTGATCAATCCTCATATTGGGATAAATTACATTCACCATCTAAACCATTTACTCTTCAATTTCTTGTCCAAACAGTTTAATTTCACATATTTCATCACAAAATATAAAATTCATCATCACATTACATATAAATTCTTAAAATGTTGCATCTATATACAAGAAATCAAATTATTAGTATAATAATAGTCAAGTAAGGAAATATGTTAATCCTAGTTTCCCTAGTGATCCATAGAAAAAGAACGAAACATGTCTTCCAAAATATGAATTATTCATTTGGACTGTAGATTATAGTGTCATTGAAACGTTTTTATGAAGTTTAATTCAGTACCAAAAGACTAATGAAGACCTTTAAAAAATATGAATTAAACCTAATATCACAGAACGATATGGTGGAGTGGGGGAATGTAAATTTTTATTTAATATTTTAACATGAAATCAAATCACTTTATTATCTTGATATATACTTCATAATCCCACTATGAAATCCATTGACACATTTTCCAACTTCTAATATATTACTAGAATGGGATGAAAAATTCTATTTGTTAATTTATTAATGGATTAACCAGTTCAAATGTAAAAACATAATAGTAATTTTAGAAAGATCCCATTTCATTTTATCTTTTTAGTAATACTCATGAATATCTATATATATATATATTAGTTTTATCTAGATGAATGGAAAATGAGGTCTTGTGATCTCTACTCAATATTTCATTCTTCAACTTAGAGTCACAAGGCTCACATAATCTCATTATAAATATAAAAACAATTTACCTATCAATGTTAAATTCAGGAAAATTACCCCTCTTAACCAATTATTCCCTTTCATGAAATTCATGATCTTTTTTTCATGATCTTTATAAATTATATTTTTCAATTTTGAATATAATTAAACCTAAAACCAAACAAAAGAATATATAGCCTCCCCAACATTACTGGGAATATTCCTAAAATAATTAGCTAATCTGTAATTTTTCAAATAAAAATGGATAATGTAGAATTATGTTTCTTGACTAAAACCATCAACTACATTTTTTCTTTAAGAGGATAATAAATAATCATAAAATAATAATACTTAATACAGTCAATCCATCTTCTCTATCGCATTTTAAATATTTATAAAGGAATATATATTAAAACAATTAATCATAGATATATATTTAACACATGGACCCATATAAATGAGGCATACAAATTTTTATTGAAAAATAAATATAAGATAATTATAGATCATGTGTAGGATTATATAACTCATGAGGATTTAGTTTTCATGAAGGTTAATCAATTAACTAATCATTTAGTATTAACAAAATACATGTCCCTTTAATGGAGTACCGTTATAGATGATAAAATAACAATTCTTATAGGAAGAGAAAAAGATTGTAGTATTTATCCCTTATATTTTTCATTCCTGAAAATCATCATCGCATTTTTTTATAAATTTTTTAAATTATTTTTTAGTAAACTATGTTAGTGGTGTAGATAACCAATCAAATATTTCATAACAAATATGGTAGAAACCTTTTAATCTAGGAAAACTAATAATTTCTATGATATTGGTAGGTCTTTGTCGCTCTTTAACAACTTTAATTTTATTAGTGTCAACCATTATACCATATTAAGAAATAATATTTCCTATAAATGAAATTAGTTGAAACAAAAATTAACTCATGCTCAATTTACCATATAATTTATTTTATTTAATGATTTTCTAATGTTCCTTAGGTGCCAGTCCTCATCCTCGTGAATTTTATAATAGAGACAAATATCATTAAAATCTATCTAAATAATAATGGATAACTCTATTCATATGATCTATAAATATATCTCAAACATTAGAAATCCCAAAGGTAATAGATAAAAACTCATAGTGCCCATATCTTATTCTAAATGAAGATATGAGAGTATCTACCACAATCACTTTCAACTGAAATTACCCCAATCTGAGATCAATATTTGAAAAATAAATTGTTTCCTAGTGTTGATCAATCAAATAATCATTTTGAGGAAAAAGATAATTGTTCTAATAAATGATGTTATTCAATATTCTACAATAAATGAATATCCTAATGGAACCATATTTCAATGTATCAATAAAACTAGCACCTCAATGTGATGTAATTGGATGGATGAAACCATTATCTATTAAATCTCGAAATTCCATTTCTCTGTTCCAAAATGTATAAATTATAAATAAGATAAGGAGTTTTGAAAATGGATTCAAATAATGTACTAAGTCAGCATTAAAATCAACCTCCCTATTAGGAATAACACATGGTAAATCCTCCGAAAAAATTTTGCATATATTCTTTCACAATTGGGACATAACTAATCAATACAATTTCTATCTTTTCAAACAAAATTACTAAGTTACAATAATTTCAATTTCTAATTAATTTATAATGTTATTGGTGTTTAAAAAATTGTATGAAATCAATGAACAAACAATTAATGTCTCTACAGTGTATCTTAGCATAATAAACAAAAATCTAATCCATACCCAAAAAAATATCAAACTCTGCTATGAACAGTTCAAAAAAATTTATTGAAAGACCAATCCACTAATAATAATAGGAGGATTCCCCTAAACCATGGTCAATTTTATTTTTCGACATAGATTTTTCAAAAAAAAATATCTTACGTTCACGATGTGATATAATATAAATTCTTAAAAAACTTATTAGAAATGAATGAGTGTGATGATCCAGAGTCAAAGAGGGTGTTGAAATAATTTCAATAAACAAGTACCACAACAATCACCACTTCATTCGGAGGACCTTCAACTACCACAATTGTTGACAAATTGTTTTCCACACTATTATTATTTTATTAATTTGTTTTTCCATACTGAGTAACTAAACTTGACCACATGTTTCCATAATGGCCTAACTCATTGTAACAGGAATGTCTTACCGACAGATTGATATTAGTTACCCTATTCTTTGATTTTTTAGGAATATTTTTTTTATATTTCTCGATCCTTGTGAACAAACATTCAAGAACGGTAACACTTTCTAGAATGTAAAATATATTCTACATGAAACTTATTTTCCACACTTATAAAAATATAAGAACGCGATTTTATTAAATCAGAATTTCCTTGAAGAATAATTTTCTATTGGCTTCCATATAGAAAATCGTTCTACATACTATCCTGGATACATGATCATAAAATAAATCAATTTTTACCTTCTAGAAACTATGAACATGTATTTTATAACACTTTAATTGAAATAAATCAAATTCCATTTGGTATATTATTTTGACACTAGGGAAAACCGATTAATCATTCTATTTGGATTCCAGGAAAAAATTAGTATATATATTAAGCATCTATGTAAATCTAACATCACATACAACAATTAATTCCGAATCCTTTTTTGTTAACTCTAGGAATTATTTCTCCATAAATATTCAAACAACTTTAGAGAAATATTTATCTTAGAAGATATTATTGAATGTTTCCCATATCATATAATCAAGATCATCTCTCTCTTGGAAATTCTTTAACAAATAACATAATCCATCAGCTTCTCCATCGAAATGATAAATTCAAAGGGTGGCATTTTAATTTCATAGACACTAAATGACTTTAAAAAACTACTTCTTGGAATGGAGATAACATTTGGGTATCACTGGGTCAGAATATTAAACCAATCTCAATGTATTTTTTGTCATAAAATTTTCGACAATCATCTGGTCACTCCATAGTAAATCTAGATTCTCCTATACATAGAGTCTCCTGATAATTATACCCCATTTTAACTAATTCATCAATGTTAATAACTTCTCATCTCCAATTCCAATCATTTACAGTTCTTTATTTGAATGGATATTATCCAATTGGTACTTTCTAAATACGTCCTCATTTTATCTCTATAGAAAACCATTACAAACACACATAGTTTAGAGAAAACAATATGGTAATATTTCATGATATATCATTTCAACATAACCATTATGTAGAATAATTTAAGGCTATTTAATTCTAAGTATCCTAATATATATTATTTTCAAAAACAAGATTTGATACAAACTTTACGGTCCCAACAAAAGGAAACATATTATGGTGACTGTAAATTTGAATTTAGATTCTTAATTTTAAAAATCTATTTTAGGTGTAATGTTTTAAATATTATTTCCTAAATATTAAATAAAAACCCCATATATATATAATGTGTAAACATTTATTCAGTATCAATTTTTCTTATAATATTAGTCTTTAAAAAAATTCTTCATTCATGAAAACCCATCATATCATTCAAATGAAATTCTTACATTTTCTTACCCATCAAAAATCTATACAGAAAAATATAAATTGGGGAATAAGTAAAAATATATCACTTAGAGTCATATGACGTAAAAATCTATAAGTCCAGAAAATTTCATGAAATCCCATAAAAATATTATTTTTAAAAACATATATTTTAATTTGAACCAAGGACAATTTTTTCTTTTAAAAGGATCATTGTCATAACCATTAATATCATAGGATTTCAATTAAAAATAATTATATAGAATATAAATTTCAAATAGGTTCCTTTGGAAATCATCATATTAAAACCTTACCAAACCCATACATGAACAAATAAATTTAGAATTACCATATGGATGACTTCTAATATGAATTCCAATAGAACACAATCATAACCCAATTCATTGGAGCACTATCTAGGTGCACCAATCGTATAAGCCATAGCAGTATCACCCATGAGAAACAATGGGTCTCAAACCATTGGAAATAATTATATTCATTATATATTTTTTTAAAAATACATTAATTTTTAATTTTTTTAAAAAGACATGGATGTGGAACTTTAAAATAGGATATTTCAAAGAATATACCTTACTTTGAGTCTGAATCATCACTTATATTCTTTATCTACACGAATAATAAACATTTCATAATTTTTCCACGTTCATAATAACATATTTCATTGTCATTAATACTATATTTAATTTAACCGCACAATATATATAATTACATAATCAATGAAATTTATGTCACGAATTTTGACAACATTTAGCTCATATTTTACAAAACACTTAAGTTAGTTGAATTTGGTTAAAGAGGTCATTATTCACTCATCTAAAGAATAATAATCATGAAATAATTATAATTTTTGTAATGAATTTTTACTTATAAATTCGATCATTAAATATCATTTTAAAAAATAAATTATGTTATGATCATAGATATGATACGTCGTACATAAAAATTTATAACATTTTCCATTTTTTATGATAATTATGGAATAAAGTTAATTACTATTATATATATTTATACTTATTATAATATAACAAATTTCATATTAATAATTTATATATACTTATATATATCATCAGTGTGTTGTGGTGATGAAAAATGTATCATATCGCATCATGGTGGTGGTAGTCCACACATACCCATGAATGAAATTATCAGTTTTAGTGAATGAAAAGGTAAGAAGGTAAATGATATATTATATTTCATAATTATTAATATGTAATTAAAATAATATATAAATATTAATTCAATAATTATAATCTATCCATGTGATATGGTAATGGAAAACAAATTACATGAGTTAACGAGGCGGTAGTACACCTTTTACGCAAACGATGGGTTCATTTACAATTCGATGGAAGAGGAGATGAATATAGATTATGATATTAAAATAATATCCTATAAATATATCTATTACACTATATTTATTATCATATCATGATTTATGAACAATTTTAGGAGGTGAATGAAGAAATAAAACTGAAACACTAGATTAAAAACAATACCTCATCTTCCAACAAGCTCTGTTTATTAAGACCATGAGACCAATAAGGATAGTGTTATTCCTATCCTAATAACTATAGAATATGGGTAGGGGATATTGGAATCAATTTTGGTATATATTGGGTAAAAAATCGGTTTTTATGTATTATTAAATCGGTATAAGTGGCGTCGATATATAAGAGAGGGGAAGAGATATCATGGAATTTCTCAAAATAAAAAACTAATAAAATTAGTTTTAAAATAAAAATTAAAAAAACAAATTTATTTAGAATAAAAGATGATTATGGGTATAAATATACTTATACAATTAAAATTATAGATTTTTTGAATATTTTTTACACTTATATTTTGGTTTTTACCCCTTACCAACCCCTTTAACACTTGTCATGACAACATAGTTTTGTTATGCTTTGGGGGTCATAATAGTCACTATAAATAGACTAAATGGCCATAAATATACAATGGGTGTTATGATAAACAATATGACAATAATTCAGAGGAATTTAAAGTTATTTTAAATATTATATCTTTTAATAAAATATCATTTATTATAAATAATCATTAACAATAATTTTTAGAATGATGCAATAAGTTGAATTTAATAACATCTAAAAAGAATAAAAATTTTGAAAAATATTTACCTACATTCATAAAATAAAATAATAATATATAATATTCTTGGATCATATTATTGGTATTATAAAATATTAATTCTAATATTTTAATAGTATTTATTTAATTTTGCCTTTAATTGAATAATTACTACATCAATATTGTGTAACTTTTTTGGTAATAAATTCTTCAAAAAAATTAAAACAAAATTACCATGAAGAATATAAATATTTAAATTTTTAGAATAATTTTTATAATAAAACAAATTGTGTATTAATATCAATGTTAAAAATATTAGGGTTAATAAAAACAACAGTGTTCCATTTTATTCTTTTCATTAAATAAAATTTTATAATAGTCAAAATCTCATAAAAAACAAAAAAAACCAAATAACTGAATATTTCATGACTATGGATTAAATGAAATCATTAAATAAAATTAATTCATGTGTTTTTATCATTTCAGTTTCCTTAAAAATATTTAACTTTTTTTGCTTGTTTTACACTTTACTATGGTAACCACAATTATAAAGGTTACTATTCAATGACCGAAAACAAAAGATTCATATGTACCAAATTTAGAACCAGTGATTAAAAATATAAATACAATTAGTGGACATTCATAAGATACATGTGGAACAATTTAATTTAAAAATAATCTTGATAAATATAACAATAAAATTTTCTTCATAAAAATATCCCATTAAATATAATATCTTTTTATTCAAAATTATAGTTTAAAATTTATTTCAAAATAATTAATTGGATTATTTTGAAATAAAAATCACAAATTATATTTTAAAACAATATCAAAATACAATTTATGTTAATAAATACATTAAAATATTACATAGTTTTCAATAACTGTAAGTATTTTTCACTATTCATTGAAAAACATAATTTTTCATAAATTCTTAAAAATTAATATTAATATAATTTTGATTTTTTATTTTATAAATGATGATATTTTTACAAAAATAAAATTATATAATCTGTAAACTTGTATTTTTAGTAAAATAAAATAATACAAAAAACAATTTTTTTAGCAACAATTCCTTTTACCTTTTTGTTTGAAAATTATTAATTTTTTTCCTAATGAATATAAATCTATATAAAAACAAAAATTGAATATATTATATTTTTTCGATTGATAAAAAATGACCTGGGATATTATAGTACACTTTTGTGCTCACACACACAAATATATATATATATATATATATATATATATATATATCAGGTCCATACAAGGGAGTTTGTTATGAAGAAATATTTTACTAGATCATGGAGGGTTTTTGTGAGTTACATGTGTGTTTGATCGCTTCTATAGGGGATTATATTGTATATTTACTTATTCGTGTTTTTTAATTACATATTATATCATGGATTTTGTAGTTGTTTGTTTATCACTTCTTAGGATGTTGAGGCTAATTTATCATACTTGAGTATATTTTATACCCTCAGTGCTACTATCCAACATTTGTCCTATTTGAGTTGGGATTCAAGGATTAATTTCTTATTAAATTCTATCCTCAAACCGGTACTGTCACGACCCGTCCCCCGGGGCCCGTGTCGTAACTACCCCAAGCCTGCCTTCCATATGCCAGGGGCTGACGACTAGCACCAAAGGCATAAATTTCTATAACTGTGAAAGAATAGCCTATATAAAATGTAAACACACACACAACCAGAGTACAAGTGGAAGAAAACACTAAGTAAAACTATAACGAGTTTGCAGAAAGTACAATGGGTCCGAAAATACAAGCCCAACAGAAATGTACAACTACAACTGAAAAGAAAAATAGTTGAACGGTGAAGAAGCTCCTAGAACGTCCTCTGGGTTCCTACCTGAAGGGTTGGTACATATATCCTCCTCATAACTCCACAACTGTCTGTCTCCTCCGGGCACTGACTCGTTATGAGATCCACCTCCGGGTACCGTCCAGCTCTACAAGCCTCAACCATGATCAGTGATGCCCGTCATCTGCAACCAACCCAACGAGGTGCGGGCGTAGCCCGTGCAGGGGTGAGTATAACGATACTTGGTAGGGACCCCGAGACCCTCAAGGTCTCACTAAATCCAACAAGGATAAACCACAAAGAAAGATCTCAACAGATAACCTTGACATAGGTATATTAGCATACATATACCTAAGTTATCAAGTAACCCATCTCAATCCTGAGTTAAACACAATGTTCATTGACTCACCTCAAACCAGGATTTTCATTAATGATATCAAAACCAAAATGGCTGAAGAGCTCCTCCTCTGTCGAGTATAGTGGTCCTGTCGCGACTCTGAGGTGCTGCTCAGTAACCTTATACTGCGGAGGTACTCCTCCTCTATCGAGTACTGTGGGTCTGCCACCCCAACACAGTAGTGCTCCCCGACATGGGTCTGCCGCCCCAACACAGTAACATGCCCCATAATAGAATACATAGGTACTCCTCCTGTCAAGTACAGTGGGTCTTTCACCGCAACACAGTAGTCCTCCCTGCCATGGGTCTGCCACCCCAACAGAGTAGTGCTCCCCACTTGGCTATTCGAGTCACTCCGAAACGAATCGGACAAGCAGTCATCATGTCTCAGCCAATTACAAGGTCTCCGTACTCCGTACGCTCGTCTCCGGGAGGATCATCTCCATGAGTAACTGGTCGATACTTCCAAGTGTAACGTAATCTCACATGGAAGTTTCTCAAAGGACCACCTTGTCATATGGGTCACAACCCAATAGACGACGCGTCAAACGGACGCCCGGTCTGTGAGTTATTAGAATTTCTGTTCTAGTGGCCCAGTTAGATTTCGGGTATAATCCAACCCGACCAAACTCCAACTACGTCTAAACCACAGGCTAAGTATTCCAAATGAACCGTCTCATCAAGAGGAATCCAACATAGTCAACGACATGTCAATCAATCATTCGGTCATTAAGTTATAAGTGTTTCTTCTCCGAGGGCCCAATTGGAATTACGCTCATTTCAAACACGTCCATTTTCCAAATACGTCAAAAAATAAATATGAGTAAGGAAAAAGGACCTCCTCGTTGCGAGGGTCCCAGTGCTACAGACGGCGCGTCAATTGGAATTGCGGTCTTCATGTTATTCACGTTTAAGTGAAAATGGACCATGCCCGTTAAGCCCGGTGGACTGATGGGTCGGGTCAACCCAGAGTTGGCGGGTCCAACCCGATAGGGGGGTCAGACCAGCCCGATGAAATGCATGGATCGACCCTAAAGGGCATGACCGGGCCAAAGTGGTGTGGCCCGGCCCAGTTGGGCGAGCGGCTCGGCCCGAAGGCCGAGCAGTCCTAGGGGGCGTGACCCCCCGTCTACCCAAACCGGAGGCGCCAAGCGGCGCCACCCTCCCCAAACCGGCCGGTCTTATGGAACAGGCGGCCCGCATGGGTGGGATGAAGGTTCTCCAGCGCGGTACACTTCTGGCGTGGCAGCCTTGCTCCGCCCGGCCGGCCGACGGGCCGACCTTTCCTTCCGCCGAAGCAGCCCGCAAAGTGGGCCGCGGTTCCTGCTGTATAGCTGGTGTGACAGTGCTGGCTTCCTCTGCCACGGCCTATGCTGGTCGTGGCTCTGCATTCTTGGCAAGGCGTGATGGCACCGTGCTTCCTCCCCCATGGCCCGCTTGGCTACGGCTTTCTTTGCGTGTGCGACAGCGGCCCTTGCGCCGCTGGCCTCTTTCGTGTTCCTCCTCTTATTGCCAATTCCAATAATAATCAAGATCAAATGGAGGGTCGTCAGGCCGTGTTTTTTCGGCCCGCACCCTCGGCGTTAAGAGATAGCAATAGGTTGGAAAACACAAGATTATACAACAATAAACCGATGTACAATTTTTAATCCATTAAAAATTGAACATAACCCCTACCTTTGATAAGGTTCATGGTTGAAAAGTGGTGTGGATGACGGTGTCGTTTCCGTCATCGTAGGTGTGCACCCGAAGAAGAATTGACATCTCCTCTCTTGTCATAGGGAAGAGAAAAGAGGGTGCATCGTCATTCTTTGTGGATGGGAGTGTCATTCTTCGCCAGATTTTTAGTATTCTTCAACAAAGGAGAAATTCCCCCCTTCTTTCACAAAAGCTCTCTCTCAAAAGTTCCCCCAACAAAAAAAATTCCAGCCCATTTAAAATAAGTCTTATCCTTATATTAATTAAACTTTCCAAGCATTCAAAATTTTAATCACTTAATTAATTAATTTAATAGGTTCCATTAATTAATTAAGGTGTGTTGTCAAGAGTTAAAGAGGAAGATAGAGAGAAGGAAGAGTTACATAATTAAGAGAAGTTAACAAATTAATGAAGGGGGTTTAAGGGGGTTGGGGTAAGATGGAAGGTTGGGGATCGTGTGGGCCCCACCACTCATATATCCACACATGGGAAGTCGGGTGGGTGTGGGCCCCACCAATAACTTCCAATGGGAGTAATTAACCTCCTTATATATAAAATAAAATTGTTCCAACAATTTTATTTATTTAAATCTAAATCCCCAAATAATAATTCTCAACCTGCTTAAAACACAACTGCGGTAAAGGTCCCCTTAAGAAATTACTGGCACTACGAGTTCATCAGGGACCTTGGATTTCAATTCCGAGAACCGGTTCAAAAGATAAAAAAAACCCGCTCATTCGTTTACTGAACGTACCCAAGCTAAACTTCAGAAATTGATTCTAGGCACACCATGCATTGGAATCAAGTTCCATTAGAAGCCACAAACTCATAAAATTCCACATAAGTTATGAAAAACATTTCCTTGAAATTTTAGGGTCTTTACATTACTCTAACCTTAGGGATTTATGTCCCTGCAAATCCACAACCCTTACTAGGGAAAGCAAAAGAGGTATTGAGCACACAACTAAGCCTCCCACTCCCATGTGCTCTCTTGGAGGTTCCCGTGCTGCCAGTGAATGCACACTAGAGGAATTGACCATCCTCGTAGGACCCACTCCTGTCGATTCTCAATCTCAACTGGAACATCCATGAATGTCTCCCCTTCATCGATGTCCATATCCCTTTGGTCGATGATGTGGGATGGGTCGTGCATGTATATTCTCATCTTAGAAATGTGGAAGACGTCATGCACCTCGTGCAACTAAGGTGGAAGGGCCAGACGGTAAGCCACCTTGCCTACTCTGCTGAGGACCTAGAAAGGCCCGAAGAAATGTGGACATAACATGTCGTCCCAGCCAATTCTCTATAGACCTCGTCAAGGTGAGAACCTAAAGAAAACATGATCTTCATCCTTGAACTCTTGTGGTCTCTAACTCCTATCCACATTGGTCTTCCGTCTTTTCTATGGAGTCTTGATCCTCTATTGGATGATCTGCACCTTCTCCGGTAACCTCAAGATGAGCGCATTTGTCAACCTCCACCTCATCTCCGGAAATTCTATACTGGAATCTATCTGACCACACGAAGGGTTATTCCCCTTCTTCATCAATGCTAAAAGCTGTGCAACAACTCTGGAGAATTCTAGCTCAAATCTAAGTCTGGTCGACTCATGAGTGATTGACTGCACCCACTTATGCATTAATTTATCCTGTACTTCCTAGGTTTCCCTTTTAGCCGACCAAGGAAAACCTATCCCAATATTGTAGGTAAACCACAACCTTTTTGGCTAATACATTCAATATGTGTATGAACTGTGGTTTCCCAGTCCATACCCAAACTAACGTCGTAAGGCCTCGATGCTGCCACCAAGAGGTTCCAATTGAAACTCTAACTTCAAGGGTCAGATCACATTGTTGGCATAAGTTTGATTATCGAGTCTCCTGCCAAAGGTATCTCCAGACGTGAGGGTCAAGTCAATAACTTAACCAGAAACTCTAGGTCAGGGACAAGATTCGTGGAAGGAAGGAATGATTCTTATCAATTTATGTTGTTACGGAAGCTAGTAGTAGACACAGAACGTTCCTCGAATCATTCATTGAGCCCTTGGGTCACACTCCTTGACCGCATGAAGCTACTCTCTTCGCATTCCCTCATGCTCCCTGAGCATGGTGGGGACTACCAAGGCGGGTGGCTGTAAAATGTCGATATGTACACCACCTCATGCTTCTCTCCTAGCTCTGCTTCCACGTATACTACTCTGCAACTTCATCTTTCCTTAACACTTCCTCTTCTTGAAATATTTTACACGCCCAAGTCTCTGATACTGGCGTTAGTTCCCTGCTTATTACTACTTACATTCTCTTGTTGTATCCACTCAGCAATGAATTCTCAACCACAAAGGTTCTCTCTATCACCCTAACATAAGTAGGAATACAGAGAGGAAAGGTGATGGCTCAGATGTTCTTAAACACACCTCGCTCGGAAGTCCGAGCCCTGAAGAACTGATCGTATCATAGTCATAAAGTACGAGGAGATGATCAGTACGACTCGATTAATACTCAGCTACCGACATGTTGTCCTGCCGAAGCTGTATAAGCTCTAGAAAACTATCATCCACCTCCTCAAGCCAACCCTCAGCTGCCTGTGAGTCAGGCTCGGCTCGGAACCTCAGGGGTATCTAATGATGAAACATGTGTAAGGCACTGAGCATACTTGTGTCATCTATCGGTACCGCCGGTTGGAACTACTGACCAATAGGTAGTGATATAGTTGGCACACAACCCGAAGGTACTATCTCAAACATTGGTACATGTACCGAAGCCTCATAACTATGCGGACCAACCTCATGGACCCTCACTGGGAAACACTAGTAGCTAAGATCACTATCTTCTCAACTAGTTTCTAAACTAGGCGTAGAACTCTTGAAATCTCCTCCAGCCAGTCCACTGCTGCCTGGGTATATGTCTCTCCTCGTAACCTTAGAGGCCTCTGATGGTGGGACTCGTGCAACGTGCTTTGTCAGCGTGCACCGTCTGCTAGTACGGCTAGTGGCATCTGTTGTCCAATGGGTGTTGGTGCAGCTGTTACACCACCCGAAGGTGCCAACATAGAAAGAGGGACCTGCACCGGAGCCTCATCGCTCAGTGGGCCGTCATCAGGTACTCTCCCAGAACTCCAACTGACCATCTGCGTGGAGGCATCCTAAACTGATGCGACATGGTCAAAAGATTAAAACCTGGTGAGATGAACTGGTTGAGCTAACTTAAGGAAAACTTTTCAAAAAGAGACCCGAAATAAGTGTTTTCATGCACTGATTCGGAAATCAGAAGTCAAGGTCCTGGTGTATTTATATGTCGGCTGCCGCACAAACACTGGACTCCCTGAACTAATAACCACACTCAGTAACCCTAAGAATATTTCCTTACAAAAAATAGTGATCAGATTTCTATGTTCTATGGTAGAACTGACTCCTCTGATACCAATTCTTCACGACCCGTCCACCAGGGCTCGCGTCGTAACTACCCCAAGCCTGCCTTCCATAGGCCAGGGGCTGACGACTAGCACCAAAGGCATAAATCTCTATAACTGGGAAGGAATTGCCTATATAAAATGTAAACACACACACAACTAGTGTACAAGTTGAAGCAAACACTAAGTAAAATAGTAACGAGTGTGCATAATGTACAAAGGGTCCGAAAATAAAATCCGAACGGAAAGGTACAACTACAACTGCAAGAAACTACAACTAAAAAGACAAATAGCTGAACAGTGAAGAAGCTCTTGCATCGTCCTCTAGGTTCCTACCTGATGGGTAGGTACAAATGTCCTCCTCAGCACTCCACGTCCGTCCGTCTCCTCCGGGTACCGAATCATCATGAGATCCACCTCTGAGTACCGTCCATCTCTACAGGCCTCATCCACGATCAGTGTTGTCTGTCATCTAAAACCAACACAACAAGGTGCGGGCGTAGCCCGTGCAGGGGTGAGTATAACAATACTCCATAGTGACCCCAAGACCCTCAAGGTCTCACTAAATCCAACAAGGATAAACGAGAAAGAAATATCTCAACAGATAACATTTACTTAGGTATATTCCCATACATATACCTAAGTTATCAAATAACTCATCTCAATCATGAGGTAAACACAATGGTCATTGACTCAGCTCAAACGAGGATTTTCATTAATGATATAGAAACTACAACCGTTGGAGAGCTCCTCTTGTGTTGATTATAGTGTTCCTGTCATGACACTGAGGTGCTGCTCACTAACCTTATACTTCTGAGGTAATCCTCTGTCGAGTATCACGGGTCTTCCACCCCAACACAGTAGTGCTCCCCGCCATGGGTCTACCGCCCCAACACAGTAGTGCTCCCCCTAATAGCCTACAAAGGTACTCCTCTTATCGAGTACCACGGGTCATCCACCCCAACACAGTAGTGCACCCCCTAATAGACAACAAAGGTACTCCTCTTATCGAGTACCACGGGTCTTCCACCCCATCACAGTAGTGCTCCCCACCATGGGTCTTCTACACCAACACAGTAGTGCTCCCCACTAGGCAATTCAAGTCACTCCGAAATGAATCGGACAAGCAGTCATCAGGTCTCAGCCAGCTACAAGGTCTCCATACACCATACACTTCTCTACGGGAGGATCCACTCCATGTGTTACTAGTAGATACTTACAAGTGTCACTTAATCTCACGTGGAAGTATATCAAAGTACCGCCTCGTCATAGGGGTGACAACGCAACAGACGGCGAGTCAAACGGACGCCCGGTCTGTGAGTTATTAGCATTTCTGTTCTAGGGGCCCGATTGGATTTCGGGTATAATCCTACCTGGTCATACTCCAACTTCATCCAAATATCAGGTGATGATTTCTAAAAGAACCATCTCATCAAGAATAATCCAACATAGTCGACGGCATGTCAACGAGACGTATGGTCCTTAAGTTATGAGGGTTTCCGCTCCGAGGGCCCGGTTGGAATTATGCTCATTCCAAACCCAGCCATATTCCAAATTCATCCAAAACTCACTATGAGTAACGAAAAAGGACCTCCTCATCACGAGGGTCCCAGTTCTGCAGATGGTGCTTCAATCGAACGCGCAGTCTTCATGTTATTCACGTTTAAGTGAAAACGGGCCCAACCCGTTAAGCCCGGTGGGCTGACGGGTCGGGTCAACCCATAGTTGGCCGGTCAGACCCGGTAGGGGGGTCGGACCGGCCCGGCGGGGCGCGGCCCGACCCGGCCAGGCGTGGGCTGGCTTGGCACGGCCCGGCTGGCTCGACCTGAAGGCCGAGCGGTCTCAGGGGGCGTGGCCCCCCGTCTGCCCGAACCGGCGGCGCCAACTGGCGCGACCCTCCCCAAACCAGCCGGCTAGTCTGGCCGGCCTTCTGGCGCAAGCGGCCCGCATGGGCGGGCTGCATGTTCTCCAGCGCGGTGCCCTTCTGGCATTGCGGGCCTGCTCCGCCCGCCCGGCCAATGGGCTGGCCGGTCCTTCCGCTGAAGCGGCCCGCAAAGCGGGCTGCGGTTCCAACTGCACAACCGTCGCAAGGGCACCGGCTTCCTCTGCCACGGTCTATACTGGTCATGGATCCGCATCCCTGGCAGGGCGCGATAGCGCCGTGCTTCCTCCGTCATGGCCCACTTGGAAGCAACTTTTTTTGCGAATGCGACGGCGGCCCTTGCGCCGCTAGCCTCATCCGCGTTCCGCCTCCAATCGCCAATTCCAATAATAATCAAGACCAAACGGAGGGTCGGCGGGCCATGTTTGTTTATCCCATTCCCTCCACATTAAGCGATAGCAATAGGTCAGACAGAACAAGATTATACAACAATGAACTAAGGCACAATTTTTAATCCATTAAGAATTGAACATAACCCCCACCTCGGATAAGGTTCGTGGTTGACAAGCGTCATGGATGAGGGTGTCGTTTCTGTCGATGTAGGTGTGCACCCGAAGAAGAATTTATGTCTCATCTCCTATCATGGAGAAGAGTAAAGCGGTCGTGTCGTCATTCTTCGTGGAGAGGAGTGTTGTTCTTCGCCGGAGGTTTTGTGTTCTCCAACGAAGGATAAATTCCCCTCTTCCTTCACAAAATCTCTCTCTCAAAAGTTCCCCCAACAAAACTAGTGCCAAACCAATTAAAATAAGTATTCTCCTCATTTTAATTAAACTTCCCATGTATTCCAAATTTGAATCACTTAATTAATTAATTTTATAGGTTCCATTAATTAATTAAGGTGTGTTGGATAGAGTTAAAGAGGAAGAGAGAGAGAAGGAATAGTTACATAATTAAGAGAAAATAACAAATTAATGAAGGGGGTTTAAAGGGGTTTGGGGAATATTAAAGGATGGGGATCTTGTGATCCCCACCTCTCATATATCCACACATGGGTAGTTGGGTGGGTGTGGGCCCCACCCATAACTTCCCATGGGAGGAATTAACCTCCTTAGATATAAAATAAAATTTTTCAACCAATTTAATTTATTATAAACTAAATCCACAAATAATATTTCTCAACCCACTTAAAACGCATCTGTGGTAAATGTCCCCTTAAGCAATTTCTGGCACTGCGAGTTCATCGGTGCCCTCAAATTTCAATTTCTAGCACTGGTTCAAAAGATAGAAAAATCCACTCATTCGTTTACTGAGCATACCCGAGCAAAAATTCATAAATTGATTCCGGGGACACCGGGCCTTAGAATCAAGTGTCGTCCAAATCCATATACTCGTAAAATTCCAAATACAGTAAGAAAAAAATTTCCTTGAAATTTCCAGGTCTTTACAGGTAATAGTAGGGGTGGGTTCTGAAATTGTTATATCAAGTATTTTCATGGAGAATTTAGTGATATTTTGGGAATAGATATTGTTGAGGATTGTATGGATTGATGGAGAAACAATATCAGTTGGTCTTAATGATTAATGTATTCAAGGGAGACATGATGAGAACATTATTTTAGGATGTCCAAGGATTATATGTAAGGACACTGTGTTTACTATATGTACTAGTAAATTATATGTTATATTTGGAGTAGAGTCCTTGGTAATGATCATGCTGCCAGATTGTTTTCTCTTGTGATTTAATAGGATTGTAAATGGATATTATAATAAATCTTAATCGAATAGAATTATTAATTACGTGTTACAGTTTTTGGATTTCCCTAAATATTCATTTTTAGTAGTTATGGTTGTAGTTCAATATCCACATTAGGATATCATTTTAATGGTTCGACCTAATGTTTTGAAATATTACCATATCTTTGAAGTTGATAAAGATGATTCATGGAGAAAGAATCATTGATATTTTTAGAATGAGGGTCTGTATAAATATGAGGGATCTATTAATGATAAAGGGAATGATTCATTGTTGTAGGATATATCGATTTTATTCATTTTTATATATGTTAGAATATATAACTATATACCCTTGGTTGTCATTATTCTATTGGGATCTACCTACAAGAAGGGTATTTTGTTACATGGAGACCATTATGAACCATTAGTTTAATGGGACAAGTTACATGATAATTTAAAATTTTATTTTTTCTTCTTGAATACGATGTTCGTGAAGTAAGATCATATGATTTACCATTTATAGGTGAGATTCAGTGTGAGAGAGTTTTATATCCACTTCAAGGAAATTATATTATAATATTTAAATGTTTTACCAAATGAGTCTCGATGAATACATTTTTTAGATGTGTTAGGTCCATATTTCTAGTTTTGTGTCACACTGTTCACATTAGTGATGTTCCATGAGGTGTGGATACGGAATATTTATTTAATAGGATACAAGCATAAACTAGATAATCAAGGAATGGGATTCTTTGAGAATCACTATCAAGTATATATATGTTTATATCATCATAGTTTTCTAGTTATTAATTGTTTTAGAAAATGGAATGTCTATCTCATATCCCTATATCTCATTTCACCCAATCTAAAAGTTATCATTATCATGATGGGAGATTATATATTATTTGTTTTTATGTATGTAGGATTTAAAATAAATATTCTACACAATTTTTCCTTCATTTATAGTCAATATAGTGGTGGTTATCCACTTCATGTTTATCCATTACAACCGTATCTTTCATGGAAGTAGCAAGAGAAAGTGGGTCCTCTAGGTATTCTCCATCAGTTTGGATAAGAATAAAGTTGAGTAAATCAAAGTGAATTTAATTTTACTCAATGAAATTTGAATTTAAATGGATGTGGTATCCGTTATGAGCATAAATGTTTAATATTTGGTTATAGTTATATACATTATTTGGAGTTGTGAATGTCTGACAATCCAGATATCTTGAGAGGTGTAATTTTTTTATTCAACTCTAGTGTATGCCTTATTCAATTTTGGAGTAACACACATCATTTTAACACCATCCATAGTCAAATATTTATAACTTGTTTTAGAGAAGTATTTTGTTCCATTTGTGTAGACAACACCTATTAGTCATGGTAGTTTATTTGATATATGTTTAGCATGTGATATGGTTTTAGGGAAGAATATATCTTCAAGAGACTGACTATGTTCTGAATATAACATTATGATTTTATCTGCAGCATGGACTGAAACTATTTAGTAAATATTAGTATTGATTAATTTTGGAGATGATATTTATTATATGATTTTTATGATGATAATGACATGTTAATTGATGAGAGAGATAATTTGATGGTTTCAAAGTGTGTTGAGTCCTTGCCATCCATGATTGATTAATTCATCCTAAGTTCAAAAAATATCAATTAAAAAGGTTTCTTGTGGTTATACAAGAGAATAATAATTTCATTCTAGGGGAGGTTATGATGGTACCCCCTTGATATGAGATCTACTTTAGGGTATAGCTTCAAGTATTGTTCCTCTCCAATATTGATGTACCTATATGGGATGGAACCATTCATGTTGTAGGATCTATGGATAAGGATTAAAAAACATTTATTGAGATATTTTATTCATCCATTGTATCTTTTTGGGGTTCATCATTATTGTGCATGAAGAAGGAGGATCGATTCCTATGATAATTTATCATTTTTAATCACATTAATTAGGTGATAATGAATAATTATTACAACATCATCTGATTGATGATTTATATAATCATCCTAATAGTTCAAAATCATCTTCTATGTTTTCTATACACTTATAATATCATTAGAATTAAATTAATGATTTCAATATTATAATCACTACCTTAAGATATCATTATGGACACAATGACTTCATTGTAATTCCGTTTGGTGTGAAAAATACACAAACAATGTTTATATGGATCATTAAGTTCATCTTTAATGAGTTCCTAATCTGGTTTTTGGTGGTATTAATTGATTGAATCCTTATTTATTTTGATTTTACAAAAGAGTATTCCAAGTATTTGATTTCCATTTTTGAGATTTGTTTGCCTCATCAACCACTTTGGAAGCTATCTAATTTTAATTTATGAACATTATCGGTGAATTTCATGGAAGATGTCTTATCTCAATAAAAATTAGTTGAGGATCCATTAAATATAGAGGTATTTGTTTCTTGGAAATCACTTAGGAATTTGATATAGTTTTGTAGTTTGATGTGTCTTACAGTCTATTACATAATATTTAGGCCTCATGATTCATAGATTGTAACACCTTTTATATACATGAATCTAAATGATAAAGACAAAATGTGTAATGACTATTTTGAGGTTACCTTTGATTACATTAATGATGATATATTCAATGATCTCATTCCTCAATTACTAATTGATGGTGATAGATTTGAGATTTATTTTGATGCCTCCTGCCTTGTATTTGGTTGCATTATGATATAATAGAGAGAAGTTATATATTATAATTCATAGAATTTATTATCCAATGATTGTAATTATGATTACCATGATATTTTTCTTATCATGGGTGTGTTCCCCTTGATGCTATGGAGGCACAATCTCATTAGTGATTGATTTACAGTATTCAAGAATCAAAAGGTTTTGATATTCATCATCTCCCAGCATGATTTCAACTTAATGAAATTGTGGTGGAAAAAATAATTATATTACTATGACATCAAAAAAAATTATACACCATGTAATATGAATGTTGTTACTGAAATGTTGAGCATGAACTCATATGGAAATTCTATTTCAGAGTCTGTTTATTCTTAGATATTGATGAGGGAGATTTCATCGTTTCACCTTGGTATCAGAGAATTTTATGATATAGGGTATCTCTATCCTATGATCATGAAATCATAATTGGTGAAAAATGTCGAATAATATTATTTAGGTGGTTTTGTGGTACAGGTTTTGAGGGAATGAGTTATTAATGGTGATTCCACTAAGGGATGGTCTGATGATAATCAACATTATTTGTCACTATATGAGGGGATATTTATTCCTTCAATTTTTCTTGAGATAACTTTCTTGAGTTCCATATCCCACCCATGGTAGTGTATAATAATTTTTATATATTTTACAATGATTTTTAGGGCCAGTTATAGTGTTCATTTCTAAAGACATCTACTATAATGTTTTTTTCATAGTGTATGGTCTACTATAAGATAATGTCTGATCATCATGTTACAAATAGGTTTCTTTAGTCATCGGATGTCCCATAACGTAAGTGGTTGGAAATATTTATTTATTTTATCACCAGTTTACCTTGTGTTTTGGGTGGTAATGATTCTATATAGTTTATTTTATACCTCTTTACAAAGTCACCTAACTTCTTGGATGTTAAGGATTTATGCTCAGTGGATGTCCTGGTGAGATTGTGTTTGGAGGAGATTTGGAGGCTCTATTGGATTCCAGATATGATCATATCAAATCATGGTACCCATTTAACAACTTAGTTGTGGAGAGGTCTTCATTGAGATTTTGGATCCCTCTTTTATCTCTTATTTACTTTTCGTCAATAGAAAAATAGTTAAACAAAACGTTCTTTAGAGGCATTTTATTTCATTTTTTAGGAATAAATTCTAGATTTTTAGGCTCATTGGTGAAGCATATACCCTTGGTTGTGTTTTCTCATAATAGATACTATCACCTTACAATTGATATAACACCATTTTAGGTATTGTATGACAAACCTTGATGATATCTGTTATATTAGACCGAATATCTAGAGTAAACTATTATTATATTTATATTAGTGCATATCATGATAGAGTGGGTACCTGTGATTCATGAGTAGATGAAGGTAAATCAAGATACATATAAATACTATGATGATTATAGGAAAAGAAATTAATTTTTTTCCAATATAGATAATATATTCTTAAAGAAATCTCGTGATCATGGGATGAAATATTTTTTCATGAGAGTTATATTTTTCCATGATTTTTGTGGTCCGTTCAATGTACTAGACTGTATTGGTGTATTTTCATATCTTGTGGTGACATTGTGGTTTAAAAGAGTGCAGTTTAGAAAAGGAGTCATATATGAAAACACTATATATTTAGTTATTCTATGATTAATTTTATTTTCATGATATATATAAAGTTATCTTATTTTATATGAGATCGATAATATTGAATGTTTCATGAATATTCTTTATGTTATATGGTTTATTCTTTATTTATAGAGATATCATTGTTTGAGATATATCTTGTTGGATATTTATTTTACCACTACATGTCGTATTTCTAATCAATATTTGGTTTTGATTTTCAAGGATAGGGTTCTAGATTTTCGATACCCCTTATATTGTTTCTTATTATGTGTTAAGGGATTTTAGGGAAGTATCTTATTTTTAAACTGTTAGTATTTTATTTAAATAATCATTTTTCATCATTTATGGTTAGTTTTACCTAACCCTTCCTTGTGTAACAATAATTTCTAAAAGTTGTGAACCTGATATGCCATAACCTCTTAGCTTTTTTCATATGCATATTAGATTCTATAATATATCCTTTTATGAAAAACGTATGAACTATATTGGGTCTTATGTAGATTTTGATTTAATATCATGTTATTAATAGGTAGTACAATGACTCTAATATGGCTGCCTATCTATTTTAATTGAGTTTAAAGTATATATAATTAATCCTATAATACATTTAATTTATTTTAATACAGCACATAGTTTTTAAAAAAATTATTACATATATCTCTATTATATCTTTACGCAACATGTAATTTATAAAACTATCCTTCTATAGTGATTTATTCTAAAACAAAACCAGTAATGTTTGAAAAATTCATTTCTACTATCTATAATAATAATCTCATTGTAATTTATATTGTTTTATGATTTATAATTAAACTATAAATTACAAAACATTAAGAATTAGTAAATTTGGAATATAAAAAAAATCTTCCCACTGATATTTGTTTAGAATAAATTTAATGTATTTAAATTTTATAAAGTGATGATAAATTAAAATTTAAAAAAATTAATGGAAAATTATGGCCTTGAATGTGTTTAAAATTTGTAAATGTGTACAAGGGAAACCATTAAATGCTTCATGTATTTATTTTTATTAAATTTATAATTTTCCTATTTTGGGTTGGATGTTAAAATCTAAAACATATACAATTAGAGATTCAATATTTGAATCCCATGTTTACCCTTTGACTAGCATCATCCAATATCATCAAGAGACCATATGTTGTGATATAGGCATGAGTTTCTTACTTAGTTCTTGGTCATGTAAACCTCTCTATGATATCCCAACATATAAATAATCTTCCATTACTCAATCTAGAATTTAATTTTTAAATTGAATTCATTTTCCTTCATTCTGAGAGGCCCTTTCATGTTTAATGTTTTAGAGAATTAAGTCATGACTATTATATAAAAAACCCATAAATTTTAAGAAAAACAATTCCTCTTACTATATTTTTTAACAAAATAAAATACATTTAAGATAAAAATTTTATATTTTATTAGAAAATGGATATGATTTTAATCTTGACATATTATTCCTACCTACATATCCTTAAAACATATGATTTTAGTTTAAAACGTTGGATGAGAATAAAAAGAACCTTATGTGAAATAAGAATGTTGAAGGAAGTAATATGTTAGCCTATTTTAAAATAATCATATCATAAAAGAGATATTTCCTTTAACAAAATTAAAATTGATCTTAAATAATATTTTACACATACATGAAATTAGTTTTACTACCGAATATTTATTATGAAAAATTATATGAAGACATAAATAAAAAATTATAATCGTGAGGCTTTATTAGAAAACAAGAGAACCCATTAAAAAATATTAATTAAAAACAAACCATTTTAAACTAAATGAGAATAATAATTCATTTTAAACATAATATCATTATCTTACCTTTTGATATCAAATTATTTTCATCAAAACTCATTTAAAAACATAGAAAATACATGTAGGTTCTCTAGGAAATCATATTTATAGAAACCTGAAATGTGGAATTACTAGTATGGTTTACTTTAAACATAATTATTTAGAGAACCTAATCATTACCCAATGAGTCGGAGGGATATATAAGTCTCATCGATCATCATGAGAAATATTGGGCTCACATGTTATCATGAGGTATATCAGGATCACCCATAATTATGAGCTATATCAGACTCACCCATCATCATTAATTATGCTGGACTCACCCATCATAATAAGCTAGGTTTGGATGAAATATTTTCATAAACAATGTATAAGGACTATTACATGAATAAATAATTAGAATAAATAATTCTAATATATTAGTTTTTGTATTTGAAATAAATTTAATAAATTTATTTTGTTATAATTTTAGGTAATGTTATTACACTTATCTCTTTGTTTTAAACCCGTATTAACACTTTTGATAATTATGGAGTTATAAATGTTATTCACTATTTATGTTTATATTATTACAGTTAAAGAAATAATGACCCATAAATAGACAATGGTGGAAATGTTTAACAATATCTAATTATTATGGTAGAATATATAAATTTTATTATATTTAAATCAGTCAATAAAATATTTCTTACTCTAAAATAACATAAACTACATTTTTAAAACTTTACATTTGTTTTAGATGTAAAAACAACATGATATAAATTTTATTTTGATATGAGCCATTTAAAAATCCATAATATGTTATTATTATCTATAATTACATTGAACACATTAACTCATCAATATTATATTACTTTTATAGTTTTAAAAATCCCTTAATTGTTTTATAAAATTATTTCACAAGAATTATGTTAGTGTTGTTTAATAATTTAAGGTAACTATTTTATCACATGAAATTCAAAATAAATTACACTGAGAAAAATAATTCAAATTTAAATTAAATATATATAATTCAGGATAAATTATTTTTAACCTTGTCACTTAATATTATAGACTTAAATAGAAATAAATAGGCAAAGTTTACTTTCTCCTTTACTCAAATAATATAAAGGTAAAAAAACAATGTGAAATGGTGAAAACTCATATTTTTTATGATTGGATGATTTTGAATATTGTATACTTATCCAATTATAAAAATGATGGCCTTTGAATGAAATTTATGCATTATAACATTAGTTTTAACCCTAAAAAATTATAATTTGCCATGATAACAAAAGATTAATATGGTTACTATTCATAATGACCGAAAATAAAAGGGTTGATTATATACTATATTTTAAGATACTAATTCAAAATAAGAAATCAATTATTTATGATACAATTTCAATATTTGGAATGATTTAATTTAAATTTATCCCTCAAATGTGAAAAAAAATATTTTTAAGATGAATATGTTTTTACGTAAAAAATGTATTTATACTAAATTCATCTGTAAAATTTATTCAAAATACCATGATTGGATTTTTTTTAATAAATATATTTTAAATTAGTTTTAAAACATTTAAAAAGATATTTTTATTTTTAATTTCTTGTAAACAAAAGAGAGTTTTCAATTATAAATAGGATTTTTCTCTCTCTGTTGAAAAATTGAAATTTTAGAAGATTATCCAAAAGTAATAAAAAGATAATTTTTAAATGACTTCAAAAATGAAGTTAATTTTAAAAAAATCATATATTGTTTGTATATATATATTTAAAATGAATAATATAATGAATGAAACCCCAATTTGATTAGAAATTATTCATTTTTCCTTTTGACTTAAAAATTATATAATATTATAATAATATATATAACTCTAAGAACTATAATTAATGGATTATAATAAGATATGAAATTTATTTATCCTAAAATTATGCGGGTTGTTACACTAATAGATTCTAATGAGTCTATTGTAGTTCTGCATTGGTAGGGGATTCATAAACATCTCATATTTTTTTAATGTGTAAATAAAGATTAATCATGGATCAATTTTCTTTGAAAAAATGTGTGAGATTAACTTTTAGAGGATACTAAAACAAAATTTATGAAATGTAACTGATGGTGGAATGGATTTCATTGAAATTTATTAATCTAGTTATCCATGTATGTTATTTACTAGATAATGTGATATAATTATTCAATAATATCATTTTGTGTTCACTCATATCTACTATGTTGAAAACAAAATACAAGTTAGAAAATAATAGAAAATTATCAATTGAGTACATTAAATTTTCATAAAATCAATTATTATATTATGTTTTATTTAGAATATGTAATAAAAATATTTAACACCACTTTAGTAATGTTATTATACATTTTTTGATTTCTAAAAAAAATAAATAACAATTAAAAATTAAATTATAATTTAGTGAGTTGGATATTAAATTAATTTTTTTAAATATTTTATTAAATAATTTTTAAACCATTTTCTACGAAGGTTTTTCATTCTGAGGACTTATGTTCTTAAAATAAATATTTCAAGCAAATTAATTATATTAAGTATTACAGACCTGAATTTTTCATAAAAAGTTGTATAAATATTGAATGATTTCCATAATAATAAATCACATAGAAAAGTTTATTTTAGAAGATAGGTTTTACCATAGGCACGACAGAACCTTGGTTAGAGCACAATGTTTGTGAAAAATTTGAACTGTGTAGAAATTCAAATAAAATAAGTTGATTTATAAATTTATTTTTTATTGACATAAAATCCCAAATTCAACAATATTTAAGAAATATTACAGATATATTTTAGGTTTATCCACATAACTCTACAAATTTTGGAGGAGCCTTCGTGTTCATGTTGGATGATATCATCGAAAACATTGATGGATCGAGACTAGATCAAGGAACGTTACCCCAAAAAAGTTCATGGATCTCATCAAAAATGGAAATTCCGAAACATTCTTCCTGAATAATCAATCTAAAATCTTGATAGGATGTTTTATTTAAGATGTTCCATCATGTTCTTTTATCCTGGTCAAACGCGGATCAATTCAATGAGCACAATTTATTCATGCATCAATTGTAGAATAAATTTATGGATTTTATTTTATTTTTGAGGTTTACTATCCTATTCATCAATATATTTATTTTAAGACAGATCAAGAAAAAAAGTAACAAAGGATAAGGCTTGTTTATATCATTTAATGGCTTATGGTTTTCTCTCCAGTTTCTTCACACATCCATCACGAGAAAAAACTTTCATTCATGGTTCAATTAATACTTTACATTTGATCATTTACTGAAATTATTTGATGTAATGGATATATAATTCATGAGAGGATCACAATAGAGGGTGAAATTGAGGGGAGACAATGTAGAAGGAATATTGTTCTTAGAAAAAAAGATTTTCAATTTCCATTCTTATAAGTTTTTAATGTGCATTCATGGATGGTTTGAAGTGAGTTTTTTAGAGAAGATTTGAATATGAATCCAAGATATTGAATATGGAATGGGTCAAATAACCCCATATTTGTTCTTTATAGTGAGGTAAATGGGTCTTCTAATGTGAAAGATGATGTGTGGGAATATCTTAAAGGATATGGTAAAACCTTCTATACACTGCGTGAATTCCTGGATAACACACTATGTGGGGCCCTTTACCAGTAGTACTAATGTTTCCTCAAATGTTAAATATCACAAAACATGTGATACTTCCATGTAATCTCATCATGAACCTTATAAGATATATAGAAAAATTCAGGAGTACAGGATCTCAGACACATTGTGTACTCGGACACAACTAGGTGTACATGTGTTGGTACATGGGCACAACTATTAGTGCATGGGCATGACAAGGCTGAACCCGTATGGTTCCATATGACCTCTGCATTCCATGTGTGATCACTTAAGAATCGTGTATTTTGAGGATTACCAGTCATGTCAAGCTATGCCACATGAGATGATCCAAGATGAGTGATATATTTCATGTAGTCTACTAACTCATTTTTACTCTATTAGATATAGCTTAGAGATATTATTCGCTTTTTCTCAAACCTGTGTCGGTCAAGTTGTTTTCCCCTTATTCATCCACCTCAAGGTAAATGTGACAAATTTCATCCATTTCTATATATTTTGATCCCATATTGATGATGAGTCTTAGATAGAGTTCATGGTTTCCCACCTTGAGACTAGAGTGTGATCCTATATCAAATATATACCCTACTTGGGGTTTGTGTAACTAGCGTGAACTCCTAGATAAGGGTTTTGATCCTCCATATAAAAGTTATTATTGTTAGGTTTCATAGTTTCATTGAAACATGATCCCCAACATAGTGTTTTTTTAAATTATGTTCAAGGTTTCCCCTAGAGGTCCTAGGCTTAACCCCTATCTGAGTACTAAGCTCTTCTTGAGTAGTGAACTTTCATTTTATAGGCCCAATGGTCATTACCCACTAGATGTGTTTATATGGAGATTAAATGGATCATGCAGTGTATTCTACTATAATGGGAATTGATTTGAGTAGAATCATGTTGCTGGAATTGGTATGTGACCACATGGTGGTGCGGTTTCCTTCCTTATAGATATATAGTCATTTATCATAGTACGCATTGATTGTTACATTCGTATATTGATATGACTATACATTATTCTCCTTGTCTAGTGTTATCATGTTTTCCAATTTTATACTGTTATACTCACCCATGCATGGCCTATTCTCACACATGTCTTGTCTTATGTAGACAACAACTATTTTATGGGTGTTCTGGGAAGTTACTGAATAGGTGTAGCAAAGATTGACCTTTTCAAACCAAGGTGTTTTTTGAGAGTTTTCATTTTATTATATTCATTTACCTTAGAGTATTTAAGATTGTTTAACGATTTTGTTGGTATTGTATTTGACCCCTTTTCTCTTTCATTAATTTAATGTCATAGTCTTTTGTGGGATTAAAAATATAATCATGCATGGGATTAGTTGTTTTTTATTTCGGCATTGTGTGATATTTGAGATGTGTGAATGTGTTCACTTGTATAAATACATTAGGTTAATGCATCCCATTTATAGGATATGCCTACATGATTCTAGATGTCATCCCTTGTTCTATAATAGGTGAGTATGGGGGAAGTCATCGGTCTGACCTTGGTTAGTGGAGTGATGATAGAGTGGCATCAAATGACTTATATTCTACCATAGGAAACAAGTTTGTGAAATTGATCTAGGGAAAATTTTTATAGTGTTTTGAGTTCATATTTGATGTCATATACTCATATATTAGTGTCTTGGCCAATGTATCCATAGACCAAGACTCTGATCACATTCCTTTTGACTAGCTACATATAGATGTTGGTTATGGGGAAAATAGTACTATTATCATATATGAGTGGGTTGTGTTTTTCATGTCCTTCTTGAGTCCACTCCCCAAATATACTCTTTAATTGTGGTACATCTAGTTTTATTTCAGGATGCCTCCATGAAGACAACCATCCATGATTCACCTCTGCGACAATGAGGATGATCTTTTGAGTTAAAAATAATTAGTACATGGGTATGTACGGGATACAACACCTTCAGGTTATTTACCAGTTATCCCACCACCCATTGAGCAACATCTAGTGATATATGTTCTCGTAAATGATGCTTGCATGGTGGGTGTATCACTTGATATTTAGAGGTAGCAACCACCCATGTTTCGGGGTGAGCTAGACCACTATGTGAATGAGAACTAACTATAGTTTTCCACTAAATTTTTTATCCTTATGAGGATTCATGTAGATCTGCTGGTTGTTCATGTGGTGAGAATTTTTTAGGGTTTTACTGGGAGATGGTGGGCTTTAGTTACTCATTCATAGAACATGAATACTCTATTTTGGAAAGTTATCGAGCTTATCTTAATAGAAGAGTTGTATCTAGACAGGATTTTATTTGTGTTTATATAAGATATTCTTAATTTTTAGATATGCAGTTTGACCGGGGAGGATTATTCAACTAGGATTACTAACAACGAATGTGACTCCATGGATATGATTTGTGATTCGTATTTCAAAGCTTGGATCCTTGAGAAAGGATTATGCATGTATGTAAGAGATTCATATATATCCCTCTTAATTTTCTCTAATGATGGAGTTCCAGAGGGAGCCTTAGTTGTGGGGAGATTCCTAGTAGAGTTGGAGTTGATATTTGGTGGTTGTGGATGAAACCCAGGAGATGATATGTCTATAATAGGTAGCCAAAGAGAGTCACATGGATGAAATTATTTAATAAGCATTAGGAGGTGATATTAGGACACATGTTCAGAGGAAAAATGCTCTCAAAATGAATCAGATTAGTCGAGGTAGAGGTGGTGATTCTCTTGTGATGGTCTCATAAATTTGGAATGGGATTTTCTAACCCATTGTACAGATAACCAAGAAACATTCAATGGAATCCCAAGAAATAATAAAAGGTAGGAGTAGAATGGTATGTAGTTTGATGAACATGGAAGAGGGGTCAAAAGAGAAACAATAGGTGGTCAGAGTCTTGACTTATTACCACCACCAACCCAAGGTGTTCTACGTCAGGCTCCAGGAGTTGATGATCAAGGATGAGGCCAACTTCATTTTGTGGAGTCCTATGACCCAGAGTATCTAGGGTAGATATGAGGTAAAATAATATTATTTTATATTTTTTCCAATGTTTTTTAAAAAAATTGTGATTCATTCATTTTTTTCTACTTCTATTGTTTGAGAAATATAGATCTCTGTTGAGACATTCGCTCTACCCTTGTGGGTGGAAACTCAGACAAGTGGTGACCCAATGATTTCACACATATTCCAAATGTCTGTTTTGATCCTTGGTAGGGATATTTTTGTATGGTATATCTTTATATCAGTGATTATGCCTTAGAACACCATCATAGTTATTTACTCTCTATCCATAATTCATTATTATATTCACTATTTTAGGCAAAGGATACAGAGTGTCCATAGTGGTGGGATGAAGATTTCGTTTGGGTGAAAAGGAAACCATGGTTCAGAAATATGGGATGAGACATAAAAGGGTGTATCCTATTACTCAACAGTTGGATAGAATGACAATTGGATCCATGGATGCTAGGTGATACCCTTTTTGTGGTGGAGGAAGAGTAGGAGGACATTTTTCATGAGGGAATGTTAGTTTTAACTGCATGGAATGATATAGAATTCTGCATTGATCATCACCCTAGGATGACCTTGATATCTACACTAGCATATCAGATGGCTCTTATAGAACATTGGGAGATGAGGGAATAATTGGAGGACTTACAAGAGAATCAATTTTTGAGACATAGTGTTTCTCCCTGTGTAGCTCCACGGCTGTTTACCAAGAAGGAGGACAAGATATTAAGGTTATTTTTGGAGTACCATAACATGCACCAGGTAACCGTAAGGAATAAATATCCATTACCATGGATTGAAAACCTATTTGATCGGCTGATAGTGTAATGATGGTTCTCAAAGATTGACATCAGATCAGGATTTCACCAATTATGAGAATTATATTAGGATATAACAAAGAAGGCATTAAGATGACAATATGGTCACTATGAGTACCTAATGATGCACATTGAGATAAATAACGCCCCAGTAGAGTACATGGAACATATGAATTAGCTATTATAACCTATCTTAGACTAAATCATGGTAGTCTTCATTGATGATATCCTTGTGTACATGGAATTCTACGAGGAGTATGCGATACACTTCGGGATGTTTCTAGACACAATCTGAGAGTACCAAATTTTTGTGAAGCTCTTAAAGGGTCGGTTTTGAATTCCAGATGTCAACTTTCTTAGACATGTCCACTTAGAAAAAGGAGTGGCAGTCGACTTGCTGAAAACTATGGACAATCTTTATGGGGAGCCACCTATGAATGTTTAACAATTTAAGAGTTTTTAAGGGTTGTAAAGGTACCATCAGAGCTTTGTAACCAAATTCTATATACATAAATCACCTCAATATATATTGACATAGGAGGGGAAGCCTATAATGTGGGTGGAAAAGGTACAAACTATTATTTCAAGAGTAGGGAAAGTGGTTGAAGATCACTCCCCTCATCATATTTATAAAGGAGGGTGTCGAATACGTATTGTTCTATAATTAATCAGGGACCAGGATTGGTTGTGTTATCATGAAGATACATGTAGTGATTGCAAATGGTTCACATCAGTTGAGACTATATGAGTCTAACTATGTGACCCATGATCTTGAGTTAGTAGTGGTAGAATTTTCATTGAAGATGTGACAAAACTACTTTATGGGAAATCATTATTCCATCTACTCTGACCATGATAGTCTCAATTATATATTCTCTTAGAAAAAACATTATATAAGATAAAGGTGATGGAAATAGATCATCTAGGACAAAGAATTTGAGATTTTTTATGCTCATATAATAGGGAACATGGTTGAAGGCACCATAAGTACGAGATATTATTCTCAGTATTTTATTGAAGTTTCATAGTTTTTATCCTCATTTATGTTTTTCTTAGTGTAAAAGAATAGTGCATTATATCAGCATTTAATTATTTTTACTACAATACATTTACTGATTTTCATGGATTCTCATCATCGATATATTTACCATGTGGATTTTCATACTCATATATCCAATGGACATGGTCATAAAGGATATTTTGATGGTGGAAGGATTGTTATGATTTTTAGAGGATGGATGATGGTACCTTTATCTTTGTGGGAGGAGGTGAGGTAGGGGTTTCAAAAATCCCATTTTGTATTATATCTAATTGTGAAAAATATGTACCCGGACCTCTAATGTCAATTTTGTTGGTTTCAAATGAAGATGGTAGTTGTAGAGATTGTCTCTCAAGGACTCACTTGTTTAAAAGTGAAGGTTGATAAATTGGTTTCTGTGGATTGAGATCAATGCCTTTAGGTTTCATAGTGGATGGTGGATTTGATATATAGACAATTAATGATGAGGTTACCACATACATTCAAGGGACTTGATTCCATATAAGTGATCTCAGACTGAATCACCAATCCATAACAATTTCGAGGTATTTGAGAGTAGGATTCAGTAGATATCCAGGGGAACATCTACATTAAATAGATAATATGACACCATGGATTTTCCTTGATGATTATTTTAGAAATTGATGCTCTCTTCATTTCATGATTATTTAAAGGATTCTCAAAGCCTTTCAGACAATATTTCACTTGAGCACATATTTTCAACCTCATACCATTGACTACACTAAGAATACTATTCAGGCCATGGAGTCCATTCTATGGGCTTGAATGTGGGAAATTGGTTTTAGTTAGGAGGATAAAATATCCTGGGAAAAGTTTTCTTAAAACAAAATCTACCATTCCACCATTAGAATTGCATCTCTCGAGGTCTTTTACGATAAAAACTTCAGGTCACCACTTTGTTGTACTAATCCACTAATTTCTACCCTCATTGGGTGAAAGTGGTTATGATCTACTATAGATAAGGTGAAGAATATCCAAGGATGGATGAGAGCTGCATAGATCCATTATAATTCAAATGCGGAATAATAACAGATACATTTCGAGTTTGAGGAGGGGGAAAATTTGTTCTTGAGGCCCTATAATCGATGAGGATTCATTTTATTTGGTCTTGGAAGAATTATTTCGATGAGATTCATTGTAAATTTTTTGATATATCATATAGTTGGTGAGGTGGAATATTTCTTAGTACTACCACCGATGATGAACTAGGTTCAGACATCATCTACATGTCACAGTTGTTAAGGTATGTTCATGAAAAGTTTTATATTATCAACTAATGTGAGATGGATATCGAGGATATAGATACCTTTGTTGAGTACCTAGTGGTGATCGAGGACTAGACGGAGAGGATCCCCTATTTTTTATTGATTCCCCAATTGTGGGTCTAGTGTAATCTTGTAAATTTTAAGGAGAGAACATGGTATTAGAAGACCCAAATTAAAGCCCAATACCATCATGTTCGTGAGTAGGTTTAATATTTTTTTAGAAGATAATCCCATTGTGGGGATAATTTAATGACTTTTAATTTCAATGTATTATTTTTTCTTATTATATTGAATATTTTCTAGACAAATAAATGACATGACATGTGATTCAACGGCTTGATGTGTCCGTAATAATGTTTTGAAATATATTAAATACATTAAGTATCAATCACAATAATGTTTCATATAAAAGTAAAATAAATCCTTAATGGGGGCCTGAATTAGAAATATGAGGGAACTATTGAGTTCATAATGCTGGGGTTACCCAAGGCATGACATAACCATTCATGGAATGCGTCGTTTGTTAAAAAAATATCAGGGGAACAAATTAAATAATTAAATAAATAATTTTATTTTATTTTGCAGTGACATAAATAATTAATTTACCCACTATTTAAACACGATTATTTTTACAGTTATCCACATAACCATTCTCATTTTAGAGGAGCCTTTGCGAGATAATTAGATAAGACATTGAGATATGATGAAAGATCTAGATTGGATCATGGATCGTTATACAAATAGATTTTGTGAATGTCATCAATGGTGGAAACTAAAAACCATAATTCTTCAATAGTCGATCCACACACCGGGTAAGATGATTTATTTTTAAATTTCCATCACATCCTTTTATCACGAACAAATGATGATCAATTCTAGAAATAGAATTGTATCGCCCATTAATTATTTATTAAATTGATGGATTGTTTTTGTTCGTTGTGTTAATTATCATCATCATCTATATATTTCATCTACAATGCAAAAAGTCCATTGGAAAAAATGATGAGGTTTTTCCCTCAAATTTAATGTATTATGGTTTTCTCTCCCAAATCATCATACATTCACAGAAGACATTTTATTTTTTCTGTGTTTTGACTAATACCAAAAATTTGATCGTTGAACGACCATTATTTGGTGTAATGGATGAATAAATGGGTGGGGTTAAACATCATTGGTGAAATGAAGGTGTGATGATGGAAGAGGATGATGAGGAGTGGAACAAATGGATTCTCTGTATTTGTTCTTCTTGGTTTCTGATGCACAGTGAATGACAGTTAAATGTAGTTGTTTTCTAAAAATATCTAAATATAAATCCAATGTTGTGATGAAGAAAGGGGTTGACTAACCAAAAATAAATGATTTACAATGAGGTTGGTGGTTCCAATGATGCACATGATGATGTCAAGGAAGATACCAATGGATATTGAAAATCACAAAACACCTAGTGTGTATTTCGGAATCACCCACCATGTGGGACCACATGCTATAGCACTAGGTTTTCGTCTAAATTTAAATATATCATCTTATTTGATTTGGTAACATGACATGTGATCCTTCACTAGAAGATCAGTGTGTATTGGAGAGGGTACATTGACACAACTGGGTGTATACATTCTTAGATACACCATGTTATTAGACTCAACTAGATATACAAGGGATGGTACAAGAGCGTGGATATTGGTACACATGCATAGCTATGAAGCATGGGTAGGGAGTCAGACGACATCTATAGACTAGGTTTAATCACATAAATGTCGTGAATATTGAGGTTTACTATGTGGGGAAGTCCCACTTCAAAAGATACTGGTTTTGTGATTTACTCCATGTAATCTACATACATACTACGTACTCCATTAGTAAAAGCATGGAAAACATTGTCTCTAGTTCAAAATAGTGTTCATTAGGAGGTTTTCCCCTTGGTCCTTACCTTAGAGGGTACAATGTTGATTTATGTATTTATCTATAGATTGAAAACCCTTATTGAGGACTAGTCCTAGATATAGTTTTTGGTGTCCCTCTGTGAGACTAGAGTGTAATCCTTTATCATATTTATGTCTAATGTGGGGTTTGTGGAATTATTATAACCTCACTGAGATGGAAATTTATCCTCCATATAGTAATCCGCATTGGTATGTTTTGTGGTATAATAGTTGAATGATCCACTAGATAATGGTTTGATCCAGATTGAGTTCATGGTATTTCCCAGTGGTCCAAGGACTGATCTCTATATTTGTTTCAGAGAAATATTTAATATTGATATTTCTTGATCTGGGCCCAATGACATTGACCACTTGGTTGATTTTCTTTGGTCATTTCATTGAAGGTGGAATGTATTTTTAAGAAATGATCATTGCATCGAGTACAATGTTGGGGCTGGCAATTTTTGGTGACTGTCTGGTGTTGTGTTTTCCTTCCTAAGTATATCTAGTCATTTCTGTTTTTATATATTGACTTTTATATCCTTTTAATTTGTTGACTTTAAATGATGGTTTATGCTTACTATTATCAGGG
This sequence comes from Viscum album, assembly GCA_963277665.1. Classification (NCBI taxonomy): domain Eukaryota; kingdom Viridiplantae; phylum Streptophyta; class Magnoliopsida; order Santalales; family Viscaceae; genus Viscum; species Viscum album. The sequence goes on along the minus strand of OY728133.1, from coordinate 1,161,727,833 downwards.
TGTCCAACTACGTATTTTTATACTCACCCCTTAATGGGATATTCCTACTCATGGCTTATCTTATGAAGACGAAATCTCCTTTTACAGTGTCTTAGGAGGATGTAGAGTACAGCTAACAAAACATGATCTTTAAAGACTGAGGTGTTTTTTGAGAGTTTTCATTTCATCATATTATTGATCCCTAGAGTAGCTTGGACTCTTTAAAATTTTTCATAGATTGGTATTTGGTCCTTTTATCATTTTCAATACATTGATATCATACTCTATTATGAGATTAATGATATATTAATTCAATGTTTTTAGTTTTTTTTTCATTTCATCATTTTTTTGGGATTAGAGATGTGTTCAAGTGTGTGTGTGCATAAGAACAATAATATAATGCCACTCATTTGTTAGATATTCCTACACAACACAAGTTTTAGGAACCTTAACTATTGAAGGCGAATATGGGGTAGTAATGAGTCATACCATGGTTGGCCGAGCCGTGAATGATTGGTATCAAAGATATTTTTTAATACCTTTGGACTGGATTCAATGAAATCGGTTTAGGGAAACAATGTTATATGTTTTGAGTTTGTCTTTCAATCCAAATACTACCGTGTTCGTGCGATGGCTGACATATCTATACACTAGGACTCTAATCACTTTACATTCGGGTTGGAATATATTGATGTTGGTTTCATGAAACGAATTGTTACATAGATTCTATAGAAATGATTTTTGGTTTCTATTCCCTTCTAAATATAGATCCCTATATATATTCTTTAACCATGGTTTATCCTATTCTATTTTAGGATGCCACCATGTATACATATAACTTGGATTCGACTCTGCAATCACCTGGATGATCCAATAAGTGAAAACTCTTTAGTAGAGGGCCATATTTCAGATATATAGTATATGGGTGGTTTACCATCTATACCACTACCACTTTATAATGAGACAATTATAGTAGTTCTAGAAGAGGATACATACTGCTTGAGAACTGTCTATAGGAATACCCTTGCATTTTTTGAATTGTGAGGATGGCTACTGATCATTTGGATGTTCTCATGGGGAGCCTTATTCATGTATCTATTGAGATGTGGTGGTGTTTAGTGTCTCAGTCCCTTGATGAGAAAAATATCTCATGGTAATACTTTGAGTGTCTCTTTAGGGTGGTGTTTTATATGTCCACATTGCTACTGATGCGTGTATAGGACATTATGAATCTGTAACATGGATGTTTTACAATGGAAGGTTATTTATTAAAGTTTAATGATCCCTCATGTTACTAAATGGATATGTTTCAGGATCTCTTTTTTTATAACAATCCTTTGAGAATTGAAGTCGCCAGTAATTCAAAAATTTGGTGACATCCCATTGAATTTCCACCTATGCTGGAGTGCCTGAGTGAGCCTTAGCGGTAGAGATATTCTATGTAGAGTAGGTGTTGATAGTGGGTAATTGTGGATGGAACCAAGTAGGTAATAATAGAATAATAATAAAATAAGGAAAATCACAGGGATCCAATAATGTCAGACACATTAGGAGGTAATCCCATGGAAAAGGTTCAGTGACCTAGGTCTCTTAGTAGTAATAAAAAAAGTCGAGGGAGAAAAAATGTTTCTCCCATGATTATGGAAGAATCTATCATGGTATTGTATGAACCATCATAAAACTGATCGAAAAATGGATGAGGGGCTTCCATGGAAGTGGAAGATATATGATTATGGTGGTTTGTACGGTGTTGAATGTAGTATATGGGATGATAGAGTATCATAAGATGGTCAAAGGTTTATCCCATTACCACCAACACACCTAGAATGTCCATGGAAGGCTCGAGGAGATTATGTTCAGGGATGAGGCTAGCTACATCCTATGGAAGCCTAGGAACATGAGGATTCATGGATGATATGATGAATGATATATGTATTTTATATTTTATCTATAGTATCATTAGACATTGGTGTAAGTAATTACTTAATTTCTATATAATTGGTTCAATAAATAGATATATTGGTAGATCCACTAGCTCGAACCTTGTGGGTGGTGACTGTGTCATGATATGACATAGGGATTGCCCAATTATTCTCACTATGAGAGTTAACCCTTAAAGGTGAGTGATTTTTATGGGATATTTTTTAGTAATGATGAGCCCATATGATATCATCTTATGTATTGGATAGACATTCATGTTCTATCCTAGATTGTATTTTTTTGGAAGATGATGTGATGTGTCCACAGTGACTGGAAGAGTTTGTACTTTATTTGAGAAGAGGACACCATGGATTATTTGGATGGGTTCAAGCATAGAAGAGTATATCCAAATACTCACTAGTTAGCTAGTATTAATTTTGGAGGACTGCATTCAATTGACTATCAATTCCCTACACTGGTGGAAGAGTATAAGGATGTCTTTTTTGATGACATTATTGGTTTATCTACCCACAGAGAGATAGAAATCTACACTAAACTACACCCCATGATGACCCTGATATCTACAAGCTCATATCATATTGATCCCATATAGCTTCATGAACAGAGGGTATATTTGGAGAAAATTAGGGCCAAATGATTTTTGACATCCATTGTATACCCCTGGGAATCCCTACTATTGTTTTCCAAGAAGGTGCATAAGAGGACGATGTTATGTGTAGACAATAGGCACATGGACTAGGTAACTCTGAAGAATACATATCCACCATAGATGATCAAATACCTCATTGATTTAATGATAGGGGTATATTGATTCTCAAAGATTGATCGTAGATAAAGATATCCCCAGCTATGAGTATCAAATGAAGATATAACAAAGATGACATTCAGATATCGTTGTGGTCATTGCGAGCACCTGGTGATGCCTATCGGTGTGACAAACACCCAAAATTCTTCCATGAGACCCATGAACCAGATCTATCATCCTTTCAAATACCTATTCATGGTAGTATTCTTTGATGATATCCTAGTGTACTCAATGATCGAGGAGGATCATGCGAGACATATGACGATGGACCATGACACACTCTGAGAGCAAAATGTTTATGGGAATCTCTCGAAGTGTTAGTTTTGGATTTGAGGGTTCCACCTTCTATGAGATGTCATCTCAAAGGAAGGAGTGGTAGTAGACCCAGTGAAATTTGAGGTTGTTCCTACTTGGGAGCCACCCACAATTCTATGAAGTTGTAGAGCACATAGAGCAGAGCGAGGGTTTCTCTCACGTCACCACCTCTTAGTTCCACCCCGGCCAGGCTTTTATCTTCCACCCATTGTTTATTTTTTGTGGTGGTGGCTTCCTTGGTTTGGTCGTCGTGACGATGCACTTGATTCAGCCAGTCTTTTCTCGAACCTTGCCTCTGGTTTGGGTTTCACGGCGGCACATTTGTCCTGCGATCAAGTCCCAGATTCCGCGGGTTGAGGGAGTATTTCCATTCTCAGATTCAGGATCTTGGTGTTGGAAGTGGCCTCCAGGGGTCAGCTAGTTGGTGATGATGGGATTTGGAACAAGATCTGGTTCTTGACCGGGTTCTGTTCTGTTTTTCTGTTTCCGATTTTCTCCCTTCTTTATCATGCTTCTAGTTTTTGTTTTGGTGACTTTGCGATGGCATTGTGTGGATAAATCTGGCGGTTTTGAATCGTCGTTGGTGCTCCGGTGGAGGAAGGACGTGCTCTTCTGTCTTCCATTTCATGATGCAGTTTCTTGTAGGTTTTCTTGCTGTTTTTGGAGATCTGGTGTTAGGATGTAGGGCCGATCTCTTTTTTGAAGAAGAGCGTTTTTAATTTTCATTATGTGGTGATGAAGATGAAGATTTCATGGTTCCTGTTCCTACTGGATTTGGTGTTTCTGGAAAGGATGATGTTTTTCATTTTTATATTTTTCCTCTATTCAATGAAATGGCGATGCAGATGGAGGAGGGTTCGGCCTGCTTTGGGTGTTCTGACGTTTGTTCTCCGGTGACCTGCAAGGATGGCGATTTACCTACAAGGATGGTGATATGTGATGGTGGGATTGCGGCTCGAGGCAACGCGTGGTGTACGGTGGAGCAAGGTTGGAGAAGATTTTGAATTTGAAATTGGCTGATGTCTGTATTTTGATTTTCGGTTTCCCTTAAACCGGCTTCGGGTACCGGGTCCCTCAAACCGGCTTTGGAAAATGGAAAAAAATATTTCAAGGGCCTAGAGCTTGAAGGGTACTATCGTACGTTTGTACACAATTTCTCTAGAGTTTAATCACCGTTTACATCATTTAAATGAAAGGAGAAGCCTATTTTTTTGGATAGAAAGGCAACATCCGTGTTTTTCGGAAATAAAGAAGAGGTTGTAAAGCACTCCCATCTTAATATTACTAGATGCGAGTATCGAGTGTGTAGTGTATTATATTGGATGGTGGATCATATTGGTTTTACTCTGATGTGAAGATAAGAATTGATTACCTATGGTTTAAATCAGTTGATACCCCATAAGTAGGACTTTGTGATCCATGATATTGAGTTAGTAGTGATAGTAATCATAATAAATATGTGAAGAAACTATCTGATGTGTGATAATTTTATCATCTACTATGACCACATGAGTCTCAAGTATATCTTATTTCATAATAATTATATCTTGAGATAGAGAAAATGTATAAAGCTCATATAGGACTAAAAATTGATATTTTATACACAACTATGAATGGGAACATTGTGGAATGTTTTCTTAGTAGGAGATCTTGATTTAGGTTGTTGGTTGAGGTGTCAGAGTAGTTAGCCTCATTGAAGTTGTATTTAGTGGACAAGGATGGTGATTTATATGTACAGTCAATGGTTGTTACCACCACATTTACAATGTGTTATGGATGACCATCCTAGAGATACCTACTGTGAGACCTTACATACTCAGATATCAAATGGACAAAAATTTGGTGAATATTCTAAAGGATTAAATCATTTTAACCTTTTTAGAGAATGGTCGATGGTACCATTGAAAATACAAGATGTGGTTTTGTGGGAGTTTCATATATCATATTTGGAGGTACATCTATGTTTCTAATGGGTGTAAGAAACCTATGATGTCAATTTGGATGCCTTCGCATGAAGATGGGTGTTACATAGTTAGTTTCTTGATACCTCACTTTCTAGCAAGTGAAGGCTGGAGACCATGTTACAGTGGGTTTTTCTCAACCCCTTGATGTTACAGAGTGGAAGTTGTATGGTATATCTATTGAATTTGTTATTTGGATTCCAATTATATACAAAGGACATGATATAACATGAGTGATAATAGATATAATCACTAATTACTCCCATTTTCTTACAATTTGACCACATAGTTCACTAGAGAGCTATGGGCACCTCTACATGAAAAGGATAACGTGAATCCTTTGAGTTTTATTGAGAATTTTTTTAGAACATAATGATCACTTCATTCCACGATTATAAAGAGGATTGATGGTGGACTTTAGGACTTAGTTGCGCATGAGCATAGCATTTCACCCCCGACTGTCGGCTGGATTGAACAGACCATTCGGGTCTTGGTGGACATGTTACAGGATTGTATGTCAGACATTGACCATTTTTTGGGAAGATCATATACCATTATTGGAGTTTTCAAATAATAAAACTACCCTTCCACAATTGGTATGATAACATTCAAGGCCTATTACGGGAGAAACATTAGGTCACCAAATTGATGGATTTATCAAGACAGTTCGACACTCCTTACACTGAAGATGGTATGAGAAGATCCAGAGAAGGTGAAAATCATCCATGTGTGGACGAAAACTATATCAAGTTGTAATATGTATTATGAGGATCGAGGAAAGAGAATTTGGGTTCATGGAGGGAGAAAAAGTGTTCTCATGGGTGAATCCTTGATATTGATTGATTAGATACTTCCAAATCAGTAATCTTTCTAAGAGATTTATTGGCCCTTTTTAGATACTATGTAGAGTTGGCATGGTAGAATAATATTTATCCCTACATCCATATTTTGACTGGGTATAATACGTCTTCCACGTGTCGCAAATGAGTAGGTATGTGCATGGCCTATCACATGTTATCGACTTGGGTGAGATGAATACCGAGGATGTTGATAACATTAATTAGTACCCAATGAAGATCAAGTATCAGTATGAGAAGATCCTTCATTGGTTAATGATTCCCCTACTTCATGTTCTATGGATGAATGTGAATTTTCAAGAGATCACTTGGGAGTTGGAGACCAATATGTGAGTGTAGTACCCTAAATTTTTGTGTAGGTTTTTCTATTATATGGTTATAAATCACATGGTGGGGATGATTTATTGAATCAAGATTGTAATTTTTTTGATATTATACGTAATATTATAAAGTTATTTTTCTAAGAGGGAATGTAATTTACAGGTCCAGTGTGCCTCAAATAATCTTTTTTAATACATTAAATATATTAAGTATCACGTGAAATATGTTTTCCATAAAAAAAAAGAATAACTCTTAAATAGTGGTATAGATCATAAATTTAGGGGCATTGTTGAGTTCAGAATGTAGGATTTACCCAGGGTGTGACATAACCATTTTCATGACATGGAGTTTTTGAAAACATATTCATTGGCTTGGTTCATTCTCAATGGTGAAATAGAGGAGTGAAAACATAGGATGGTGATCAAGAGAGAAACATATATATTTGACGTTTTTTCTTCCATGTTTTTTATTCACTATGACAGATGTTTAAACTAAGGTGTTTTACAAAGTTTATCTTAACCATAATTCTTGATTGCAATGATGGCATGGGTCAACCGTCCTCGGTTCTGTGATTTTTGTCATGGTTGGTGGCACCGGTGATGCATAGGAAGACATGGAAGAAGAACCTAATGGTTATTAAATATTCTAAAATAAACAATTTTTTTTATTATGTATATACGATGTGGGACCCCTTAGCTATGGTTCTAGGTTTTCCTATGAATTTAAATGACATATTCCATGTGATTGGGACACATCCATGGGTCCTTTCCATAGAAGCTTTGTTGGTACATTGAATGATACGTGGACAAAACTACGAGTACAAGAGTTTGGACCCTCCATGTAATCAGAAATGGCGATGTGTAAACTAGATGATACACAGACATAACTATCAGTACCAATGCATGACTAGGTGGGATTGTCAGGGTTCTGGGAAACCTTTATATTCCATGTGTGATCACCTAAATGTTGTGCATATTGAGTACTACATGCCCTATGGGTAAGAACCCCACTAGTAGAACCAGGATGAATGAATCATGACATGTTCATTGTGTACTCCCTTATAGAAAACATGGAGCTCTTTATCTCTTTAGTTTAGACTGGTGTTAGGTGAGAGGTTTTCCCCATGGTATATACCCTGAATGGTACCATCGATAAAATCATCATTAGCTATGAATTGTGAACCCCTCTAGAGGATGAGTATTAGATAGCGATTTTCGTGTTCTATCGTGATACTAGAGTGTGATCCTCTACCATAATTATACCCTAAGTGGGGTTTATAGAATCCACATGACCTCCTTAACAATTGAATTGATCCTCTACACATCATGGCGTACTATTATGGTTCCCAAAATCATTGTTGTACAGTTGCATTAATAGTGGGTTGATCCATATTGGATTAATGACATCCCCCATTGGTCTTGGGCATTACCCCATATATGAGTATTTGTGTCTTATTGAATAGTTATATTTATTGGGACATTACCAATGATCTTGACCTCTTGGATGCGTGCCTCCAATGATGGAATGGGTTGTGTAGTGGATTCTCCCAAAAGAAGCACCACTTTGGGTAGAATCATGTGGCTGACTATTTTTTGTGACTACCTAGTTTCATAGTGTCTTTCTTGAGTAAATCTATAAATTTTCGTTATTATGAATTATTTTTTATATACTTATATAGAGAATAATTTACTTGATGCTTCATGTTTAGATTTTTTGGGTGTCTTATTTTTTTTATACACACCCATGTATGTGCTCTTACCACTTGTGTCATGTATTATGCATATAATGATTCTTTTGATGATGTCCTTGGAAGATATGGATTAGGTTTAGCATCACATGATATTGATAGACCATAATTGATTCCTATAGTTTTATATTGATCATATTACTCACACTTACTATAGGTTATACTCTTTACAATTTGTTTGTTCCAGTATTTTGAAACATTTTCACTTTTAGTACTTTACTACCATTTTTTATTACGGAATTATAGATATATGAATGTGTTGGGTTCAATTGTATTTCATTTTCTCATATTGTTGGATTATATATATATATGTCCATCTATGTGTGAATCTGTAAAATTACATCGGAATAATGCCTCCCATTTATGGGATATGCCTAATCGGAGCTAGTCGCCAACCCCTAGCCTATCCAAGGTAGGAATAGGGTTCTCGCAGGGTTTTCCATGGTGCATTGGGTCATGAATGATAAAGTTAAATAATTTATGTATTATTAAATATCTAAATTTTGAATTTTTTGGACCTTATTATTAATAAATTTCATGCATTTATTGAAGAAATATTATTTTTCAATCGGTATTTATAATCAATGAAATTATTATTGCCCACATTCAACATTCTAGTTAAAATATTAAAAACATGGATGTGATTTTATTAAAACCACGATATCATTAGAGTGGTGAAATGTTTTTTTATTATTTTTTATTAGAGGTTTTTTGTGGATGATTACCACTAGTGTTCAAATATGTGGGATGTTCATGATTATGACAGAGGATTGATGGATCTGGTGGCGATAATTATTTTGTTCTTATATACTTATTTCATTATTGATTTATTACTTACAATTTCATATTTTTCATTCCCCTTGGGAGTATATAAATATCTTCATTGATATAGTATTAGATACGTCTTAGTGCCTAAACATATATAGTGTTAATTAAATGTTTTATAAATTGAATGAGATGGGTTTTAAATGATGGTTTTGACTATAACCTACTTCTTTTAATCACCCAAAATCTAGTTAATGTTTTTATTAATGAATTTTATATTTTCTTATTAAAAATTATCTTATGGAGAAAATTAAAAAAAATGTATTAGCCTAGAATTGACCATGATAACCTTATTGTAATGATAGTGTACTTGATGCATGATGTGTAGGAACAAACCATGAAGATAAAAAACTGTTTGGAATATAATGCACGTTTTTCATCTACAAAACGACATGAAAAGATAACTAATCATGATAATGATGAGAAATTTTTTATATGTCCTGAACTAACCACATATTGAAGATGAAATAACCCTAAATTGAGTATCACCTTACCTTATGTATAATAAATCCACCAATTGTGATAGAAGTTCCTACTATTTGAAAATATAATTTTACCATGGATTTCTATGATTAATTTGACATTAATTAATATACTATAAATTCTTATTATTGTAAAGACTACATGAAGAACTAGCTTAATGAATAATGTCATTAACAAAATATAGAAGAAAATGTATTGACATAATGAAGTGAATAACCAACTATGACAATCATCCATATCAACTAATTGTTTCATTTCACCATTAAAATTTTCTATGCCAAAAAACATTGTTTTAATTGAATAAAACATGTCATTTCTCACATAGAATTGGAGTGTTTCAAATACCCAATTTCTAGTTCTAAATGAAATAATTGAAGGCTTAGTTCACTTTATATTCCATTCATTATAATTCAATGACTTTATATTCTAAATATTGTTTTTCTGAATAAAATCATATCATGTATAATGTGCTATGAAAATGTTCTTTTTATTGGTAATAAGGGAGGATCCAACAAATGAAATTGTCCTAAAGAGAAGACTCTACAACAGCATATTTTCCTAAATCATTGATCAAACTTTTTGGAGGTCATTAAAAAAATTCATGGAATATGGACAACTGAATCATTTTAGATCAAGATACATCTCATTTTCTTGATTTATATCACATAACATTTCATATTATGATTTATTATTGAGCTATTTTATTATATCACTATATTTATTTATAAAAAAATATTTTTTATAAACAAGATATAACATGACACTCTCTAAAATATTCCATTTGTACTGCAATGAAAAATTTAGAGGAATTTTTTGACCTGGTATCTTGTTTTATTCCATAAAAAAATATGGAAGAGTATATATTACTAGACATACTTGTGATTTATTGATTTTAAAATCCGATCCATGTTTGGGATATGATTATCTTATATGAAACTTCTTGGAAGTGGGTGATTTTCACGTATAGAGTATTAAGTCTCGTCTTGAGACCAAATACCTTGTCGAATTATATTGTTCTTTATGAATTTTTATTTCATTAGTTTAAATGAAATGTTTTTCTATTTTTATAACTGATAAACAAAACATAAAATTATATTTAAATTAAATTTGTATTTTAAAAATTTTGTTTTATATGAGTAGATTAGTTTTAAATGATATATCTTTTTCAAAAGCATTTTCAATTGAGTTGTGTTAATGATTTTGATAACGTTATCAAATGATCGAATTAAATATTTTTACAATTTTTTTAATTGGATCTTTTTAACAAATTGCGGGATTTAGATTTACATTTTATCATATAAATTTTAGTGTAAATTCAATTCACCAACTCTGGAGTATTCTACTCTAACCATCATATGGAATCAAAAGGCTTTCAAAATATATTTTTACAATGATCTAGTTTTAATTAAATAATATAAATTCCCATCTTATCTAAATTTAATTATATATTGATATTAATATATATGAATGAACTAAACCTAAAAGGAATATTATTTTAATTGAAATAAATTTGGTCAATGGAAAATGAAAATGAAAATTCAAAAAGAAATTATAGAATTTTATATATGGGGTGTCATTGAATATAAATATAAAACCCCTTAGGATGGTAGTTATTTTTAGAGTGATTCCCCCAAGGTAGAATGTGATTGCAATTGAAAATATCTAAATTATTTATACTACTCCATTGGAGAAAATTGGTATGATAGAATATATACTTGTACGAGTACATTGATAGTTAGGGATACCCTTTCTATATCTCCTAAAAAATTATAATGTTGATGAAATGTGCTTGAAAAAATATATTATTAAATATGATAATTTTGGGATTCATAAAGATGAATCTACATTTGACATGTATCTATAGTTATATGAGGTTTCTAACATGATGCATGTATTTGGAAAATAATTGACTAACAAGGATAAAGTCATGAGACTTTATAGATTCCTATGAGATAGTTGGAGAAGAAAATCTATGTCCATAAAAATTTCATGTGAAATTATTAAACTAATAATAAATGAAATAATTATTAATATGAGGATGTGTGAAGAAGAATTCAAAATGAAAAAATTGGATGCGGATGAACCAAAATGGAAGATAGTATCATTTATTACTTCTAACTTTACAAAACAAAATAGATGATAAAAGATGAAAGATAAATGATCAAGTGATGAAGAATCGCCATCTAATAGTGATGATATATTTTAACCATTTTATATAAGTTTCAAAAAGGTATATTGGAAAAGTAATTTTTTTATAAAAGTAAAATCATAATGTTATATATGATAATAGAGGGAATTGGAGAAAATATTTGAAATCAAACGTATCTTCTAGTGAAGTAATCAGCTAAGAATGTAATAGAAACAAGGACACCAATGTAAACAATCCTAATTTGTATTTTAAAAATAAATATAAGGAAAATATAAAATAGTTAAAAAACCTATAAAATATGTTTGGAGTGACTCTATTAACATTTATATCAATTCAAACTCATAATAAAAGATTGAATCTAAAAAGCTAATATGTGTTTTATGAAAATAACCTATATGGTGTTAATTTTTTTCCTAAACCACCAACTCATATTTCAATTCATTATGAGACTCATAATAATGATAGTAATATATCTAGGGATGGATTATTTTAATATTTTACTATACTGGAAGAAACATTTAATGAATTAAAGGAAAAATATTAAATATTAAATAAGGAGATACTTTGTGTACTCACATTGAAACAAATATTACAGAGGAAAAGGAAAAGAAATTTCAATTGATTAGGTAAAATAATTAAGTTAATTTACATAATGAAAAATTAATAAAATTTCATGGGAGATTTAAAAATATAAGAAAAATTCTTTCATAAATTCTCATTAAACAAATGCACTTAAGTATACTATTAGAAAATGATATCATCCTAAACTGAGAAAAAAATCATAAATATAATTTTTTTGAAGATTTAGTTTTACTTGTTATATTAATAGTTCGAACTCTCTTGGAAATAATAAAATATTTATATCTATAAATCTAAAATATTATTATAGGAAACAGAAATGAAATTTGGTTGGGAATGTATTCTCTCATCAATACTATATGAATATTATTTATTTTAATACTTACAAATACCCTTTTTTGTTTCAATAATGATATTACATTAAGTATTATTTAGGAATATATTTCTTTATTTATCTTATTCACAGGTTAAAATATTTGATTATGTATTATGAACATGTTAAAAAGTATTCTAGAAACATTATTCTTAACCGATGTTGGTAAGTGTAATGAATAGTTTGGAAGCACTATGTTTGCAATGACATCTAAGGATGATGTACCCGAAAATATTGAAAATTATGGATCCAATTCCATACATTTGTAATAAACCCAATGTATAAAAGAATAAAAATATTCTTCTTTAACCATAAATTTATGAAGAACCCTAAACTGTCGACCATAGTTTACGGTACTTTCATCGCATGAAGGAACATGATGCTTGGATAATCAACGAAATAGTTTTAAATTAGAGGTATTTTCCATGATTTCTGTGATGATATTAATAGAAATAAATATAATTTTATAGTTGTTTGACAACCAATTTATTGGATCATATTCAATAGATTTAATCATTCTTATTTATAAGCGATGTTACAACTCTCTTAAATAATTTCAATTCAAATTTTTATGACTTATGAGGGGATATTTTGGCATATATACTCAAGAGAAAAAATAAAATCGTTTATTTAAAATAGAAAGAGTATTTTATATTTTTGTATCATTTAGTGTGATGTAAATCTAATATATAGAGATTCTAAATAAGAAAAAAGATCCAAACTGCAAACTGTTTTAAAGAACCACACATTGGGGACATACATGTTACAATAATTTACTACATAAACTAATGAGTAACTCTTATTGATGTTATTATAATTTCTTGATATTTTATTGAAGATCAGTTGAATCTAGGATCACTTTGAATATTTTCTTTTTTAAATAAACTCATATTTGAATGAGAAGATCTATGTTTTATTATTTTCTAATTTGACAATGAATGAGACTTTCTTATTTAATCAAATAAAAATATATTGAATTTTTGGTCTTTCGACTACTCAGACTCAATCATTGTGGAATATATGATTCTTAAACTATGATATGGAGAAATAGGTTCCTTGTAAAAAATGAAAAAGGATTTCTAAATGACTTATTGTACAGGTGTAAACTCTATACACTCAGTTGTTAAGAACTTATGACAAGATAAACACTCATGTGAAAATTACCAAGATCATCCAGAGAGTTTTTATAGATTGTACTAGGGGGTCTTTATGCCCCGAAAAAGTATAAAAATTTCTATGTTATTCTTTTCTTTTTATCCTCTACTTAACTTACATACAAAAGATAACTAAGAATATCTTATAAATGAAAAAGAAGAATAAAATAAAATATCTATCTAATAATATCTAAAATAAAAAATGAATCCCCTATTGTGCATCTTTCTATTATTTCGACTTAACAATTTGTATCTATGAAGTGATTTTTGATGAAGGAAGATAGCCTTTAAAAAGATCAAAAGTATAAGGTCAATTCAAAGAGAGATATAAATAGATGATGCTGAAAACGTTATTACATTGATATGTGATCCATAATTAAATGGTGAGAATTATAGTTGTTGGAAATATCACAAGATTACCAATCTATAAAATATTATATTTAATATATATAAAAAAATTACCCCCTCACGAAATTCCCAGAAAAAAGGAAACATGTGATATTACCAAGGATTCTATGTATTATATCAATTAGAAAGTAATGAATGTTATTGTTTTTGAAGTTTGTCTAGATGAATTCTATCAAGTATATTAACATCCTACTGCTTATGAAATGTGAAATACTATTATTATTACCTATAAAAGACATAAAAATGTCATACAATTGAGGTACACTAATATAGAACTAAATTTTCACACCTTTAAAATGTATACTTTAGAAATCATCACATAGATGAATTTGAATTGATAAAAATATCCAAAGATTTTGATGTCTTATGAACTATAATTACATAATAAGATCAAATGTTGAATGTAATCGTAATAATATGGTCAAAATGTAATGGAATATTTGATTCATAACTAAAATCAGCACCTTGAAAATGAAAGAATTGATCAAAAACTAGATGATGTGTGAATCGAGGATGCAAGATGAAGTTGAAGATATTAAAATAAAAAAATGGAAAAAGATTTTTTTATGTTAATACTCAGAAGAATGATTGGAAAATAAATGAAGACAAAAATGATTCCTATAATTCAATTTTTGAAATATAGTTAGTGATACTATCCATAAGATTAAGTAAATTCTATAAGAAGAAAAGAGGCTTCATGAAGAATTTCAAAAAATAAGCGAAAGGATAAAAAATAAAATTTTATGAATGTAAATATATAGTTTATATCATAACTTATTTTGAACATATGAAATAATAAAAGATAAATATGGAGAATAAAGAAGATAAAAAAATGATGAGAGATTGTTTTTATTGAAAAGGAAAGACTGCTATAAATGTTACATATAGTGTGTCTAAGGACTCCAACAATTCCTCCAAGTCCGACTTAGAATAAGAGCCAAAAATTCTGATGGAAAATATTTTCTTTTTTTATGGGGAAGAATATGAGGTTCAAAATTATTATTACTCTTCTTATGACCCTGAAATCTTCCCTAATATACATTTAGATGCTAATTGATCTATGTTTGAGGGAAAATGTAATGACCTAATGTTTTATCAATGTAATTACCTTCTGTTAAATATTAATTATTGTATTATCACATAAGATTACTTATATAGCATAGAAAAAACCTTATAAATGATGAATGAATGATATAAAAGGTATCTCTATATTTTAAGGGACTTATACTGATGAAATAGAAACTTGAAATTTGGAATAGTAACCTAACCCTTATGAATAATAAATCAGCCAATGTAATAGTAACATCACCAATGAAAGTGTAATTAAACTTTTTTCATCTTATAAGTGACAATATGGTATAATTGTACCTTAGTAAATAATTTATTTAATAATTCTTGATTATGTGTTGGAATTTTTCAAGTCATTTTTAGTAAATTACAATTTTTTGATTAATTTAATAATTTAAAATAAAATTTATCCACACAAAATTAATTCATAAATTATTATTTTGATGTTTTATGATCTTAAGATAATTTCATGAGACCTTAGATAATTTTTCAAAGTGTTATAAAATTAGTTTTAATTTTTAAATTTGTATTTTTTAGGTATATTGTGAATTTAAATAAAAATTAAATTTCTAATAAATTGAAAATTAGTTTATAAAAAATAGAGTTCATTTTTTAATTCCACACATCAAAAAATGGTTAGGGTGAATTTCAGAGTATTTCCCGAAATACATGAATTTTATAATAAATAGTGAAATACGGTAATTTTACTTATAAATATATTATGAAATAAATACACTATTACTAGAATCATTATTGATGTAAGTACCCTTTTTTTACTCACATGGTCTATTTACTATTTTGGTCACACGATTGAAGACTATTCATAGTCTTTAGAAAAATATTAAACTATTGATTAAAATAATGGGAAACTCCTATACTCCTCCACTATAAAAACGACTGTCACCCTTTTCTTCCCTTCACTCCACTAAAGTATTTTTCATTTTCAAAATGTTGCTAAAATATCCTCCCAATATCCTCCCCACATTTATTAGCCCTTGGTATCTTCAAAAGGTCAAAACCTCTCCCCTAATGAGGCCCTGAAGGAAGATATATTCCAGAGGTAAATTCCGCTTTTCATTCCATTTATTTTCCTTCAAGTTCCAATCATTCATTTTCATTCCTATCATCCATTCATACAAATGTTATGATATCTACAGTGCTATAAATATACTATAATTTTATTATGATAATTTAAAAATTAATCATCATCTCTCATTTTCCCTCCATTTATACTATAAATGAAAACACCATCTGAGATGTGTTAATTTATAACATTCAAGGACGAAGGGATATCCATTTCTATTAATGTTTTCAATTATTTTCCTAAAACCATTTTTATCGTTGAACCAAACTATAATATATTTATTATATCTTATTTAATGATCTATAATATTTTTTACACATGGTATAAATTGATAATTCAAATGTGTTCATGGTGATTAAAAACCCACCAATTAACCAAAACAATTATCATTAAAGATTTATATAATGATTCATCTTCACTCCAAATAACCAAATGAATTTTAATACCATATAAGATTCTTAATGTTCACTAATATTATAAAATACCAATTCTAGAAAATCATTATCATATTATACGCTTATCCTCACTTGTACATAAGAAAACTAATCATAAAATCCAAGGAAAGGAACGCTCCTAAACAATGAAATTGAACCTCTTAACCCATCAAAAAGGTCACGAATGAACTGAATAAGGATATAAACATTCCATTAAAAGAATAATATAATTTTTTCATACTAATTATTGAATTTAATTTTGTTATACAGGACATTATGATCAAGTGAAATACAACATCGGACTTAAGGTAATATATTCTACCTGACGATCCTTTATTCCAACGGGTTTCTCTATCATTATTTTTACCCAAATGAAGTTATCTTAAATGTTTATGTACATATTAAAATTTTTAATTATATTCTCCAAACTCATGTGTCAAGATCCATTCATAATTATCTTTTAGGGATATACATGTTTTTAAATACTTCCCTCCTCAATACTACTCATTTCGAAAACCCATTTTATGGGAAATTCATAAAAAAATTTCCATTTCCAAGTACATAATAGAATAATTTTTAAGCCATCTTATTTTTATAAAACAAAAGTTTTAATCATGAAAAACGTTAGGGTTTACTTTGGGTTTTATATAAAATATCATTACCTGTTATGTTTTAAATAACCTTTGATATTTTCCTTTAACCGCACAAAAATGATTTAATTCTAATGTTTCTTAAGTACTTTTTTTACATGATATTACTTAATGATGACACAAAATTTTATGATATATTCCTATACTAATCAATTATAGTCCACGAATGATCTAACACTTTTCTTTCATGGACATTTTTAGGATACTCTCATTTTTTATGCATTATGACATGATTGTGATACCCAATTGTAACCATGGCTAACCATTATATTTATGTGTGATTGATTATATATGATTCTATATATGGAAAGAATATTCATGAACATGTTATGATGGGTGTAGCCAAATAGTGATCCGGTGAATTAGTTAATGTTGAGTCTCATGAGACGTTATGCGAAACAGTCACGGTGGTTATCCTTGACTCGTGATACCATGTGCAACAGTCTTGGTGGTTAACCTTGATATGTGATCAAATATGTCCAAAAAGCCTTCACTAATACTAAAGTGGTGATTTATGTTTCTAAGAAATTATTATGGATCCATGTTTAAATGATCCCATATTTATCTATTAATATTCCATATGTTCCATTTCATTTTATATCGTTATTTTATTCCTTCTAACACATGTGCTAAATCTATTTTCTTATGTTTATTTCCTTACTGGGATTTTTAGCTCATCCATTTTTTCAGGTTACCCCCATGTTACAATATATGGATGTACGAGGATATTTGAAGATAGATTCTAATTATAGAGATTAAATAAATATTTTTTTTATTATGTCTTATTATGTAGATTTTTATGAATGACACTAGACTTCATGATCATTGTCTTGTAAAATTTTGTTTTTATGCTTAATATCATGTACTGATATGTGTAAAAGGATAGTGTCGCTATAGTTGGTATCAGTGAAAGGACTAGTTATATTTGATAATAGGAATAGAGAACTTTATAAAGAACCTTAAGAATAATACTAAGTATAAGAAAACATACCTAAATTTTGGAAATTATTGAGTAAGTGGTTAATTAAGAAAACACTTCCCAGTCTATATATGAGGAAGTCGATGTGGCTCAAGCCCTGATGTATCTAGGGATAAAACCCGAAAACACCATATTTATCTAGACTCAAATGAGAACTGGTGCCTGAAAACAGGCCTTTATGCATTCCTGCTTTGACACTCCTGGGGGACATGCTTTGGAAAATACATAAGCTCAGTATGAACAATCATTAAGGGAACAAAAACCCCATAAGAATAAATTTGAGGAAATAGATAATGGGTAACCTAGATTGAAACCTATATAATAACAAGTTAAGGTATACTTTTCTATTTAGATGTTATCCTTTTATGTCTAAATATTTCTTATTTAGTCTTATTAGCTATGTATTCAAGCCCCCTAATTGTACATTTGTTTTCATAGTTAATGGAAGGAAATAAAATAACACATGCCAATAGAAAATGTGATAGGAAATGTGATTACTTCCCAAATTATATAGAAAATAAGATGGTAAAGGGTGCTCAAAACATCATGACAGTACTTTCTTAACTGGCTCATGTTATGAATAATAACCTGAATAATGTGGAACTTTCAACTCCTCAAATTAAAGATCAAGTTTTCATTGAATCATTCATACAGAAAAGGCCTCCCATTTTTAGTGGATCTTTTGATCCCCTTCTCAAGAAACAAATTATTAACTCCATTGAAAATATATTATTTGTCTTCCAGTGCTCAGAAGAAGAAAAACTTGTTCTTCAGGTTGATAATTTTGATGGGGAAGATTATTAGTGGTGAAAACTGATCCATAATATAATGTCCCAAGGGGAAATTTATTCCATGTAATTTGAGTAACTCAAGAAACTATTTTTCAATAAATATTTTCCCCAAACTCTTTCTCTCAATATGGGTAGATATTTACTCATAATTAAGACAAAGGAAGATGACTCCATCAAGGAAAATGAATCAAACATCAAAAGGATTGCAAGAAACACCTCCGAATTTTTCAAAAACACTAAAATCAAGGCAGATCACTTCTTTAGCGGACTAATGTTGACTCTATGAAAAACGTTAGCGATTCAGGACTTTGACTGTTATGAAAAGATTGTCTATTGTTCCCTCAAGGATGAAATTAAGATTAGAGACAATAAATGGTCTCATGTTACAAATGAAAAAAAAGATGAAGATAGAGTCTAATATGGGTTATTGAGAAAATAAATCCTATGATGGAAAGATGAACGAACATACCATGTGTCAAAATTGATGGAGGAAGCATGCTAGGAACTATCTAATTGTTTCCAAGAATGGATTCAACATTTTAATGATGGGACATCTTGAAAAAATCTTCCAATGGGATTTAAATAATAAAACTAATGTAGAAGAATAAAGGTTGGTTTATATCAATTCTCATATAGCAGTGTAGTGTTTCAACTATAAGGAACATGGTAATTATGTGAACAACTTCTCTAAGCCAAGGGTGGTCATAGGCAATCAATAATAAAATCCAAGAAAATAAGGAAGGGATTATTCTATCACTACTGTTAAGGTGGATCTAAAAATGATGTGGCGATAGGTATGCTAGTTATTCATTCATGAATTGCAAATATACTTTTTGATTCTGGTGTTATGCATTCTTTCATGTCATGCATGTTTATTAGAACTATTTAAACCCCACCATAGAATGTGGATATCGAGTTATATATGAGAATAGTAAATGGGGAAATTATTGCATCCAATGTATATATCTCCTCCCTAGTTATGTTTTATGGACTGAACCTCCTAGAAAATCTTTCCATACTTCCTTTAGTGGAATTTGATGTCAACTTTGTCATAGATTGGGAATGTTTTTACCAATACAACATCAACAGTTGGGAAGTGGGGATCATTATTCTCATCGTGAAGTATCCCCTAATTATTTACAAGTTTAAGGAGGAAGATACGTCTCTTTTTGAATCATTTTCTCAACTGTGGATATTACTACCTTATGAGAAATCATGTCTAAATCAAATTATTGAAACAGAGGAGAGAACCATGCTCGAAGACATTCCCATTGTAAGGGATAACAATACTGCATTTCCTGAATCATTTCTGAGACATTCTCTATAATGAGAGGTAGAGTTCACAATTGAAATTATTTTTGGATATATACCTTTATCAAAGAAACTATATAGCATGGACACCATAGAGTTGGAAGAGCTAAAATAGTAGTTACTAGAGAATTTATATAAGGGTTTGATAAGCCCAAGTGATTCATCATGGGGAGAACCATTCTTCTTTGTCTAGAAGAATGATTGTTCAACTCACCTTTTCATTCAATATTGTGATCTCAATAAATTGACAATAAATA
Source organism: Viscum album (assembly GCA_963277665.1). Lineage (NCBI taxonomy): Eukaryota > Viridiplantae > Streptophyta > Magnoliopsida > Santalales > Viscaceae > Viscum > Viscum album. Next base: position 1,161,707,362 of record OY728133.1, on the reverse strand, counting down.
ACATGTATCCCATACCTTGGATAGATGAGTTGTTTGATTAGATTAATGGGGCTAGTTATTTTTCTAAGGTGGACCTTCGGTCGGGATATCACCCATTAAGGCATGGACGTAAAATTTTCCCAAAACTACCATTAAAACAAGATATGAAAATTTTGTGTTTATAGATATGCCATTTGGACTCAATAAATATTCTTAAATATTCATGGATTTAATGAATAGAGTCCTTATAAATTTCCATGATAATGTTATGAATGTATTTATCGATGATATTCTAATATACTATATGAGCAAGGAGGAACAAGGGGAGAATTTTAATACCGTGCTGATGAATTTGAGAAGTGAGAAATATTATTCCATGTATAGTAAAGGTTAGTTCTAGGTGGAGGACATATTATTCTTGGGGCATGTTATCACTAGAAAAGGAATATCTTTGGACCCTTCAAAGATAAAGGCAATTAAAGAGTGGCCTATTCCAAAATCTCAAATGGAGATATGCATCATTCTGGGTCTGACCTGGTATGATTGATGATTTTTGAAGAAATTATTATGATTTTCAAACCAAATGAACAAGATGACATGGAAGGGAGTGTAGTTTTTCAAGACTCAAGAATGTGAGGGGAGCATTATGGAACTAAAAAAAGAGGCTTATCACTGCACCAGTACTGACACTCTCAACATGTGAAGAACTATTTGTGGTGTAAAATGATTCTTCATATAAGGGATTAGGTTTTGTACTGATGAAGAATTATAAAGTTATAGCCTATTCCATATGGCCATTATAAATCCATGAGAAAAACTATCCCACACATGATCTGGAGTTGAGGTATGTGATATTTTCATTGAAAAATAGGTGGCATTATCAGTATGGGGAGATGATCAACACTATAGTAGAGGCCCTATTGAGAAAGTAATTATGAATCCTTGATGTTTTTTGTCGTGAAATCAGGACTATGGGAACATAGTTTAATGTAATATGTTAAAGAAGGTGATTTTAATAGTTTAACATCATGTGACTATGATTTGGGCATGATGTTTAATATCATATGTCATAGACCAAGACAAAATGTTTTATGGTCATCTTGCGTAGCCTAGGGTGTTGTGTAGCACGCCCACATGGGTAAATTCCCTACCCAAACTCATAATACCACAAGATTCCTAATTTGTGAGAGAAGTACATAGTGTTGAAAATAGTTCCCAACACATTGAATCACAGATCAAGGGAAATGTGATGACTTTTTAGGAATTTCCAATTGATATTGATCTACTTACTCACCACACACAGATGCAGAGAGGGAGAAGACTACTGGAATACATTTATTTTTGAATATATTAAAAAGTCACTTTTTTAGATAAGTGGGAACCAAATAAAGAGAAATAGTTAACAAATAAACCCCATCTACACGACACACCTCAATCAATATTTGATACTACAACATTCAAATTTTAAAAAAAAACCAAAAATGCCACCAAAATATTTTTTGAACCAAGATCAACCAACCAATAAATCCATATGACAAGGAGACCTCGAACAACACCACACCACCATCCATATAATTTTGTCCTAATATCACATCACCATCACCACCATCACATCTTCACATCAACAAATACATCAGCCTCATAGATTTATCACCACTGACCGCTCATACGTCTACCAAAAGACTGATAAAAACAATCACAATAACTTTGTGTCGTCCCCCATCACCAGACCACCACCATTGACCACATTCCTGACACCGTTGTAGCATTAAAATACTACAACATAAATCAAACCATCTTTATTTCATCATGAAAACATTCATAGATTTTAGGGGGGGCTATATGTTTATGTTAATTCCACCAAAATAAATGGAGTTGGGAAGGTGGTAAGTATGAACTTCGAGACAAAGAAAATGTGTGATTGATGGATAGGGGTCAACTATTGACCATGTTCTAAACATAAGAACCCTAACCACACCAGTCAAGAATGGGGTGAGAAAATGTAAGATCGACTATTAGCCATGTTCAGAACACATGATGTTCCATTTTTTGTTATGAATCCATTAAGGTGTTGGCCAAGGATGGGAGGTGATCCTTGGAAAAACAAAACCATTGTTAGGGTGTCTATTTGGATTTTAAAGATGATGGAAATTAAAACTAAGAAATACTCAATGTGTGGGAATGTAATGAAGGTATGTCTGTTTGGAATTCAATATTATAGGTTCCACACAACAACATACATAGTTCACACCAAATGAATCATATGATATAGTAGGATTTGTACCAATATTATTTAAATAGTTTAAGGTCATATTGTGTGGACTATAGAGTGGCTCTAATTTTATGGTATTAAATTTCACACTATGGTTGGGACATGAAGAATATGTATTTGATGAATTTGTGTCTTATTTTAAATATTGGATGTCCGGGAGTTTATATGTATCCCATATATATGGGAATCAATCCATGTTTTTCTTTGGAGGGGGGTGGGGCATAGGCAGCACTATGAGAAAATAAATCCATGTGAATTGTGAGGTGAATGATCGTAGTTTAAGGTCATAAGGCTCTAAAATTTTGTAAATATTTTATGTTCATAACTCTTGGACCATGGTGAGGGTGATAAAAATGTATATATGTAGTTTGGTGAGTTTAAAACCCTAATGTGAATGCGTAACAAAGAATCCCAATGTCACACCACACATTCTCGGAACTAGTTTTATGTAGTTTAAGGTCGTATGGTCTAGACCATAAGAGGAAAATGAATTTCTAAAATGATACATGTGTGGATGAAAGAATTATAATATGATGTTAATGAAGTTTATGAGGGACCATGTACACCCAAAATCCTAAAAAACTACATCTTGGGTTAATATCATGACCTCAGGGAAGGAATGACTCATGGATAATTAACAATGAGGCTAGACCCAAGATGAAATATATATCCATCACTATATGTCCCATGAGTATGAAAATAAAGCTTTAAATCTATCTAAAACATGGATTTATAGAAGACCAATGTCGGTTGGGAATACACCCTCTGGAATGATAGTATTGAAGCTTCCCAAAATTTGATATGAGGAATCCCGAATTTATTTGGGATAAGGCAAAAATTTAATATTGTGCAATGAGGAAATTTATTCCACATATCTGGGAATGAGAAAATCATGGACCACTAATGGGTTAATGTAATTGGATTGGGATTATAACTAAATGGAATCATGTAGGACATTTTGGGTGTGAGGTATTACATCAAAGAAAATAGATAGTTTTATGGTGAATCTGTAGCTAGAACCAATGACAGAGACTCTAGGAATCACTATTTATACCATAAGGATGGGAATAAATCTACACAAGGATTTTGAAGTTAATACACATAGTTTAGGATCATACATCATAGACCCTGGAAAGAGTGTAATTCAACGATGTTTATATATTTAAATTGTCCAAACCCAAGGTGAATGAGGAAAGGGGTATCTTCACCACATGATGAAATAGTGAATCAATCCATGAATAGATTAAGGACATACTGTAAGATTTTTTAAAATATTTTAGGGTAATGAATCTATGAAATTGGGAGAACATTTTAATGTCATGATGTATAGATGGTAATAGGCGATTGATGCAATAATGGTTATGCGACACAAAATAGGTAATACCCAAAGTGAATGGGAAGACAAAGGATCATGTACTATGAAAGTATCTATTTAAAAAAACACATTTATTAAGGTTGTATGCCTTGTACCATGTTCACAGGTCCAAAGGGTTGATGAATTTGTAGCTAGGACTAGAAACGTGAAGTTTGGGTGTTGCAATGTATCCCATGAGTTTGGGAATCAATCCAAAAATTGTTCTTAAACACATCCTGGTATAATAACGATTCTTGTAGGGGTGATCCTATTTGTCAAGGGTTCTCGAGTCATCAAATGTTTATCATGTGGAATCCCATTTTTGGGATATTGGGTAAGGAATACGGACCATCCCATCAATATTTTCCATGAAAACATGATTTCTTATTGGTTATAATTGATGTTTAAAGTCACTAATTGAGGAATTCATGATTTGTAGATTAAATTATTATAAATAAGACCACAAGGGATAAAATAGTTTAAGCTCATAGTTATCAGACCTATTGTATCCACATTAAGGTCATATCTTATAGACCAAGGTGGAATATCAGAAAATTGGTGTTCATGGTTTGATAAGAGAAACATGATGTGAATGAGGAACAATGAGGCCCATGAAACACCACATATTCAAAGGGAAGAATCATAGATAGGTTAATGTAATGTTTCATGGACCAATGATTATATTTTAATGTCGTAGATTTGGGAACAATGAGGATCTTATTTTATGGTTACAAAGTATGAACTGGTGTGGTAGGTATATAAAATAGATATGTGTAGTTCGGTTTGATGACAAACCAGATGTGAATGATTTCCAAAGAGGCCCAACAACATAAAACACATTCTCAGGGACACATGAATATAGATTAATGTCATGATTCTCACACATGGGACCCTAGTTTAAGATTGTAGAATTTATAAAAGAGCGGGATTGTCTCAAATAGAGGGGATATGTGTGCCAGAAGGAATAACCTAATGTTAATGAGGGTCTAAGTGTCCCATGCTACAAAGAACATTCCCAAGGATACTTTTCAATAGTTTAAATACATGATGATGGGATGTTGGATCTCATTTTATGGACATGTAGTTTAGACCAAGTGCCCATTTTAATGTCTTGTTCTTCAAATTTTGTCTCTTATATTAAGGTCATAATGTTTGGACCTAGGTCGACCCGAATTGATATATGCAATGAAACAAAGTAACAACCCCTACATGAATGATGGGAAAGGAATCCCAACACCACAACACATATTACGAAGAGTTGTTTCACATAATTTCTTTTCCCAAGGCTTGGAAGAAACTCATCACATGAATTACTATTAGAGAAACATAGCGTTGATATGAGGAGTGATGCATTCACCTTCCAATATGATCAATGAGTATGATCCATTGGAATAGAACTTTTGAGTGATATATACCCCATACCACAAAGTCTCTAAATTTGGTGGCACTTTTTTTGTATCATCGTTGTTATGAGAGATAGTACCGAGTCACCCTAGAGTTAGGATCAGAGGTGAACCTTCTTGTTGAACTCTCTTACTATCATGTCTAGATACTGCTCTATATTATGCATGGCCTAAATCATGTTCTCTTTGAGGGATTCCACCATATCTAGATTGAATTCTTCTACTATTTCATATGTCTCTTTGTCATTGAATTCCATTCTAAGTGATGTAAAATGATCCTTGACATAAAGGACTACTTTATCCCCAAGCACTAGGTAGTATGTAATGAAAAAGATGGTATTATATGTCATTGTTTGATAGTTCTACATGGCATTGTAGTGTAGGTATAGACATATTTTCTTGTTCTATCAAACCATTATCTATATAATGTTATATATGGTCTTATTAAACACCTCTATCTGTTCATTTACTAGTGTTTGTTAATGGGAAAGTATGGCTTGACCAGATTTTAATCATTTCATACAATTGATTCATCTTATAAGCCTTTAATTTGGTTCCATTATTAGTGAAATGGAATCAGGAATTCTAATTCAATGAATGATGTGGGAGCCCAAATATTTTGACCCATATCCTTCCTTGAGTTCCTTAATAGGAATTGCTTTAATCCAATTAGAAATGAAACCCATCATGGTCAGAATGAACCTGCACTGGTGATTTATTTCTAGAAAATATGGTTCTACAACACTGATTCCCCATACTAAAAGGGAAGAGAATACATGGAAGTATGAAGGTGATCTGGTGGTGTATGAAAAAGGTTGTAATGGATTTTAGTCCCATGGAAACTCATTCGAAAATTGATGTTATCATGGAGAATGGTGGTCCAGAAACAAAACAATCTCAAATTTTGGTGGGGGGGGGCTTCATGCCTGCCTAATGGGGAATAAGATACCTAACATGAACTTCATTAATAGACTAGGGAATCTCATAACCATGAAATAAATATAGGGTAATTACCTCAAACTCCCATCTATAAAGATTTCATTCAAAATTAGGTCCCCTGTAGAAGGTAAAATTCATTTAATGTTGAAAGATTCATAAATTTTCATATTTATCATATATTAGGGTGACATGATATAGAATATTGATGATTGTAGTTTTCCAATAGGATCTGTCTTCTACTGCAAGGGAACTCAGGGGGTCTAGAATTGGAAGAACCAGTTGGAAGATGGTTCACCTGTTGGATTTAATTTCATCTGAAATTATAGGATCAATTACTATCATATGTGTCATGTGAATGAACTAGTAATCTTGGTTAATCTCTTCAATAGATTCAGCTAGTCTGGCTAGGGGGTCATTTCGACCATTCCATGCCGAATTGATAAGAGTAACTTTTTTATAAGATGGGAACCTGGTCATCAGCAGACGAGTGTGCTTCATAAAGCGAATTAGCTCCATATTAATGATGATGTAGTAAAAATTAATTTGTTCGATGACCATATTAGAGTCTACCATTACATATAGACTGGACAAATAAATCTCAAGATCTATCTTGAGATCATTATTGAGAACCAGATACTATATCTCATTTTTGGTGTAGCCTTCAAATAAAAGGAATGATTTTGGAATGAAAAACTATTTTTAGGTGATGAAGATGATCCCTTGGCCTAACATGTTGATCTTGAAATCATCTAGAATTATATCAGTTGGGCTCTGAGAGTTTCCGTCGACTTGAATATACTATATTGGCATATCCTTATCCATTATAATGATCTACTCAACATAAAAATAAACATCCATTGCTAATTTTTCATGGGCTGCATGTGTTTCCATAAATTCGTCTTACACGTGACACTTGAAATAATTATGTAGAATTAATATTATATTGAACTAATAAAGAAACACCACATATCATTCGGGCCAACCTGTCAATATTGGGAAAATAATGATATAGTGCAATGGATCCACAAAGAACACTAGAAGTATCTCGGGATGCAATAAATAATGCCTCAACGAATGCTGTTAAAAAACTATTACACGAAACATTCTCTTAATGGATGGGTATCTGGCCACCATTTCTAGGATCATGAGACTATGATAGTCAAAATTGTTCCGTCTACCCTTATTATTCTTATGGGAGATAAGGTAATAGATAGATTTGTCCAGGGTGGTCACATGGAGTTCTAGATGATTCTTAGAGATGGGTGGAATTAGAACCAAATTTTTAGATTAAACTAAATGATTTCTTAAAATATTGATCTAACACACTTCATTCCTATATTAGATAGTACCTTTCTTTGTGATCCTAGAAAATTGATTACACATACCGGTCAAATTTGCAATGAATCAGTGTATATAGGCTATGTGGCCTTATAGTAATTAGTGATCGTGAAGGATGTTTAGGGGAGGCATTTCAATGGATGTTTTTATATTCTCTAGTTTGATCTTCATTCCTATATATCTAATAAAAAATATGAAAACTTCGTATAGGTAACCCTAAATGATCACTTTGTGGGGATCATCATCAAATGAGGAGAGTGGAGGAAGCTAAAAACCTTCCCAAGATATCTGAGTGGTCCAAAAACTGGTGGTGTTTTACTACCAATTAAAACATTTAGAATTACACTAGCATCCCTAGGGTTGGGATGAAGATGTGACTCATGGCCCACTGATAAGAGTTTCCTTCCTTGATTAGACTAAATGGAATCATATAATAGTAGAAGGTTCCCAATAGTTCCCTAAAGTAAGTGGAATTATCATCTTTTGTGGCCATCCATATTTGAGTATATTTTCAATATCTCTCCATGAAGGAGTGATCCTAGAACCCTACCATATCATCAATCAAAAAATCTATCATTGGAAGGAGAAATTCATCCTCCGAAAAATGGTGGTTGATGTCACAGATGTTGACACAATCTCTAATTTTTCTATTAATATTCCTAACATGGATGATATTTCCTAGCCACATATGGTACTAGAAATCCATGAAGAATTTGGATTTGATGATTCTTTCAACCCCATCCTCGACCATAGAACAATTTGAGGAGTAAATCTTTCAAGGAGGCTTCTTGAACCCATGATTACTCACATGAAGTCCACAATGGTGAAAGATGACATGAGGGAATAATCCTAATATCTCATCATCAATCTTTTGAAATTCTTCATGATACTGATTCATTAAATCCACAAACTTATATGGATCCTTTGGAGAAATAGATGCATTAATAAGTGATGTCCATGGATCTACGTTAGTGGCAAGGTTCACAAGAACAAACTAATTGATATTAGTGGAGATTGTCACTTTGAGTGAAGGAGAATAATATTTCAAATAACCATCACCATCAGAGGTATAATAATTAGTTGCATCATGTCCATACAAACCAGATGATTCTGGGGTTTCATTGTTTCATACTTAGGAAAACACAGAGTCCTCACTAAGGGACGCCTTATAAACTTAAACCATGGATGTAGAGGTTGTTAAACCAATTCCATTATGCCTTCAACCATGAGGTACATGAATTATGTCAAATAAATGGTGGTGGGTTGGTTTTTGGTGATTTAACCTAGTTTGGTGGAACATGTGATGATGTCTTGAAATTGTGGCCATGGGGTGAAATTTTTAGTACTTCATATGGGTATGTAATTCAAAAGAAACAGAGGACATTCCTTCGTAGGATTAGAATGTAATAATCTAATGTTCATTATATCTTGGAATATCACACCCCTTCAATATGGTAATGAAAAATAAAATTCCTAGGTCTTGGTTCATGGCCTCTAATTGATGAATCGTGATGATAAAAGTATCTCCCACAGCTGCCAATGGAATGGTAATAGTGGTCATGTTCTTGATCTTATTGGTCCAAACGTGCTTCCCCAACATCATGTAATATCCTATAACAAATAATGAGAATAATATGAGGCAACGAGAGATTCATCACATTTAATCACCCTTACTCGGCCATTGATGGAGTACTTAAGGTAGTGGTCACACAATGTGGTGACATATGCTTGCAGATGAAGTTAGGGAACACAACAAAATGTTTTAGGTGTTATCCTATGAGACTATCATGAATTCAGAAATTGACTTCAACTGAATGAACTGGTTCTTCAACTGAATCATTTCATGTGGTCTCTTTTACATCCCTACATATATTTGAATATATAGGTTGTAAGAAGCCATATACGATTCATTATACCCAAACATGAAAAGCATGTGTGTTAGGATACAATTGATCATGGAACCTATGTCATCTAGGCAGTGGTGGATCTCTATGTTGTTAAATTGGGTTGCAATTTACAATGAGATAATTCACCCCTACATAATGGCACCCTCGTATTCTCGAGGGAGTAATATTATGGGTTTCAATTCCTCTGAATCAGACTCCTATTTATTGTAGTTATCAAGAACCACATCATCTATATCAAATTGAAGGGGGATCCTCAAGTATTATTCAAATTCCCCCCACATTTCATCTGATATATGGAGGGACTAGAGGATATATATCCTTTCATGTATTCTATTGAGTTTATTCATCATGTCTTACATCCACACCCTGGAAACATTAAATCTCGTAGAGGAACACACCTTGGAGAGGGAGAATAACAAGTGTTACTGAGTGGATCATTGGGATCAAGATATTGCTGCTAATATCGTACTACTTTTTGGATGAATCACAAATAACCAATATTTTCTAACTATTGGGTGGATGAGTCAAAGATCTATATGGTACCAATAATCATGGTGTTTTCATGGATAATATTATTGGTTGATGACCTCGTCAACTATTTCATTGTATCTGACGGAGGGTCTTAAAATAAATGATCATATTTAGCTCTTCGCATCACCTATTAATTAGATTCAATATCATGTATTGATTAGTTTTTGGAACTAGCCTTAACAGTCTAGAATCTTTCATGTCCATGACGCCCACATCAATGGTGTCAGCCAAAGGCATTCAAAGGGTTTATATGGAATCAATAATCCTCAGGGATTGTGAAGAACTTTATCTACTCAAGGTTGTTTACAACTTCATACTCCTTTTCATCATCAGAGGGGAATTACAATTATGGTAAGGACATAGTGGTGATTCCCAAACCTAGACGCATTGAACCTCTAAGAGTACGAGATAGATTTTCCAGCAAAATGGGACTCTTATTTCCCTTTTCCATTAGATCCAGATTATCTGAGACATAGAAGGTTGTGACATAGATACAGAATTGGTGGACAAGGAGGGAACGTTTACCAAAAGAAGATAGGTCCTACCAAGTAAGGAATAGATGACACCATATTCATGGATTTTCTCTTTGAGGTCCAACTAGTCGTCATACTTATAATTCCTATAGCTGAAATCCTGCTACCATTCACCCGAGACCTCACTATAACTATAGGGCTCAGAAGATATATGCACTACATGTGTCAGGATGTTTTGGAAATTGATAAAACCATTATCTACTTCATCTTGTATCCAATCATTGAAAACAAATCATTATTTGATGGTATCTCCAAGGATCATGTGGTATGGAAATCTTTTAGAGAGATTAGTACAGTATACTTTAGTGCGATTCTTTCACTATATCAATTTCGGAATCCTATATTCCAGGGTAATAAAAAAACCAAGACATATGTATCAATAAATTAATAGGTTAGATTACTCATATATGATAAATAAAATTTAGAATAATTTACATGGTGATGGGATGGATCATGATAGTGGTTAGAGCCATATTTTATACTATCGGAGGCTATTCATGGTGAGGTGTACCCTAATAGTTCCTCATTGTGTGAGGATGAGCATAATGTGGTTGTTTCACTCAGTGAGGGTTTATGCGAATAGGAGATAGCAATTACAATGAATTGGGGGAATCTACCTATAATGTAGAGGAATTTTCCACCATGTAATAACTTTTTATTAGAGATATATGAGGCAGATGTCATACATTCTTAGAATATTTCAAGGATTTCACTTGATTTAAGACTATCCTAGAAAAATAAAAGAACCTACCTAGCATGTTCTGAGTGATGAGGGTAGGGACCGGTCAATTTTATACATTCCCAATACACATCATTAACAGAAACTCTTGATTCAAGAGAATGTTGAGAGAGTATGTGATAATATTCTTCCAAGTGATGGAGTCTAGGATGATCATATCAGGCCATTTCATACAATTTATGATTTCATCAATTCTAGTCTCACGTGTGGTAGAGTCTAATTGGTAGTGTAAATTCCTGTGAAGGTCTCTTAAACTAGTAATGGTCAACCGATGGGAAACTAGAAAAACCAAACAAACTTTGGTACATCAAATATTTAGATGAAGAACCAGATCTAGTTAGCCTCATACTGCTTGGGGGTTCACAAAATGGGCATACACATTGAGATGATGTGTTCAAAATGATGCAGTCAGTCACCCATCTCATTGAATGGGTAAAATCTAGAACTCCCAAAATTTGGGTGTTCTTACATGTCATATACCCATGTTCGGTACGTCTTTCCAACAGGTGTGATCATAAACATTCATTTTTACAGGGCCTCAATGCAATTTGTGAGAATGTTTATCAATTTATTTCCTCATGGGTTCCTTGTCTTGATGAGGACCCCACACCACTAATGCATTGACATGATCATCAACATGGTAGGCATTTTCAATTACTTTTGGAGTGCCATGACCTGGATCCTGAGTAGGATAGTTATGCTTATTTTGTGGGACTAAACGATAATATCTCAAATTATTTCCATATTCCCCAACAACTACTTTGTTCAAATGTGTAGGATTATAGAGACAGGCTAGGGAAAATTGGAGAAATATTACTTACCGTTGACTTGATTGAGTAGAAATGGGGTCATGTTAAGGGCTTCCATAATCTAGGAACCTCTCATCAATGAGATAATAAATTACATTTTTTTATGAATGAATTGGTTAAGTAAGGTGGAAACTATGGGATCATCCTCCGTATTTAGTGTAATCTCCAAAGGATCAGAGGGATTAACATGTTATTAACCCTTGTTGATGTTCCTACGAGAAGGAAATTATAACAACCCTACTTTTTATTACACAATTAAACACAATTTATTACGTAAACATAACTTTATACAACATAGAAGATCAAGAGGTCTAGTGTATTTGGGGATTAGGATCATTACATAACAACATAAAACATGAAATACAACATATTTTTAGAAAAATTCCTTTACATGACCACTACATTCAATCGTACATAGCATTACATGGGATAACATGAGGACATGCATAAGAAAAGTGTGAGCTATAAATCCCAGAAAGGGAATAATCATGGAATAAAATGATGAATAAAATTAATTTTAGACAATAGAAATATCAAAAGAGAACAAGAGAAGCATAAATATAAAGGCATCATAAAGCATGATAACCATAACATGGAAATGTGGCAACAACACATAACGCGGAATTAGCATCAGTTAAGGCTCATTGCACACCGAGCATGAGTAAACCCTCATTGCAAATGATGCATAAGTAAACCCTTGTTGCACTTGAATTATCATAAGTAAACACCAATTTCAGAAATCGTATCATGATACTTTACTTTACCCAATGTATTGGAGCGCTATCAGGGTGCACCCTTCTTAGTCATTTTATTTCACGCATAAGTGCGCCACATGGATCATAAAACATTGAATCATTCAACATAATACTTTCTTCCATGATAAAAAAATGTGGAATAAATACATGAAACTCTTTAAACAATAATTAAATGTGCATAAATTTGAATACCCTTGACAAATAAATGGGCATGGTATTCACTACACAATGACTTTGTGTTGGAAAAGCGTGGTGAAATTTCGGCAGCATAACGGTGTGACATAAGAACTCATAAAAATAGTTTATGAGAGAGAAAGGTATGTCTTATCATATTTACATGACATTAATATTAAGGTTTCATATAGATACATGTCCTAACAAATGTAATGGAATTTAGATTCATGATTCAAAACAATTTTTTGAATGTAAATGAGGAGAGTGAAATTCCATTCAGAATTTCGGCATAGTAACAGGTTTAAATGGGAGGAATTTAATGACAGATAAAGGGGTATCCCATAATTAAAACATAAATAGGGTGGTATGAGATAGTTGAAAAACCATACCCCAACATTTATAATTTAAATTAAAAGGGAATAATAATTTAAAAAATATTAGAAAAAAATTAGAAAGGATGAAAAACCATTACATGGAAGTGTTCTTCCAAAGGCATGAGAGAGGATTGAGAAATGCTTCATGGGAACTTGGGGCACCTTTGGAGGATTATAGAGAGGGGAGGGAAGAGTATAGGCAAACTCTAAATTCTATGAGTGAGGATGAAGTGGGAGCATGGGTGGGTGTATATAGGAAAGGAGAGGGAATTCTTTATTATTTATGTTTAGGACACCTCAGATTAAACTTATCCAACCTACAAACCTTCCCATAGTTATTGACCATGGGTTTTGGAAATGTGAAGTGGAAAAAATGTTTTATAAGTCCAAATTCCTAACTTCTAAGAATAATGGGGTTTCTTATGTGGAGGTTGGTCACACTATCAAGGAAAAAAATTTAAAAATACAAAATGTTTAATAAGACTTGAAGGGTCCACTAATGCTTTGAAAAATAAATCAAACAAACCCAAAATCAAATTATTTAAATGTTAAAAGATATATCATCTGAATATAAAGTTTATAGTATTTTATTACATCACTATTGGTTCATTATGATGTTATAAAACACATTATATATTTAAACGGTATTTAATTTTTTACCCAAAAATTTGACTGTCTCAGAAAATTATGAAATATTCACCATTGGATAATTGCAACGTCCAGATTCCATAAATAATGTTAATTTTATGTAAATAATTTTCCAAACATGTTAATTTTCACTTTTAAAATAAAAACTGACATTTATCCAAAAATCATGGGTTTTGACAAAAATGGCATCCAAACCTTAATAAAAATTACAATTGCAAGCATACAATAATACGATCATTTATATTTAATAAAAATTAATATAATAATAATAATAATATTTTATTAAAATATTATTTAGTTAAAAAATCCATTAATTTATCACAATATATTTCTTAGTTGAACATTAACTAAAGATATTATTTGTTCTTTAAAAACTATTTACAAGGTTACAATAATAATATGAATGTGTATTCATTTTTATATACAAAAATAATGTACATGAACATAGTACAAGGGTCTTGTTAAATAACCCCTTAAAACACCTGCATAACCCCAAAGGATGAGGTGTGTGATGGTGACAGACTCTTGGGGTGCCTTGGATGACATTGCTTGGGTGGTAATCTCTATCAACGTCCACTTCCCTCGTAGGTTGTTCCGCTTAATCTTAATGTGTTCAAGCTCATCATGAGTATGGTCAAGAGAAAAGCCCAATGACACCACCTATTTTCTGAGATCTGACAAATGAGCTTTGTATGGGGCACGTCTACTAGATGAGGTCGTCACTTCCTTTGCCTGAGTAAATTATATTTTTTAAAGCCTTATATTTATTCTAATCATGTGATCACTGTTCAATGGATATATTATCAACGATCAAAATTATTAACATAAAACAAAAGAAGTTGACATTTTATATAAACATTTTATATAAAGATACATTTAATTAGATCAAGATAGATTTCTATTAATGAATTTTTGGGTCGTTAAAATATTCCCCACTTATGAAATTTCACCCTCGAAATCTCCTTTTCCCACACTAAAACAGATGTCGATAAATATGCTTCATCATTTCCTCCGATTCCCACGTCACTTCTTCAAACTTGTGGTTTCGCCACAACACCTTGACGAGGGGCATTGTCTTATTTCGTAGAACATTTTCTCTACGATCTATGGTCTTCACTGGTTGTTCCTTGTAAGAAAGATTGTCATCTAACTATACCACCTCGGGAGAGAGTACATGTGAAGTGTTCGGTATGTACTTTCTTAAGAGGGATACATGAACGATATCATGTACTTTGGCCATGGTAGGTGGAAGTTCTAGTCGATAGGCCACAACCCCGACATGAACAAGAATCTCGAAGGGGCCGACATAACTTCGAAATATCTTCCCTCTCTTTCCAAACCTCACGACCTTCTTCCATAGAGATAATTGAAGAAATACCATTACTCCAACATTAATCTCAAGGTCTCGTCGACGATTATCTGCAAAAATCTTCGGTCGAATTTGGGCTGCCTTGATATGTTACTGAATGGTTTTCACCTTCCCCAACACCTCTTCGACCAATTCTAGTCCAAGCAACTTACGCTCACCAACCTGATCCTAACATGCCAGTGTTCTACACCTTTTCCCATAAATGTATTCATCTAGTTCCATTTGGATGCTCGAGTGGAAACAGTTCTTATAAGAGAACTCAACCAAAGGAAGATGTTGATCTCATCCTCCTTTAATGTCCATTGAGAATTCTCTCAACATTTTCTCAAGTGTCTGGATAGTCCACTCAGGGTGGAAATCAGTTTGAGGATAATAGGCCGTACTAAAGTTCTGTTCAGTATTTAGAGCATGTTGAAGACTCTTCCAAAACATATATGCGAATCAAGGATCTCGATCGGACACAATAGATAGTGGTATTCCATTTAGCCTCACCACTTTCCTGATATATATCAGTACCAGTTGATCCAATGAGAAATCCTACCTAATAGAAATGAAGTGTACAACCTTTGTAAGATGGTCCACAAAAACCTAGATTACATTATTGCCTTTGGATGTCTTTGGAAGTAAGGTGACAAAGTCTGTGGTGACGTTCTCCCATTTCCATTCTGGTATGGGCAATGTTTGCATCATCCCCTTAGACTTATACCTACCTTAATTCACTTGCTGACACACTAGGCACTTTGATGTATATTCTGTGATCTCCTTCTTTATATTATCCCACCAATAATGCTCTCTAAGATCTCGATACATCTTTGTGTTTTCCGGGTGAATATATAAATTTGAACTATGTGCATCATCCAAAAGTTCCTTCTTCATTTCCAAACATGATGGAACACATAGTCTTTTCTCAAATCTCACAATTACTTCTTCCTTAACAATAAACTATGAGGCTTTCCCTTTTTAGATAGCTTCCACTTTTTTCGTAATTCCCACATCATCTTTTTGAGTATCTTTTAACCTTTATAAAAGTAATGGTTGAGCAATAATTTGTGTAAGGATTGATGATGTTATATTCATTATGATTCACATGTCAATTTTCATCAAATCTAGGAAGATTGGATCCTTTTTAATTCCCATAATTGATAGAATCGATGGGTCTTTTCTACTAAGGGAATCTTCCACCTTGTTCGCTTTCCCAGGGTGGTAATGGATTGAGCAGTCATAGTCTTTGATCAGCTCTAACCATCATCATTGGCGCATCTTAAACGCTTTCATTGTGAATATATACATGAGGTTTTTTGGTCTGTATATATTTCACACTCTCCCCAAAGAGATAACGCCACCAAATTTTCAAAGAGAAGATCACTATATCCAACTTGAGGTCATGTGTTGGATAGTTTTGTTCATGAAATTTCAATTTCCTTGAAGCATAGGCAAAGACTTTGTCATTTTTCATCAACACACATCCTAGTCCCTTCTTCTAAGCATCACTGAATATCACAAAACGTTCTCCACTTGTTGGTAAAATGAGCACGAGCATAATGATAAGCCTCCTTTTCAACTCTTTGAATATATATTCGCATTCATCACTCAAAGAAAACATTACTCCATTCCGAGTTATCTTGGTAGGAGAGTTGGTAAATAGTGAGAAATTTCTCAAAAACCGTCGATAATATCCAGTTAACCCCAATAATCTACGGATATCTGTTTCCGATGTTGGCCTCACCCATCCCTCAATTGCATCTTTTTTGGAGGGATCCATAGATATCCCATTGAATGTGATGATATGGCCCAAGAATGGAACCTCCTTCAACCAGAACTCAAACTTGTTGTACTTTTCATAGAGGTTCTACTTTCATAAGGTCTCTAGTATAGTTCTTAGATGCTAATCAAGATCCCCCTTGGTTTTTTATTATATCAGAATATCATCTATAAAGACAACCAGAAATTTGTCGAGGTAATCTCTAAAGACTATATTCATGACATCCATGAAGATTTCTGAAGCATTAGTGAGTCTGAAATGAATTACTATGAATTCATAGTGCTTATATCTTGTACCAAAATTAGCCTTGGGGATATATTCCTTCTTCACCCTTCCTTGAAAATATCCCGGCTGAAAATACACCTTGGTGATGTATTGTTCTCCACACAACTGATCAAAAAAGTCATCAATTCGTGGGAGAGGATCATTTTTCTTTATCGTTATTTTTTTGAGCTCATGATAATCGATGCAAAGGCACATTTACCCATCCTTTTTCTTGATGAAGAGGACTGGTGCACCCCATGGTGTAGCACTTGGGTGTATAAACACTTTATCCAGATTCTCAAGTAGTTGTTTCTTCATCACCTCAAGCTCCACAACATCCATTCTTTATGGAGTCTTGGATATTGGGAATGCCACAGGTAAATGATCAATTGAGAAATCAACATGTCTTCTACGAGGAAGACTAGGAAATTTCGTCAAGAAACACTAAAGTGAATTCCCTCGCAATAGGCATGTCTTCTCGGATTGTTGTCTCCTTAGAATCAATCATCTGAGTGAGATACGCGTGCTCATAGGGAATTAATATCCACCATTGAGATGATGGAGTTAATGAAGATTCGTCTTTCTCCTTGCACTTGTAAAGAATTAGGGGGCCGATTCTCTACATGGAGAGTGATTTCCCTCAAACGAAAATTTATGTTGGCTCTATAAAAGGAATATTAATCCATGCCAAGAATTGCATCAAATTACACCAGAGGGAGTATGAATAGGTTCGATGGAATGTTCAATCACCAAATTATGACAGGGGAGGTGTTATATTCATGGGATGCAATGATTTCCCCATTTTTCATACTCACCAACATCTTCACTTCCATGGTTTTTGGTGGTGTTGGGATTGTTCTACTAAAATTTTGAGATAAAAAAATGCGTAGAACCTGAATCGAAAAGTACGTTCACTGTTCTTGAAATAATAACTAGTGTACCTGTCACCACTTCATTGTCGAGGTTCACTTCTATAGTAGTGATGGAAAAAAGCTCACCCTTGCTACCTTGGAGGTTGTTGGTTGCCTCCGAAAACCCCTGTCTTAAGGAACTGATTTGCAAAATTCCATGGTTATTTGCAGTTGTAGCAATGAACAACACGTTGAGGTTCGTACAGAGTGTTCCTCTCCTTTGTTGTAGCCATAGGTTTTTCTGGTCGGTAGTTAACAGCTTGGTTCCCTTCTCTTCCACACATAAAGCATTTCCTCATACCATTCTTTCAATTTGGACGGTGCTTCTTTCTGCAACTTTGGTAAGTGGGGTGCTTGATCTTCATAGCACCGTTGGATTTATCCATCTGGCAGCCATCATTGAAGTCCACCTTATGATTATTATCCCTAAGATTCTCCAATCTCAATTTGGACCTTGAAGGTACATCAGACAATTTCTTCACAGTTGTCGAAGTCATTGATCACTAGTGCTTTCCGCAGGCTAGGTTTCTTCCCACCAAAGAAGTGGTCAAACATGGATTCTGGGGTAACAAAAAAGTTGGAAGCGTATCGTGCATGCCTTGTGATGTTTTCCTCGTATGATCCAATAGATTTTTCAACTTTTTTCTTGATGGAAAAGAATTCCCTTTCCATCTTAAGCTGGTGGGTGCACGGAAAATATTTATCGAAAAACGTCTTCTATAAATCCTTCCATTGCAACTCCTAGATTTCCTCCTCAGGCTTCATATTTCTGTTCAATGTCCACCATTGATCAGCTTCACCCTCCATACGATAATCACACTGGAGAACCTTCTCTTGTTTAGAACATTTAAGGATAGAGAGGATATTTTCAATGGAGTTGATCCATTTTTCATCGATTGATGGATCAAAAGATCCATTAAAAGTAGGAGAACATTGTCTCATGAAGCTCTTGGTAGAGATGTTTTCTTTCTTAGCGGGGGTTGAGCATTTCTCTTGACACATGTTTCTATTCAAAGCATGAGTTAGCTGAGAGAAAAGTGTGACAATGTTTTTGATTCCTACTCATATTGGATTGGGCATCTCATTAGTACAGTCATCACATTGATCTTGACATCAGTTGTTAGCCCGAGTCCTCCTATTACCTGCCATTGGCTGGAATAAAAGGAAATTCAGGGGTAGAACATAAAGGGTAATCCAAGGACAAAACTGATGACTTATAAACAAATTTTATTTCCTTAACATATGAATCTATTGGCTTCAATCTATATTGTCCATGATCTACTTTCTAACATATATTCTTAGGGAATTTTTTTCCCTTAATAATGGTTCATAATATTCTTGTGAATTTACCAAACCATATCCCTCAGGAGTGTCATAACGAAGAGAGCATCAAGGCCAATTGTTATGCACCAGTTCCTATTTTACTATAACTCAAATTTGTGTTTTCGTGTTTTACCCCTATGATACATCTGTGCCAGAGATGCCTCTACCTGCTCGTATCCAGATAGGTATGTATTTTCTTGATAAACCACTTATTCAATACTCACAAAAACATAGGGATGTATTTATTTTACTTAGTCTTTTCTCTAAGTATTAACTTGGGGTTTCTAATCCTAATCCCAAAAATTTAAAAACCTATCCTTTGATACCAACTATGACAACCCTGCTTTTTATTTCACAATTAAACATAATTTATTAATTAAAATTCACTTGATACACCATAGAATATTGAGTGGTCCATTGTCTTTAGGGCTTAGGATAATTACATAACAACTTAAAACATTAAATATAAAATATTTATTGAAAACTTCCTTTACATGACCACTACATTCCCTCGTACTTAGCATTGCATGGGATAACATGATGACATGCATAAGTAAAGGGTGAGCTATAAAGCACAATAAGGGAATAATCAAGGAATAAAATGAGGAAAAAATACATGTTACATGATAGGAATATCAATAGAGCACAATAGAAGCATAAACATAAAGGCATGATAAAGCATGATAATCATAACATGGAAATGTGGCAACAGCACTAAACATGGAATTAGAATGAGCTAAGGCTCATTGCACATGGAGAATGAGTAAACCTTCATTGCACATGAAGCACGAGTAAAACCTATTTTCACTTGAATTAGCATGATTAAACACCCATTTCACATGAAATATCATGATACTATACTTTACCCAATGCATTGAAGCATTATCAGGGCGCACCCTTCGTAAAAATTTAATTTCATTAATAAGTGTGCCACATGGATCATAAAACATTGAATCATTCAACACAATAATTTATTCAAAAATAAATGAATGTGGAATACATACATGAAAATATTTAAACAATAAGTTAATTTTCAAAAAGGTGAATACCATTGATATAGAAATGGGCATGGTATTCACTACACAGTGACTTTGGCTTGGAAAAGCACGGTTCCAATTCAGCAGCATAATGGCGGGACATAGGAACTGATAAAAATGGTTGATGAGAGTGAAAGGGGTGTATTATCATATTTACATGGCATGGATAGTAAGTGGGTAATATAGATACATGTTCCAAAAAATTTAATGGAATTTAGATTCATGATACAAAAGAATTACTTGAATGTAAATGAGGAGATTGAAATTCCTTTCAGAATTTTGGCATAGTAATGGGTGTACATGGGAGGCTTTTAATGAGAGATAAAGGGGTATCCAATCATTAAAATATAAATAGGGTAGTATGGGGAGGGGAGAAACCATACCCCAACATTTATAATTGAAATTAAAAGGGCATAAAATTTAATTAATATTGTAAAAAATTGAGAAAGGATGAAAAACCCTTACTTGGATGTGTGATTCCAAAGGCATGAGAGAGGCTTCATGGGAGCTTGGGGCACCTTGGGAGGATTCTAGTGAGAGGAGGGAAGAGTTTGGACGAACTCCAAAGTCTTTGGGTGAGGAGGAAGCAGGATCTTGGGTGGGATTGTATAAAAAAGGTGAAGGAATTCAATATTATTTAGGTTTGGGACACCTCACATTAAACTAATCCAAACCACAAACCGGCCCGTAGTTTTTGCCCAAGGTTTTTTAAAAGGGAAGTGGGAAACAATATTTTATAAGTACAAAGTCCTAAATTCTCAAAATAGTGGGGTTGCTTATGTGGAGGTGAGTCACACTACTAAGGAAAACAATATAAAAAGACAAAATGTTTAATAAGTCTTGCAGGGTCCACTAAATCATTGTAAAATAAATCAAACAAATGAAAAATCACATTATATTAATGGTAAAACATATATTGTCCGAACATCATGTTTATAGTATTTTATTACATCACTATTGGGTCATTATTATGTCATAAAACATGTTATACATTTAAACGGTATATAATTTTTTACCCAAACATTTGACTGTCTCAGAAAATTATGAAAAATTCACCATTGTATAATTTCGACATCCTGATTCCACAAATAATATTAGTTTATCTAAATAATTTTCTAAACATGTTAATTTTCACTTTTAAAATAAAAATAGACATTTATCGAAAATTCATGGGTTCTGACAAAAATAGATTTCAAACATTAATAAAAATTACATTTCCGTTCATAAAATTATATGATAATTTATATTTAATAAATATTAATTTAATGATAATGATATTATTTTATTAAAATTTTATTTAATTAAAAAATCCATTAATTTATCAAAATATATTTTTTAGTCGAACAGTATCTAAAAATACTATTTGAGCATTAAAACCAATTTACAAGATAACAATAATAAAATGAAAGTATATTCATTATTATATAAAAAATAATGTATAGAACCATAGTACTAGGGTATCGGTAAATAACCCCTTAAAACACCCACATAAGACTGAATGGTGTGGTGTGCGATGGTGATAGACTCTTGGGGTGGCTGGGATGACATTGCTCGGGTGGTTATCTCTATCAACTTCCACCTCTCCTATAGGCAGTTCCGCTCAAGTTTAACATGTTCAATCACGGTTAGAGCTTGTTCAAGAGTGAATCCCAATGATTCAACCTCCATTATAAGCTCTGAATAATGGGATTCGTATGGGACATGTCTACTAGACGAGGCCATCGTCTCCTTTTTCTGAGTAAATTGGACTTGTTAAAGATGAATATTTATACTAATGAGGTGATAACTGTTCAATGAATATATAAGCAACGATCACAATTCTTAATATAAAACCAAAGAAGTTGAAATTTTATATAAACATTTTACATAAAGAGACATTTAATTAGATCAAGAGGGATTTTACTTAATGAAAGTTTGGGTCGTTACAACAATGATGCAAAATCATACCCATGGTCATGTGTCTTCATTATATGGTGGGTATGAACACTGGTTTGAGTGTCTTCAATGTGCTATTAAATCCATGTACCTGTTCTCCTTACCTTGGAAAGCACGGGAAAAACCATGTTCAATTTGACAATACCTGGAGCATAATATTATTCATTGATTGGTGCGTCAAGATGGCGCATGATAGGGATGATGTGAAGATTACCATGTTTTACCCATTAAAAAATATATACATGTTGAGACCCATCATCCATGATCATTTGGAGAACTATGATAATCTTAGTACAACATTTTAGGATAGTTTGGTGGTAGCTGGGAGATACAGGGTGCTGAATTGATGGGATCATAGACAAATCAAAAATTACAAACTATTGATCAATGTCATAAAAGTGATCTTGAATTCATTGGTAAATAAATTAATGATCATATAGGAATTTATTCATTGACCATAGAGTATGGAAGAAAAAACTATCTTAGCCCTCAGTGAGAGATTCTAGAATTCATAATTTGGGAGTCTCATTTGGCCAAAACATTATGGAAATCAGATCAGCAACCAAAGTATCTCAAAATATTTACTTTTTATAGGTAAGTATGTGCTCTTGATTATCAAAAACAATGATTGGACCTCTCCTGCAGATAGTCAGTGGCATCGATGCATATCGTTTTGTTGGAGGGTTGGCTGTAGATGATCTGTTGCACAAGGCATTTTTTCACTACTCACAGGGTCATCCCTTAGGGCGGTACCTACCATATTATCACATCCTTGTAGGAATGGGTGTTCACCAATGTCTCTTGATGGATGGATGAAGATCTCATGAGTGTCTCATTATATTTCTCACCATTTGAAGGAGTCAACCCAGACCAGAACAACTCACCATGATCATTGGATGTGGTATGGAGGAAGACTGTCAATGATGAAGATGGATACATCATGAGGGCCTAGAAGGGAGCCTGCAATTCCTCAAAAAACATGTATTTGAAAATATATCTATGGATTTTATGGATTTATCTATTCGGGATTGAAAAAATAACCATTCAGGATCCTTCTGTAGGATCTAAGAGATGGAGTAGAGATTCGACTATTGATTCATCTATGTCCTTTGAGTCAGATAGGTTGGTGACGTAATCAAGGAATTAAGGTTTACCTTGATTTTTCTGGTGGCAGGATGTTTTTTCACTTCTACCCTATAGAAGTTCATTATGGAAAGATATCACATTGTAATTTAGAGTAACTTCATGCTAGTTGGCTGTAATGAGGGGAGGACCTCTGATTTTTTAAGTTGAGTTATAGGGAGGACCTTCATAATTATTGTCATAGGAACTGGGAGTACCTCCATGATGACTTGTGAAATGGTGTGGAGGTCCACCGTGATGGCTATCAAAGAACTGGAGAGGACCTCTACTCTGGTCATTAGGAATATGGGGAATACCCCCATGCTAAGAGTCTAGGGTACGAGGAGGACCTCTGTATTGATTATTGATGAAGAGGGGACGAACTCCGTCTTGGTTGGGGAACATGGGAAGGCTCTACATGTTAATTGATTGTAATGGAACTGAAAGAACCCACATATAAGTGGGTAGAAGAATTAAGGGGACCATCATTCTGACATAAAAAGAAGCATGGAGGACATCAAATTGTGCTATGAATGACACGTGGGGGACCTTCATGATAGTTTAAAAGGACATGGGGGGGACCTATATGTTGAAGAGTAGGAATGCAAAGAAGACCTCCATACTAGTTTCTGATCATATGAAGTGGACCACCTCATTCATTGATGGGAGTATAGAGAGGTACCCCATGTTTTTTGTTGGAGGAGTGTGGAGGGCCTCCAATCTAATTAGATGTTACACAAGGAGGACCTCTATGTTGTATATTAGTGATAACATGAGGATGAATTCCATATTGTTTGCTGATGAAGAGATGAATAACTAATCTTTGATCTTTTCTAGAGTGGATAAGACCTCTTCTTGAGCTAGGAATTTCATGAGTAGGACCATCATGCATATATTTTGGAGTGGGGGGTACTCTTCTTGTGTTGGTGACTATGAGGGGAGGAAATACACACATGAAGTCCTCATCATGATATGGAACATAATGGTTTTAGAAGGAACCAGTGATTGATAGTTTCATTCCATAATCCCAATGGGGCGGTTGAGGTCTCTATCCTAAATAAGGTAAAAACTAGTCCTATTTTTATTCGGGGAAGGGATCTAGAATAATGTGTCAATGGTTGATGGGGATACTAGATCCATGGATGATTATTCACCTTGTCTGGAATTCTCTTAGGCCTTCCCCCAACATTAGCATCAGGTTGGTCAAACTAGGGCTAGCAGATCCAGGGTAACATCCACATATTCCAATGCCCTAGGGACTACTCATTTCTATAACTGATGGTTCCTATTGGGATACCTTTTCGGTGGCTCCCAACTAATGGTCATGGCTGGGGTAACTCGAGCATCACCCACCATTTATGATTAGGGGATCGAGTCATATGATTAATCTTATGAGACGCTCATAAAATGATTTTATATTAGAACTTGGAGTGGTTTATCCCTTTGAATCCCCTGGGGGATGCGGTTTTAGTGAGGTTCTAAAGCCTACAGATCCTAGAAAGCCAAGTCCTTTGTGGTGATAACCCCCTCCAACACATACTAGAAAATAAAGGCATCAATCACCCTCATTTAAATAATTGTAAAGGGTGAGAGAGGTCATGGGTTCCTAGAAGATAATTTCACATTGTATTTTGTTGTCGGAGAATGGTCATGTTGGTTTTTTTGCATCTACATTACTCCATACCCTGCACCCATCAGCATTGGGCAGTTTATTTATTGTGGATGAGGTCTTACATGGTAGGTGGATTCAGTTATCAGTGCTTATATAAAGAAATAAATATCCAATTACCCATCATCATCCAATATTATAATGATTTAAGGTATATACACTAATAATTTCATAGTTTTAGGATGAAAAACTACTAACTAACCCAGTTTATGGTGTCTTCCATGTGGGGAAAACCTTTTTCATAGTGGGACCTAGTGTCGGAAATTTGAAGCTGGTGACATCATAATCTACCGATGTCTCAAATTCTACTAGCCCTTATTTTTAGGATTGTAGTTTCATTTCTTTTTCTCAATTTTTTGACACTTTCTTCGGGGTACGACCCTATTTCCACACGTGGTCAATGCGCACACCCACATCTTTGAATCCTGACATTCCAACTTTCCCAAGGTGGCTAACTTTCATAACAATGTGTTGTTATATCCAATTCATGATTGAAATGGGATGATGAGATATTGGTTCCCCATCCATTGATTCCTCCATGGAACTAATCTCCTACTCTGGGTCTCCCTCATAGTGTTAAGTCATGTTCAGGGAACTCATTCCTAGTGAATTTTCGTTCAAGATTCTATTTAAGTACACTACTTATGTGTGGTAATTGTGATTATTTCTCAAAAGGGAATCAATCTATAGTAGTAAGAGTAGTCACATTTCACATCATAGTTCAATTTTTGACCCTTTTCCCATTATTTTCATGTATTCTTTTTATTGGGATGGTATATAATGGAGTCATATTAGTCATGGAACCCAATTCATCTTGTGTAAATCAAGAGGTTGAAATGCCAAGTGTATATATCATCCATTTCATTAACTATAGGAATTCCATATTTTACAGGGGTAGTAGACTATTGGGGTGTACATATTCCAAGGGTCTCACCTCTAGAATCCCATAGTCACAAAATATGGTATTTTAATGGGATTTGTCTTAAGTTCAACATCCTAGTAAGATGGATTAATAATATATAGTTGAGATATATATTAGGGAAAGAGTTTAATGTATTTTGGAGAAAGAGCTGGTTGATCAGTACACTCCATGTAGGTGGATAAAATGGGTTGTCCTTAGGTGGAATGGTGTCAGACTGAGAGGTTTTATCGATGGATAGATCATAACACCCCACTGAGGCAGATCCATAAGGTGTTCCCCATAAATAAAAGAATTCACACAATGAAGGTTTATCAGAACATGTCTTGAGGTGGAATAAGAAGTTATATCCCTACTAATGTCACCAATATTTATCATTATTTGGGTTTGAACCTCATGGAGGAATTCAACATACCATGTTTAGAAGATAGGGTTCAAAACCCTTGTAGATTTATGTTGTAGTTTAGGGTCGTGTGATAGGACCTCTCCATGTAGTTTAACATCATGCACTAAGGATGCTTGTGTTGTGAAAATATACTTGACAAGGTATCGAGTTGTTCTTACCCATGAAATATTCCCTTCTCAATACTATTTTTCTAGGTTGGATTTAGTGTGGGGATTGGAGGATTTTTGTTCTCCAATGTAAGGGGTGTGATCTTACTGGGGATGTGGCTTGAAGATCCCCATGATGAATATGGATGTTGATTTTGGAAATATAGGAGGAATATTATGTATCCAAGTGAGATGGTATTCAAATCCAACATACTTTATATGGATAGGGATTACACACAACTAGAAGGCATATTTGGTTGGGATGGTTGGTGTCTTTACATATGGATGAGACCCATGAAGTGAATATGGTTGGTGCTTATACCATGTAGGAGACCAATATAGTGAATATGTTTTGGGATTATAGCAAGATGGATTATAATTTGGAGGTTGGGATTATGTGGATGTCACGATCACCAATACCCTTTGTTCCCGTGTGAGTCATGCTCATTGTGAGAAACACGTGGAAGTAGTAGATCTGATGATCAAAAAATGCACTTTTTTGTACTGGGGGACAGTTTCAAGATCCCAATGGGAAAGGGAGATAGATTAGTATATTCTAGTATCCTCATTTATTTTTTTCTAGTATTCTCACGTCTGATGATCTATCCAGCTAAGACCTAGGAAGGAGAAGACGAACAAGATTGTTTCCTCCAGTGGGAATGACTAAGGTTTCCTTCTCGAGGAATACTCATAGGATCTTATACAATGCCACTCATATTTTGAACTGCATATGCTTATCTCATAAGGAAAAACCTATAGTTTTAGATCATGTGTTGTGGATGTTGTTGTGTGGTTTAATGTCATCTGAATATGATGTGGGACTATGAAATTTTACATCATGCATCTCAGATGTGGGTGGATTCAATCCTCACCCCCTTTCACTTACATGACAATATTTCTTGTGCCTTTGTGAAGGGGATGGATTTAAAAATACTAATTTGTAATAGCACGAGGAGAGTCTAGTAACAAGGTTTGTGTTATGATCCTTATGATAAGATGAAATTGGGGTTTCAGTAAGTATTCTGAGAGGAAAATGTACTTGGTATGCTTAATCCACTAAAATAGTGTGCTGTAAAGACACATCAGTTGGTGGAATATGTCACATGGGAAATTGAACTAGAGCTGGATGGGCCTTGATTGGTTGTGGGGGCATCGGGAACTCAACCTTTGTGAAGTGGTGTCAATAGAAGGGAGGCGACAAGGAGATTAACATGAGTGGTATTTTATAAAGAATGAGGTCTCTCATAGAGGTGATTCATGATGCATTGGTTATTTTTTGGAGGTTAGGGGATTTTAGATGGATAATGCTTCAGGAAATAGGTTGACCCTACCTCAAGAAGAATTTCTAGCTTGGGAAAGGACTTATTTTCAAAGGATGAATGATTTATGAAGCCTCATGTACTCCATAGGGTGTTATTCCTTTATGAAGGGTGTATGCCTTCATGAAAGGAATCGTCATATATTGTGGAAGCAATTAATAACATAAGATAAAGGGTTTCATGATGTCTAGATACCTTGGGTGATCCATTTTGATTTGGTTCATGATAATGAGGAGGATCATGAACTGGGAGCAATTTAGAAACTGAATGGTTATGGTATCCATCCTTAAATGTCGGACTGAGGGGGGTATTTATTGGAAAAGGATATCAAGATTCTTGGAAACATTTTCTGTATAATTTGTGGAATTCATTAATGGATGTGACTTTATCGTACTCACGAGGATACACTAAAGGATGTATGGGATCATGAAGTGCCCAATGACTCTGAAACTCATTGCACGGAAGTTTACTATCAAACCATCATGTCTTCCTGAGGGAAACACATGGACTTGGAACATTAAAAGCATCATATATTCATGAAGGATATTAGCATCATAAAGCATTATCCTCATGGGGATCTTGGGCCATTTGAAGTTAGATTTTTCTCTAAATCAACCTTGGATTCCTTGACTATTCACAAGACACCTATATTTGGGCATCAACATTCACGGAGACTAACTTATATAGTGTATAATTAAGATTATTCTATTGTAATATTGTGTCAACAAGAACAAAAATAAATACTAAATTTCTATTTCCATATCATATACATAGTGATTTATACATGATATATCGTATCATAAATAGTGTTGATAATTGCGTGTTTACTATTTAAACTGTAATTTCCATATAATATTTATTATTTCAAATGTTTGTATTAGTTCATATGATATATATGATAACCTAGATATACTGTGAAATTAATCCTAAGCATATTCCTAATTTTCATGATACATAATAATAACTAGTCAAATATGATTTCTAACTATCAGTTTTTGTGGGCTCAAAAGCATCGAAACATGTTCTCATGATGTTCCCACTTGGAATCCTTAAGTACATGATAACATGAGGATTGACCCACCAATAATAACACCACATGATTCAGCTATAATTTTTGGTTTCTATTTGGTAACACATTTAATGGTCCCTCAACATGATATTATTATCAATGTACACTATTTAATCATGTACTTTGATGTAAGGAAAAATCTATGCAACTAATTTGTGACAAGGTTGAATGATTTGGGTGTGCCAATGGTGGAATGAAATTAACTGAATAATCAAGATTGAATTTTTTTAATATAAATTAATGTGATGTATTTTTCCAAGTTCATTTAAATGTTAGTACCTTCATGAAATCCATGTTTATGGTAGAAGTTTTGTTTGTCCAATTATGTCAATAGACAATAAAGAATGAAAATATGATGAAATGAAGTGTGTGTATTGATTTATGACATATCTTGAGAGAAACATATTATTTAATGGCTTTTTTGGTCATTGGAAAGGTTTCTATTTCTATGGATCTTCCTTATCTCTTTAGCGGACATTATTGATTCCTAGAATTAACTCGTGGTCAATGAATAATTTTCATAGCTATCAATACAATGGTCTTCATGGTCACATCGTTAGCGTACATAAAAGAAATCCCTATTTTGATGAATAATATTATATGACTTAGTGGTCCCCACCATGGTGCTTGATATATGTCAAAAAATATATGCTCTTCATTGAATAAATTTATTCATCTTATTTGAGTTTAGAATAATTAGTATGGAATATTTTTATTAAATGTATTGTCAAATATAAATGTAAATACATGGAAAATATTATATAAACCAACAAAATTTTAATATCAAAGGTTCATTTAATATTTGTCAGAATTTTTAGTCAAGTTAATGTATATATAAATCACATAAAATATTTATTATATTATCGGTATGTGATAAATATATAAATGGAATTTATGACCAAGATAATTGGTCCTAACATGAAGTTTGTGGTTTATTTAGTAGGTAATGAATATCTTGAGGTTGAGGATCCATTTATAGGTATTCTACACTAGTTAATATATATAAGGGGATACTCTCATTAGAGGAACTATTAAACCTTCAAATTTGAGAGCCACTCTCTCATATTTCAAACATCATAGAGAGAGAAACTCAAAATGAAATCATGGAATTGAAGATTATCATCATATATTGATTGGTCGATCTAGTGATTATCATCGAGCATCAAATAAAGTGTTGAATATTAATTCTACCACCTTAATTTTTTTGATTGATTCTCTTAAAAACATTAGAAGTGTGTATAAATGATCTAAAAGAATCAGAATTTAGTTCCATCTTCCAATAGCTATGGACGATGAATAGTCGAGGAATATGTCTTCAACTGATCATGGAAATTTCTTTAGCTTAATTTTGTGTATAAATTTTATTTATACAATATCATTTATTTATAATTAGATAGTATTTTTTTCAAAGATGGTGATACTACGTTCATCAAATATTTATAACATTAAATTCCCAATTTTTTAGGGATTTATTGCATGCTTAGAAAAAAAATGGTATCAGATAGATCAAATGAAATTTTAGTAAAATAAAAATTAAATTACTATTATATTCGTGTTATTGGAATTTCTAAAATCCCAATTCCATAGTGGGAGATTCAATCTAGAATCAAAATTTCAATTCATGATCATCTAAATTCTTAAATTATATTGAGGTGTTATTTTGTTTTAAAATTTTAAAATAAAAATTATATATAAGTTTTCATTTTATAGACAATAAATCATTGGTGGAAATTTCTAGTGAACCATAATATACTGGCCTCAGATTTGGTCGCTGAAATAGTATTTTTTTTGTAGTGCAATTATTTTCCACCAATTAATTAATATAATAGTTAAGAGAATAGGTACCCTAAAAGAGTTGGATTTAGATAATTGAGCAGAGAGAAATGTATGCTCTATATGATTATATGGCAATGCGGTAGACAGATGGGTTTCTAATAGAAAAAGAAAAAAAAGGCCTATGTGTTTTGGCTTTTGGAAAAAATGAAACCAAAAATTAAAATATATAACATACTATGGGGATTACATATGGAAGGGGAACAACTGGTCAATGTTTTAAATAATAATATAATAATAAAATATAATTGAATAAATCAAAAATGTGGGTATGTCTGTAGGAAATTAAAAAAATAAAAGGGATAAATTTTCATCGTTATTCCATTAGGTATCCCTCCTCTATAACATTCATTGTTGGACAGATATACATCCATCAGTAGACCACACTCCTCTCAAGGTTATGGACAAACGCCTATGACCACAAAATCACATCATCTGGCCTCATAACCATAGATCTACTTTTCAAATGCATGAACCTCATTATAAGGACACTAACATGGATACCCCATCCTGTCTGCATGAGCACACCACGTTGAATGATCCCAATCACGAGCCAACCAGAACCAACTAGGCTTCCCCTTCCTTCACACCCACCAATTTTTCCACATTCTACAGACAGTTGTCATAACTCCCTTACCTGGATCTGATGAGGGTGAGACCACCTAGACAACACATAGCCATGCAAGGTCTTCCTTACCTAGAATGTGAATGAGAAGTCTAACCATACCCAAAATGGACTGGTGTGGGTCATGGCCAATCTTAAATAGTCCATGGAATGTTCTTTCTTACAAGCCTCAGCCCCATCTAGTACTAAAAATCTAGAATCCCCATTTAAGGGATTTCAAGGGCCCAAGGAAAAGATTATTATGTATACATATATCAAAGGTCATGTATAATTTTTTTATATGAATGAAATTATAATTGAATGAATGAATTTTTGTTTTTATAATGACAAGAAACGTTTTTCATTCAATTTAGAGCCTCAAGTGTAGTATTTCATATGTATTATGGATTACAAAAATATCATTACATGTATGATAATATTATTTTAATTATGAAAAGGTGATTGTATGATGCACACTTCTCTGATATGAGGAGGAATTCTAGATGAGATTTAAATACATTGGACTAGGCCATGAAATGTGATAAGAGTCAGTGTTGAATTTGGTATTTTAACCACATAGTCACAATTGATCCACTGAAAATTAATTTTTCCACCGTTATCAAATGATAAATATAATTTGTGTTGTTTATTTAATTTATGAATCAGTTATTTTTTTTTAATTTTTATATTTTAACAAACACATTTAATATTATAAATATAATAAATAGATTAAATCACTTTAATACAAGTATAATTTTTTTCTATTTACTAAAAATTAGTTGTTAGTGTGGTCAAATAATACATACGTACCAGAGAGAAAATGAGTGCATTCTTCCATATACATGAATAAAAACTCAAAAACATTAGGTCATAAAATCTTCTATTAATTGAATTTGAACAATGCTGAGTGAATGGGGTTCTCTTCAGCCCTTGTATAGGGTTCTTCCTATTACTAGGGAGTTTATGTTAAATTAATCGGTAAAATAAAGTAAATATTATAGAAATGATGTATCAGATTCTATTTCTTTTCATCTTAAGTGTAAATACATTGTATAAATAATGTTTATAATTTTTAGAAGTTGAGATATCACGCAACAGTTCAAGGATCCAATAATCAACGTGGTTGGGCAGTTTAATGCTTACATTGAAACTCTTCAGGTAGTGGAGTTTTCATATCTAAGACAATGAGAAGAGTATTTACATATCCTTTCTACTATCATAATATACTGACATAGTTTTCTGAATCTAGTTGTGAGGATTGTTAGGGTTTGATAAGATTGTGCGATAAATTTCAATATTTTATTTGTGATATCTAATCGGTAATATTTATTAATGGAATAATCTTATATGTATTATTTTTTAGAACAACATAAAACTATTCCAAAATACACATTGTTTAATGTTGGGAAGAAAACACATCCCATCGAAAAAACAAGTTAATGTACTTGGTCAATGTACTATTATATATGGAATTCAACATTCTAGAGTCCAATTACATATTGAGACACCTTAGGAAGTGAGGGTGATAAAAAAAATTACATGAGACTCATGCATGCAAATTTTTATTCGTACATCATAATGAAATCATTATTGTCGATGATATATGGAAAAAATATCATAACAAGGATTTTTCAGATGTCATATCGTCACCAAGAGACTTATGTGGAGAAATTAGAGTGAGATGTGACTGGGGTTATGATTACCCAGATTACATGTAAATAGAAAGATGTATCATGATATTTCAATACATGCATTTCCAATATATCTATCACTCACATAAATTAGTTTCATTTAAGAATAAAAAAGGGATATATATTGAGAACCCTTCATTACCATTTTGGTAATTCTCTCTATGCAAATAATATCCTAATAAATAATTAATCTTTAGAACTCACAGTGATGAGATTGATAAAATTGATGAAAAGGCCTATAGACAGCAGGTGCGGCCCCCCATATGGGGGCCGCGGGTTCTCTACGCGGGGGGCATCCCCCCCCCCCTCTTCGCTACGCCGTAACGCCTGAGCCGCCTGGTCTCCTGGCCACCTGGACAGCACCGGCACGCCGGGCCGAGCCACCTGGGCCGCGCCCCGGTTCGGGCTGACCCAGGGGGTACCGGGCCGGGTCGGACCGGGCCCAAACCCCCTATTACCAGACCTCTCAGGGTCATTTTCCCATAACTTAGGCCACAGACCTTTGATCGATGCACCATCATGGGCGATGCGATCCTTGGATCGAGACGGTCATTTCGGTATTTTACACTCAAGGTTTCAGAGTACTTTGGGTTCGGCAGGGTTGGTTCGTACACGAAACCAACCGGGCCCTCGTAGCGGAAACGCTTATAACCTAAGCTCCGGATGTCCGATCGAAGTGTCGTCAACTTTTTTCGATTCCTCTTAATGATAAAAAACTTTTGGCATGCTTCTCCTGAGTTTCGGATGCAGTTGGATAATGGCTGGGTTGGATTGAACCCGAAATCCAACTAGGCCCCTGGAACGGAAAAGCTGATAGCTTTCAGACCGGACGTCTGTTTGATGAACCGTCAGCGTCGTTGGTGATCACATTGAGAAATGGTCCCTATCAGCATGCACTATGAGAGTTCGGGGTACAGTCGAGATATGGCCTTGAAGGTTCACACACAAAACCAACCGGGCCCCTAAGACGAAAATGCTAGTAACACACAGACCGGGTGTTCGACTGACGCGTCGTCTATTGCGTTGAGAGCCCTATGATGAGGTGGTCCTTTGAGATACTTCTTCGTGGAAATTAGTGATACTTGGAGTATCGACTGGTAGCTCTTGGAGCGGACCCACCTCGTGATGAGCTAGCAGAGTGCAGAGAACTAGTAGCTGGCTGAGACTTGACGACTGCTGATTTATCGACTCAGTGTATTTCTGATATCCCAGTGGGGAGCGATTGGTTGAAGCGGAAGACCCACAGTGGAGGAGCGCTTGTTAGTAGCGGCAGACCCGTGGTACTCAACAGAATGAGTTCCTCTAGAGGCTATGAGGGGGAGCGCTTGGTTGTAGCAGCAGACCCACGACAGAGGAGCGCTTGGTAGTAGCAGCAGACCCACGGTACTCAACAGAAGGAGTACCTCTAGAGGCTATGAGGGGGAGCTCTTTGTTGTAGCGGCAGACCCACGGCGGAGGAGCGCTTGGTTGTAGCGGCAGACTCACGTTACTCAATAGAAGGAGTACCTCTGGAGCCTATGTGGGGGAGTGCTTGGTTGTAGCGGCAGACCCATGGAGGGAAGCGCTTGGTTGTAGCAGCAGGCCCACAGTTCTCGACAGAGGAGGAGTTCGGCGCGTTTGGTTTTAGTGGCATGCCCACTGTACTCGACAAAGGAGGAGTTCTCCAGCAGCCGTGGTTTTGACATCATGAAGAAGTATACCTGCGTGAGATGTGTCCTGATTTTCAATCCTTATCTTCGATAAGTTTGACTTCATATCCTGTGTGGATTACGTTATTCTTTCTTGTGTGGATTTTGTTGTGTTTTCCTATGTGGACTGGGTTGTACTTGGGCTCGGATGTTGGATCCGAATGAGAATTGATGACTTAGGTATATTTATTGTAATATACCTAAGTAGTGTTGGATGTTACATCGTTATTGTATCTTTCCTTTGTGGATTATCCTTTGTGGATTTTGGGAGACCTTCAGGGGTCTTGGGGTCCCAACTGAGTAGCTTATACTCACCCATGCACTGGCTATGCCCGCACTACTTTTGTTGGATGCAGACGACGGACAGCGTTGATCGTCGTTGAGGCACAAGGAGCAGGTCTGTACCCGTAGGTGGACCACTGGGTGAGGCGTACTAGAAGCAGGCGGCTGGAACCAAGGATCTTTGGAGGCTATCTGTACCCACCCATCAGGTGGCACTTCCAGTGGACGGCTCGAGGCTGCGGCTCTACTTTTCAGTTGTTGTACTCTTCTTTTCAATTGTACTTTACTTTCAGTTTGGGATTGTATTCTGGCCCACTTACTTTACCACACTTTCTATTGTACCCAGTTTTTACTTAGTGCTTACTTCTTCTTGCTTGCTCTGTGGTGTTTGTTTAATTTAAAAAGGAAATGCCTTCCCTTATTAGGGGGAATTACGCCTTGGTGCTAGTTGCCAGCCCCTGGCCTATGGAAGGCGGTCTTGGGGTAGTCACTGCACGGGCCCCGAGGGTGGGTCGTGATAGGGACCGTATGGATGGAAGTGGATAATATGTAGTATCTTTGAATCATTTATGAGTATAATTGGATTTTATTGTTATATCTTTTGTTGACATATACAAGTGTTGAGATGACAATACCTTTTCGGTGGTCTTTCCATTGTGGTATTTTACTTTGTGTTTTAGAGTCCCCTATTAATTATTGTTTTACTCACCCCTATATGGGATTTTCTTGCATGTGTCGTGACTTGTTCATTTGACCGATTATTTGGTGGATTCCTATGTAGAGTAGGGCGAGGAACAAGACCTCATGATACCTTGTGATATCAAATGATCCGATTTGTTTTCAGAACCATCCTACAGTAACAACATTACCCATGTTTATATGGAAGACATTCCAGTTTTCTTTCTTTTAGATGGGTTATATTATAGACCATCTGTACATTACTTCCTTACTTTCTATCATACGCTGTTGTTGGGATATAGTGGCATGGACACATTTTATGTACTTTTTTTCACTCTCTACCCATGTGGCATGGATTTTTGTGCATGTGTACAGGTTCATAGGTAATTGCTTCCAATTTGTGGGATATTCCTACTCGGCACATGTCGCCTTCCCTTTGTCTATAGGAGGAAGGCTTGGGGTTATCATAGCATTGGCCTTGGGAATGGTTCGTGATATAGTGTTATCAAAGGATGTCAGTTCTACTTTAGGAATGAGAGTCTGTGATATTTTTTAGGGAAGTAGTGTTCTATTTCGTTTTAAGTTTTGAGGCAAGAGACTCCAATGTTAGTGTGGCGACTAACATATCTATACACCTGGTCTCTAAGAACCTATTTTCCAACTCGGTACATGAAAGACCTAGTTGTATGAAAAAAGAATCATGTATAATATGATAATGGTTCATTTTTTCCATGTCCATGATTCATCACATCAGTTTTACTTTTTTACTATGATAAATCTAGTTATCCTAAGGATGTGTTCACGAAGCTAGCTAGTGATGTTGCTGTAGTGGGTTTAGGAGTTTTGCTCGATGCTCGATGATTCCTCCCTGATGGGATCTAGTCAAAATGTAGTTTTTATTCAAGATGGTTTGTAGGTGATGGTTTCTCATGATGATCAGTTATTAGACCCACCTCTAATGGTTTAGATGTATGCAACTTGTTAGACTAATTTGGGGATGTCTCTTTTGGTTCTAGATGATGAGACACATGGTTCAAATGTGTATCATAGGCATCCGAGACAATGATAACATAAGAAGTAGAGTTGACATGACCTACCGATTGTAGGTGCGCAAGGTATTCTGAAAGAGAAGAGGTATCATAAGAAGTTCTAGGAATGTGATAGTTCCAAACTGAAAAGGATTGTCTATGTTTATCATAAAAGATGGTGTCACACGCAAGATTGTCCCACTATTCCTGCTCTGGGGAGAGAGGTGGTTAATGAACCACCAAGAAAGAGGAAGATACATGAGATGATAAATTCGTCTGGTGGTGGATGTGGTAGGGAGATGGAGGACATGGGATGAGAAAATTGTAGACTATCGAGGCCATGACCCTAGGACTCTAGGGATGATTCAAGTTACAACCTGTGTCTTTCTACTTTAGCTGCAATATTGTTAGGCACTTCTGCTAGTGATTTCTTTTCCTACCACTTTCCTTGTTTGATACCTAGAGGTTTCGGTTAAACTGTTGACATGATCCTCACATTTAGAGACTCAAACTGGAGGAGAATCAATGACCACACACTAGTGCCGACAGTGTGACCTGACTCTTGGAGGTGAGAGATTCGGTAGGAATCTCTTGGTAGAGACATCTCTGCCTTATGATATCATTCTCGGTATGAACTAAATCCCTAGTTCATACTCAGATTGATTGTTTTAGTAAAAACGATGTTCTTAATCCATGGTCATGGAATTATATTTCACCTTTATCGGTTAAGGGGATATAATGGATGCTCTTGATGGACTTAGGTCGAGGATGATGTAGCTTGTTCCCATTTATTTGGCTATTCTAACCCTCGGTGTAGTGTATTTTTTGAATCCTGATGTTTATTAATGGAAGGAGTTTCTAAGGATGCCTTCCATGAAGATGTTCTAGGTTTACCTATCCACCAAGAGTTAGACATCAGTGTTAGTCTAGACACCGGGGTTGTCCTATAGTTAAGTCAATCTATCATATGGCTCCTGATGAGATTTATGGTATGGGGGTGAAGATGGGGGGGATTTCAGTGGAAGGTTTTTGTAATACATAGTGTTTCACCCTAGGAAGTCCCAGGTGATCTTCGTTGATGACATCTTACTGTTCTCAGCGTCCGATGTGGAGTATGCAATACACTTGAGGATGGTCCTGGACCAATATCGAGAGCACCAGCTACACAATAAATATCATGAAGTGCATGTCACAGATTGGAGAGGTCTTCTATTTATATGAAATGTCACCTCATAAGATTTAGTTGCGGTGAATCAAGTGAGGGTTGAGATGATATTTTATGGGTAGAACTGCGATGCTCATAAATTTGAGTTAGATATGGTGGTTTTCATGTTGTAGATGTGGAGAAAAAACCTAATGGGTGAGTGATACATCATCCATTATAATATAAACATTCCCAAGTATTTATTATGTCAGAAAGACTAGGGTTTGAGATAATGGTGACCCCTAGAGTTCATACATGACTATGACTTGGAGTTTATCAGTACTCCTTGAAAGAGGAACATAGAATCCAATGATCTTAGTAAAAATCTAGATTGTAGTTTCTAAATGAGGCATTAGAGAGGATGGCCTTTTTAAGGTTACCGTTTTGGGATGGGGTTAGATAAGTTTAACTCCATTCATGGTTTGTTACCCATCCACTATTAAATGAGTCGGGAAGGCACAACTTGGTTCTACCTATCATAAGTCTTTACACTCTCTGTTTCCC
This sequence comes from Viscum album, assembly GCA_963277665.1. Taxonomy (NCBI): domain Eukaryota; kingdom Viridiplantae; phylum Streptophyta; class Magnoliopsida; order Santalales; family Viscaceae; genus Viscum; species Viscum album. Next base: position 1,161,668,844 of record OY728133.1, on the reverse strand, counting down.
ACTAGAAATACCCCTTATGGACATTCGAATGGTGGAGAGAACATCGTTCATTTCAAGAGACGTGTTGTTGTAGCAGTAGAATCCTAGGGTGGAGAGATGCATGTGGGTGTCACGGAGGACACCAAGTGTATTGGAATAGATTGAAGCTGGGATTACATGTTTGGAAGAAAGATGAAAGATTTCTTGAATCAGTTTCATGGGTTGTTACTTCTCTTTATTGTGGTACCGGGATGGATGTTGAAAGGTATATAAAAAAACATTATGAGGGGTTTACTACATACGTACAGAACACACAATAACATTAAGGTGACCATTGACCAACTCATAGAGTTGGCTCACTCCTTAACTACCCATGAATATATTTTAGTAGAGTTATTGGTATTCCTCTATGTGTAAGAGATAGTTTTACACTATGGAGATCCATCGATGATTATTTCAGATCCTGATGCTCTCTTTGAATCGTAGTTGTAGAAGGGATTTCATATAGCCTTTGTAGAGGTTGTGCATGTCATCTAGTATTGGATTCTGTATGTGCTGGGACGTCCAATGTTTTTGTCTAAAAGACAGTGGAGTCATTTGGAGTTAACGAACGAGACCATGTATTCTTTTGGGTCTCTCCTTCATGAGGGTTATGGAGATTTTTCCTAGGTATAAAGATAAATTAAATGATAATAATACCTTTTTCAAGTGATGCATGGATTTGGAAATGTAGTTGACTACATGGTTCTACCCTACAGTAGTACCAGGTATACAACATCTTCCACATGTCTCAATTGAGGATATTCATGCATAAACACTTTTCACATCATAATATGGAGTGAGATGGACATCGATGTTGAAATTACTTAGGGTAAATTCCCAATTAAGATCAAGGATAAGTCATGGTTCATATTTTCCATTAATGCATTCCTGAATGAAGCACATGTATCTTATGAGGAACACATGGGAGCGTGAGGGTCAGATTCATGCTCAGTTCTTCCGAAGTATGTTTGAGTAAGCCATGTTTGGATTTTAGATGATATAAAGCCTTTAGGTATAAAGAACGTAATAACTCATATTTTCGTAGTTATATTTTTCAAAAAAAAGCTTTGGAAAATTGTGATACTAGGCACTGAGACAGTGTTCGATTTCTGTGCTTGGAGTCCAATAATTAACTGTCGAAATATGTTCGCTTTTTTCATTGCACGTATGAGAAATTTTCCTAAAAAAGTGGAATAACTATTAAATGGGATCTTGAATTAGAAATTTGAGTGTATTGTTGCATTCATAGTATTGGGTTTTCTATAGGGATTACATAAGTTTAGTTAGCATAGGTCTTTTGTGTGAAAACCTGAAAATGGCTTGACCATAAATAGAATAAATAATTATTTTATTTTATTTTTCAAATAATTATTACACATTAATGGTATATTGGATTGGAAATAATAGAGTACCACTTACCTCATGAGGATGTGATTTCCTTAGGCAGATACTAACATTGACTGGCACATTTTGAGGGTAAAAGTTAATTTTTGGACTTTTAAATGGAGAATAAAATAGACATAACAATGTTTATTTTATTTATTTTTAACTTTTCATAGTTTGGAGATGCTGCGATGCGGAGATGGAGAATCATGTTTTCCTTTTAAAAATTAATCAAGATGTCGACGTAGTTTCAAAGAGAAATAGTAACACTGAAATGAAAAAAAATCGTTAATGTGTTTCCTCCATTATTCAGGGGTGTGCCCAAGTGTTTCATTTCATAACTATGGATATTTTCGTAGAACCCTAGAGTCTATCGAAGGAAAGGTGGAGGCTATCTCACTGACAATGATGGATTAATGGTTGTGATTCAAACAAGTAATAATGAATCAATGAACACTGGCAGAACATGGATCGGTATGGCGACACGACTTCAATATATATATACAAGAGATAAAATATGAGGAATGGGCTGTAATTTTTTGAATCATCTCATTTCCCCATTCTTGATGTTCTATGAAAAATGTGGACCAGTTAATAAAAAAATTGGCCCATGAATTGATCATTGTTGTGGGATGGGGTTACACATGAGGGGTTTTACAAGGATATTTTTTTAGGAATTATGGGTTACCTGTTCTAACGACAATGAAACCCGATGAACATGAACATCGATCGAGGTCTGTTCCTATTTGTTAATTCATGATTTTATGCCTCTTTTATTCTTTCATCATGAGAGTTCTTCATTCTTCCTGTAACATGAAATTTTGTGATCAATCAATCATTGCACAATCAGTCAATGGCTCAATGATCTGGTATCCAGGAACCAAGATGGACACGGCACGACGGAGGTATGACTATGGTGGAGACAAACAGATCAAGGAAGTGCAAGAGATATATTCTTTCATGTTAATTGACACTGAGACGTATTGTGGAATGGATTTGAAACCATGTAAATGAAGAGAACGACCCAAGGATTCCAGAACTTTTTCAGGTTCAAAAATTAGACCCCCAAAGTGAGTCTGGTGGTGGTTAGAAGATGTCACCAACATGCTCTGGTGGCACGCTATGGTGGCGGTGGTAGACGTGTCTATGTGGATTCCCATGAGGGAGAATTTATCGGCCTCATCCATGGTGGGGTGAGATAGACTCGCGGCTCAAGTTGACGGAAATTAGAGAAGCGACCGACTGATCTGGCCACTTGACACGGAGGGAACACTGTAGTTTTCTGATGCAGGCAGACAGACCGGCCTGCTCCAGTGGCCCGGGTTAGACATGTGGGCCGAAGTAGTGGACTGGGTCAATCCCAGTGGGCCGGGTCAACCAAGCGGGTTGGGTCCGACCCGACGGACTGGGTCGGACTAGACATAGACCCAACTGACCCCTTTTCACAAAAAAGTGTCATAGTTTTCAAACTGTAAGTCCGATTGAAAATCCAATTGCTGCGTTGGGACCCTAACAATGTAGCATAACTTATGAGATATATTCTTGGGATGTTATAAAATACTAGTATAGGTAAGAAGTTCCCCCTTGGTTATTCCCTTGAGGGTTCGGTTTGACATTGTGTGACAATCCTCTCGAGAGATGAGTCCCAAATAATTATGTAAATCCCTTATGGAACTAGAGTGACAGTCTGTCACCCCGGATGGAGTTTGTTGGGTATTAACGTGTCCTCTAGGAATAGGTTGTTAATATTCCATCTAGTGGGCCTTATCATTGGATAAATATTATTATTTGGAGTCCCCAACATTATGAGGCACACCATAGAGTTCGTGGTATTCTCTATAAATCCCATACGATGTGGGGTAAAATATATTGGGTTTGAGGTATTCTTTGAAATACTTAATATGTATATTATGGACATTAAATAACATTTCCACTTTGGGTAGTTCCTTTGTTAGTAGAGTTTTATGACTAAAGTTTAGTTGTGACATACATTCTCTTTCTTAGTGGAGAAGTTGTGACCAATATTTTCCCGAGCACCTATCCTCTATCTTGGATGATAATTTTAGTAGGTTTTTCATTTCACCTAGTGATACCTAGTTGTAGGAACCCCAATATATGTATCGTGATCTTTCCTTCATGACATGACCTAATCATTTTACTTCGTGTAGTTTTCAGTGTGTCTTCCTTGGGCAGGGCCTAATGATGCGGGACCTCTTTCTGAGGGACATTGATGACTTCATAGCTCCCGGATCTACATATCCCATAATGTGCATTCATTGAGTATAATCATTTGACGAAGGATTTGGTTGTGTTATTGAGACTCCTTATCTTAGTGAGATCAGACATCTCTGGAAATATTCGTGATGTATCAAGACCAGATTCTCTTGAAAATAATTTTGGTAGACTTGTTTAATGTGGTTATAATAAATTACTATGAGGAGTGGGATATCCTGAAATCAAGCCTGCTATGAGCGGAACCATATGGAAGATAGTGTATGAGATTTTTCATCTTTTAATTTGTTTTGAGTATACCGTGACGTTATTTTTATATGTGTTGTTGAAAAATACTTGTGTTTACATGACTATACCATCATGGTGGGTTTTATTTATAGTCTTTTACACTATGTTTTGGGGACCCCAAGTGAGTATTGTTTTAATCACCCATGTATGGTTTTTTCTAGAATTTATGGTGCCTTGTGCAGTTGATCAATGATTTGGGGGATTCTTATGCAGAGTAGGACCAGGACTAGGATCAAACAATGCCTTGTGAGATAAGATGAGCCGAGGTGTTTCTGGTAGCATCATACAACATCTTATGTACTTATGTTTACTGGTAAGGCTTTGCAGTTGTCTTTATTTTTATGGAATTTTATTCTGCACTGATTATACTTTACTGCTTTTCTTTAAGTTGTACTCTGTTGTTGGGTTGATGTGGTATGAATTCATTTTCTTCACTTAGTATTTTCACTCTCCAGGCCTGTGGCTTAGATTTGGGTTCATGTGTACATGTTCTTAGGGAAATTCCTTCCATTTTGGGATTTGGGTAATCATCGCTAGTCTCCATCCCCTGGCCTATCATAGGTGGAATTGGGGTAGTCACGATACAGGCCCCAGGGCATGGGGCGTGACAATTTTTTTAAATGGGAAAAAATATACTCGATTATATTGTCTATTATGGAGTCTTCCTCAAGGAGATGAATTTGTAGATAAAAGAATATCTATGAATTTGAGACATGCAAGGACCAATGATTTAAGAAAAAACATAGTGGAATCATGACTCTATCATGTTAAAGCTAACACAATTATTTATGAATTTGTCTCTAGTATATGTGGGAGTGTTTTACTAGTGGGTTCCCAACACCCAACTTAAATAGTACATTCAATTACCCTAATATGTATCTAATTAGTTATTCATGATGTACAAATATCATAAATACTATTGATATTTTTGTTTCCACCACTTAAATGAAATTGTGAAATAGTATTTTTTCTATTAAATGTTTATTGTAGTTCTTAGTCTATATTAGGAACCTTTAGAAACCATGAAATTAATCTTAAACATATTCTATTTAGTCCAGAAACACCATACTATCTGTACATAGATGATGTTTGACTATAAGGTTCCATGGGATCATAACTATTGAGACTTATTCTCAATAATTTCAATGTTGGTGATATTTAGTAGATGATATCATGAGGAATAACCTCACAATAGTAACCCAAAATGTTATATGATTCATTTCTTGATCATCTCTATAAAAATGTGTAATGATTAGTCCAGATGAGATTATTATACGTTTTTACTATTTTACCATGTACATCAATTCATGGAAAAATCATGATATTTATGTCAGGGTATGGTAGATTTCATAGGGTATGTCATTGGTTATATGAAATATATTGAAGAATCAAGATTGAATTTATGACTTCCAAAATGAAGTGATATTTTGTCTTACTTGATCAGGATGGTCGTAACATCACTAAAACAACATCCATGGTAGAAAAAGGTATGTCCACTAATTTTTTAAATAAAAAACAAACCAAGGAAGGATGATGAAATGATGTGTCCATCCATCTTAATGATATATCAAGAGTCCAGGTGATTATTTTACATAACATGTGATTATAGGAAGTGTTTTCATGGATATGATGTTTCTTATCTCTTTAGGAGTCTTGATGGTTTTCTTCACACTACTCATGGATTATGAATTATATTTCATTTTTTCAATATAAGGGCCTAAAGTCTCACACTCGTAGAATATTCAAAACTCTTCCCTATTATGATGAATTAGACTATAAGACATAGTGGGCCCCAAAATTGGTTTCATCATCTGTTCAATCATGTATGATCAATAAAAAAAAGTAAATTCATATTATTGAAGTTTACAATAATTAGTATTGTATTTAATTAATAAATTTATTAACATATATTAAAGTAAATATTTTGAAATTATTTTATGATGAAATATTATTTTAATATTCATGGTTAGTTTAATATTTGTAGGAGTTATGAGTTCAGTTAATGGATAATTTTTTTCCACATAATGTATTAATTATATTATATGTACGTGATAAAAATATAAATGATATTTATGACCCAAGTAGTCATTTAGAACATGTTCTTTATGGTTTATTTAGTAGGTAATAAATATTCAACGGATAATGATACATTTTCTAGTATTCTACTCCTTTCTATACAAATATAAGTTTGCTCCTAGGAGAGGTACAATTTTTCAAAAAAAATTGAGAGTCTGTCTCTCCTAAATCTAGTTTCATAAAGAGATATTCTCTCGATCCAAGCATCAAAACATATTTCAGCATCACAGATCAATGGATCAATATAGCAATGATCTCCAGGACATCTAAGGCATAATTAGATCCTTATGACACTAGCAAGATTTTGATGTCTATTTTTCCCATAGACTCTTGAATCATATGTGGATGATCTTGAGGGATAAAACATCAGTTACTTTTAGTAAAGGTCATCGGTGAGGAATGATCATCGAATTTTTATTTAATTGATCATGTAAATATATTTAGTTTAATAATGGTATTAAATATCATTTCCTGTGATCCGTATTTTGTATATTAGAATGTTTTATACTGGTAATTATGTTGTGACATTTATTTTACCATTGAAATTTAAAAATCTTATTTTCTTCAAGGTTATTCTATGCTCGTAGTACAATCAATTTCATTGTGAAATAATAAATAAGATGTGAATAACAAAGACTCCATTTTTACATAAAGGACTTGGGTTATGTATTTTATTTATACCAAAATGCTAAATGTACACTTTTTGGTATTCTAACGGTTATTAACCCAAGTATTTGATCAGGAATGTTGAATTATATATATTCAAGTGTGCATAACTCATTCAATTTTTTCCCGATTAAATAATTATATATGATGTATTTGACTTTTTTCATGACTAAAAAGATAACCTCATACACCCAAAAAGAACCAAAATGTTTCCATATGTTTTTTTTAATATATGGGATACATATTAGTAGCAATACGACTTCAAATAATGAATATTCCAAAAAATTTATGTAGTATGATTGGCATAGTGGACCCATCAAATTTAGTTGTAGTTTTGGTATGAAATTTAATTTAGAACATAATATATTGTATTTTAAAATAAAGGTATTAAAATTGTTATGACCTAATGTCATAAAAATTATAAAAATTTATTTACAAGACATTTAAAATGATTTAAACTAAATTGGTGAGTATTTAAAATTTGATTTATATTGTTTCTTTATTTAACACCAATTTTTTCCATCTTAGATTAATGATTATTGGTATTCATAAAGAATTTTAACATTTTATCCGCAATCATTTAGTTAAATGGTTCTGAAAAATTATTCATATCCTTAACAAAATGAAATGTATTCAAAATAACCATAATTAACATCTGTTTAAGAGATCACAATATTGGTGAATTAATGATAGAGTAATGTAGTGTGAATGAAAATGGTTAACTCACAAATGTTGTTAATTAATGATTATTTTTCAAATATTATTTTAAACCCACTATCTTTTATTTCCCTTGGTTTCTACTACCCATATCTGATCCTTGGTTGGGAATATATTTTTTATCTTTGAATTTTAATGAGATATTCTCGATTCTTATTTAATTTTCCATGTGATATGAGTTAATTTATACACATTACATCAGCAATAGAACTAAGTACTATATTTCTCATATAATTTTTGAAAATAAATCAAAAATATTACACCAATATGAATCTTATAATTAACTGAATAAATATATAAATTATAATTCTACTAAATAAAAATTCATTGGATCTCTAAAAGAGTATATGATATGCTGTAGTGATATTCTCTAATTTAAATTTCTGAAATGTGGTTTTATAACTATTTTTCATTCTATAATTTTTATAGTATCATTTTTAAATATCAAAATCACTCGATCGACATATATTGGGTGATTTAAATACATGGATTTTTCTCCAATCCTATGAATTCCATTTCCTTAAAATACAGTTACGCTTACATTATAATTATTTACTAGGTATCTAGAAATGTTTATTTTTAATTTTAAAGGGGTTTATCATTTATTTGTATAAAATGATACCATATACACCTACTATTAATTAATATATTGATATTATTAGATGGTTTTATACTAGATGAAATGTTGTATATCATTCCCCTTTTTTAGAATGGGATGAATATTGTGGTTGACTCGAATTTTTTATACCCTACTATCATTCCCTTGAATGGGATAGGTGTTTCACCTTTAATATTCTTTTAATATTTCTTATATTCTAAGATAATAATTGAGTATATTACTCATTAAAAGTAACCTCCCAATATAGATAATTAAAAATTTATTCTAATTACCCTCCATGACATGTTCTAAATATTATTTACATTAGACATGTTACTATATTAAATTATTAGATATATTTATATAAATGATAAGATTTATCAGATTCATGCATATAGGTACATTTCATTTATGTAGGAATAATATTAGTAGCCTATTTAGTATTTCATGATCACGTTATACATGTTAAATTTGGTGCACATGTAGATTCATAGTTTTTCTACAGGCACCTATAGGTATTAACAAATGACTATATGATTTCATGTTTTCTTTTCACGGTCATGGATGATATGGTTCATGTCTCAATCGATTATGGTACTAGGGAATATGGGTCTTCTTTGGATCATATCTATGTGTAGTTGAGATTAACATTATATTACCATATTGGGCCTTATATGTTTACCAATTATTTATGAAATTGATTTCATTTATTTGAAATTATTTTTCATTTCATATAGTAGGTTAATAAAAAGTATGTAAACCCATCCCAAATTATATACTGAGCCCTATGATGAAAGCCACTAAACCTATGAATCTGGGAGATATCATAGAGTTAATTGAAGATCTGAACCCACCTTTTTCAGGTGACTGGATTGGGGTTATTAAAAAATTGAACCAGAGTAAATAAATGGTATTTTTTTTACTTTGAGCAATCAATATGTTCAATATTTGGATTAATCTATAGTAATAACCACTGAGACTTAAGAAAGCAACCAATAAAAATTCATCATGACCATCTTTATAGTAGATACATAAGTAGTTAGGGATGCCTGAGTAGCTAAGTGGGAACCACTAATATGGGTGAGTTATTAGTTGGAGTACATTACACATTGGTAATTAAGAATTTTTAAAGTTCATTTGCCTATCTATGATACACTTATTGTTTCTATTCTTAGATTATATTTGAAATTTTCACAATTGAACATGTGTATCTCATTTATATTATAAATTATATATTTGGATGGTCTCAATTAATAAAATAATATCTAAAAAAGTACAAATTTTATCCATATTTCAACATTATTTTTTATTTAATTAATTAGAATCACTCACATTTATAAGAAATTTATTATTATTTTTCTACTCTCTGTTTAGTGTTCTAAGATTAGAATTCCCATAAATCATTTATCTATAATATTTGTATCCTGAATAATTTATATTTCCGAAAATCACATATATTATTACTAATATCTCATTTAAATTCATTCATATTGTATTGTTTTTGAAATTGTAGTCATTAAATCATGTGTATAATATAATTTCATTATTATCAATGTTATTTTTTTAGATCATGAATTTATAATTTCAAAAAAAATACTTCTATTTTAGTAATAAAGTTTATTTAAAATGTGACTTAATGTATCCAAGAGACAATCCCTCTGATCTAGTGGTAGAAAATACCAATACATATTATATTTTATAACACCAAATGTATAATAAGTTTAGCCTTTCATAATTTAAAAATAAATTGAGAATATCTTAATTACTTATATACCAAAAACAATATTATGTTCAGAGAATTATAGAAATAATAAAATTATTACGTAACAAAAACATTATTTCTCTCATAAATTGTATATTTTTTCTTCTATATGAAAATTTTTATTATTCTCTAATAATTCTTCATAAATTCCCATTAAATTTTCCACAAATACATTTTCATTAGAAGTATCTTATGTGTTTAAATTATCAATAACATGATGAAATGGAAACATAATATTGGGTGAGATTAGATTCATAGTAATAGAAAACATACTGTTGAAGTTATCATGAATACATAGGGCTTAAACAATATGAAAGAGGAAAAATAATAATCAAATATTCCATATAAAAAAATCACGAAAGGAAAATATATCCATGTAGGAACTATAAATATAAGTCTCCCATGCATAAGATTAACTATTTTCATAATGATAGAATTCATAATATCAGACATCATAGTCTTACCATCAGGGTTTCATTTTAAGGCATCACACATTATTCAGTAACACATAAACTAAATACCCAATATATATTATCTCATGAGACATAAAAAGTAATCCATGATAAAAATAATTATAATACACACCCATCTCATAATAATTTCAACTAATTAATAATTAAAATAAATATTACTACATAATCAATATTCTTTGACAACTACTAACCATATGTATTGGAAAAACTTGTATAAATAATGTCAAAAATTTCACAATGAAAAAATGTTCATAATATATCCATATAATTATGGTGGATGATAAAATTAAAATATATCTATAATAAACCATAATATTCTTTAATTTTTGTTGACATAAATGAAATACCCTTTAAAAAATCTGTTAATATTTTATTTGTAAAACAAAAGAAAGTATCCAATTCATTTGGTAAATTTTAAAAATGAAAAATTACCATAAAATGGTAATGTGATTTTCATGGTAAAATCAAGAAAACATATAGATTAATATTCATAAAAAATAGTGGATTTTAAAATTAGAAAAAGGAAATGTTAGAAAAAAAATTCACTTCCTAATAAAATTTTTAAAAGTAGTCCATATAGAGAATATATAAGTAATTCATTTATGAAACCCTTCTAGAAATTCAAGGAATGTATGAAATTAATTCTTTCAATTATTTACATACAACTAAGAAAATTATTGTATCATTATAGTGAATATTGGTAAATATTAAAAAGATTATTGACTATAATGAGAAATAAGTATTTTTTCATAAAAAAAATTTCTCATGAGTTTTATGTTAAAATTACTGGAAATTTAATGTAAAACATATAAAGCGAACTTAAAATATATTATAATAAAATATATGATGTTTAAAAAATAAATAACATATATTTTCTATCAACAAAAATATACCCTAATGAATTTAATAACTTTTAGTCAAATTAAATAAAGAAATGAACCATTATATGGTTCTATAAATTCTTTTAATTATATAAATAATTATTTAAAAATATATTAATGGGGATGAAATTCCATTATATAGAAGAAAACATTGCTCTCATTATGAAAAATGTCTCAAAGAAATCATAATTCATACAAAGAAACATTAGATGAATTTTAATACTAGAGTAAGAACATATAGAAAGAGAAAATATGAAATGAAACTGTAATTAAAATTTCCAAAAATGGTAATCATGATATAAAACATGAAATAGGAAGTATATACCCCACATAATGAAAAATATTCATAGTTCAAAACATGTCTAAAAGAGGGAAACAAAAAATGAGAAGTCCTAACATTTGATTCCTTCTTGTTCAAACAAATTATATCCATGTGAATATTAAAATAAATTTTTATACGTACTTTATAAAGAAAAAATTTCTTATATATTACATATTTATGGACCTTTATAAATCATTGATATCTATTAAATGTAAAATTCTTGTTTATTTTTGTCCCTTAAGGTTGTTCGATCCAATTCAATTAAAACTAATTAGGTATAATTACCATGGTTAAAGGTGTTATAAGATCATTAAATAATTTACAGAATATTAAACATGTTTTAAATAAAAATTTTATATATTAAAAATCATTTTATAAGTATCCATGTAAGGAAACTGGGGAAAATTAAGGTCATCATTTCATAGATATAGTAGTTCGTACAAAAACATGAACACTATTTTAATTTTTATAATGGATGAAAAATAATTTATGTATTCAAAGGATTGACTTTAAAAAACCATAATACTATCGTAAATATCATATTAAACCAATATTTATGAAATTACAGTATGTAATTGATAAATAATTAATCATGTCTCTTTTTGTGGGTGATAGTCTACATGTACACATGGGGAACATTATCAATTTCAAATAGATAGAATTGTAAAATGTAAATAATTTATTATGCTTATTGAAAAAATAATTACATCATAAATATCAAATATATTATTTATATAAATAATAATAACCATAAATTAATTGATGTGATGAAAAATTAAAAACACATACACTATTGACATGGTAGTCCATAATATAAATTAGTGATTTTTTCATTTCCCATTGGATGTAAAAGCATATAAATATGTTTTTTAACATAAAAATAATGGAATTTTATTATATATAATATAATTATTTAATTACATGGTCATTTTTATATAATATTTTATGGGGTTGGTAGTATAAATAAATATGAAAACCCATAGTTAAGAGTTATACCTCTTCTTTGAGAAATTTCCCTTGGCATACACCTAAACCATTTTAGGATTATATTTAGACAAGACATAAAACGCTAGGAGATGGGAAGGAGTGTTGGAAATTTATTCTATTAGAACTTATTTTTTCAAAATGACTAAATATTTATGAGGAAGAGTGGAGAATATGTATACTTTTATAAGTGATGTTGGTGGAAATATTTTAAATACATGATATATTTATGTATTATAACAGTGTAACTAATCTAAAATGAATCATAGATGAATATATTTAATAAATATGAGTATATGTTCAGAAACATTCATATAATATAATTTATACAAGTTTATGTGCAATTTTAAACCTTATATTTTACTTTCACCCCATCAATAACCCTTTTAACCTTAACCGTCATAACAAAATTTTCAATCTCTAGGGTTCATAAAAGTAAAATAAAAAACTAAATGTTGATTAAAACTGAAACATTAATGATATTATTTATTATTTTATATTAAATTGTGTTAAAATAGTCAATTTTAATTTTTTATTTTTTTAATATATTTTTCTAAATTTTAAATATCAGTTATTTTCATTTTCATGACAATTTAAATATATTCAAATTAAATAAATAATGAAAAAAATATAATTAGAATATGTACTTTTTTAACATAATTAATTCCTTGTAATTATCCTATTAATTCTTGGGATGCTATAATTCATCAAAAACAACTCAGTTTTAATATTTTTAAATTAATTTACATGATTTTTCAATTGTATGCACAAGTGCAGCGTCAAAGTTAAGTATGAATTGAAGCTAATTGTACGATGAAAAAAAATTAAAAACACATTACTATCATAATAAATTATTCATACTAAAAATGAAAAATAATAACCCTTCATAATTTCATTTTATATATGCAAAAACATATTACAAATATTAAAAGAGAGTGAGTGAAATGTTGTTATTAGCCTTTACAAAAAATTAAATGAAGGATATAATCAAAGAAAAGTAGAAAAAATGCTATATTTTTTAATATAGGATTATTAAAATGAAAATAAACTCATAAAATAAAATATAGTCCAGTTTTTCTATTTATATCTATTCCTTATTCAATATATTTAACCACGTTTAACATATTTTACCCATTATTGAGGTGAAAACCTTTACCATTCTTACTATACATTATGAAAAAAATGCCCTTATTAAATAATTGGAATATGATCATTGAAGTTATTGAATCAATTCTATAATATTTAATTATTAAAAGTCAAAAATATAAATTTTAATATAAGTGTGATAATAACAAGGAAAAATAATTTTTAGAATAATACCCATTTGAAGATCGAAAATTATTTTACAAAAAATAGTGAATAATTTATATTAAAATGAATTTAATTGAATTATTTCTGATATGATCAATCTTATTTGATAATAAATAAAATATAATACCTAATGGAATATTGAAATTAGTATTATTAAATGACATGAATTTTTCTTTTTTTGGTGAAAATCGACAATTTCATGATTCACCCAAAATCATCCTTTTCAGAAAAATCTCAAATAGTTATCATAAGATTATTTTCACATGATTTTATAAAAATATTATTCCTATTAATGAAATAATGTTTCAAAATGTGGATGAAATTAATCATAATATTCATTCACCAAATTAAATAAAACTACTTTTTATGAAATTTGTTTTGAGGTATAAAATGAATTTATACACATTAGATATCTTTTTAACACCATTAAATGATTTTTAATTTATTTTATTAAATATAATATATTTAAATTCCATTAATATAAGTCATCTATAATTATTATATTTATTTGAAAAAAAATTTATTATATTTGTTTTTAAAAATTACACATTTAATCTGATAAGATTTTTTTCAATTGAATTTTATTTCAAAATAGTTAATCGATAAATATTTTAAATTATAAATTTCTTCATGTCTTTAATATTTATTTTACTATTTTCTATATCCAGTAATCATATGGTTATTTTATAATAGTCATATTTATAAAATAATATTTTAATAGAATGGTGTAATTTTTTTAATGCTTGGTATTACATGTAGTTCTCACAAATGTAAATTTTATTATTTTTAAATTAAAATAAAATGTTTTTTTATTGTGGCCGTCTTATTAAAATTTTATCCTTTTAATTATAAATTTTCATTACAAAAATTAATATATATTAATATAGGTTCAAACTAAGATATATAAATCTTTAAAAAATGAATATACAAGTTACTAGTAAGATACATAGTATCTCTAAAATACTTCTAAACCATGTTGCACTAAAATAATACTCATACATTTAAATACGGTTAAACATAATTCCTTAATTCCTCAGTACTATTTTCCGTCGTACCCTTGATATATTTATCTTTCACTTTCTTGAGTTAAGGAATTATTTTTATATGAAGATAAATAATTAGAAAACTCACACTATTTATTTCAATTCAACAAGAACCATTTTGTTCCCTTTTCAAATAGTTTCTTCTCTATGAATCATTACATATTCTAAATGATAAATAATATGTATAATTTACTTGGTCAGAAACACTAAAATTAAATTTTAAAGAATCATAAGATCAATTAAATGGTTGAAATTTTATTCATCATGTTTGTAGACTATTACTACAACAAAAAACTGTTCGAATAAGTTAAGATAATACTCAATATAAATAATCATTCATGTAAATATGTAATACATTAATCTCAATACCAACTAAAGTTACACTTAAATTATTCTGTTAATATATAACAATAATACTCTTTAAAATATGTCATACCAAAATATAACCCAAAATATTTGGATTATTTGATCAAATATTCTTCCAAAATAAAGAAAAAAAATGGTCCATATAAAATAAGTCACTAAAAAATCAACATACCAAAAGAATACATTCCTTAATCATATATTATCAAATTATTATATTCTTTTCTTTACATAACATGAATGATAATATATCCACTAAAAATCATATATTATTAGAAAATACATCTAAATCATTATTCATAAAACTAAATCCCACCATGTCCCCAAGTATTCTATTTACTATAATAATATAATGTTTATAATAAAATAATAATCCTTTATCTAAAATTATCTAAACATCAAATTCAATTTAAACCCAATGGTTATCTTTACATTAATATTTTTATTCTGAGTGTAATAAAATTATATCCAAAAAAATTTTTTTGAAAATAAATTGTTAATGGTAAGGTTCACATATACCATAATCATGTGTTCTAACTAAAACCCAAAAACTATATCCCAAAATATTCATAATAATCAGAAATTCCAATAATAAAACTAACAAGGGAATCAATGTATTTTAATTATTCATCTCCCATAGATATATTTTCCAATGATGATACCTAAATGTATTAAATTATACCCAATTTTTAACATTATAACCTTTAAATTTAACCAAACCATGCCCTAATACGAATTATAGTATCCCAAATCTACTCACCCAAATCCAATGCTAAATCGCACTCTTACAAAAAGGCATTGATAAAAAATATAAAACTCAATTTTAAACATTGATAATAAAAGCGTAATTTTTTTGTCATTATATTCCCAAATCCTTCTTATGATTAAATATTTAAATAATTTTTAAAATCATTACATTAAAATCTCATTTCATTCTAATCTAGTGGAAATTTCTTCTACAACTCTCACATTTTATTATTGCATAACAACTATTCCAAATATAAAATAAAATTATACTCACATAAATCTATTTTTGATGTATCTTATGTATTACACATCACAATAACATTGGGAAAATGGATAAATAAGAATTGGTGATATTATATTCACAGTAACAGAAAACCTAATATGGAATTTATCATATATACATAAGTTAAAAAAATATAGTAGGGAAAACTAATAATCAAATATGACTTTAAAAAATATAATTAATTGTAAATATAACCTTTGATGACATATAAAAAAAATTATCTAATGGAAAATATATTTGAGTTTCATAATTAGAGAATTGAAAATTTTAAACATAATAATATTACCATCATGGCTTCATTCTAAGACATCATAAATAAATAAATAAGCAATACATGAAAAACCCCATTTAATTTATCTCATGAGACCTACTGATTCATCAAGGGTCTATAAAATTCATATCCATAACTGTCACTTCACAATTAAAATGAATTATTTATATGAGTAAAAATTACAAAACCATAAATATAAATTGATAATCAATAATCATATATTTTTGAAAAATGAGAATAAATTTTTCAATAATTTTCCAAATTAAAAATGATCATATCCTAAAAAAAGAATTAATTTTGGTGGAAAATTTATAAAATACCCCCAATGAAACATATGAATACTTTAATTATGGTGACATATATGGAATAAATTAATATAAAATAATTTATACATTTCATTGGAAAAAGGTAATTATCCATTTATTTTGGTAGATTTAAAAAACTAAATTTTTTTATAACAACGTGAATAATAATATCATTATAAAACTCTTGAACTTTTACAGTAGTACAAATAATAATTAATGGATACGATTATGGGAAAAGTCAGTTATGTGGTAAATGAAAAAATACATTCAGCTATGCTATGGTAAAAAAGTCATAGGAGATATTTATTGAAATAACAAAAAGTATTTCCTTTAAATTTTTTATAAAAAATTAATTGCTATTTTAAAATGAAATATAATAATATTATATATACATAAATAATATTATTATTGAATATATTTAAGGAATGTGGATAAGGATGATAAATATTTTGAAAAAATTAGAAATAATGTTAGTTTTTCTTTTAAAAAATCTCTCCGATATTTTAATTACCAAATAGGTTAAAATTATAAGATAATATAAATATTCAAAATATAACAATAGTATAATAGAATATATGCATTTTTAAGGATAAATATCATGTAATTTCCCTCAGTGGAACTGTAAACATAAGTAATCTCGATTAAAAATGAGATTGTAGAATAAATCTTTATGAATTTAGTAACATTCAAATAAAAATCCAAAAAGTTTATAAATGATACAGTTCTATAAAGTTGATGAATTTTGTAAAAAAATGTGTCAAAATATATTAATGGGGTATTAAGTGAATTAGATTAAACAAAACATGGTAAACAATATGATACATGTCTCAAGTAATCGAATTGGAGAATAAAATGACTTACAAATATTATAATAACTGAATCAAATACATTTGAAAGATCAATATTAAAATGAAAATTTAATTACAAATAACTAAAATTATATCACAATATAATAATTCAAAGATGAAGGTATTTCAACATCGATGGTGATAACTGGGGCCCCCTTCTCTCCATTGGAAAGGGGGATGATGGTCCCTCCCCGCCATCTCTGGCTCGCAGACATAACTCCTTTCTCCCCTTCTCTAGCTATGATTTTCATCCCAGTTTTTCGGCCATCTCTTTATTCCCAAATGATCCTATTTTACTCAAGGAAATTCCTCAGATTCCATTATCAACATTGGAGTTTATATAATCTCCGAGTTTCTTGGATCTTACTCTTTTGGATTAAATCTGGTCTTGCTGACCTTCGATAGATAATTTTAACAGATTCGTCTTTGGTTCCTACAGATAATATGACTGTGTGACTGTTGGACCACATGAAAAATTCCATATGACGGTCTATTTTTCCTTAGAGAAAAAATTTGATTTACACATGGAATAGTTCCCCCACACAAATGAAATGTATTTGAACTCTACCTATTTTGATGGTTGTATGATTTTCACTTGAAACTGGATTCTCCCTCCATTTCCATTTGGGTAGGTTTTCTTGAACTCCTGTTTCCATTTCAAAATCCAGTAATATTTTGGATATTGGTAAATCTGGTATGATGTTATCTGTGTTATAATACTTGGATGTTCTCTATGATTCACCTGATTAATCCATAGATATGTGAGTAATTTTATGTATCAAGACCACTGGTGTAATGGGTTTGGATAGTTGTAGGGGAAGAACTTAGATGGAAGCCATATGTGGTTTTCGAGTCTTCAGTTTCCTACTGCGTTGTGTGTATGCACCTGGCGAATCAATCCTCTTGTTGTCACAGGTAAGTTCAACATAAGGGATTTATTGGAATTGTGTGAAAATAATACTAATAATCTTATAGGGGTAAATGTGTATCTCATGATAACTCTATATAAGAAGAGACTATAGATTCAAACGACCCAAATGTTGCAGACATTTTTTCTCACATGACATGAAACTTAGAGAAGCACAAGGTGTTGCAGAAGGTCTCCTTGACATTGTGATGTCTGGGGGGTTTCATGGCATAAAAACCATTGATATAAAGTTGAATCAACACCTTTTAGAGGAACTGCATCTGAGCAGTGACCTTAATCAAGAGAAGATGGTTGTGGCGATAGTTAAAGGAAGAGGCGGTGCGTTGGGATAGGTCGAACCTACCACAGTCCCATCCTTTGCTAATATAGTGTGGAATGGTTGAATGGTTAATGTAATTATTCAAGGTAAATGTGTTCCTAATAGTGGTGTTATAACCCTTGTGGATGCGAAGGTTCTCGTAGATAAACTGTGCTATACTGATCTAAATATTGTGTCGTATTTGATTCAAGGGTTGGGTGATCATAGGGAATCACCAAAGGAAACCATGATCCAATGTTATTTCTATTCTTTGAGTGGAGATGATAAGGATAATTCATATCAGGAAGTATGGAAAATGTATATTCCAAGATGGAAGTGCAAACCGCTTGGGTCAAGGTCTTTAGAAGAAAACGAGATTAGTGAGAACGAAGTTAAATCATTTCTAGCAATGAATCATGATTATGATTCTCAAGGGGAAAACATGGTAGTGTCTAGTTCAAGGAATGGGAAACGTGGAATTACCCTTCATGGGAACATTCTAGTCTATAAATGGAGGAAAATATCAAGACCTCTCAAGAACTATTTGAATACTAAAAATACTATTATTACTAGATCTTCAAGTAAGGAAAAGATGAATGAGGAATATGGGAAACTAGGGGAGGCCTCAATGGTTGAGGGGTCAAGAAGTACTTTGATAAGAGGGGCTACCAGACTCCAACTGCAAACAACAAGGCTCCTTATGAAGTGCATTATTAGGTGGGTGAATAGAGTGGTCAAACTAGAGTACTGGAAGCAGACAAAGGGGGTGTCCAAAGTTCATTATTCACTCTAAGGAAGAAATTATGGAAGTATTCATTCAGATCAAAGCATCAAGGGAGTAAATTGACATAATTTATTAGATGAGTCTAGGATTTGATTTCAATGAGGAGAAAATGGAGTCGATTCATAAACAAGACCAAATTCTAGCTAGAGGGTTCAAAAATCATAAAATAAACTTAGAGTAATTAATTTGGACATGTGACATAATGGCTAATCAACTTGAAGATCATATCAATGATTACCCAAATATCTAGGTAACTCTTTTTAATGGGAAATCTATTGAGTGGCTAACTCTATAAATCTTAGTCTAGTCTTTGAAAAATCTATGAGTTCCATCATTTTGTACTGATCATTATTTTGTTCTGCATGGTTCCCCACTTCTCCTTAAAGTATATTTGAAATAAAAAAATGGAGGAGGAGATGTATCACATAAACCATGTAATTTGAATATTTATATAATTGGAAACATCTCATAAATAATTAAATTAGAGGAGAGAAACCCTTACATTGGAGACCTGATTAGTCAGATGTGTTATATCCTCCATTATAATAAATTTAATCATTTTAAATACTCTATTAATTACCTTTTTTACATATTCCATTTTTAGTTCCTTTCATAATTATTTTAAATCCTTTATTTGTATAGTTCTTTATTTTGTTGACAACTTAGGCTATTCGATAAATTTCTCCAAAAATAATTTGGTATATTTTCTATGGTAAAAGGTATAATGAAATTGTTACATAATATAAAATTATGTAATCATGTTTCAACAATCATGTCTATAATATACTATTATGTCTATCCGAGTATCATTGTTTGGAAAAATTATGCACAACATTTCTGGGAGATTTTAGTCCGTACGTACTCATGTGCAACATTTCATTATTCTAATATATGAAACATAAATAAAAAAATAAATGATTTCCTTTATATAATAATAATTATATCATAAATTTATTATTAAATAAATCCATATGTTCATTCATTCAATGAAGATACCAAAAATGTTCCACATCTCTCTATGGTGGTGTACCATATGTACCTCTATGAAATGTTATCGATTTCTAATTGATGGAGGCCTAAGAAGGTAAATGGAATATTATATATAAGTAATCATAATTATTTCATAAATACTATATATATTCTTTAAATTAATAATAATTACTATCCATTAATGGTTGTGGTAGAAACATAAATACATGGCTTCATTGAGATGGTAGTCAAAATATATACACGAGTCGAGTTATAATTTTCCATCAGATGGAAAATAAGACTAATATGGGTTATGAAATAAAAAAAATGAGAAATTATAATATTGAAGATATAAAATTATTATACGAACAATGTAATCGAATATTTGAAGTAGGTGGAAGAATAAATAAACATGAAAACACTATGTTAAGAGTCATAGATCTTCTTTTAGAATCCTCTTTTGAATTATACCTTAAGCCTTATACATTATTATTTTTCTAAAAACAGAACCAATAAGACGTGTTAACTAAGGAATGGAATGTATTTATGTAGGTATTGGTTTATATAAATGGCTCAAGAGCAGTAAGAATGAGAGGAGAAGAGGATCCCATTAATAATTTTTGTGGGTGGAAATGTTGTAAATATAAAAAATACTAACATATAATATGTGTCTAGTTCCAGTAAAATGGATCCATATTTCCATATATTTGAAGAGAATAAGTCTACCAACGAAATTAATTGATCCAATTAATTGTAGACATGTTTATGTTTAATATATTACCTCATCACTTAAGCTAACCCAACTACTAACCCTTTGAACCTTAATCATGGAATTAGAATGTTAATACTTTTAAAAAAACTAATAACTTAAAAATTAATAATAAATTCTTGGAATATAATAATCCATTATTGTCATGTCACATATAATGATTTTAAAAGAATTTACTAGATATTTATATTCCATGAACAAGTGATTTGTCGGTTCTCTATAAGCATTCAAGATAAATATACCATGGATGAAATTTTAAAATAAATTAAAACCAAAAAAATAATTTATTAATATCTAAAATAATCATTTATTATCATTCACAACATCTTTTTATCTCTATGAAAACATATGACATATATTAAAATAAATAGAGTGAAATTATTTCTTTGTGATTTATATAAAACAGTATAAAGTATATAAGTAAATAAATTTTACACCAAAATTAAATGTTTAGAATGTTTTTATTGACTTTCACATGTTATCGCATAGTTTTAACAATTTTTAACACATTATACAATGGTGATAAACTTTTAACATGGTTACTCTGCATTATGATTAATCCTATAATTGAACATACATAATAATTTTAATATTATTATTTCAATTATATACTACATTATATATGACATAATTTTAAAAAGATGTAAATGTAAATTTTATTATACAAGTATGAAATATGATGATTTTTTTAAAAAATTACTCTTTTTAGTATAAAAATTATTTTATACCAAAATCATGTATAATTTTTATTAAATTGGAATCATTTTGATTATAGATAAAAATAATAAAATTATGTGACTCTCAAATAAATTCAAAAACAAATGTAAAATTGAAATTAAATTGGTTAAATGTAATGAAATGATAGTTTATTCAAAATCGATATTTATCACTACTCATCCAAAATCCAATGTTTTTAAGAAAATACTAAAAATTATATTAAGATTGTATTGAATTTTAAATTTCAAAATAATTTCAATTTTATAAAATAAAAATTCTAAATTTTCTAAATAATTATCTTAACATTCACGCCAAAAAACTATAAAAATATAATTCAAGAAAGTATACTTTTTTTGAGTAGAGAACTAATTTAAAAAAATGATTAATCTAGTAACAACTGTTTTATGAATGTTAATATTTTTTATGATATATAATAAATTTATTTTATAATTATAATGGAACTATATAGAAAAAAAAATTATTATGATAAAGATACATTTTATATGTAATGACCAACTTATTATCTTAGTCTTGAGAATACAAAAATTCATAACTAGGCCTTAAGAGACATCCCCAAGGCTCTAAAGGCTAGAAATAAATGTTGAAAGGTTTCATAAGTGAGTGGGGGATGATTGACCATTTAGTAAATAAACCACTAACCAAAAAACTATAACCACACAACCAGTATATGATGCATGATCAAAACAAGACAATTCTTCCATTATCTTTATAACAACATTACACCAAAGTATACTACATTAAATGAAAAAAACAATGCAAAAAATGGGAAGAAAAAATAATGACTCTAAGATGAACACAAGACTACATGCTCCACAAATCCATGATTAAACATCACCAAACAGCCCATGTATCTTGAGGTGGTGCTAAAAACATGTTATAATTTACCTTTTCCCATGTCTCTAAAGATAAAGTCTGCAAAAGAACTAAAGTTCCAAAGAATGGGTGAGTATAAAACTCAATTGGTTTTCCCCCAATGAATTCCCTATTCACACTAGTAGGATATAAATTTTATCAATATTTATATAACGTATTTTATATAAAACAATATCTCAAAGTAGTTTATAACTAAATATATACAAGTTCTAAAACGATTTGTGACCAAAATTAAACAAGTTTTATATTTAACCAATTTTGATGCAGGTGGTACATTAATAAAATTATAAAACCAAGGCATTCAAACACCATTTCCCATTATCATGTTTGCATACCCATTCCATGGTTCACAACACACACCTACACGCACACCCTTTCAGGCTTCGTTTGATAGTTATATACTCATGAGAAATCTTTTTTACAATCACCTTGTGTCCCAATGACACACACCCTTGATCTAGGGACACACACCATGTACCCAAATGGTAAAAGTCCCTTATTTAGTGGCACATCAAACATGAATTCACATAATTCACATATCCCAAAACCATTCAAATAACCCAATTCAAACCACTCCAATAAAACCGTTCCTTTTTTGAAAACCCATAAACAACCTAATTCCCATAAACCATTAAATTTCAATAAAATCATTAATTTTAT
Organism: Viscum album; assembly: GCA_963277665.1. Classification (NCBI taxonomy): domain Eukaryota; kingdom Viridiplantae; phylum Streptophyta; class Magnoliopsida; order Santalales; family Viscaceae; genus Viscum; species Viscum album. The sequence continues at coordinate 1,161,645,251 of OY728133.1, read as the reverse complement.
TGAAAAATCTTTATTTGAAATCTTTTTTCACAATCCAAAAAAATACCATCTTAAAATATTCATTTTAAAATCAAGAATCAGTAAATGTTATTCAATAACACCAATTTTCCAGATTTCCACAATTTACCAAAATAGTCATTGAATAGGGTCTATAAAAATTACTAAAACTCCATTTTATAATAATTTAAAAACAATATATTGAAATTTAAGTAATTACAGTCAGTTTTAGTAAGAGGAGTCATGAGTGAAGCCACCTACCTCAACAGTTTTGATAATGATCGAAAATAGATGAAAGATACACATGACACGGGGATGATTCTCCATGAAACCATCATCGATCTCTTACCCTATCAACAAAGAGACCAAATATCAATATATTTTTTATCCAATATATTAGATCTACCCATAACATAATTATTTTATAGAATCCTAGAAGAGAGGATAATTAGATCTAAGGAAACGCGATAAGAACAATAGGGAATAGAGACATACCTAAAGAATCCACCATCAGATCGCCAAGGGAAGCATTCAGATTGCCTTTGGATCAATAGAAAAAAATTATTTGGCCTTAAGAAACGAAAAATTATATATTAGAGCTAGTTTGAGGAAAAATAGTTGATTAATGGTAAGGCAGACCAAGATCATCTTATTAAGGAGTGGGTTTTTAACACACACACTGTTTAGTCACACTGTTAGATAAACCAAGCGCTAATCGTGCATTAGAAACTACATCAAGAATAGCCTCTCACAGCCTCCATGTGTGGTCTCCCAAACTATATTCCAATCAGGCCGAAGCTACCAGCCCAAACCTGTTACTGTGCATAGTTTCTCCTATGACTTCCATATAGTTTATTCAAACAATGTGCATCTTGTGTGCCTTCCCTTTAGCCCCAAAACCTACATCAGAGATCTTAAACCATACCAAACATCACCTATAATATTTATATTCAATAGTATCATAAATAAAGGTTTACATACCTGAAATGGGGTGTACTACATTTTCCAAACCATTGGTCATTCAATCCTAAGTAAGTAGAAAACAATTATTTCCCTAAAAGAGTTCCTGAAATTTCACATTCATTACCTTCTCATGTTCCCAAATCTCTTCATGATTCTAACCATGATGGAATAAAATCCAAAATAGAATAATTCTTTTTCTATGAAAAACTTTATCCTTCCTATCTATAATCTGCATCGGGATATGTACAAATGATTCATCTGGATCTAGGACAATGTGATCCCATCTGATCCCATGGTCAGGATCAGGCAGATACGTTATCAACTGAGAAACATGGAATATATTATGAACCCTAAAGAATGGTGGTGGTAATGTCAATCGATATTCCACCTCTCCAACATATTTCAGTATCTCGAAATGGATATTGTATCAAGGTGATAAAACACATTTCATCCCAAAATGACGATGTCTATGACTTGGAGAGGTCCTCAAGAAAATATGATCACTCACAATGAATGATAAAGGTTTTAATCAAGGATACATGTACTATTTTGGATGACTCTGAGACGTCTCCATCCTATTTTTGATCAACAAAATCTTTCCCATTGTTTCATGGGAAAGGCTTGACCTGACTATTGAAGTCTCACATGATTCCAGCCAAGAAGGTGGAGAATGATAGGGATGCCGATACAATTCTTCAAAAGGTTTAATATGTTTCAAGGCTTCATAGATGTTATTATAAGATAACTCTAATAAGGGTATATGATCTTCCCATGATCCACAAAAATCAATTACTTAGGCCCTCAACATGAGATCAGATGTCTCTATCATCATTTTCGATTTCCCATCCATGTGAGGATGATACATCATACAAATAGTCAACTTATTACCAAGATATTTTCATGTGAATTTATAGAAATGAGACATGAACCATAGATCTCTACTTGTGACTATCAAAATTAGTATGTGATGTCTCTTTATCACCTCTTGGATATAGATTTTTGATATCTCTTCTATCGTATGAGTTTCATAAATTGGAATGAAATGGGATGAATTGGTGTGTAAATCTAATATCACCCGTATGAGATCATGATTCTGGACTATTCATGGGATACCTGTAACAAAAATAATGGATATCTACTCCCATTTACCCATTGGGATAGGTAAAGAATACAACATACATTCTGGAAATTAATGTTATGCCCTATCACACTGGGATGTTAGGCACCTTGGAATGAACATATCCACCTTCCATTTCATACCAATCCACCAAAACTATGCTTTTAATTCCTCATACATATTATGTATTCATCGATGAACAACCCCTCTCAAATGGTGGTAAGTATAAATAACATCCTCAAAACAATCCAAAGGTACAACCTTCTGATCAATAATAACCAAAACCAAACTGTCATCATGATTCCAACCCTCAATGGTCTCCCCACTGTTGATTAATGAACTCATAACCAGGAATTCTGCATCGGTAGTTTGTGCCACATTGATGATCTTTATCAAATCTGCAACCAAAGAGACTGAAATTAAAACCACAACACCACCTTCATCTTCATATTCCCCATGCATGTCATCTTGGACCGACATAAATTTCCATTCATATGAGGCTTCTTTCACTAATTGAGCATATTACATTATAATTAATGCATCCACTACTACATTACCTTACCGTAATGTGTACATCAAGTTGAGGTCAAAAATATGAAGGTACTCCATCTATCTCCATTTCCACATATTCAAATCTTATTGTGAGAAAACGTGTTTCAAGATATTATGATCTATAAATAAAAAAACTTCTCACCAAAGAGATAATGATTCCAAGTCTTCATGGCATAGAAATCAGTACATAACTCCAAATCATGTGTTGGGTAATAGTTATCATGCACTATAAACTGACTTAAAACATAAAATAATTGGTCTCCTTCCATGAGAACACATTCCAACCCAGATCCTGAAGCATCGTCGTACTCCATGTACCCCAATCCCGATTCTATAAAAATCAATATAGGTGTGGATTTATGGTGAAATTTCAACTCTTGATTAAATTTTCTGGAATTCCACAGTGCATGAGAATTAGGTATTCTTGTTTTTGAAAGATATCTGTGTTGAGGCTAGTTTTTAGAAGCAGCCAAAAAAGCATTGGTATTAACAAGTGAGAACAAGAAAGCTTTGTATTTCAAAAATACTGTTTGGGGGATTCCAAGAGATAATACCTTCTATATATTCAGGATCCACTAAAACACCATTTTTTGTAATTAAATGTTCAATAATTCATATCTATTGTATACAAATATAAAAAATTGAGTGATTGACATAAATAGTAGGGTATCTCATGATTTCTAACACTTTCACCAAGTGTTCCTCGTGTTTAGCCTTTTTCCATGAATACACCAATATATCACCCCCCCCAAACACCACATAAAATGAATCTGGATATCTCTAAAATATAGGATTCATTGATTCCATAATGACTATTGGTGAATTTTTAAGACTGAATGGCATGACTACATAATCATAGTGGCCATATATGATTCTAAAATCTGTCTTTAAAATATCCTCCTTCTGAACTCATAGTTCGTGATATTTTGATTGCATGTAAATTATCGAGAACTAGTGGGCTCCCATAAATTGATCAAATAGATCATAAATTCATGGATGTGGATTCCATTTCTTTATCAGAACATGGATAGGCTTATGATATTCCACACACAGCCTTAGAGTTCCATATACATTTTTCAATAACAAGACTGGTGCTACCCATGGAGACTTTCTCATTCGAATGAAACCATTTCTTAAAAACTCTTCCAACTAAACAATAAATTACCTTAATTATGTTGGTGTAATCCTATAATATGGAAGGGAAATGGGACTAGTCCTCAGGATGAGATCAATCATAAAGTCAACTTCTCTTATAGGTGGTAACCCAGAGACGTTATTGCAAAAGACATCTAGAAATTGATCCACAACTATATGAAAACTGGTATCATTGATCTCTTCCATTGATTCTAAGGTCAATGCAACCAAATGGTAAGACATAATTCCTATTTTTGGTCCCAAAAATCTCTTTTCACATATCTTTACAACCCTTTTTCCTCTGAAGAGATACTCGACACCATCCTTAGTTTTGAAACTAACTGTTTAACAATAATAGTCGATGTGAGACATGAATGTTGACATCCAATCCATACCCAATATTACATGAAATACATCCATATACAACACTGAGAATTTCCCCATCATCTTATCTACTTCAACAGTTATAGAACATCCTCTACACACAAGGGCTCAAAATTCCCATTTACCAATAGGTGTTTGAAACTTTTAGACAAAGTTATTCATCTAATGTTTTTAACATAAAAAATAAGTATAATGAAAATAAATGAAGAAATTTTATGCATTGGTATCATAAAACACTAGAATAATAGTAGAATTCAATAGAATTGTACCCCTCTCCCTTGATATTTTATCTTGATCATTCACAATCACATGTTTAGCTCCATACAATTGCTTTTTTATGCACACTTCTCTGTATTTATTTGCTTAGATTTACCTATCTAGGGAGTTATGGTATTCCTAGAATCACCATGAGTAGCCCTATTCTACTCACAAGACAGATTCCACTGTCCCCTTCATATTGAATCATAAAATGTGTGTGACACCTGAGAAGTGTCTCGAGCAGCTCACCTCAGAGCACTATGAAAAAATCACTTATGATGTACAATCTTTTTTCAATTATTGTATTCTATTGGTGGTGTTGTATAGTCATGATCCATGTGGTCAAATGAACTTTGTTGTAAGCATCCCTCTTGGCTCTTTAGTTGTGGAGGAGTATTTACTAATCCTACCATATGATTTTATGTATCACTCCCAACATGTAAATAGGTGTCTGTATTCTACTCTATTCCAGTATTTTAGTTCCCCCATAACATATGGGTATCATCATACATCCCCCTCCTATAGATCATGATATACCACATTAAGCCACTGTAACATTTTTCACCATCTCTATATAGTCTATAATAGAGAGCACAACTACCTTCAACCTAATCTCCAACCTTAGGCCTGATTCGAAGATGCGTGACTTCAAGGATACACCAACAACATACTCTAGTGAAAAGTTCACTAATTCCTAAATTTAGATTCATAATCTTTGAAAGGGAGGTTCTCTTGCTTCTGGTTGAATAAATCTATCATTTTCGTGAACTTGAAAACATGAGGATATAATTTTTTGTTGAACAATTTTTCAAAATCCTCCAAAATCATTATTTGATCCCCTTTCGCATGTAGAACTAGTTCCCACCACTAGGATGAAATATCCTTGAGCATACAAAAAATTATGTTAATGTTGAGATTCATTGGTGTGCTGATGAAATAAAATATAAAATTCATCCTATTCAGCCACACCTTCGCCTTTTGTGGTTCAGAATCACCCTGAATGATGCATGTATTATGCTTCATAAATTGGATGGAATGACCCATATTCATTATCTCATCCCTCTTATTTTATGTTTCCATATCATGGAATTCTTGAATTATAATCTGAACCTGATCTAAGTTCACCCATGGCCTCAGTGAAACCACATTCTCTGTACCTTCTTATGGTATTTTTCTATGACACCTATCAGGTACCATTTTCTAAACCAAGAACAAACTTTGAATGTCTCAATCTCTAGAAACTAATGTTTTCTCAATTCAAATTCTATTATATAAACTATCACAACATTTTTTCCCAAAAACAACTTTTTCTTGTTCATGAGTTTTTAAAACGGAACCCTTTTCAAAATACACCAACCATTCCCTTATCGAAATATTTTATTTGATAACAGATTCTTCATTTTTCAAAAATAAACACTTTTTCACAAACTCATAGATCAGTAATCAAAATTATGTATTCACTTCCTATGAGAAGTCACTCCTCTAATACATGTCATGAACGTCTCATTGGAAAATCCCATGACAATGAGATTTCAAAATCCTAGAAGTTTCTCCAAAATAGTTATGTTCCTAACTCATTGGTTACTTGAAGTTCATCACCAAAAGGATTGTTATTTATTTATAAGACCAACATTTCAATTACCAAAAATCTTATGCCTTTCTAAGATCACAACATAAGAAAGAGACAAGGAAGAATTTAATTTCCAATAATAAGGAACCCAATGACTAAGTGTTCCATATGGAAAATAACAAGATAATATGACTTCACTCAAAAATTATTTTAGATCGAACGACCTATAATACCATTTGTAATGACCCTCTTATTATCAATGGATTGATAATACAAACAAATTATTACTGGGCATCAAGATACATCCTCAATTGGAGAAAAATGCTCAATTCTCCATAACTCCATACTCCAACATCACCAAATAACCTAGGTATCATGAGGTGGTGCTAAATACCTATTATACTTTACCTTTTCCCATGTATTTGATGATAGTATCTGTAAAAGAACCAATGGGACAAATTAGGGGTGAGTATAAAACTTAGCAGTTTTTTCCTAAATTAAATCCCTACTCACACCACTAGGATAGAATGTTCAGAAAAAAATTATATTAAATAGTTTATATATAAAAATTTCCCAAATTTGATTATAACTAAATATGAACAAGTTACAAAACCATTTGTGACCAAGAATAATAATGTTCTATTTTCCAACAATTTTCTAGCAAGTCAAACTTCTATAAAATTACCCAAAAAGACTTCAAAAATAATTTCTCAATGTCATTTTGTATTTCCAATTTCATGGTACACAACACACACACACCCATGAATGCTTCGTTTGATGGTTCCATACTCGTGAAGAATCTCTTAGACAATCGACATGTGTCCCAATAACACATGCCCCTAATCTAGGGCCTCACATCCTATACCCCAATGTTACCTATATATTATTTAGGGGAACATCAACCCTGAACTCACCCAATCCACATATGCAAAAATATTCAAATAACCCAATTAAAACCATTTCTATAAAACCATTCTTTTATTGGTAACCATGAAACCAATAAATTCCAACAAACCATTAAATTTAAATAAAACCATTCCTCTCATTTAAAACACTTTAGTTAAATAATTATTCAAAATTATAGAAAAATCCCATTTTAAAATCCAAATATTAACATCCCCATATAAAAATTAATAATCAAGGATTGTTAATCAAGAACACCAATTTTCCAAATTTCTACAATTTACAAAATCATCACTAAATAGGGTTTCAAAAAATTTCTAAAAAAAATTCATAATTATTTCAACAAAATATATTAAAATTGAATGAATTCCAATTAGTTCTACAAATTGAAGTTGAGTGTGAGGCCACCTAACATGATTGTTTTAATGAAAACTGAATGTAGACGAAGAATGCTCACAATACCGGGTCGATTCTCTATGAAACAACCTTAGATATATCCCGATAAGAACAAAAAGACCAAAAATAAACATATTTGGATTCTAAACACTCATATTTACCCACAAAAAACATAGTTCTGAGAATCCTTGAACATAGGAGAAGAATATCTAAGTATATCTAAGGAAATGTGATAGGAACGGTGAATAAATGAGACATGACTCAAGAATCCAGCTTCAAATCACTAGTGGAATCCTTATGATTTCCTCCAAATCAATGGGAGAACATTATTTGGCCATAGGAGAATAAACATACCGAGATAGATCTAGGTTGGGAAAAAAATTGTGGATTAAATGTATGGCTGACCTAGATCCACTTTTTATGGAGGTCGATTTTAACCCATGCATGATTTAGTCACACTGTTAGAGAAACTGTTCATTAACAATGCATTATATAATACCCAAAGAATATCCTTGAACATCCTCCTTACATGGTCTCCATAATTGTGTGACAAATGATCCAAAGATGCAACCTCAAAACTGAAACTATGGATGGTTTCTCCAAGGATTTATATACGGTTTAGACAAACCGTGCATATCTCGTGCACCTTCCATTTATCCCCAAAACTCCTTGAAAGATACCCAACTCTCCCAACCATTACCCATAAAATTTATATACAAAATAATCCTAAAGAAAGGGTTAAATCCTAGAAAATAGTGGTACTAAAACCAATATAAATTATTTTTCTAAAAAAAACCTCCCTTAATCATACATGATTTAATTTAAAATTAAGTTCTTGTATACTAGTAAATAATAAGTAAATTGTTATTACATATTTTTTATATAACTTTTACAATTTGTTTGTTCGAATTCAAACCCACCAATCTAACAACACTATAGAAATGGTCATATTTTAATATTAAAATTTTATAGAATGATATAGTTTATTGTTTGCTTGATATTTAATGTAAAATAGAAAATCAAACTAGTATTTATTTTTAAACTATAATATTAAGTTTATACATTCTGATAATATTTTCTTGAAAAGTTATAACTATTTATGTAGTTATCCTTTTATGTAAAATGATAATGTCTAGTACCTATATTTCTTTCTTGTTACTATTTTATATATTTAGTATCACTGACTAGTTATTATTTGATTATATATAATGATTTTCATTTGTGTTTCCAAATAATACTACTTTTTATATATTAAATTTATGTTGATGTGCAAATTTAGTAGAAATTCAAGATATATATTATTGCATGTATATCATTCCATCGGTTTAAACATAAAATTTATTTTTATTAATGAATTTGTAATATATATTATATAATGAAATTGATTTTATTAAATACCATTCAAATGTGTTTTGGATTAAAAATTTAAAATGATTTTTTCCATATGAATATATTAAATTTACCAAAGTAATTTGAAAATACTAATAATATAATCTTCTATTGTTAATATATTGGGAATTCTCCAAAGGATTGGTGCAGTTGGGTTGGTGGGATGCAGGGGGTTAAATGGATGCTAGTAAAACCTGTGGAATGAGTATATTTTTATGGTAGAATTCTAGATTGGTGTTTAGGGTAACGCGAAGGAAACATGATGGGTGATTTGGGATGTAGGGATAGTTGATCCGAGTTTTACAAAGGGTGTTAGTTTCAAAGTGATCATATCCTCAAAATGCTCATGGATTAGATGATTTATGATGGGTGATTTGGGAAATAGGTGTTTTTGGATAAATTAATTAGATATTTTTGTGTAGTTGGACGATTAGTAGTTGGTCTTGGTAAAGAGACTCATTATTTCATAAAAAAATATTACATCTTATTAGATGAATATTCATTCTATAACATAATAATCCATTCCAAACTCTTATAGGTTTAGTATATATGGAAACCTATAAACATAAACAAATTTTTCATAAGAGGTTTGTATCATATCCAACTAAGTTCATCATAGCCAGCACCATTTTTAAACAAATCATACATAATACTTTTCTTCATATCCTCGGGAAATTAAACAAATGAAAGGTGATCTCAGATACTCAGTAAGGAAAACTATGATACATATCAATGATCAGTTAAACATAACATGAGTATAAGGGCATGAGACCAAGAGAATAAAATTTTTAATCAATTCCTTGTATCACATTGACCATAATATTTGATCTTGGAATAACAGTTGGCAGTTCATAAGACATTAATCATAAAGGAATCAGTGAACATGATCTATAAGAGAATAACATTAGAATGAGACAGAAGTGTTTGACATAAACTTAATAATAGAAAATTATTTACTTATTATTGAATGAGTATATCCAATAATACCATAGTGAATTGGGTTTAATCCACAAAGCATCATATTAGTCAAGTTTCACTCCCAAGTTGATCATTGTGTAAATAGTCACTAACAGAACCGAGTTCACTAACCACTAATGACCTATTTATCCCATTAATATATCAATCATTACCCAATTCATTAGAATTATGTATAATTATATGTCCAATCAAAACAGAATGAAATCCATACATATGTGCACCACTAGATTATAAAACATTCATCATGCAAAAAACATTTAATAAAGGAATGGGTTTCATAAACATTTCATAATATTATTACACACAAAAAATAAATTGGTTTTATAAATAATTTCATAATTTCATCATAGAATAACCCATGGGAATGTTCTGGGATTAAAAATAAATATTTTAATCAAAATCCTGAACCATCTATACTTATAATAATTCTAGTATCATTGGAAATCTTTCCTAATTATGATTGTGAAATATTAATTGATTTCATCAATGATAGAAAAATATTTTAAAAGACCACATCAAATATATCTTATGGAAAATAAAATTTCACATTGAAATCTATTATTTAAAATAAAAGAATTCAAAAAATTTAAATAAAACATTTTATTTTAAATTAAACTAGGAAACATGTAAAGGATGATTCAAATGATTGAGTGGAAAACACAATGCGAACCTCCATCCATGATGTATATATTACAACAATGACCTTAATTACGCACATAAATATGAATTATTACTTAAAATTGCACTTAAGACAACTCTAAGGATTTAGAGGTATAGTGTCTTGGGAAATTGAATTCATTACATAACAACTTAGAACATAAAACACAACATCGCTATTGAAACCATCTTTTACATGACCAAAATATTCTTGCGTACTTAGCATTGGATGGGATAACCTGAGGACATGAATATGAAAATAGTTATCTATAAAGAAAATTAATGGATTAAAAAAGGAATAACATTATGAATATAGTACATGCTAGGAAATAGGTATATCAATGGAGAATGAACAAAAAAGCATGATATAACATGATTATCATAACATTGAAATGTGGAAACAACAATTGACATGATATTAACACGAGCCATAACACACTGAACATGGATCATGAGTAAACCCCCATTGGAATCGAATTACCCTTAGTAAACCATCATTGCACTTGATGTGTCATTATACTAATCTTCACCCAATGCATTGGAGTGCTATCAGGGCACACCCTTCTTAATCATTTCATTTCAAGCATAAGTGTGCCACATGGATCATATAACATGGATTCATTAAACATCATCATTTATTCCACGATAATTAAATATGGAATTCATACATGAAATTATATAATCAATATGTAAATGTTCATAAAGGAGAATACCCTTGATAGAGACATTGGCATGGTATTCACAACCCAATGGCTTTGGTTGGAAAATCGCGGTGCGATTTTCGTAGCACAACGGCTGGACAAAAGAATTCATAAAAATGGATGATGAGAGAGAAAGAGGTGTATCATCATTTTAACATGAAATGGATAGTAACAGATCATATAGATACATCTCCCAAGATATGTAATGGAATTTAGATTCATAATTCAAAATAATTTCTTGAATGTAAATGAGAAGAGAGAAATTCCTTACAGAATTTTGTCCTGGTAACAGGTGTTCATCAGAAGAATTAATGAGAGATAAAGAGGAATCTAATAATTCAGACAAAAGGAGGGAAGTATGGGGGAGGTTTTAACAAATTTCTCAATATTTTTTATTGACAAAATGGTATAACAAAATATTGAAATTTGGATAAAAATTAGAAAGGAAGAAATCCCTTATTTGGATGTGTGAGCCCAGAGGCTTGGGGAGGGGCTTAAGTTATGCTTATTGGGATATTTGGGGGACATGGGAGGATTCTTGTTAGAGGAGGGAAATTTTTGGTGGAGCTCAAAAGTATTTGAGTGAAGAGAAGTGGGTGTTTGAGGGGTTTATATAAGAAAAGAGAGGGAATTATTTATTATTTAGGTTTTGGACACCACACATTATATTAATCAAAACCACAAACCATCCCAGGTGTTTTGCCCTCATTTTTTGAAAAAGGGGAGTGGAAAATTTTATTTTATAAGTCCAATGGACGAACATCTTGAAATATTAGGCTTCATTATGTGGAGGTGAGTCACACTCTCAAAGAAATCATTTTAAAATGCTAAAATGTTTTATATGTCTTGGTGGGCCCACTAAGGAACCCTAAATTTAATCAAAAAAATCTAAATTCACATTATATTAATTTTAAAACATATATTGGCCAAACATCCCATTTATAGTATTTTATTACATCACTATTGGGTCATTTTGATGTCATAAAAAACATTAAAATTTAGACGTTATTTAATTTTTACCCAAATATTCCACTGTCTAAGAAAATTATATAAAATTCACAGTTTGATAATTTAGACGTCCGGATCCCAAATATAATATCAATTTTATCTAAATAACTTTATAAATATTTGAATTATTACTTTTAAAATAAAAACCGATATTTATAAAAAATTAATGGGTTTTGACAAAACCAACTTTCCAACCATGATAAAAATTACAATATTATTCATAAAATTATATAATCATTGATATTTAATAAAAATTAAATTATTAATAATATTTTAATAAAATAATATTTAATTATAGAAATAATTAATTAATCAAAATATATTTCCTAATTGAATATTAACTAAGAATACAATTTGGGCATGAAAAAATATTTACAAAGAAACATTAATAAAACGAGTGTATATTATTTATTCTATAAAAAATAATGCACATAAACATAATGATATGGTCTTGTAACATACAACCTTATAACACCCACAGAAGACCAAAGGGTATGTTGGGTGATGTTGACAGACTCTTGGGGTGGCTTAGATAACATCGCTCGAGTGGTAATCTCTATCAACTTCCACTTTTATCGTCGGTGGTTCCGTTTGAGATTAATGCGTCAAAGCACAACTTTTACTTGGTCAAAAGAAAAACCAAATGACGTGACATTATTTACGAGATCTTAAAAATGGGCACTATATGAAGCAATTCTATTATATGATTCCATCACTTCCTTTGTCTGAGTAAATTGGATTTGTTAAAGGCCTATATTTATAAATATCAATTGATCATGGTCCAAGACTATATTAGGAATGGTAACAATTATTCATGGTATATTGATTTCCAAAATCATAAAACTAAATAAGTTATTATGTTTTATATAACTATTTTACATAATAATATATTTCAATAGATTGAGAGGAAATTTCATTAATATAAGTTTGGGTTGTTACAATCATCCCCCTTAAGAAATTTTTCCCCTGACATTTTCTTTTCCCACACTAAAAAAGATGCAGGTAACTCTACTTCATCACTTTCTCTGATTCCCACATTTCTTCTTCAAACATGTGATTTCACCACAACACCATGATGAGGGTTATTGTCTTATTTTGTAGAACTTTTTCTAAACAATATAAGATCTTCAATAGCTTCTCTTCATAGTCGCAGTCATTATCCAATGGTACAATCTATGGATTGACTACATGTGATGGGTCAGGTATGTACATCCTCAAGTGTGATATGTGGAATACATAATGTACTTGAGATAGGTTCGGTGGGGGTGCTTGTTGATAGGCCACTGCTCTAATGTGATGAAGGATCTAAAAAGTTTGGATGTACCTTCTACTAAGATTTACCTACTTCCCAAATCTAATAACTCTCTTACAAATTGATATGAAGAGGAATACCATGTCTCTGACATCAAACTCTAATTCTTGTCGATGATTATCATCATAGAACTTTTTCATCTCTGGGTAGCTTTAATGTGTTGTTGGATGGTCATAACCTTATCTACCATTTCTTTGAAAAATTCTAGAACTAGGAGTTTTTGGTCCCCAACATCATCCCATTATGCTGGTGTTTTACACCTCGTCCCATAAAGGGATTCATAAGGATCCATTTGGTTTCTTGAGCGGAAACTGTTATTGTAATAGAACTCAACAAGAAGAATTTGTTGATCCCTTCCTCCTTTGAAGTCCATTGATCAAGCTCTCAACATTTCCTAAAGTGTTTGGATTGTTCTCTCAGATTTCCCATCAGATTGATGATGATAAGATAGACTGAAGTTCAGTTAAGTATTCAAAGTATATTGATTAATCTTCCAGAACATGGATGGAATTGGATCTCGATCAGATACAATAGAAATTAGTAATCCATGCATCCTTACCACTTTTCTGATATATATCTATTCTAGTAGATCCAATGAGAAACCCACTCAAATATCAATTAAGTGAGTAGTATTTCTAATATGATCCACAAAAAACTAGATAGAATTGTTTCCTTTGGATGTACTCGGATGTCTGGTGAAAAAATACATGGTGATATTCTCCCATTTCCATGATGATATGGTTAATGGTTTCATCATCCCCTTAGACTTCTTCCACTTAGACGTCATATGATGACATACTATGCGCTTTTATGTACACTCAGTGATCTCTTTCTTTATGTTATCCCACCAATAATTCTTTCAAAGATCTCGATACATCTTTGTGTTTCCTCATTGAAAGGATAAATTTGAACTATGTGCATCATCAAAAAGTTTATTCTTTATCTTCGGATATTATGGAACACATAGTATTGACCCAAATCTCACAATTCATTCTTGATTAACATTGAACTCCGAGGATTTCCTTATTATAATAGTTTACACTTTATTTTGAATTTCCACATCATCCTTTTCAGCATCCTTTATCCATTCCCAAAGAGATTGTTGAGTAATCATTTGTGAAAGGATGGATTATGTTCCCTTCTTTGTGATTCCCATGTCCATAATCATCAAATATAAAATGATCGAGTCCTTTCCAATTCTCATCAATGATATAATTGCGTCTTTCTACATAGGGAATCTACCACCTTGTTTTATTTCCTAGGGTGGTAATGGATTGAGAAGTCAGAGTCATTGGTCAGCTCTAACAATCTTCATTGGTGCATGTGCAACTATTTCTGTGTAAATATATACTTGAGGCTTTTGTTATCCATATATATTTTACAATTTTACCCAAATATTTAATATCACCAAATTTTTAAATCAAATATTACTGTAGGAAACTCCAGATCATGTGTTGGATATTTTTGGCCATGAAATTTCAATTTCATTCAACCATAGGCAATGACTTTGTCATTTTTCTTCAACAAATAGCCCATTCCATTCTTCAAAGAATCACTTCATACCAAAAAACATTCACCAATTGTTGGTAGTGTGAGCATGGGAATAGTGATAAGCGTCCTTTTCAACTCCTTGAAGCTCTCTTCGCATTCATCCCTGCAAGAAAACATGACCCCCCTTCGAGTTATCTTGGTTAGAGGGTTTGACAATCGAGAGAAATTTATCACAAATCAATGATAATATCCAGCTAACGTCATGAAGCTACTAATATCCGTCACTGATTTTGGCCCGACTATCCCTCAATTGCAGCTATCTTGGAGGGAACCACTCATATCCCATTTCTTATGATGATATGACCCAGGAACCAGAACTCACAATAGCTGTACATTGCAAAGAGCTTCTCCTTTCGCAATGTCTCTAGGAGAGTGCTTAGATTCTCCTCATTCTCCTCCTTGGTTTTGGAGTATATTAGAATATTATCTATAAAGATTGCCAAAACATTGTAGAGGTTGTCTCTAAAGACTCTATTCATCTAGTCCATGAATATTACTGGATCATTAGTGAGTCTGAAAGACATTACTTTGAATTAATAGTGCCCATACCTTATACAAAAAAGAAATCTTGGGGATATCCACCTTCTTCAACCTTACATAGTAATATCCTGACCACAAATCCACCTTGGAGAAGTATTGTTCTCCATGTAGCTGATTGAACGAGTCATCAATTCAGGGTAGGGTAAACTTGTTCAGTATCATGATTTTGTTGAGCTCATGAAAATCAATGCAAGGGAGCATTGAAACATCCTTCTTCTTGATGATGAAGACTGTTTCACCCCATGGTGAAGCACTTGGGTGTATAAACATTTTATCCAGATTCTCTTTTAGTTGTTTCATTAGATCCTCAAGCTCCAAAAAAACCAATCTATATGGAGTCTTGGATATTAGAAACACCCAAGGTATAATATCAATGGAGAATTCAACATCTATTGTAGGAGGAAGACATGTAAATTCCTCTGGAAACACATTAGAGAATTCCCTCGCAAATGGCATGTCTTCGAGGATGGTTTCTTCCTTAGACTCAATCATCTAATCTGGATACGCATGCTCATAGGGTAGTAATATCCATGCTTGAGATGATGGTGATAAAGAATATTCATTCTCCTCCTTTAACTGGCACAGAATCAGTGGTACGTTCTATATTTAGAGAGTGATTTCCCTCTTAGGGAAATTTATGTAGGCTCGATATAAAGAAATCCAATCCATACCTAGAATTGCATCAAATTACAAAAAACAATATTGTGAAGAGGTTTTATTGGAAGTTTAATCCACAAGTTATGATAGGGTTGGAGTTATATTCATTGAATGAAATTATTTCACAATTTTCTATTCTCACTGGCATCTTTACTTCCATGATTTGTGGTTGTGTAGGTATGGTTGTATTAAATTTTTCGGATATAAAAGAATGTGTATAACCAGAATCAAAAAGTACGTTAGATATTGTTGAATGAATAATTAGCATACCTATCACCACTTCGTTGTTAGGGTTCACTTCAGTGGTAGTGAGGGAAAATCTCACCCTAGTTACCTTAGAGGTTGTTGGTTGCTTCTAAAAACCCATGGCGTTGGGAACTGGTTTGAAAAGTTCCCTAGTTCGTTGCAGTTAAAGCAATGAACAAAACATTGAGGTTCTAATGGAGTGTTACTCTTCTCTATCGCAACTGTGGTTATTTCTTGTCATTGGTTAATGTTCTGGTTCCCTTATCTTCTACACCTAAAGCATTTCCTCTTCCTCTTTAGGAAATTTCTAGGGTGCTTCTTTCTTCACCTTTGGGAAGTGGGGTGCTGGATTTTCTTATCACAATGAGATTTATTCATTAGACCTCATGATTAAAAGTCGACCTTATGCTTCATATCCCCATGATACACCTGATATTCATTGATCTCCATTTCGAATTTGAGGGTACGTCTGACAATTTCCTCATAGCTCTCGAAGACACGGATCACCTGGGCTTTCTATACACTAGGTTTTAGTCCAACAATGAAGCGTTCAACAATGAATTTAGGGGTATTGACAAATCCAGTGGCATATCGAGTAAACCTTATTATTTTTTCCTTGTAAACTCTGATGGAGTCGTCATGTATTTTCTATAGGTCCAGAAAGTCCCTTTCTATCTTAAGATAGAGGGTGTGAGGAAAATATTTATCAAAAAATATTTTTCGGAAATCCATCCATTCCAACACCTTGATCTCCTCCTCAAGCATTGTATTTTTGATCAATGTCCACCATTGATCTGCTTCACCCATCATATGATAACCAGCCAAAATTACCTTCTCTTGTTCAGAACATTGATGGATGCAGAATATCTTCTCAATGGAGTTGATCCAATGTTCGTAAATTGAGGGATCTTGTGATCCATTAAAATTAGGAGTCCATTGTCTCATGAAGCACTCGATTGTGACTAGATCTTTCTAAGGGGTGTTTAATTTTCCACTTGACCATGTTTCTATATAAACACATGAGTTAACTGAGAGAGTATCATGAAAAAGATCATGATTCCCACTCCCATCAAAATGGTCATGTCATTAGAATAGTCATCATGTTGATCATCACATCGGTTGTTAGCTGGAGTCCACCTATTACCTGAAATTGTATGGAATAAAAGGAATGTTAAGGGTAACACATAAAGGGTTATCCAAATACAATAATTGATGAATTGTAAATTAATTTTTTTCCTTTACATATGAATTTATATGCTTGAATATTAATTATCCTTGATCTACTTCCCAACATATAATCTTAGGGTAATTTTTTTTATTCCCTTAACAGTGGTTTTTACCATGCTTTTGAATTTACAGAAGCATATCCCGTAGAACTGTTGTAACCAAGAGTTCAGCAAGGCCCATTATCATGCAAAACTTCCCATTCGATTTTATCTCAAAGTGGTGTTTTTGGGTTTTACCCTAAGATAAATATATATCAGAGCTGCCTCTACCTACACGTATCCTGATAGGGATGTATTTGATTGAGAAACCACTTACTCAATACTCACCAAAATTTAGGGATGTTTCTATTATGTTTAGTCTTATCCCTATGGTTTTTACTATGGTTTTCAAATCCTAATCCAAAAAATAACTAAACATATCCTATGATTCAAACTATAACAACCCTGATCTTCATTACAAACTTAAAATATGATATATTACCTAAACATGTGATTTAGGAAACTCTAAGGATCTAGAGGTGTAGATTCTTGGTAAATTTGGATCATTACATGAAAACATAGAACATAAAACATAACATCTTTATTGAAAAATTCTGTTACATGAACATAATATTCCTTCGTACTTTTAATTGAGTGGGATAACGTGAGGACATGAATAAGAAAAGAGTGAGCTATAAAGAGTAGTTATAGAGTAAAAAAGGTGTAACATGAAGAATATAGTATATTTCAGAAAATATGTATATCAATGGAGCATGAACATAAAGGAATGATATATCATTATTATCATGACCTAGAAATGTGGAAACATAATTTAACATGATATTTTCATGATCCAAGGATCATTAAACATGGAGAATGAATAACCCCTAATTTTACTGGAATTAGCATGATTAAAATCTCATTGCACATTAAGTATCAAGATACTTACCATTACCCAATGAATTAGAGAGCTATCAGGACACACCCTTCTTAATCATTTCATTTCATGCAAAAGTGTGTCACAAGGACCATATTACATGGATTCATTAAAAATAAAAATTTATTCCAAGATAAAGGAATGTGTAATTAATACATGAAACTATATAATAAATAAGAAAATCTTTATAAAGGTGAATACCCTTGATAGAGAAATGGGCATGGTATTCAGTACACAATGACATTGGCTTGGAAAATCATGATGCAATTTTAGCATCATAATGGCGTTACATAAGAATTCATAAAAATGGTTGATGCAAGAGAAAGTGTTGTATAATAATATGTACATGAAAATTACAGTATGGGGTTCAAGTAGATATATTTCCCAACTTATTTAAATGAATTTCGATTCATAATACACAATAATTTCATGAATATAAATAAGAAGAGATAAATTCCTTAAGGAATTTCAGCATGCTTATAGATGTACATAGGAGGAATTAATGAGAGATAAATATGACCTTAATCATTCAAAAATAAAAAGGGATTTTTTTTGGATGGGATAAATCATACCCTATCATTTTAAATTGAATAAAATATTATAACCATATAACGAAATTTGGAAAAAAATTAGAAAGGAAGAAATCCCTTACATGTAAATGTGATCCCAAAGGCCGGGGGAGGGGCTTTAGAGAGGCTTCTTGAGTGCTTGGGGTGCCATCGGATGATTATAGAGAGAGGATGGGAGATTTTGGTCAAGTTAAAAGTATTTTAGAGAAGAGAAGTGGGATCATGGGTGGGTTTATATAGGAAATGGAAAGGAATAAGTTATTATTTAGGTTATGGACACCTCACATTAATCTAATAAAACCCAAAAACCATCCCATGGTTTTTCCCATGTATTTTTCCAAAGGGAGTGGAAAAAAATATTTTATAAGTCCAATGTCAGAATATATTAAAATATTATGCTTTGTTATGTCGAGGTGAGTCAAAACTTCTTGGAAATCATTATAAAAAGGTAAAATGTTTTATATGTCTTCGAGAGTCCACTAAGGCACCGTAAAATTAGTCAAAAAATCTAAAATCACATTATTTTAAAGTTAAAACATATATTGGTCGAACATACCTAATATAGTATTTTATTATATTACTATTATGTCATTATGATGTCACAAAACTACTTATATATTAAAATAGTATTTAGTATTTACCCAAAAATTCAATTGTGTTAGTAAATTGTGAAAACATAATTGTTGGATAATTTTGACATCCTGATTCCAAAAAATAATATCTATTTTATCTAAATAATTTTATAAATATGGGAATTTTTACTATTAAAATAAAAACTGATAATTACCCAAAATTTATGGGTTTAGATAAAAATAGCTTTCAACCCTTGAAACCATTACAATTTTATTCCTAAAATTATACGATCATTTATATTTAATAAAAATTAATTTAGTAATAATATTTTATTAAAATTTTATTTAATTAAAAAACCATTAATTAATAGAAATAGATTTCTTAATGTAATATTTACAACAAATACAATTTTATTTTAAAAACAATTTACAAAGTTACAATAATAAAATGAATGTATATTATTTATTCTATACAAAAATAATGAACATAGTCATAGTGATAGGGTATTGTTACAAAACTCTTTATAAAACCCGTATAAGACATAGGGGTGAGGTGTGTTATGGTGACAGACTCTTGGGGTGGCTCAGAAAACATCACTTGTCTTGTAATCTCTACCAACTTTTGCTTCTCTCATAGGTAGTTCTGTTCAAGCTTGACGTGTTGAAGCTCATCCTGGCCATGGTCAAGAGAAAATCCCAATGACACCACCTTCTATCCGAGCTCTAACAAATGGGATTCATGTAGAGAAATTCTACTGAATGAGGCCCTCACTTCATTTTTTGAGTAAATTGTAATTGTTAAATCCCAATATTTATACTAATAAATTGATCACTATTCAAAAACTATATTAGCAACAGTAGCAATTCTTAATGGTATTTTGAAATCCAAAATCATAAAAGTGAATAAGTGAAAATGTATTATGTAAAATTTTAAAATAATAATACATTTAAATATATCAAGAGGAATTTTCATTAATAAAATTTTCGGTGGTTACGGTGTATGTTAAAAACAGTATTAATTTCACATTTTTGTTAAAAAGTAAAAAATACTTCGTTCATAAAATGGCATGAATACATATTTTCATCCTTTTTGTAAAAAGGTAAATATGGGTAAAAAATAATTTAAACAATAACTTTATAGTAGTAAAAAGACTTTTAAAAACATTTTTAGAAAACATAAACCTATTAAGCGATGTATTATTGAATGAAGAGATAAATAAAGTCAGTTTTCCTTATTATTATTATTTTTTGTTTCACAAGCACATAAATAGAGAAAAATTAAATTAAAATAGTAATTTTAATAAATTAATAGATGAGTATAATATTCAAGGAATTCTTGATATATAGTCTATAATATTTCACCAGGAGAACATAATAAATATTATCCAAAATAAAGAAAGAGAGAGTAACATAAAAGCATTACCTCATGTGCAAATTCCATCATAAATGTTCAAACCTATTGCATAATAAAAAATATATTTATTATAAATATATTTTCGAATCATAATAATATATTACATACCATATATAATTTACATATATAATTTAAATTCCCATTTATTAAATATTCATTATTAAAATCATTATTAAGGGTGATAATTGCTTCATTTTGCATATTTGTTTTGGCTCGGTTATTTTCATACATGTCGTTTAATCACAGTAACATAATATCAAAAATTTTAATCAAGATATAAATTATATATAAATTCAATGTTGATATATTTTTAGTCATCCATTGAAGAAGAGATATAAAATTGAATTTCCCCATTCATGGAGGCGACAAGTTGTATGTACACATATACGATGTTTTCACTTTTCAATGGATGGAAAAAATAAAGGTAAATAATAATTCACCTTTAAAGAATCATTATTATATCATATAAATCATATATAAATATATAATAATTTTTTATTACCATCCATGTAAAATCATAAATGAAATTTGAATCACATCACTTCTTGGATGAGATAGTCCACATGTACGCACGAGCAACAATATCATTTTGTAACAAATTTGAAGCTAGGAAGATAGATGCCATATTATCATTATAGAAGAATAATTATTTCATAAATATCACATATAAAAATTAAAACCATCATAATACCCATCCATAACATTTGGTGATGAAAAATGAATATTATCATTACCTAGATATGGTAAGTTGTATCTACGTGTGAATGATTAGGTCACGTTACATTTGATTTAAACGATGGTAGATAATGGGGGTTTAAAAATAAAAATAATTTTGTTTATATATAGGATAGATAATTTAATATTTTATAAAAAAATACCATAGGTATATAGGTGGTAGAAGAATAAATAAAATGAAGGTTATCTATTTAGATAATTACCACCTTATTTGGAATATCATCTTCATTAAATTTTATATTAAGGACCTTATGGATGGCCTTTTTGGGAGATAAGAACATTTATATCATGGATAATTTATTTAAGAAGGGTAATGTTTATTTTTTCATGCTTGAAGGTAAAAGATAAATGATTCCAAATGGTCACGAATTCAATGAAAAAGAGAGTAATGTCAAAATAAATTCATGAAATGAAATTTATATAGCTTTTTATGTAAATAAAATCCTCAGTTTCTTTATTAACCCCCCCATTATCCATTTTGACCTTAAGGATGATAATAACTATTTTAAACTTAAAGGGTTATGAATGTTTCCATTAATGGAAAAGTGATTCATAAATGTAACATGGTTGATATATTCAACCATTTTCAATTAACTAGGATTGGGAAAACACATTTATGAATTTTTAGTCATTTAGTAAATTATTATTTATTATAATATATTATTTATGAATATTTTTTAATTATTAAATTAATTTTAATTTAAAGATGAAAAAACCATTATGGTATTTTAATATAATCATTCTTGACATTAATAATATGATTTTTTATTTAAAAAATTTTTGAACCATAATAATTAACTTATATTTTATTACATTCTATATTTTTAAAATAATTTATTTGATTCTTGTATTAATAGAATAAATACCATGGAGACATTGCATATAATTTTAACGAAATTATTAAATCACTAAAAATTAGAAATAAATTACTTTGATAAAAAAATAATTTATATTTAAAATTAACATTTATAACCAAACTAATCCTATTTTTATCGTTATAAAAGAATTTTAGACATATTAATTCCAAGACAGTGATATTTTGTATTTATTATTTTTTTTAAATTAATATAATTTCATAATAAAAAAATATGGATGAAAGTGACCATATAATCTATAATTATATTGAAATGGTATAATTACACTCACAAAAAGATAAAAAAATTAGATAAATTTTAAAGAATTGTCCAAAATTTATATCCATGTTTTACCCATTTTACCCTTCTAGTATGGAACAATTTTACGTTGGTTACTATTCATATTGACAAAAAATAAAGTTATAATATTTACTAAATTAGGACTACCTAATTCTAAATATGAAGTCCATTTTTTAAAAACAGAAATTCTATAAATGGTAAAAATTATTTTTAAAATAAGTGCACAAAAAGAAAAGAAATATTAAAAAAAATACATTTTAACCATAAAAATAGATTAACTCAAATATCATTCCTAGAAAAAAGTCAAATAAATGATAAAATATTTAATTAAATAAATAATATATAAATTTAATTAAATTCCGTTGAAAATAATTAGTAATTTTATTTTATATGGTAAAAACTCATTTCTTATGTATGTATAGTTTTTATAAAAAATGAATCCTTTATATAAAAATTATTTTCATATTCCATTATAATTAACTAATAACAAATTAATTCATTTTTTATCTATATAATCCATATGTTTTTTTATAATTTAGATAATCCTATTCAAATCTTTCAATCCAATGCCCTGGCCATGACAATCGAATTAAATAATAATATTTTAATAGTATATCGTTGTTAATTTAATCTTGGAATGACAATATTACAATATAAAAATGAGTATAAATTTATATTTAAATATATATATCATAAAATATCTAGGATTTACATTCTACATTCCTTAAACAAGATTTTCCCTATGAATTACATTACATAGATAGACACAAATGGGGATATCTCAAATTCATTATATCATTTGTTTCCCAATTTATATCTTAAAATTTATTATTCCTCTAGAAAAATTTTACCATATCAGTAGTACTGTTATGTAGTAATTTATCACTTTTAACCATGATTTATTTTATTTTTTTCATAGGAATGAATATTATACAATGGTATGACCTCGTCTTTTAGTAGACAAGAATGGGAAGGCATTTATATCCACAAGAGAGATACGTGGAACACATCATGATCTTTAGAGAGGATTAGTGTATGTTCTAAATGATAAGCTACCATCTCTACTAGATCAAAAGTATAAAATGGGAAAATAGAACTAGGGATAATATAGTCATTGAATAGTGATCAGTTGATTATTATAATTTTTTATATCATTTCCTTATCTAACTGAGGTCTCAATATGCTTCTTTCTCTAATTTCATCCCAAATCATTATATTTATAGAATTAATTCTATTGAGGGTTTCATAATGAGTAATTTCAACACTCAAGTGAATGATATTTCAATAAGAAAACTCGATAAGAGAACGTATTGATTCTAAAAATCATTAAAATCCATAGAAAAATATCTAAGATTATCTTTTATGATTTGAATTTTTCTTTCAAAATGAACATCAATTTATGGATGATACATCGTACATAAACTTGAAATTATATCTAAAGGCATCTAAATACATCGATATAATAATGAGGTAATCATCATAACCCAATCATATATAATATAATTTTTTACTTCATGTTACCATACAACTTTCATGATTTATATTTTGGATAAATTATTAAGATAAAAATATAATTTAAATTTAATAAAATTTTTGTACTTCATAATGAGATTTACTTCATCCAAAATATAATAGAGAATTTTAGATATTATGGCTTGTTCAATGAAGAAATCCATTATGTTATTTACCTTTTTCAATCTTGTAATGGGTAAAAATTGTAACATCCCCTTAGAATTATGACACTCAACCTTAACATGCATACATTCCATGCACAAATATACATACTTAGAAGTATCCATCTTCATGGTTTACCACTAAAAATACTATTTATGATCTCTATTAATATTATTACTTGTTTGATGAATAGATATTGAGGAACTATGATCCTCATTAAATATCTCCTTCTTTAAAACAATAATGGAAGGAACACAAAAATTGTTCCTAAAAATTATGATTCCATCATAATCAATAATCAATTCAAGAAACATTTGGAAATGTTTCTATTGCTTCGCACTTCCTTTAAGTGCATATTTAATCCTCACATGGATAGATGTTTGAAATATCATTTGAGAAAGAATATAGTTATCCCATTCCTTCATGTTTTCCACATCCATCTCATAAAAATACCGAAATATTGGATATGTTATGATCCTAATAATAGATAATCTATCATGATCATTTGGACTCAAGGCATCTTCCACCATGTTCAATTTCCTAGGGTGGTAATGTATTTTCATTCAGAATCATAAACAAAATCCAACAATATTATATTGATTATATTCATCTCTATTTAAGTTAATCATATATTAAATTATTATTATCAATATATATATATATATATATATCACATATTTATTCATAACGATAATTATACCAAATCATTATTGTAAAAATTATGACTGTTAAATTATAATCATGTGTTTTTTAATATTACTCATGAAACTCTAATTTCTGTAAGGCGTAAGATATCACCATATAATTATATATGATAATTCTTATCAGTATCTTCTCTGATGAATCACTAATAATTATAGACCCTTATCCAATATAAGGTAATATAATCAAAGGTGCACTCACTAATATTATATTAATTTGTTTGAACTTTTCTTCAAATTCATTTATCTAAAGAAAAATAGATCTATTTTTAGTTAAAATAAGGACTGTACAAGATAATAATGATAAATTATCCACAATGAGTCGATAATATCCATCCCAGCAAATATAACAATATATCTTATCCACAGTGGTTTCTATGGGCCAATATTAAATAATGTCCATTATTAATGGATCCACTAATATACCCTCTCTTGATAAAATATGACCACAAAATGAAACCTTTTATATCCAAAATTCACACTTTGAAAGTCTATCACACAAATTATCTTTATATAGGGTCATCAGTACTATCCTTAAGTGATCCTCATGATCTTCCTTATTCATTGAATGTATAATAGTGCCATCATTAAATTAAACCACAAACTGATCTAGGTAATCTCTAAAGAATATATTTTTTAAAATCCATGAATATGGTTGGGAATAAATAAGACCAAATGGAATCACTATAAATTCATTGTTTCCATAAATTTCCCAAAGTTATTTCATGCGTATATCATATTAATTGAATAAATTGATGATATCTAGAATAAAGATCAATCATTGAAATGGATTGGGCTCTATGAAGTTGATCAAACAATTAATTAATACCTGGAAGGGGATACTTAATCTTTATTATGATATTTTTAGGTTCAATATTTTCATAACAAAGTTTCATTTATCCATATTTATTCTCAAACAAGTACCGGTTCACCCCATGGTGACCCACATGGAAAAATGAATCCCTTTCCAAAATTTTCATAGAGTTTTTTATTTAATTTAAACTAATTAATGAGTACCACTCTATATAGAGTCCTTAAAATAGGTGACTCACCATGTATGAGTTATATTGATAAATCAATATAATAATTCAATGTGATGCTAGGAAACTCTCATAGGAATACATCAACAAACTCCCACACAATAGTTATATAATTTATGTTGTGTTTCCTCCCAACCATCTAAGAAAAAAATATTAAGTAATTTGAGACCCACTCATTGGAAGTGATTTTCCTGAGAAAATAAAATTTATTATTACATACATAAACAAATATAGGTTGTTTATAAATATCAAACACGTATTCCATTCCTCTATAATTGGAATGGTATTTAGGAAGAGAATTCCAATCAAAGCCTAAAATAACACCAAATTCAACTAGAGATAGAATAATATGATTTATAGGATGTATATTACCATTAAATATAAAAATATATAAATTTATATACATGATATGCAATCGTCATTCCATTATAGGTTTCACTACTAAGTCAACATTTAATTAGGGAGGTGATATTCCGATACCCATAAGAAATTATTTAGATATAAATGAGTGGGTATATCTATAATCAAATAATAAAATATGAATTAATAAGTGGGTGATAGTTTGACTTTTCAATAAATAAATATCATACTCCAACACAAAAATATTTATCGAATTATATTTCCATTTTTCTTAGTGCTAATGAGGTTTCCCACATCGATATTCATCATTAATCTTCTTCTTTAATCATTGGTTATCATAATTCCCTAAATCCTTGAAATTGAAATATTAGAGTGTGAGTGGTGAATTTCATTGATTTTATTCACTATTCCATTCACTTTATGGTCTCTTAACATCACATTGGAATTCGATTGGTGGATAACCTAACATTCCAGACACAGAACATTTTTTAGTACCCCTGAGAAATTCCCACATTTTTCCTTCCATAATTTGGGAAGGAAGTAATTCCCATATTTTTATATAGAAGGATTTTAGAATTCCACTTAAATTCCATACTTCTATTCTAATAAAAAAATGATATTTATGGGTAACTAAAATATGTATTTTGAATTTTATAGAAAATAAAGCAATCTCTTTATAGCTATAGATGTATCACATGTATAATTCCTTTTAGAGACTTGGTTTTAAGAAAATACACAATTTATTAACCATAACATTAGGATGGTTGACAGTATTAGAAGAGTAATATATAAGTTTTATAATATATCCCTCATAATAACTAACATATTCATCATCCTTATACTTTAGCACATCGAATTAATTTTCGGTTTTAATATAATTTATATGTGGAATGTACATTATGAAAAATGAGATACTAAACTTATCTATCTCATTGGAGATATTTTCTTTATATTGCCTCTTGTTTTTTATAAGATTACACTATTGATCTACTTCACCTTACAAACAATAAACAACTAAAATAATGTTATCAGGTTTTGAACAATGTAGAATATAAAATATTATTTCAATGAAACTGATTCATCTCTAAGCATCTAGTGGATCAGAATCCCCACTAAGTATTGTGGTGTTCCACCTCATAATGTACACTATAAGAAATTTTTACCTTATTTTCTTGTTTTTGATTCTCATAATGATTCATAGCTTAAGAAATTATAATAATCATAACAAAGAAATTTTTCATACTTGGTCCCAAAATATTTGGTTTCTAAATTGGAAAATAATTTCATTTAACATTGAATTAAATATTAAAATTATACATTTAGGTTTCAACCATCGACTAAAACTAAAAGCATCGTGTGAGAAAAAATATTCATAATGGGAATCCACATAATCATCAAAAATCATTTAATGGATGTCTAAATTAACCAACCATGTTTTCCATCTATGAAACCGTAGGATTAACCTAGTTCATCCCTGATCATTATCAAATATTTAAGATTTATCCTATATATAGAGAAATCCCAATACTTCTTACTAAATCATTCTCATATTAGATTCCAATTATGACTAAACTCTGATCTGGTATTAACAGTAGTGACCCATACTTTTCATGAATAAATTTTAATTATTATTAGATTAATATTCATTAGATAACATAATGATGCATTCCATAATCATATATTTCTATTATCTTTGGAAGAATAGTCACATAAATAATTTATTCATTTATTGATCTACATTACCCATACTATGTTATTCATAACATTTACCCTTATTAATCATATCATACATAATATCATCCTTCATAATCATGGGAATGGAAACATTATAAAGGGTAATGTTAGATACTAAACAAAGGTATGCAGGGGAGATATCAATGATCAAAATGAAATAAAATTAGAATAAGGGTTTGAGAACTAGAAAATAAATTTTAAAAGCCAGAACCTATAAATCATATATCATAATATTGAATAATAGCATAAATATTGGTTGTTTATAAAATATGAACCTGAAAGGAATCATAGAAAACAGTCCATGAGAGCATAAAATCAAGATAAAACATATTATTTTGGAGTACACAGAAGAATAGAAACTTATTTACATTGTAGTTAACGGTCACTTGTAAGACTATAATAGTGGATTGAGTTCACACCCCAAACCAATATAGTAGTCTAGGTTCATTCCAACAATTATCATAGTGGAATGACTTCTCAACTGAACTGGGTTCATTACCCTATTCATCCCTCTTTTTCCCATGAGAGATCCATTGATAGAAAATCCATTATAGGGCTATATAATTGGGCACCTATAAATACCCAAACTATTTATACTTATATATTACATCAAAGTAATTGCTTATTCATTAAAAAACATAACAATCAAAGCCATACCTGTTTTTTTCAATTATCTTTGGAAACATAGAAACCTAAAACACTTGTTCATAATATTTTTACATCGTCTCACACATATACCATCATAACTATGAAGATTATTAGACAAATCATGCATAAAACCATTATTTATAACGTATTCAAGGAAATATAAGAAAGGGTGATATCTCATTGTAGGTATGTGTAAATAAATGATATTTGAAATATAAAACAAGAATTATAGGATAAAAGGGTATGATAACATGATATTAAAATTAAAAAACCATACCATACATATTAGAGATCATAATCTCTAGTCAAGAAATAAATAAATGAGGTTTATAACACATTAATCACAATAGAATCGAATAACACATCCCATGAGAGAATAATATAGGAATAGTACATGGAATTTTATAGTATACATAATCCTAGATAACCATTTCCAATGTATCCCAGGATCTTTACCAAGACTATCATTTTTCAATGGGTTAAATCAACAAACCATCTTATTAGTCATGTTTCACTCCTGAGACCATCATAGTGGTTAGTTTCCCTTACTGAATTGGTCTCACTCAACAATATATTTATCTATATCTCACAAGATGTCAATATTTAACAAATAAATTGGAGGAAAATATAGGTCCCACCAATCACATACTAAACATAATATATATGTGTTCCACAAGGTCATAAACCATTTATCATATTTTAAAAAATTAAAATAAAATTATTTCATAGGAATTTAATCATTATATAACCTTTTCAAAAGGAATGATTTTCATAACTAATATTCCTTCATAATCATAAAACATATAAAGAAAGCGTAAAGATGGTATACTATGATCATATTCCCAATAAATAATAAGTAAAATTGAATGTTTCTTTTATTGAGGAATAATATGATCATAAATACATTCATGAGGAAAAAAACCTTTCCATTTTAGAATAACATTTTAAAACACTAATAATTTACAAATATATTATTGACAAAAAAATTCTATAAAAATAACTATTTTAAATTATAGATTAATCTTAAATACATTAATCATATAGTACAACAATAAATTATGTTCCTATCATATACCTTAAAAAATAATTCCTTCTTTACTTTTAATAGAAAATTAAAATAGTAACTTATTTAGAATATGAAAATTTATCTCCTTCAAAATAGTTTTCTAAAATTTCATATAATTTAAAAAATTGAAATTAATCAACTATATGAAAATATTAACAAACATATATAATTTTTTTAAGAAAACATGGATATGTAAGGCAAGTGATTTTTGACAAAACATTGAAATGTGGTTGGCATTTGATAAAAACATTTTTTTTTGGATTTTTGGTATATAAAGTGAGTAAAATGAATGAAAAACATGTATTTTTAATATATTAACATAGGATAATTAAATTAATTTTTATCTTTAGATTTTTATCATAATCATTCATAATCAAAACGAAATTATAATCAATTTTGATAAATAAAGAGATTGTAACAAAAAACCACTTACCTGAGGTCTAAAATCCTTCATAAACTTTCAAACCTCCTATATAATAAATATTAGTTTATTATAAATCTTATTATATAACCATACCATATATATATATAAACATTTATGATTTACGTTTATCCTATTATTAGAAGCTAAATAATAATTCATGGTATTTTGAGTCCTTGTACATTGATAAAGGTTCCATCACCTCAAGAATATTAATTTTTGAATAAATATTATAAATATTATTTTTATTTTTATTTGTAGTAATCAATAAATTTTACTCCTAGAAAAATTATTTACACCTTTCATGGAGATGGTAAGACGTTCGTATGCGTGAATTTTTTTATGTTTCAATATATGGATCAAAATAAATGTAAATATTAATTTTCATTTAACACATCATTATTATATCATATAATTCAAATGTATTCACAAAATTCATCCTTATTACCATCCTTTTAAAATAAAAAATAATAACTAATCACATCTCTTCATGGAAGTAGTAGTCCATTTTTAAGCAAATGAAATGTTATCATTTCCTAAAAGATTGGATTGAAAAAAGGTATAAATTATATTACCATTAAATAAGAGACCTTATTTCATAAGTATTAAATATATATATTAATCCTACCCTACAACCCATCCATAAAATTCCGTAATGAAAAATGAATTTAATTGCTACATATAATGGTCAAGTCGTACATATGCATGAGTGATACTTGCACTTCCCATTTTATAATAAATGGGTATAAAATAGGGTCTTCATAATTGTGGTAAAATTTATGTATATTTGGGATATATTATTTTTTAGTTTATAAATAATATAATATATTTAGGTGAGGTAAAATTAAAATACTAATATTATTTTTTCTTTTAAGGTGACTACAACATCTTTTAAATGACTAATTCAAATCTCTTCTAAAGGGATCCATGGTTAGAATTTTTGGAAGTAAAAAACCCTAGGATATGTTTTTTTATGTGTAGAATAGATATTGGAAGAGTTTTTTACATATAATTCTCAATGGTTTGTGGGGAAGAGAATAGAGGGTGGTATTTTATAATTGAGAGTATGAGAACTCTTGGAGTTTCATAAAATATGAAATTAATATAAATTAGTATTTATTTATAAATTGACCCTAATTGATAATACATTAATATATTATGAGTAGGAAAATAAATTATATCATAAAAAGTATATTTTTAGAAGCTTGGATAACATTATTTACATTATATTTTAGTTTTAACCCTATGTAAACCCTTTTGACAATTATTGTATCATGAAAGACTTTTAAAAATTAAGTGTTAATAATGTTACTATAAAATGAAACAATAATGATTAATAGATTATTTTTTATGTTTAAATCTAAATCCCATTATTTTATTTGAATAAAATATATTTTGTAATATTTTATAGTATCTAACAAAATATAATTTGTTATAAAATATCGTTAATGTCAATTTTAACTAAATTCATTTTATATAACATTACATTCATCAATAAAAATTTTGAATTAAAATAATATTATTTAAACCTTCCTAGTATTTGATATAGATATATAAAATTCGTGGAATAAAGTAACTCTATAAAATTATATAACATTAAATATTTTTTTATCGTTTATTATATTTTTTATTAAATGTAGAAATTTTGAATCAGTGTTTCATAGGAACCTAATCTCATCGTATAATTTATAAAAATTTAAAATAAACTTCCATCAGAAATATATTTCATTAATAAAAAGAGAGACACTTATATTCATTTTTATTTTTATTTATTTCCCTTTTTGGACACATAAATGAAGTTGAGAACAAAGAGAGTAACATGTTGTAACTATCCGTCATTTAAATATTATATAGTTCATTTTGAGGTAAAATATTCCATTAAAATAATAAATTTCAATCCTAAAGTGATATTTTTTAAATTAAATTCATAAAATAAGAATTATTATGCAAAACTATGCTCTTACCACTTAGTTTTAAACTCGATTAACCTGATTTTCCCTTTACCAAGGACATAAATTGTTTCACGACCACTATTCAAATTGACAGAAAATAAAAGGGGAATATTTTAAAAAATGTACATAATAATCATAAAAGTATAATTAATTTTATCTAATTAATTATATATAAATTGAATAACTTAAATTTAATGTTTTTTAGGAAATTTGATGCAGATAATTTTTTAGAAAATTTCATTTTTAAGTATAAAATAGGATTTATTATTATCTTATTCCTAATAAATAATTTAAAAGGGATGTTATTTTATTATAATAAAATACATAATACATAATGATCAATAAAACCATTTACTAATTGTGGTTAACTTTATTTTTTAATAATGAAATTAACTATGCACATAAAAATAGATTTTTAAAGAACAAAATTGTTATTTTAAATTTTTTCCATTTGTAAATATTTGAAAAATAATTAATTCCTTCTGTATATGTGTAAACAATATATTTTCATAATTTCTTTAATCCTAATCATATCTACCAATATAAATCCTTGGTGATAATAAAATATTAATAAAATAGATTAGTTTACCTAAACTCTATGTTTCATGTAATGCATGTTATAAAAGAAATATAAATTTATTGAAAACAATATTTATAATATATTAGGTTTTTAATGGAACACACATCACATGATTAAAAAGACGAATGTGTTCTAAATTATAATACAAAATTAATAATAACAAAAACAATGTGACATAAATGGGATTCATTAATATTTCATCATAGCATAACAAGAAGAAAATATAAGTGTTCCAAATAATTTTTATCATTTCATCATATCATAACCCATAGAAATGATATTTATTTTAGAATCATATTGTCATCCTAGTAATAAAACATCTATAAAAAGGATAAGTATAAAATCATTGAAACTTAACCCAAATAAATAATAGAAAACATCAATGGATGGCATATTAGATGGAAAATTCATTCATAAGATCACATAGAATATTTATTTAGGAAAATACACTTTTGACAATAAAATCACTTATTTAAAATATATAAACATAAAAAAATTAGAAAAGATTTTCAATGAAATAGAATGGTAAAATATTAAACAGTTTTCATATCCTTATGATATCATGACGACAGGAAGTTATGTTTATATTAAATATTTTAAAACAATGATTCCTTTCAGATTTTCAATAAGACATCAAATAAACCCTATTTATAAAATGAAATTGAAATTCCTTTTAATACAATACGTAAAATATAAATCATGTGTAAAAAAGAGAAAAAATAATTGTATAATGTTAAAATTATTTTCCATTTTCTTTATAAAATATGTATATAGAAGAGAAAGGGTTTTATACTAAAGAGTGAAATGATGATGGTTTTCCATAAAATAATTATTTTGTTCTGTGAAATACTTAAAGAGAGGGAAATTATATTAAAATATTTATTTTAAATAAACATCCATAAGAAAATAAATAGTATTACAGATAGATATAAAACAATATCTGATTATCAGAACATAATCAAAGACAATACTAATTAAACAATGAGACTGTAATATAAAACCCTTTCCATATATCTAAATTCATCCATATGAGTTCAGAAATACATTATAATAAATATATATTTATTATAAACATATTAAATGAAATATTAATCTATATTATACCATATTCTATTTACTTTTACATTTTATCACCATTTTATAAAAAATTGTTTATTAAAATCACTATTATAGGCGATAACATCTTTATTTTTCTTTTATTTTTTTGTTTGGTCATTTTGGTAATTGTACATCAATCATTTTACCATAATCTCAATAATTTTAATCATGATTTAAATTTCAAATAAATTAAATTTATACTTTTATATATATATTCATCTAGTAAATTACCTATAGAAAAATTAATTACATTATTTATGGAGACTATAGGTCGTACGTACGCATTGACGATGATTTCATTATTCAATGTATATAAATAAATGAAATTTTAAAAACAATTCACCTATAAATAATATCAATTTTATAATATAAATAATTTATATTTTGATAAATCTACCAATATTTCTGTATATTTAAATCATAAATGAAAAAATAATCCCATCAATTCTTGGAGGTGGTAGTCCACACATTCACATGACCGCCATTATCATTTTCCAACTGATCGGAATGTAAGAAGGAATATTTTTTTAATCACACTCAAAGACTAATAAATTAATAAATATTATATAAAAAAATTATACTAATCATAAATCCAATTTGTAAATGATAGCGATGAAAAATTATTTGTTTCGCTTTGTGGAGACAGAAAGTTGTACGTATGCACGCGTGGTAATTTAAAATTCCATTTGATGGAAAATAGGGTGGAAAAAAGTGGTTTCATAATTAGAACCCCATTTAATAATATTTATGATAATGAATTTATTATCATATTATAAATAACATCTATTTGGAGGATGAATAAGTGTACGTAAAAAAATAAAGTTATCGATTAATGTGATTACCACTTCTTTAAATGAATTAATTTAGATCTTCACATAAATAACATAGATTTGATATTTTGAAATGATAACCACTTATAAAATGTGAATATTTATATCTTGACATGCTTTTGGTAGTGTTTAGTCATTATAGAATGCTCAAAGTGGTGTACAGAAGACAATGTAGGGGTGGCCATTTATAATGGAGGGAGTTGACACACATAGAATTATATAAAATATAAAAATATAATAAATTCTTTCTCAAGAAAAATAATTTCATATAAATTCAAATAAAATGGGGTAAGGGTTGAAAAGAATTCCTTTTATTAATGTTTTATATATTTTGGTGTCATTTTAAACCTTATATTTTTTATGAACCCCGTCAATTACCATTTTGACCTCAACCTTGGTAACAAGTATTTCTCTCTTAAAGGGTTAAGTATTTTACGATGAAATGAAAATTGACTCATAAATGGACCATGGTTGATATTTTTAACCATATTTCATTATATTTTCGGATGATGACATTTTCATACATTTAAAATCATTTAATAAAATATTATTTATTTTAAAATATTATTAATTCCAACTTTGGATCTAATTAATTTATTTTATTTTAAATACCAAAGTATAGTGGTGAATGTAAAATATAATTATTTTACAAATTAATATTTTTTTATATTTATCAAAAAAAATTGGAACAAAACAATTTGATGAAATATTTTAAATTTAAATATCATTAAAATCATTTATTTTAATTTTATATTAATTTAATGATTACTTTGTTGGAATTTAATGGGATTTTATCGTAATTATTAAATTAGTAAAAATTATAAATAAATTAATATTATGTATAAAATTATTTTATCTTATAAATAAATATTTTTATTTAAAAATTTCACTTTTTATCATTATGTAAAAATGTTATAAATATTCATGTTTAGTGAGTGACATTCTGTATTTTTCCTTTTTATAAATTAATATATAGTTAATAATCAATGAAATATATAATAAAGTGGTAATATATTCTATATATTGATGGAAATTATCTAACTCTACTCATATAATATGATAAATTTTAGTGTTAGATAATTTTTAAATCTTAATCCAATTGTTTTTACCCTATTTTACCTATTTAACCCTTACTAGGGTAACAATATTTTACTATGCTTCCTGTACATATTGAAATAATTAATAAGGAAAAAATACAAAAATAAAAAGTTAATGAATCCAAATATGGAATCAATTTTTTACAAATCAATTATTATAATTTCCAAAAACATATTTTAAAATATAATTGAAAAACGTGAAAACCTATTTTTTAGAAAATTAAATTTTAAACATAAAACATGATTTTCTCATATAATATGCCCTAAAACGAAATATGAATGAATTAGAATTTAAATATTTAAAGTATATATATATTCTATTAAAATATTTCACTGAATGTGAATAATTTAATTTAATGTGAAAAAAACAAGGCACAAAAAATAATTTTTTTCTGATAAAAATCTTGTTTATTTTCAAATGAAGTTTATCATAATTTATTATTAATTGAAAACTAATTAATTCATTTAATACATATATTAACCATTTTTATTTTCATATTTATACCCTCCAATTCAACGAGCATGAGATAACTACCACATTGAATAATAATATTTTAATTTTATTCCTTGTTTTGTTAAGACTTTTTTATTCCTGTATCAAAATATGTCAATGAAATTGAATATATTTTCATTGAAGGGAAAATTAAAATATTAGAGTGTTACACTTGGTTTTTGGGTGATATTTTTAATATGTTCCACATGTATTACATGTTACACTGATGTCCTGTTTGGGGGGTCCAAGGCCATTTAGGAATTGGGCATATGCAATGGTAGCTTGGGGGTTCCATAGGGTAACCGATAGCCTAAACTATGTACTCAGTAAATTAAAAGTTGTTTTTTATGATTGGAAGTTTTTTAATTTTAATTATAGTCTCTTTTCTACCTTTCCCATATCTCTCAACCCAAATTATTCGAGTTTATCTGAGTGATCCTTCCAAAAATCTCTCACATTATTTATTCCCTCCACTCTTTTAACCTGATTGATTATTGATCCATGTTTATTATTCCATCCGAATGGGGATATGATATACTTTATCATTCTATATTTTTATTGATAAGTATTTTTCTTCAAAAAAATTATGTTAGAATCTTGGAATTGATTTGGATTTTGAATAATCTCATACTGAAATTCAATCTAATGATGGGTCACCTCTATTCTTTATAACAAAGTTTCATGTTGGATCTTTGAACACTCTAGTGATCATTGTTATAATAATTTATGACATCTAATGATTTATTAGTGGTTTATATTCATCTATATTAGTATCCTAGGGTTCTTATTTTTTCCCTATGTTTAGTATTTCTATAAGATTATTAATAAAATAATTTAGGCAGAATTATATTTTGGTTTTGCCAAGGTTTTGCTTTAGTTTTTAATATTGAAATTTTGTTTCAGTTGAGATAGATAATACATACTTTTTGCAATGTATTTTATTGTATTCTATGTTTGGGTTATATTATGAAGAGATTGTCATTAGGGCAATGCTAATAGTTTGTTCATTTAACCTATTAAAATAGATAAAGATTTTTTTTTGGATTTTTCTACCACTAGTTTCTCAATTGAGTAGTAATGATTTAAATATAATTTCAAATATGTGAATCAAGAGTTTCCAAAAAACATTTTTTCTTAATTTTTTTTTCTTTTAAGTTAAGCATTCATGTTTAGATTAAATTACAACTTTATATACATTAAATAAAAGATGTTTAGGATTATGTAAATAGCCGATGATTGAATACATTTTCTATTAAACCCATAATAGTTTGGTGTTTTGTATGTTGGTTTAACGTTTAATCATTTTTATAATCCAACTAATTCAAATTTATGGACTACATAACTCTTGTTCGAACACTTTAACTCATAATGTGTAGGGTCATGATTAAGAATATTTAATTAGTAAAAAATAAGTGAATTTTAATGAGAATATTTTTTTCATGAGGGACCTGAGTTTATTTACCCATCCATTAAATAATTTTTTATATATTTGAACTTTTATTTACCATTATCATGGATTGAGAAATGATATTTTTATAAAATAAATATTCCAAATTTATTCGTCTCATGTTTTTGATTAAACTATTACAAGGGGTTTTATATATATTTCTTAACTAAAATATATCTCTCATACACAAAATATAATAAAAAATGAATCCATAAGTCTGTTAAACAAATTAGATAAAAATTTATAGACTGTTAATGATAAAAAAAGAATATTCTAAAATGTTAATTTTATATGACTTTTAGAGTGACTCCATGAGATTTAGTTATATATTTTTCATGAACGAAAATGTGTCACAAAATAAAATTAAATATAATATAATATGCATATAGAAACATATAACCTAAAGTGTTTTTATTTTACAATTTTGTAGAATGATGGTAAAAATGAATTATTGTAATGTTGTGATTTGTAAGAACTTTCTTTATACTATGGACTTATTTAACACTATATTTCTTCCTCTCTTCTTTTATGGGGTGTCATTATCATAATTTATTCCTAAATATATTATCCCCCTTAATTATAGAGATTTTTAATATAAAATTCCTTACATTCTTATCTTAATAAATTTTCAGGAAATGAACCAAAAATAACTTTTAGTTTTGGTAGTGATCAGTAGTGATGGAATTGATAGGCAAGGAAGTGTGATAGAAAAAGGTAATATCATTAATCTTAATAATTAATGATTGTAACACCCAAGATTTTTATAAGAAATATTTTGTTTTTATGATATATACATCATCAAAGGAATATTTCACTACAAACAACACTGTCTTGGCTTGCTTTACACGCAATCGTGACCTTCCTCGAAAGCTTGTGTTGTACGCAATACAGATTTTTACTCAACAACGATATGCTATTAAAATATTATAAAAACTAGCCATTATGAATAGTAATACCCACATTTTGAAATTTTATAAATTTTATCTTTCCAAATGGACTTCATTTTTGGATTCGGAATATTGAAACTAACCTAGGGGGAATTTTTGGTATTTTTCTGAAAAGTTTCAATATTGATGAATAGTGAAAACACTAGGTTACTATGTAAAAACAGACTTTTTATTTAAATAATTATTTATTTTATTTAAATTTATTTTTGGTCTAAATTGATACTTAATACCTATATAAGATCAATGTAATTCATTGGTGTCATTTTCTAATAAATTTAAATATATAAAAATTTTATTGAACCTTTCACCGTCTTTTACCCACCTCCGAGGAGAATTTGAAAATATACATAAAACTTAATTTTACCGCTTTTGTGAGTGGAATTTAAAAAATCCGAGACACACAGATAATATCAAGGAGTAAAATGTGGTTCAATAAGATAAAAATAATTTTTGGTGAATAGTATCTTTTTACTTTTTTTACCACGGTTAAAAGTAAATAGGGTAATTAAGGATAAAAAATGATATTATTATTGCCCTAACAAATGTCCTAATTCTATTGGATAAGTTTAATTCGACCAAAACCAATCTTAGGAGTAAAATATGACTGTAAAATCCCAGGTAAATAAAGAATAATACATTTTCTTATTTATTAACATTTACGAATTAAAAATTAATTTTACTTTAAAGGGGTTGCTATGTTCGATAGCATACCCGATACGCAACAAAGAGTTTCTTTCAAATCTTACGTTGCACACTAGTAATAAAATATTATTATTTTAAATGGTAGTTAACACATATTCGTTGTATTGGCAGGAATGAAAAGAAATAACTAAAATATGATTACATATGTTAAATGTTTTTACATTTATCCAATAATGGATAAAGTCTTAAAATAAGAAAAGAATTCAATTTTAGGCATAGATACTATAATATTCACTAAAGGTCCACTTATCACCTTTTGATGGTGAACCTTCATTAAATATAGTTTTGGTCACTCTTATACATTCTATTGGACCAAATAAAATTATTCTTTAGAATCTGGACATCAAAATTTACTTTGTGTAAATTTTTTGTATTTTTCTGATAAAGTTCATTTTTTAATGAATATTGAAAAATGTTGAATTTTAATTCAAAACCTCTTTTTAATATAATTTATTTGTATGATTAGATTATCATTTGAATTGGTTTTAAAGTGAAATTAAAATATATTTTTACCATTTAATCCAATAGTGGTCATTGGAATTAATTTCACTTTGAAATCAGACTTAAACTAGTGTCAATCTTTCGATACTTATTATTTCATAAAAACACGCTATTTGCTCTGACAGCGGGGATTAATTATTAAATTAATTAATTCAACTTATATGTTTTGAATTTTTTAAAATAGACTTCATTTTTGAATTCGGGATATCAAATATAGCTTAGGGTGAAGTTTTGGTATTTTTCTGAAAAACATCAATTTTTGATGAATAGTGAAAACACTAAGTGGCACTTAAAAAAATGATTTTTCATTTAAATGAAATTTTACCACCTCTGTGTTTTGAATTTAAAAAATCCGACATACATAGTTTTCATTAAGAAGTAAAATGTGGTTCAATGGGATTAAAATAATTTTTTAGTGAATAGTAACTTTTAAGTTTATTAATCGCGATTAGAGGTAATTAGTGTAGTTTAAGGTAAAAATAATGTTTTAGTAATAATAAATGAAATTTACACATGTCCTAACCTTATTGAATGTGTCATGGAAGACCAAGACAATCCATGGGTCAACTTGGGGATCCCATGGAGCCACTTTGGTAGGAAAATGACATTAAAAGTTTTTTATTTAATGTTAAAATTAAAATGTCACAAACATGAGTTGTTTTACTAAAAAAAATTTTAAATGGGGTTATACAAGTCATATTTATTACTATAAATTTTCATTAGAAAGATAAAAAGATTTCCTACATCATTTTATTTATTTTATAATTTTTAGACATTAAATAAGTTAAATTATTTATGACATCATGAT
This sequence comes from Viscum album, assembly GCA_963277665.1. Taxonomy (NCBI): domain Eukaryota; kingdom Viridiplantae; phylum Streptophyta; class Magnoliopsida; order Santalales; family Viscaceae; genus Viscum; species Viscum album. The sequence continues at coordinate 1,161,604,253 of OY728133.1, read as the reverse complement.
GATGCAGCGATTACCTCATTAATGAATGATTTAAATAAAATAAAAAGATAATGTAAAATCTAATAATTACACTTGTCAAAGACCTATTGGATGAGTATATTTCGAACCCTTATCACCTTATCCTTTAATATATCAATTTGGGACCTTTAAAATCCGAAAATAATTTTATAATAAAGTAAACTTTTATAACTTTCCAATAGTGCCCCTCCTCTCCTCTTATAAAAGGCCCACACATCTACCACCTTACCCACACCTCTCAAGCCTTTGGATCAGCCAAGCTCTGCCCATTTTGTCTCTCCAAATACATATCTTACTCTTAGGAGCCTCACATTGGGCAGAAGTCTTCCCAATTAAGCCTTTGAGCTCAAATCAAAAAGAGTTACCTGTTTTAAAGGTAGTGTTTTCTCTTGTGTTCTTTTGTTTTATTTTGCTTTTACAACCCTCTAAACTCTTTTTATTCCTTTATTTTGTAACAAAACCAGTATATTCAATATACTAGGATGTTGTTATAAGAAGGATTCTAGCTACACCTACACACACCTCCGTCTAATTTTTAAAGAACATACTGTTTCTGTGGTTGGCGAATTTCTGCCTCACAAAAACGATGATTGTTCAATCTTCTTTTAACACCTTTAATGGTGGCCATTAATATGTAACTCTATTTATATATGATATATATTATGTTATTGTTTTCCTTAGGCTTCTCTATTTTTCATTTTTGGTATACCTTTATGGCTTCCATTATGGGTATACGCGATATCTTCATTTTAGGAAGTACGGACTACAGCCCCCTCAAAGTGATTTGATTCGTTAATTCCATATGTGGGACATATAAAGGATGTATTTAAAGTTATTATATATTATTTATGTTACATCTAAATGATGAATATAATTCTTGAATTAAAATATACATACCTCTCATTTAGTTTTAATTCCATTAATATGATATAGAAATGAAAGTAGCGTTCATGCGTACGTACGGATTACCGTCTCCATGAACGGTACATTTCATTTATTACCTCTAAATGACTATGTAATATTATAAATACATGTATATGCTGGATATATATGATATATATGATATCCAAATCATGAATATCATTCTGGATATAAAGAACCTTTGACCACACGAACAACATGTAATTGTAAGAAGTCCACTTTCGACTTAAGAACCAAATATTGAAAAAACATACATTATTAACTTAAATGATTACATGATGTTTATAACATGGTAATAAGTGATATAAAAGTAATAATAAACTTGAAAAAGGTTCTTAATCAAGTATAAATTAACTCATGTTTATTATTTAGGACGTTAAAGAACGATCGATTGAAGTCAGACCCGAGGTAAGGGACTTCGTCTCAATCTCTTTTCATTGAGGCATATTTCGTTTTATACACAACATTATTTTATATGGTGTATAAAACCCTTTTACTTTAACTTTTATACAAAAGGAATCTTTTTCTACGAAGCTTTTTACTAAAAAACAAAAAAGTAATGTTTCTTTTAATGTACGCGGTGACAATGACCTTTTTCGCCGCCACGAGTATTATTTGGTCGTTATCATCCTCAACAAGCCGTAATGTTTTTAAAATGAAATAAATAAAATATACTCTTTTATTTATTTTGGTATTGAAAATGGTTTTTATAATGGATTTTATATGTCAATATATTTATGTGATATATTGTGATCAAACTGTGGAAATGTTTTCTTCCCATTATATTTGTTTTATTTCTTATGATTTTATAATGGTACTTGGACATTTGACGGGTGGTTACGTGATAAACCATATGACGGGTGGTGCCATTAATATTAGGATGGGTGGTTACATTATAACATCAAATTCATTGGGTATGGAAGTCAGCCGTATGGCTATTCCATTAAGTGATATGTATGGAAGTCGACCGTATGGTTATTCCATTTAAGTATGTTTATGTCCCAAGTTACCTTTATATGTTATGTGATCTTTATATGGGTTTTATGGTAATCTTTTGGTTACAAAAGGGTAAGTAATGATCTTTTATTCATTGAAGAGTTTTTAATACTTCATAAAGGTGAAAAGTATTACTTTGATAAAGTATACATGGTTTACTTGTTGTTTTGATAAACTAATAGTTTTCATTATTTGTGTATCCCTTACTGAGCTTTTTATGCTCACCCCAAGTTTTTTGAAATGTTTTTCATAGGACTTAATGTGGAATAGGGTCAAGGATGGGATTAATGGAAAGTCATGCTATATAAAACATGGAAGTAGACATGTTTCTTTTTAAGTGTTTTTATTCTATGGAAACTTAGTAGAAGTATCTACTTTGTAATCTTTTGAGATGTAATAGTTATGTCCTAATTCTCTAAAACTCTAAACCTGAAAAGATCCTCAATGTGAATTATTCTTTTAATTCAATATTATGTAAGGTTTAAGGTCGGGGCATTATAGTTGTTATCAGAGGTCGGTTTAGACAACTTTAGGAGTTAGAAAATTGTTAAATTATAAATTAATTTATGGTATGAATGAAATGATATAGCATTTAAAGATTACCATGTTGCTTCGCCTAAGATATTTCTGTGTTCAGAATGGTTTTCCGTAGAGGAAACGAGGCAGCTATGTTGGGACGACATCAGGAGGAAGACAACCTTTCAAATCAGCAACCTGAGATGGTTGGAATTGGAACTGAATAGTTTGTTGCAGTGATGGCACAGTTGACTCAGGATATAAATGGTGGTGGTATCCAAGCACGAGATCAGCGAGATCAACCGCAGAGGTACATGTCAATGGTGGAACATTTTATGAGGGAACATCTCCCATCATTCAGAGGATCATCTAACCCCGTGCAAGATGAAGGGTGGATTAAAGCACTGGAGATGATTTTTGATGTCATGGGGTGTTCAGAACATCAAAAGATTAGTCTTGTTGTTTACTGTTTTGAAGGTGAAGCTGATCAGTGGTGGTCGATGGTGAAAAATATCAAGGATAATGATGAGATTGATGATCTTCATTGGGATGAATTCAAAGGTATGTTTCTTGGGAAATATTTTCCAAAGGAGGTTCGTCTTAGGATGGAAAACCTGCTCCTAGAATTGAGGCCGGAGGATGACTCAGTGGCTACTTATAAAGCAAAGTTCACTTGATCGGCAAGGTATGATCCAAACTTCATACGAGATCCTGTTAGTAAAATAAACCATTTTTACTCAGGGTTAAAGCCAATGTATCAAAGGGATTTAGCTTCTCGTGAGTTCAAAAGTTATGAAAAACTTGTTCAATGTGCGGAGAAGGTGGAAATGGAGTTTGCCGATGATCATGTGTTCTTTGAAAAACAACAGAATAAGAGGTCCAGTTGGCAGGAAAAGGGGAAAAATTCATCAAAGAAGCAAGGAGGTAAGAAAACCAAATATCCATCCTGTGAGAACTGTAGTAAAATGCATCCTGGAGAATTTTTATCCAAGTCTAAAAAGTTCTTTTGGTGTGGTAAGTCTGGTCATATTGCTCGTAACTGTAAGGAAGATGATCAAGCAGGTAATGAAAAGCCAGCGGTAAGATGTTTTAAGTGTAATGAAATGGGTCATTATGCAAATGAGTGTCTAACAAAGAACTCAACTAGGGAAAAGAAGCCAGACTACAAGCAGAAAGGGGTGGTGAAATACTTTGCAACTACTTTAGTAGATGTTGGGCCATCGAATGAAGTAGTATCAGGTACACTGTTTGTTTGTTCAGATTATGCCAATGTGTTGTTTGATTTAGGGTCTACACATTCTTTCATTTCTGAGAAGTTCTCTAGTAAATTGGAAATTCCATCTCAAGATATGAATCCTGAACTTATGGTAAAAACATCCAGAGGGAACATTGAGACAAAAAGGAATTATAAGAACCTTCTTATCCTTGTGTGCGGAAAGAATCTACTAGAAATCCTTATTGTTTAGCCTCTAGTAGGGTTTGATGTTATTTTGGGCATGGATTGGATTTCTGTTTATCATTGTAAGATTGACTGCAGAGCTAAATTGGTTTCTTTTTAGAAAGATTTTCAGTTTTTTTACAAAAATGAACCCTTGATTTTGATAACATATCAGGATGTTGAGAAACTAGAAAAAGATGGAAATGAATGTTACCTTACACATATTGTTGAAAATAAAGGAACTGTTCAGATTAATGATGTGCCAGTGGTAAATGAGTATCTTGATGTTTTTCCTGATGAGTTGCCTGGTATTATTCATGATCGGTAAGTTGAATTTACTATTGACTTAGTTCATGATTCTAAGCCAATTTCAAAACCCCCTTATTGAATGGCTCAAGTTGAAAATTTAGAGTTAAAGAAGCAATTGCAAAAGTTATTAGATAATGGTTTCATTTGACCTAGCACATCACCATGGGGTTCTCCTATCTTGTTTGTTAAAAAGAAACATGGCTCAATGAGACTTTCCATTGATTATAGAGCCTTGAATAATATTACTATTAAGAACAAGTATCCTTTTCCTTATATCGATGATTTGTTTGTTCAGCCCCTGGGATATTTCGAAGATTTACTTGAGGTCGGGGTACCATCAGTTTAAAGTAAAAGAAGAAGACGTTCTGAAGACTGCGGCCATACTAGATATGGCCATTATGAATTTGTAGTTATGCCTTTTGGGTTAACCAATGCACCTGCTGTATTCATGGACCTTATGAATAGAATTTTCCATGAGTTCTTGGACAAGTTTGTGGTTGTTTTCATTGATGATATTTTGGTGTTTTCTAAAAGTAAATAGGAGCATGAAATTCATTTAAGGGTTATCTTGAAAACCATAAAAGAAAATAAACTATATGGAAAAATCAGCAAGTGTGATTTTTGGTTACAAAATATTTATTTCCTTGGTCATATTATTTCAAAAAATGTCATAACTGTTGATCCTTCTAAAACAACAGTTTTTGAAGAATGGCCAAGACCGACAAATGTAACCAAGATCCGTAGTTTTCATGGTTTGGAAGGTTACTACCGAAGGTTTTCTGAAAATTTTTCACTATTATCTAGTCCAATGACTAAGCTAACTCAGAAGGGTGTTAAGTTTATCTGGACAAAAGAATGTGATGATTGTTTTCAGGAGTTGAAAAGAAGATTGGTGAATGCTCCAGTTTTGGTACTTCCTTACCGGAATGTTGATTTTGATACCTACAGTGACGCTTCATTGAAAGGACTTGGTTGCGTCCTTATGTAGAATGATCAGGTAATTGCTTATGCTTCACGCCAGGTGAAAATTCATGAGGTAAATTACCCTACACATGATTTGGAATTAGCTTCTGTTTTTTTTTTGCATTAAAAATTTGGAGGCATCATTTTTATGGAGTAAAGTGTAAAATATATACTGATCAAAAAAATTTAAAGTATATATTCACTCAGAAATAATTTAACATGAGACAGAGGAGATGGCTAGAATTAATCAAGGGTTATGAGTGTACAATTCATTACCATCCGGGAAAATCAAATAAAGTGGATGATGCTTTGAGTCGAAAATGTAATGCTTCATTAACAATGTTGCGTTTGGAACATGATCCTTTGGTTAATGATTTGATGAACTTTGGCATAAAAGTTGTTGGTGCAGGATGTCCTTCTATTTTTTTAGGTATCAGTGAAATATTCTCTATCAGACAGAATCAAGCAAGCATAGAAGCAAGACAGCGAGTTACAGAAAAAGGTAGAGCTAGTTCATAAGGGTATGGTGACTGAATTCAACATTGATAATGATTGTGTTTTGAGGTTTGGGAAGAGATTATGAGTGCCTGGTGATTCACTATTGAAGAATGAGTTGTTATGTGAGGCTCATAGATCCCCAGTTTCAGTTCATCCTGGCAGTACTATGATGTACAGAGATCCGTGGGTTTATTACTGGTGGGATGGAATGAAAAGAGATATTACTGATTTTACTATGAAGTGTTTAACTTGTCAGCAGGTTAAAGCAGAGCGGTAGTTACTGAATGGGATGCTTCAGCCTCTACCAGTGCCAGATTGGAAATGGGAAAATATATCTATGGACTTTGTTGTGGGATTACCGAAGACATCTAGAGGTAATAATGCAAACAGGGTTATTGTTGATCGATTGACTAAATCTACTCATTTCCTTCCTATTCGAGATACTTTGTCTCTAGATAAACTTGCTCGTTTGTATCTCAAAGAGATATTTAGTTTTCATGGAGTTCCCCTCTCCATTGTATCTGATCGTGATCCCGGGTTTACTTATAACTTTTGGAAAGGCCTTCAGAAGTCATTGGGTACTGAATTAAATTTTAGTACATCTTTTCATCTGCAATCAAGTGGGCAGTCAGAACGAACAATTCAGACCTTGGAGGATATGCTATGAGCTTGATCTATGGATTATCATGGATTTTGGTACCAATATCTTTCTTTTGTTGAGTTTTCATATAATAACAGTTTTCATTCTAGTATACAAATGGAACCGTTCGAGGCATTATATGGGAAGCGGTGTCGAACTCCTGCTTTTTGGGATGAAGTAGGTGAAATGAAGCTAATGGGACCAGAATTGGTAGAAGATATGGCAGAAAAAGTTTAGTTGATTCATAAAAACATGAGAACAGCTCATAGCAGACAGAAAAGTTATGTGGATAACTGAAGGAAAGATCTATCTTTCGAGGTAGTTGATCATGTTTTTCTCAAGGTTTCTGCATGGAAAAGTGTGATGTGATTTGGTAAGAAAGGAAAGCTGAGTCCAAGGATCATTGGACCATATGAAATTCTAGAGAGAGTTGGATCAGTTGCATACAAAGTGGAATTACCTCCAATTTTATCTCAGGTACACAATGTTTTTCATGTTCCGATGTTGATAAAGTATATGCCAGATCTATCCCATGCTTTCAGCCCAGAGGTAGTTCAGTTGGAGGAGAATCTCACTTATAAAGAACAAACAGTCCAGATTCTTGACCGAAGAGAGCAAGTGTTGCGAAATAAGGTAATTCACCAGGTAAAGGTTTTGTGGAAAACCATATGGTTGAAGAGGCAATGTGGGAATCTTAAAATGCTATGAGGGATAAATACCCCCACTTATTTTGATAAGTGAATAAAATTTCGAGGACGTAATTATCAAAAAGTGGGGAAGGATGTAACATCCCAGGTAAATAAAGAATAATACATTATCATATTTATTAACATTTACGAATTAAAAATTAATTTTACCTTAAAGGGGTTTCTATGTTTGATAGCGTACCCGATACGCAATAAAGAGTTTCATTGAAATCTTATGTTGCACACTAGTAATAAAATAATATTATTTTAAATAGTAGTTAACATGTAGCCATTGTATTGGCAGGAAAGAATAGAAATAACTAAAATATGGTTGTATATGTTAAATGTTTTTACATTTATCCAATAATGGATAAAGTCTTAAAATAAGAAAAGAATTCAATTTTAGGCACAAATACTCTAATATTCACTAAAGGTCCACTAATCACCTTTTGATGGTGAACCTTCATTAAATATAGTTTTGTTCACTCTTATACATTCTATTGGACCAAATAAAATTCTTCTTTAGAATTGGGACATCAAAATTTACTTTGTGTAAATTTTTTCTATTCTTTTCGATAATGTTCATTTTTTAATTAATAGTGAAAAATGTTGTATTTTAATTCAAAAACTCATTTTAATATAATTTATTTATATGATTAGATTATTGTTTGAATTGGTTTTAAAGTTAAATTAGAATATATTTTTACAATTTAATCCAATAGTGGTCATTGGAATTAATTTCACTTTGAAATCATACTTAAACTAGTGTCAATCTTTTGATACTTATTGTTTCATAAAAAAACTCTATTTGCTCTGACAGCGGGAATTAGTTATTAAATTAATTAATGCAACTTATATGTTTTGAATTTTGTAAAATAGACTTCATTTTTTAATTCGGAATATCAAATATAGCTTAGGGTGATGTTTTGGTATTTTTCTGAAAAACATCAATTTTTTATGAATAGTAAAACCACTAAGTGGTACATAAAAAAATGATTTTTCGTTTAAATGATATTTTACCACCTATGTGTTTTGAATTTCAAAAATCTGACATGCATGGTTGTCATTAAGAAGTAAAATGTGGTTCAATGGGATTAAAATAATTTTTTGGTGAATAGTAACTTTTTTGTTTATTAATCGCGATTAGAGGTAATTAGTGTAGTTTAAGGTAAAAATAATGTATTAATAATATGAAATGAACTTGACACATGTCCTACCCTTATTGGATGTTTCATGGCCGACCAAGACAATCCATGGGTCAACTTGGGGACCCCATGGAGCCACTTTGGTAGGAAAATGACATTAAAAACTTTTTATTTAATGTTAAAGTTAAAATGTCACGAACATGAGTTGTTTTACTAAAACAATTTTTAAATGGGGTTATACAAGTAATATTTTTTAAATATTAATTAGAAATCTAAAGAGATTTACTATATCATGTTATTTTTTTCATAATTTTTAGACATTATATAAATTAAATTATTTATGACATCATGATGATGCAGCGATTACCTCATTAATGAACGATTTAAATAAAATGAAAAGATAATGTAAAATATAAGACTTACACTTGTCAAAGACCTATTGGATGGGTATATTTCTTACCCTTCTCACCTTATCCTTGAATTATATCAATGTGGGACCTTTAAAATCCGAAAATTATTTTATAAGAAAGTAAACTTTTATAACATTCCAAGAGTGCCCCTCCTCTCCTCTTATAAAAGGCCCCCACCTCTACCACCTTAAACAAGCCTCTCAAGCCTTTTTTTCTGCCAAGCTCTGCCCATTTTGTCTCTCCACATCTCTCTCTTACTCCTAGATGCCTCACTTTGGGCAGAAGTCTTCCCTAGGAAGCCTTTGAGCTCAAATCAAAAAGATTTACCCGTTTTAAAGGTAGTGTTTTCTCTTGTGTTCTTTTGTTTTATTATGCTTATCCAACCCTCTAAACTCTTTTTATTCCTTTATTTTGTAACAACACCAGTATATTCAATATACTAGGTTGTTTTTATAAGAAGTATTAGAGCTACACCTACACAAACCTCCGTCTAATGGTTAAAGAACGTATTGTTTCTGTGGTTGGTGAATTTCTGCCTCACGAAACGATGATTGTTCAATCTTCTTTTAACACCTTTAATGGTGGCCATTAATATGTCACTCTATTTATATATGATATATATTATGTTTATGTTTTCCTTATGGTTCCCTATTTTTTATTTGTGGTATACCTTTATGGCTTCCATTATGGGTATACGCGATATCTTCATTTTAGGAAGTGCAGACTACCGCCCCCTCAAAGTGATTTGATTCGTTAATGCCATATGTGGGACGTATAAAGGATGGATTTAAAGTTATTATATATGATGTATGTTACATCTAAATGATGAATATAATTCTGGAATTAAAATATATATACCTCTCATTTAGTTTTAATTCTATTAATATGACATAGAAATGAAAGTAGCGTTCATGCATACGTATAGCTTACCGTCTCCATGAACAGTGCATTTCATTTCTTACCTCTAAATGATTATGTAATATTATAAATACATTTATATGCTTGATATATATGATATATATGATATCCAAATCATGAATATTATTCTGGATATAAAGAACCTTTGACCACACGAACAACATGTAATTGTTAGAATTCCACTTTCGACTTAAGAACCAAATATCGACAAAACAAACATTATTAACTTAAATGATTACATAATGTTTATTACATGGTAATAAGTGATAAAAAATTAATGATGAACTTAAATAAGGTTCTTAAGCAAGTAGAAATTAACTCAAGTTTATTATTCAGGACATTAAAGAATGATCGAGTCAAGTCGGACCCGAGGTAAGGGACTTCGTCTCAATCTCCTTTCGTTGAGGAATATTTCGTTTTATACAGAACTTTATTTTATACAGTGTATAAACCCCTATGAATTTTACGTTTCTACAAATGGAATATTTTTCTATAAATCATTTTACTAAATGAAAATAAGGAATGTTTCTTTTAATGTACGTGGTGACAACGACCTTTTTCGCCGCCGCGAGTATTATTTGGTATGTGGCTTCCTCAACAAGCCGTAATGTTTTTAAAATGAAATAAATACCATATACTCTTTTATGTATTTTGTTATTGAAAATGGTTTTTATAATGGATTTTTTATGTCAATATATTTATGTAATATATTGGGATCAAAGTGTGGAAATGTTTTCTTTCCATTATATTTGTTTTATGTCTTATGATTTTATAATGGTACTTGGACATTTGACGGGTGGTTATGTGATAAACCATATTGTGGGTGGTGTCGCGAATACCAGGAGTGGTGGTCATATTATAACCTCCAATGCATTGGTTATGGAAGTCGGCCGTATGGTTATTCCGTTAAGTGATATGTGTGGAAGTTGACTGTATGGTTATTCCATTTAAGTATGTTTATGTCCCAAGGTACCTTTATGTGTTATGTGATCTTTATATGGGTTTTATGGAAATATTTTGGTTACAAAAGGGTAAGTAATGATCTTTTATTTAGTGAATTGTTTTTACTACTTCATAAAGGTGAAAAGTATTACTTTGATAAAGTATACATGGTTTACTTGTTGTTTTGATAAACTAACAGTTTTCATTATTTGTGTATCCCTTACTGAGCTTTTTATGCTCACCCCAAGTTTTTTAAAAAAAATTTACAGGACTTAATGTGGAATAGGGTAATGGATGGGATCAAGGGAAAGTCATGCTATTTAAAACATGCAACTAGACATGTTTCTTTTTAAGAGTTTTTATTCTATGGAAACGTAGTAGAAGTGTCTACATTGTAATATTTAGAGATGTAATAGTTATGTCCTAATTCTCTAAAACTCTAAGCCTGAAAAGATCCTCAATTTGAATTATTCATTTAATTCAATATTAAGTAAGGTTAAAGGCCGGGGCCTTATAGTTGGTATCAGAGGTCGGTTTAGACAACAATAGGAGTTAGAAAAATATTAAATTATAAATTAATTTATGTTATGACTTAAATGATATAGCATTTAAAGATTACCATGTTACTTCGCCTAAGATATTTCTGTGTTCAGAATGGTTTCCTGCAGAGGAAACAGGGCAGCTATGTTGGGACGACATCAGGAGGAAGGAAACCTTCCAAATCATTGACCTGAGATGGTCGGAATTGGAACTGAACAGTTTTTTTGCAGTGATGGCATAGTTGACTCAGGCTATAAATGGTTGTGGTATCCAAGCATGAGATCAGCCAGATCAACCGCAGAGGAACATGTTAGTGGTGGAACATTTCATGAGGCAACATCCCCCATCATTCAGAGGATCATCTGACCCCATGAAAGCTGAAGGGTGGATTAAAGCACTGGAGAAGATTTTTGATGTCATTGGGTGTTCAGAACATCAAATTGTTAGTCTTGTTGTTTACCGTTTTGAAGGTGAAGCTGATCAGTGGTGGTCGATGGTGAAAAATAGTAGGGGTAGTGATGAGATTGATGATCTTCACTCGGACAAATTCAAAGGAATGTTTCTTGAGAAATATTTTTCTAAGGTGGTTCGTCTTAGGATGAAAAAACAGTTCCTAGAATTGAGGCAAGAGGATGACTCAGTGGCTGCTTATGAAGTAAATTTCACTCGATTTTCAAGGTATGCTCCAAACTTCATACGAGATCTTGATAGTAAAATAAACCATTTTTAATCAGGGTTAAAGCCAAAGTATCGAAGTGACTTAGCTTCTCGTGAGTTCAAAAGTTATGAAAAACTTGTTTGATGTGCGGAGAAGTTGGAAATGGAGTTTGCCGATGATCAGGTGTTCTTTGACAAACAACAGAATAAGAGGTCCAGTTGGCAGGAAAAGGGGATGAATTCATCAAAGAAGCAAGGAGGTAAGAAAACCAAATATCCATCCTGTGAGAAGTGTGGTAAAATGCATCCTGGAGAATGTTTATCCAAGTCTGGAAAGTGCTTTAGGTGTGGTAAGTCTGGTCATATTGCTCGTAACTGTAAGGAAGATGATCAAGTAGGCAATGAAAAGCCAGTTGTAAGATGTTTTAAGTGTAAAGAAATGGGTCATTATGAAAATGAGTGTCTAACAAAGAACTCAACTGGGGAAAAGAAGCCATACCAAAAGCAGAAAGGGGTGGTGAAATCCTTTGCAACTACTTCAGCAGATGTTGGGCCATCAAATGAAGTAGTATCAGGTACACTGTTTGATTGTTCAGATTATGCCAATGTGTTGTTTGATTCAGGGTCTACACATTCATTCATTTCTGAGAAGATTTCTAGTAAATTGGAAATTCCATCTCAAGATATGAATCCTGGACTTGTGGTAAAAACACCCGGAGGGAACGTTGAGACAAAAATGTATTATAAGAACCTTCCTATCCTTGTGTGTGGAAAAAATCTACCAGAAAACCTTATTGTTTTCCTCTAGTAGATTTTGATGTTATTTTGGGCATGGATTGGCTTTCTGTTTATCATGATAAGATTGACTGCAGAGCTAAAATGGTTTCTTTTTAGAAAGATTTTCAGTTTTTGTACAAGAATGAACCCTTGATTTTGATAACATATCCGGAAGTTGAGAAACTAGTAAAAGATGGAAATGAATGTTACCTTGCACATATTTTTGAAAATAAAGGAACTATTAAGATTGATGATGTGTCAGTGGTAAATGAGTATCTTGATGTTTTTCTTGATGAGTTGCCTGGTATTATTCATGATCAGGAAGTTGAATTTACTGTTGACTTAGTTCCTGATTCTAATCCAATTTCAAAACCCCCTTATCGAATGACTCAAGTTGAACTTCTAAAGTTAAAGAAGAAATTTCAGGATTTATTAGATAAAGGTTTCATTCGACCTAGCACATCACCATGGGGTGCTCCTGTCTTTTTTGTTAGAAAGAAAGATTGATCAATGACACTTTGCATTGATTATAGAGCCTTGATAAATATTACTGTTAAGAACAAGTATCCTTTGCCTCATATCGATGATTTTTTTGATCAGCTCTAGGGAGCTCAGTATTTTTTGAAGATTGACTTGTGGTCGGGGTACCATCACTTGAAAGTAAAAGAAGTAGACATTCCAAAGACTACATTCCGTACTAGATATGGCCATTATGAATTTCTAGTTATGCCTTTTGGATTAACCAATGCACCTACTGTATTCATGGACCTTATGAATAGAATTTTCCATGAGTTCTTGGATAAGTTTGTGGTTGTTTTCATTGATGATATTTTGGTTTTTTCTAAAAGTAAATAGGAGCATGAAAGTCAATTAAGGGTTATCTTCCAATCCTTATAAGAAAAGAAACTATATGGAAAATTCAGAAAATGTGAGTTTTGGTTTCAACAAATGTCTTTCCTTGGTCACATTGTTTCAAAAAATGGCATAATTGTTGATCCTGCTAAAAAAAAGTTGTTAAAGAATAGACATGACCCAAAAATTTAACCGAGATCTGTAGTTTTCTTGGTTTGGCAGGTTGCTACTGAAGGTTTTTGAAAAAATTTCATGATTATCTAGTCCAATGACTAAGCTAACTTGGAAGGGTGTTAAGTTAATCTGGACAAAATAATGTGATGATTGTTATCCGGAGTTGAAAAGAAGATTTGTGAATGCTACAGTTTTGGCACTTCCTTCTAGAAATGGTGAGTTTGTTATCTACAGTGATGCTTCATTGAAAGGACTTGGTTGTTTCCTTACGCAGAATGGTCAGGTAATTGCTTATGCTTCACGCCAGTAGAAAATTCATGAGGTAAATTACCCTACACATGATTTAGAATTAGCTGCTGTTGTTTTTTCTTTAAAAAATTAGCGGCATCATTTGTATAGAGTAAAGTGTGAAATATATACTGATCACAAAAGTTTAAAGTATATCTTCACTCAGAAAGAATTGAACATGAGATAGAGGAGATGGATAGAATTAATCAAGGATTATGACTGTACAATTCATTACCATCCGGGAAAAGCAAATAAAGTGGATGATGCTTTGAGTCAAAAATTTAACACTTCATTAACAATGTTGCGTTTGGAACGTGATCCTTTGGATAATGATTTGATGGAATTTGGCATAAAAGTTGTTGGTGCAGAATGTTCTTCTGTTTTGTTTCAGGTATCAGTGAAATATTCTCTATCAGACAGAATCAAGCAAGCACAGAAACAAGACAGCGAGTTGTAGAAAAAGGTACAGTTGGTTCAGAAGGGTAAGTTTCCTAAATTCAACATTGATAATGATTGTGTTTTGAGGTTTGGGAAGATATTATGTGTTCCTGGTGATTCACAGTTGAATAATGAGTTGTTATGTGAGGCTCATAGTTCCCTATTTTCAGTTCATCCTGGCAATACTAAGATGTACAGAGATCTGCGGGAGTATTACTGGTGAGATGGAATGAAAAGAGATATTGCTGATTTTACTGTGAAGTGTTTGACTTGTCAGCAGGTTAAAGCAGAGCGGTAGTTACTGAATGGGATGCTTCAGCCTCTACCAGTGCCAGATTGGAAATGGGAAAATATATCCATGGACTTTGTTGTGGGATTACTGAAGACATCTAGAGGTAATAATGCAATCTGTGTTATTGTTGATCGATTGACTAAATCTACTCATTTCCTTCCTATTCGAGATACTTTGTCTCTAGATCAACTTTCTCGGTTGTATCTTAAAGAGATAGTTAGGTTTCATGGAGTTCCCCTCTCCATTGTATCTGATCGTGATCCCAAGTTTACTTCTATCTTTTGGAAAGGCATTCAAAAGTCATTGGGTACTGAATTAAATTTTGGTACAGCTTTTCATCCGTAATCAGATGGGCAGTCAGAACAAACAATTTAGACCTTGGAGGATATACTACGATCTTTCTCTATGGATTATCAGGGAATTTGGGACCAACATCTTTCTTTGGTTTATTTTTCATATAATAAAAGTTTCCATTCTAGTATACAGATGGCACCGTTTGAGGCATTATATGGGAAGTGGTGTCGAACTCCAGCTTTTTGGGATGAAGTAGGTGAAAGGAAGCTGATGGGACCAGAATTGGTAGAAGAGATGGAAGAAAAAGTTCAGTTGATTCAGAAACACATGTGAATAGCTCAGAGTAGACAGAAAAGTTATGCGGATAACCAGAGGAAGGATCTATCTTTCGAGGCTTGTGATCATGTTTTTCTCAAGCTTTCTCCATTGAAAAGTGTGATGTGATTTGGTAAAAAAGGAAAGCTGATTCCAAGGTTCATTAGACCATATGAAATTCTAGAGGAAGTTAGATCAGTTGCATACAGAGTGGAATTACCTCTGATTTTATCTCCGGTACACAATGTTTTTCATGGTTCAATGTTGAGAAAGTATATGCCAGATCCATCTCATGTTTTGAGCCCAGAGGTAGTTCAGTTGGAAGAGAATCTATCTTATGGAGAACAACCAGTCCAGATTCTTGACCGAAGAGAGAATGTTTTACGAAATAAGGTAATTCACCAGGTAAAGGTTTTTTGTAAAAACCATATGGTTGAATAGGTAACGTGGGAATCAGAAAATTCTATGAGGGATAAATACCCCCACTTATTTTGATAAATGAATAAAATTGCGAGGACGCAATTCCCAAAAGGGGGGAAGGATGTAACATCTCAAGTAAATAAGGAATAATACATTTTCATATTTATTAACATTTACGAATTAAAAATTAATTTTACTTTAAAGGGGTTTCTATATTCGATAGCGTACCCGATACGCAACAAAGAGTTCCTTTGAAATCTTACGTTGCACACTAGTAATAAAATAATATTATTTTAAATGGTAGTTAACACGTAACCGTTGTATTGGCGGGAATGAATAGAAATAACTAAAACATGATTATATATGTTAAATGTTTTTACATTTATCCAATAATGAATAAAGGCTTAAAATAAGAAAAGAATTCAATTTTCGGCATATATACTCTAATATTCACTAAAGGTCCACTTATCACCTTTTGATGGCAAACCTTCATTAACTATAGTTTTGGTCACACTTATAGATTCTATTGGACCAAATAAAATTATTCTTTAGAATCGGGACATCAAAATTTACTTTGTGTAAATTTTTGGTATTTTTCCGATAAAGTTCATTTTTTAATGAATAGTGAAAAACGTTGTATTTTAATTCAAAACATATTTTTAATCTAACTTATTTATATGATTATATTATCATTTGAATTGGTTTTAAAGTGAAATTAGAATATATTTTTGCCATTTAATCCAATCGTGGTCATTGGAATTAATTTCACATTGAAATCGGACTTAAACTAGTGTCAATCTTTTGATACTTATTATTTCATAAAAACACGCTATTTGCTCTGACAGCGGGAATTAATTATTAAATTAATTATTGAAACTTATATGTTTTGAATTTTGTAAAATAGACTTCATTTTTGAACTCAGAATATCAAATATAGCTTAGGGTGATGTTTTGGTATTTTTCTGAAAAACTTCAATTTTTGATGAATAGTGAAACCACTAAGTGGTACTAAAAAAACTGATTTTTTGTTTAAATGGTATTTTACCACCTCTATGTCTTGAATTTCAAAAATCCAACATACATGGTGGTCATTAAGAAGTAAAATTTGGTTCAATGGGATTAAATTTTTTTTGGTGAATACTAACTTTTAAGTTTATTAATCGCGATTAGAGGTAATTAGTGTAGTTTAAGGTAAAAATAATGTTTTAATAATATTAAATGAACTTGAAACATGTCCTACCCTTATTGGATGTGTCATGGCCGACCAAGAAAATTCATGGGTCAACTTGGGGACCCCATGGAGCCACTTTGGTTGGAAAATGACATTAAAAACTTTTTATTTAATGTTAAAATTAAAATGTCACAAACATGAGTTGTTTTACTAAAAAAAATTAAATGGGGTTATACAAGTCATATTTTTGACTATAAATATCCATTAGAAATCTAAAACTAATTAATACATCATGTTAATTGTTATATAATTTTTAGATATTAAATATATTAAATTATTTATGACATCATGATGATGCAGCGATTAGCTCATTAATGAACAATTTAAATAAAATGAAAAGATAATGGAAAATCGAAGACTTATACTTGTCAAAGACCTATTTGATGAGTATATTTCAAACCCATATCACCTTATCCTCGAATTATATCAATTTGGGACCATTAAAATCCGAAAATCATTTTATAATAAAGTAAACTTTTATAACTTTCCAAGAGTGCCCCTCCTCTCCACTTATAAAAGGCCCCCACCTCTACCACATTACCCACACCTCTAAAGCCTTTGGTTCGGCCATGATCTTCCCATTTTGTCTCTAAACATCCATATCTTACTCCTAGAAGCCTAACATTGGGCAGAAGGCTTCCCAAGGAATCCTTTCAGCTCAAATCAAAAAAAGTTACCCGTTTTAAAGGTATTGTTTTCTCTTGTGTTCTTTTGTTTTATTTTGCTTCTCCAACTCTCTAAACTCTTTTTATTCCTTTATTTTGTAACAACACCAGTATCTTAAATATAATAGGATGTTTTTAAAATAATTATTCTAGCTACACCTACACACACCTTCGTCTAATGGTTAAAGAACATATTGTTTCTGTGGTTGGCGAATTTGTGCCTCACGAAACAATGATTGTTCAATCTTCTTTTAACACCTTTAATGGTGGCCATTAAGATGTCACTCTATTTAAATATTATATATTATGTTTATGTTTTAATTATTCTTATGTATTTTTCATTTGTGGTATACCTTTATGGCTTCCATTATGGGTATACACGATATCTTCATTTTAGGAAGTACGGACTATCGCCCCCTCAAAGTGATTTGATTCGTTAATGCCATATGTGGGACGTCTAAATGATGGATTTAAAGTTATTATATATTATGTATGATACATCTAAATTATGAATATAATTCGGGAATTAAAATATACACACCTCTCATTTAGTTTAAATTCCATTAATATGACATAGAAATGAAAGTAGCATTCATGCGTACGTACGGCTTACCGTCACCATGAACGGTGAATTTCATTTATTACCTCTAAATGATTATGTAATATTATAAATACATGTATATGATGGATATATATGATATATATGATTTCCAAATCATGGATATCATTCTGTATATAATGAAACTTTGACCATACGAACAACATGTAATTGTAAGATGTCCACTTTCGACTTAAGAACCAAATATCGAAAAAACAAACATTATTAACTTAAATGATTACATAATGTTTATAACATGGTAATAAGTGATATAAAGGAAATAATGTACTTGAAAAAGGTTTTTAAGAAAGTATAAATTAAATCAATTTTATTATTCAGGACGTTAAAGAACGATCGAGTCAAGTCGGACCCGAGGTAAGGGACTTCGTCTCAGTCTCCTTTCATTGAGGCATATTTCATTTTATACACAACTTTCTTTTATACGGTGTATAAACCCCTTTTACTTTTACTTTTGTACAAAAGGAATCTTTTTCTACGAAGCGTTTTACTAAGCGACAAAAAGGAAGGTTTCTTTTAACGTACACGGTGACAAAGACCTTTTTCGCCGCCGCGAGTATTATTTGGTCTTTGGCTTCATCAACAAGCCGTAATGTTTTTAAAATGAAATAAATACAATATACTCTTTCATGTATTATAGTATTGAAAATTGTTATGAGATATATTTTGATCAAAGCGTGGAAATGTTTTCTTTCCATTATATTTGTTTTATGTCTTGTGATTTTATAATTGTACTTGGACATTTGACGGGTGGTTACATGATAAACCATATGACAGGTGGTGTCGTGAATACCAGGACAGGTGGTTACATTATAACCTTCAATGCATTGGGTATGGAATTCGGCCGTATGGCTATTCCATTAAGTGATATGTGTGGAAGTCGACCGTATGGTTATTACATTTATGTATGTTTATGTCCCAAGTTACTTTTATATGTTATGTGATTTTTATATGGGTTTTATGGTAATATTTTGGTTACAAAAGGGCATGTAATGCTCTTTTATTCAGTGAAGAGTTTTTACTACTTCATAAAGGTGAAAAGTATTACTTTGATAAAGTATACATGGTTTACTTGTTGTTTTGATAAACTAACAGTTTTCATTCCTTGTGTATCCCTTACTGAGATTTTTATACTCACCCGAAGTTTTTTGAAATGTTTTTCACAGGACTTAATGTGGAATAGGGTCAAGTATGGGATCAAGGGAAAGTCATGCTATATAAAACATGGAACTAGACATGTTTATTTTTAAGAGTTTTTATTCTATGGAAACTTAGTAGAAGTGTTTACTTTTTTATCTTTTGAGATGTAATAGTTATGTCCTAATTCTATAAAACTCTAAACCTGAAAATATCCTCAATGTGAATTATTCATTTAATTAAATATTAATTAAGGTTTAAGGCTGGGTCCTTATAATGAACATTTAGGTCCACTTGTATTAGATTAGGACATTTAATATTATTTTATTTAAAGAAGAGTTAAAATAGTTAAAATCAATGTTTAATGACTAAAACATTTTTAATATAGGGTTATAAATAGGATAAATTATACTATTAATATTTTTTAGAAAGCTAAAAATATTTCCTACATAATCATATTTTATTTAAAAAATTTAGACTTTAAATAATTTAATTTATTTATGACACAATGATGATGCAATAATTACCTTATTAATGAAATATTAACACAATTGATGTAACAAATACCCAAATAAATGTAATTTCATACTTTTTATTAATTCCAATAATTTTCTAGGTTAATATGACATGTTATTATTGATTTAATTAATTTGTTTCGAACTAATACTGCTGGTATATTTTTAAAAAAATCAATTACCAAATAGTGTCAAAATTGACATAAAATGGTTTTTTAAAACAAATATTTTATTACTAATTGTTATTATATTCCTAAAAATCTAAGGATCGGACAATATACTTATATCATGATAGGTGTATCATTAATGGACCACTTGGGGGTCTCTTGGATGTATATTGTATGTTTATTAACTATATAATATAAAAATACAAAGTGACATGGTAAATGTCCATCTAATTAACTGAGAGTTAAAACTAAAAGATAATGTTAATATAATGACCCAAACTTGTCTAAAATCTATTGGTTGAGGGGATCCTGACCCGCCCCCATATTATCATCGAAATAAATCAATTTGGAGCTATTAAAAACCGAATATGACTTTATTATAAAATAATATATTAACTTTTTCCTAAGGTGCCCCTCTCATCCCTTATAAAAGGGAACCTCCTCCCTCTCCTCCTCACACCCCTTTGAGCATTCATTATCCGCCAACCCCGGCCAATTTCTCTTCTCCACTTCCCTAGAAACATACTAGAGGTCCTGGTATTCTTCAAAGACCACCTTCAGTGACCTAAGAGGAGGTTAATAAGAGGCGCTTCAAAAAAGAGGTAATGTTCGTTACCGATTCTTTCAACTTTATTTCTTCTTCTACTACTTCTTATTTAGTTGTTTCATTATTAAATAATAACATTATTATCATATAATTATATGTTATTATAAATATGAAACAACCCAATTTCACCTTCTATCCATCCTACGGAAAATGAAATCACCGCGCGTACCTACGTACGGAATACTGTCTCCACGCCGTGGTGTAATCTGTCTTCCATCACCACCGTACATGGATGGGTATAATGGTGTAAAGAATAGATATATATATATGATTATTTTAAATTGATATTGATTATGAAATAGTATATATACACTCTAATAAAATTCCACGATCATGGGAACGATATCATCGCTCGTGAATACGTACGGAATATCATCTCCACGATGTGATGCGACTCGTTCTACATGATATTAATTGTATAATGATTATATAAATGAATTGAATGAATAATTATGATATATATTACACTAATAACATTCTCTAAATGAGGTATCTATAACATAAAAAGAAAAATAAGAATTTATTCGATAAAACACGCATAAGAACATAAATCAATAAAACACTCGAATAACAAGTAGCAATGAAATATTACTAATATGAAGCTAGTAATATGACAATATATGATATCATAACAATGAGTACGATTCTATAATAAGTGAATAACATTATTTAAATCATTATACAGGATATTCGGACACGTACGAAGCAAATCAGACCTAATGTAAGGGAAAATCACGCAATCTCAATCTTTATCAGAGATTGTTTATACTTCGGTAATTACTGGGGCATATTTATCATCCACATCCATGTTTTATCAATATGTAAAATTATTTATATCCTCCTACAATTTTTTATATCCAATTTTACCCTTCGGTGTGTCTTTAGTAAAAGATATGAAAGGAATCTTTTGTCGTTTTTCATACGAGGTACTTTTGGACTTTTCCAGCCAATGTATGAGAAGAATGTTTTTTTAAATTATACGGCATGAATGGATTTTTATGATTTCATAGAAAATTATTTCCATGAATCTTCCTTTACAAGTTTTCAAGTTTATTTTTAATCAACGTCTATTTTTTAAATTTTATGACATGTTAAGAAAGGAAAAACGTTTTTGAAGTAGAAAGGATATTTTCCTCAAGAATGGAGTTCAAGCTTTTTATCAAAATTATTTTCCATATAAGATAATATAAGGTTCTGTTTATATCCCTATTTTTACATTGATTTGATTATGTTATGATGGAATTATTTTTATGAATTCCTTTTATCTTATTTGATTTATGTTATGATGGCATGATGTTTAAGAATCCCATTTTTATTACATGGGTTATGCTATGATGTATGATTTATGATTTTGTGGAACAAATAAGAATGGTATAATTATGAGATGGGTGGGACCAATATCTACCTCCAATGTATTGGGTAATGATTTATATCTCATGAGATAGAAATGGCAGGAACTACAGGTTAATTTGGTTCAGTGATACAGGACTGAAACGAGGAGTGAACTCGGTTCAGAAATGGACTTTGTCTGCTAAGATAGTCTTGGAAATGAGTCTTGACTACTAAGAAAAAGATTCTCTATTATTATGTGTTCATTCCAAAAAGTTTCAAGTTTTAAGCTATGATTATTGGGATTACATTTCACTAGTATGATTTATCCTATGTTATGAAATTATAATCTCTTTTGTAGGATAAGATTTCCAAAATTATATGTTATTATGAATATGATGTGATTGATATTTCTTTTGTTTACCCTTACTGAGAATTTGAGATCACCCTCTTATATTTTTTCTTTTACCCAGGTCAGGAAGAAGAATATTAAGTAAGATATTCCAAAAGGGACTATATATATGATAAAATAAAATAGAGACAGTGTAGATGATTTATGAACTAGTGGTTTATGTTTCCCAGTTTCTAAAGACACTATACCTATACGGTTCTTTCATGGTTTTGTTATATGTTGTAATAAGTGTGATTCAATTCTGAAGTAATAATAATTTATTTAAATTATGGGTCATTATAGTTTGTATCAGAGGAAATCTATATTCAACCTTTGGAAACTAGGATGTGAAAGCCTTAGTAAGAACCCTAAGGATATGTCTAAGCATAGGACAAAATCTTAGTGTTTTAGAAATGTCCATGAACAACCTATGATAAGACCTTAAGTGTAAAATTTTATTCTTTATTATGTGTTTTTCCTATTATAATTAGTATTTCTCACACTATTCTTCTTGGTGTTAGTCAATGGCTCAAACATGAAGGAACCGTGTTAATGTGGAATGTGACGGGAAATGAAATGATTGTCCCCTTGAGCAACCAAACGTTATGGGAGCTGGAATGAAAAATCTTGTAGCCATGCTCACACAACTTTTTCAAGCTATGAATCATACCGGACTTCCAAATGAGCAAAGGAAGGAGAAACATTTTCTTGAATCCTTCATGAGGAAGCGTCCACCCTCATTCAGTCGGTCTACTGATCCATTAGTTGCTGAACAATGGATCAGTACTACTAAAAATATATTTTTAGTTCTTCAATGTTCTGAATATGATAAAGTCCTCTTATCAGTTAATCATTTGTAAGGTGAAGATGATCAATGGTGGAATATTATCAATAATACGAGGCCAAGAGATGAAATTGAGTCCATGGAATTGGATGAGTTCAAGAACTTATTTTTCAATAAGTACTTCCCTCGTATTCTTCGAACAAAGATGGAGAAGGAGTTTCTTGAACAAAAGAAAAAGGGTGATGAATCTTTTGGTACCTATAAAGCAAATATTACAAGACATTCAAGGTATGCTTCTGGGATTATTATCCAACCTGAGAGTAAGATCGATCGATTCTTTAGTGGCTTACAACCATGTCTTCGAAGGGAGTTAGCCATATGGGACTTCAATAGCTATGAGGAAATCGTTCGATGTGCTCTCAAAGTTGAGATGGAGATTGTAGTAACCCATCAGTCATATGCATTTGATAAGAAGAGTAAAATGGAATTCGAATGTAAATATAAAGACCACAATGAAAAGAAGATGAGTTTTACCTTATGCTCAAAGTGTGGAAAGAAATATGGAGGGAGTTGTCTTAAAGGGACAAGTAAATGTTTCAAATGTGGAAAGGAAGTTTATCAGGAATTTTAATGTCGCAATGATGGGAAGAAGATGTCTAGTGATATGAACAAATAAAAGGCTACACAGAGTGCAACTCCTACACTTCAATGTTACAAGTGCAAGTAAATGTGGAATTATTCTAATCAATGCCCTAATCCAAGGGTTCTGGATGATGATTGATGTCAAGAAACTCTTAAGGCTACAGGAAAAGGAAAGTCACATGAAATTTTTATCAGCAATGTGGAGTATGATAACTAAGTGGTGAAAGGTACACTTTCCATCCACTCTAAAGAAGAAAATGTTTTATTTGATTATGGATCCACCCACACTTTTATTTATGAAGAATTTTCTAAGGTTATCACTGTATTACCTCAACAATTAGATGTTGAGTTAGCTGTGACAACCCCTAATGGAAAAACAGTCGCATCAAACGTTTACAATTCTTCTCTGATTGAAGTTTGTGGGAAAGTGCTTCCTGTAAATCCTATGATCCTTCCTATAGTGGAATTTTATGTGATTCGTGGCATGGATTGGCTTTATTTATATGGATCTCATATCAATTTCCAAAGAAGGGAAGTAACATTTCATATTCCAGATCAATCTATGATCGTATATCGATGCAAGGATGAACATAACCATCTAGTGGATATTTCTTCCATATTATGGGTCTTGATTCCACTAAATGAAGGTTATTTTTCTCATGTGGTTGGTG
Source organism: Viscum album (assembly GCA_963277665.1). Classification (NCBI taxonomy): domain Eukaryota; kingdom Viridiplantae; phylum Streptophyta; class Magnoliopsida; order Santalales; family Viscaceae; genus Viscum; species Viscum album. The sequence goes on along the minus strand of OY728133.1, from coordinate 1,161,580,051 downwards.
AGAATCTCACGATTAAAAATATGCACATTGTATGGGAGTTTGATGATGTCTTTCCGGAGGAATTGTTTGGTCTTCCACCAAATTGTGAAGCTAAGTTTTCAATAGAACTTGTACCGGGTGCTTTGCCTATTTCAAAGAAACCATATAGAATGGACCCAATTTAGTTGCAGGAATTATAGAAGAAACTCCAAGAGAATCTTGATAAGGGATTCATATTCCCTAGCGCATCACATTGGGGAGTACATGTTCTGTTTGTTATGAAAAATGATGGATCAATGATACTCTGCATTGATTATCGAGAACTTAACAAGATCACTATCAAGAAAAAATATCCTCTACCACACATTGATGACTTATCTGACCAACTACGTGGAGCTCAATACTTTTCCAAGATTGATATTAGTTTTGGGTATCATCAATTAAGGGTCAAAAGGGAGGATATACCAAAGAATGATTTCCATACAAGGTATGGACACTATGAATTTATAGTGATGCCATTTGGTCTTACTAATGCCACTGCTATCTTCATGGATCAGATGAATAGAGTCTTTAGAGACTATCTTGATCAGTTTGTGGTAGTCTTTATTGACGATATTCTTGTCTCTTCAAAGAGCAAGGAAGAACATAAAGATCACTTGAGAATTTTATTGAAGACCCTAAGAAAGGAGAAGCTTTATTCCAAATTTACCAAGTGTGAATTTTGGCTTCAAAATATTGAATTTTTCGGTCACATAATATCAAAAGAGGGGATATCTATGGATCCAGCAAAAACAGAGGTTATCGATAGATGGTCGAGACCAACAACTGTAACTAAGATCCGAAGTTTTCTTGGCTTGGCTGGATATTATCGATGTTTTTTGAATGATTTTTCACAATTATCTAATCCACTCACCAGTTTGACTTGAAAAGGAGTTAAGTTCATGTGGATAGAGGAATGTGAAGATAATTTCAAGGAGTTAAAAAGAATGTTATCTAGTGCACCTGTGCTCACACTGCCTTGTAGTAGAGAAAGGTTTGTGATCTACAGTGATGCATCCAAGAAGGGGATAGGGTGTGTTCTCATGCAAAATGATATGGTGATAGATTATGCCTCACGACAATTGAAAATCCGTGAGAAAAATTACCCAACTCATGATTTGGAGTTAGATGCGGTAATCTTTGAATTAATGATTTAGAGGCAATATTTTTATGGTGAAAGGTTTGATATTTATACTGATCATAAAATGTTAAATTATATATTCACACAAAAGGAGATGAATATGCACCAAATTAGATGGTTGGAGTTGATTAAGGATTACGACTGCTCAATTCATTACCACCCAGGGAAATCAAAAAAGGTGGAAGAAGCATTAACTCAACAAGACCATGCTAGCTTATCTATGATGAGGATCACAAAAGATCCAATATTTATGGATTTACAAAGGATGTATCTTGGAATTACAATGTAAGGGGAAAAATATTATCTTTTTCATATGAATTTTCAACCATCTATACATGTGAAGATTAAAGAGGAACAGAAAGAAAATGTAGAGTTACAAAAGAAGGTGAGAAATGTTCCTAAATTCAACCTTGATTGTGATGGGATAATAACGTTCACGAATTAGGTTTGTGTTCCTCCCATCCCAGAATTAAAGAAGGATCTACTCAATGAGTCTCATAGTTCTTCATTCTCTATTCATACTGGAAGCACGAAGATGTATAGGGACCTAAAAGAGTACTTCTGGTGGGATGGCATGAAAAGAGATGTTGCTGAATATGTCTCTCGATCCTTGGTTTGTCAGCAAGTTAAAGGTGAGATACATAAGTGTAAGGGGATGTTACAACCGTTACCCATACCTGAATGGAAATGGGAAAACATCACTATGGACTTTGTCAACGGACTTCCTAAAACATACAAAGCCAATAATGCTATATGGGTCATAGTTGATCGTCTTAAAAAGTCTACACATTTCATTTCTATTAGAGAGGATTTCTCTCTGGATCAGCTTGCCAGGATATATGTAATGGAAGTGGTATGATTGCATGGAGTACCAATTTCCATTATATCTGATCGGGATCCGAGGATTACCTCAATGTTCTGGCGAAGTCTTCATCAAACTCTGGATACAGAGTTGAGTTTCATCACTACTTATCATCCTCAGACAGACGATCAGTTTGAGAGAACAATTCAAACTCTAGAAGATATGTTAAGAGCTTTCTCTGTGGATTTCAAAGGTGGTTGGGATCAACACCTCCCTTTGGTGGAATTTTCTTATAATAATAGCTTTCACTCCAGTATTCAGATGGCTCCTTATGAAGCTCTCTATGGAATGAAATGCAGGACTCCAACTTGTTGGGATGAAGTTGGGGAATGAAAACTATTAGGACTTGATCTTGTTGATGAGATGGTAGAAAAGGTCAAATCTATTCAAAAACACATAAGATTAGCTCAGAGTCTACAAACACGTTATGCCGATAACCGTAGAAAAGACCTATAGTTTTAAGTGGGTGATAAAGTGTTCATACGAATATATCCTTGGAAGAGATTAATGATATTTGGAAAGAAGGGAAAGCTGAGCCCTATGTATATTGGTCCTTTCTAAATATTGGACCGTGTTGGGAAGGTAGCATACCGATTGGCGCTTCCACCGAATATTTCTCAAGTTCATGATGTGTTCCATGTATCACTCCTGTTAAATTACATACTTGATCCTTCACATGTACTCAGCTCAGAAGTTATACCGCTGGAGCAAGATCTTTCTTATGAAGAATAGCTGATAGAGATTCTGGATCATAGCGAAAAATTCCTACGGAACAAGACCACTCTCTTGGTGAAAGTTTTATGGAGGAACCACCAATAAGAAAAAGCTACATGGGAGCTTGAGGATATGATGAGGGAGAGGTATCCTCATCTGTTTGTTACAAAGTGATGAATTTCGAGGGTGAAATTCATTTTAAGGGGGTAGAATGTAACACCCGAGATTTTTATGAGAAATATATTTTTTATGTTTTATACATCATAAAAGGAATCATTCACTACACAGAAAACTATATTGGCTTTCTTTACATTCAATATCTACCTTCGTCGATAGCTTGCGTTGTACATAATACCGAGTTTTACTAAACAACGATATGCTATTAAAATATTAATAAAACTAACTGTTATGAATAGTAATACCCACTTTTTGAAATTTTATAAATTTTAACTTTCAAAATGGACTTTATTTTTCGATTCCGAATATTGAAATTATCCTAGTGAGAATTTTTGATATTTTTCTGAAAACTTTCAATTTTTGATGAATAGTGAAAACACTAGGTTACTATTTAAAAACCGAATTTTTATTTAAATAATTATTTATTTTATTCAAATTTATTTTTTCTCAAAATTGATACTTAATACCTATATAAAATGAATGTAATTCATTGGTGTAATTTTATAATAATTTTAAATATATAAAAATTTTATTGAACTTTTCACCGCATTTTACCCACCTCCTATGAGAATTTGAAAATTTACATAAAACGTAATTTTACCGCTTATGTGAGTGGAATTTCAAAAATCCAAGAGACATAGTTAATATAAAGTAGTAAAATTTGGTTTAATAAGATAAAAATAATTTTTTTTGAATAGTAACTTTTTAATTTTTTTACCACTGTTAAAAGTAAATAGGGTAATTAAGGGTAAAAATGATATTATTATTACCCTAACACATGTCCTAATTCTATTGGATAAGTTTAATTCGACCAAAAACAACCTTAGGAATAAAATATGAACATTTAGGTCCACTTGGATTAGATTAGGACATTTAATATTATTTTATTTAAAGAAGAGTTAAAATAGTTAAAATCAAAGTTTAATAACTAAAACATTTTTAATATAGGGTTATATATATGATAAATTAGACTATAAATATTCATTATAAAGATAAAAATGATTTCCTACATAATGATATTTTATTTATAATTTTTAGACTTTAAATAATTTAATTTATTTATGACACAATGATGATGCAGTAATTACCTTATTAATGAAATATTAACATAATTGATGTTATAAATTCCCAAATAAATGTAATTTTAGAAATTTTATGATTTACACAAATTTTCAAGGATAATATGACATGTTAGTATTGATTTAATTAATTTTGTTCAAACTAATCATGCTGTTATGATTTTCAAAAAAAATAAATTACCAAGTAGTGTCAAAATTGACATAAAATAGTTTTTAAAAATACATATATCATGATAGGTGTATCATTAATGGACCAATTGGGGGTCGCTTGGATGAATATGGTAATTTTATGAACTATATAATATAAAAATAAAAAGTGACATGGTAAATGTCAATCTAATTAACTAAGAATTAAAACTAAAAGATAATGTTAATATAATGACCCGAACCAGTCTAAAATCTATTGGTGGAGAGGATTTCGACCCATACCCACTTTATCTTCGAAATAAATCAATTTGGAGCTATGAAAAACCGAATATGAATTTATTATAAAATAATATATTAAGTTTTTCATAAGTTTCCCCTCTCCTCCCTTATAAAAGGTCACCTCCTCCATATCCTCCTCACAGCAATTTCATCGTTCAAGATCAGCCAACCCCTACCAATTTCTTATCTCCACTTCCCTAGAATCATCCTAGAGGTCCTGGTCTTCTTCAAAGACCATCTTTAGTGCCCTAAGAGGTGGTTAAGAAGAGGCACTTCAAAGAAGAGGTAATGTTCATTACCGATTATTTCAACTTTATTTCATCCTCTACTTCATCATATTTAGTTGCTTAATTATGAAGTAATAACATCAGTATCACTCATATACTGATATGTTATTATAAATATGAAACAACCCTATTTCACCTTCTATCCATCCTACGAAAAATGAAATCACCGCGCGTGCGTACGTACGGAATACCGTCTCTACGCCGTGGTGTAATCTGTTTTCCATCACCACCTTACATGGATGGGTATAATGGTGTAATGAATAGATATATATGATTATTGTAAATCGATATTGATTCTGAAATAGTATACATACACTCCAATACAATTCCACGATCTTGGGAATGATATAATTGCTCGTGCGTACGTATGGAATACAGTCTCCACGATGTGATGCGACTCATTCTACATGATCTTCATTGCATAATTATTATATAAGTGAATTGAATGAATAAATATGATATATATTACACTAATACCATTATGGAAATGAGGTATCTATAACCTAAAAATAAGAATAAGATTTTATTCGACAAAACACGCATATGAACAAAAATCAATAAAACACTCAAATAATAAGTAGCAATGTAATATTACTAACACGAAGCTAAGAATATGACAATATATGATATCATAACAATGTGTACGATTCTAGAATAAGTCAATAACTTTATTTAAATCATTATACATGAGGTTTGAACATGTACGTAGTAAATCAGACCTAAGGTAAGGGAAAATCTCACAATCTCAATTTTTATCCGAGATTGTTCATACTTTGGTAATTAATGGGGAATATTTATCATCCACATTAATGTTTCTTCAATATGTAATATTATTTCTATCCTCCTACAATTTTTTAAATCCAATTTTACCCTTCGGTGAGTTTTTAGTAAAAGATATGAAAGGAATCTTTTTTCGTTTTTCGTACGAGGTACTTTTTGACATTTCCAGCCAAAGTATGAGAAGAATTTTTTTTAACTTATACGTCATGAATGGATTTTAATGATTTCATAGAAAATGATTTCCTTGAAGCTTCCTTTACAAGTTTTCAAGTTTATTTTAAATCAACTTATTTTTTTAAAATTCTATGACATGTTAAGAAAGGAAAAACGTTTTTGAAGTAGAAAGGAGATTTTCTTCAAGAATAGAGTTCATGCATTTTTTCAAAATTATTTTCAATATAAGATAATATAGGGTTATGTTTATATACCTATTTTTACATTTATTTGATTATGTTATGATGGAATTATTTTTATGAAGTCTTTTTATCTTTTATGATTTATGTTATGATGGCATGATGTTTAAGAATCCCATTTTTATTACATTGGTTATGCTATGATGTATGATTTATGATCTTGAGGAACACATAAGAATGGTATCATTATGAGTTGGGAGGGACTTATATCTCCCTCTAATGCATTGGGTAAATATTTATATCTCATGAGATAGACATGGCTAGAATGGCAGGTTAATCCGGTTCAGTGATACAGGACTAAAACGAGGAGTGAACTTGGATCAGAAATGGACTTTGTCCACTAAGATAGTCTTGGAAATGAGTCTTGACTACTAAGAAACGATTCTCTATGATTATGTGTCCATTACAAAAAGTTTCATGTTTTATGTTATGATTATTGGGATTAAATTTCACTACTATGATTTATCCCATGTTATGAAATTATGATCTTTTTTGCAGGATAAGATTTCCAAAATGAAATGTTCTTATGAATATGATGTGATTGATATTTCTTTTTTTTACCCTTACTGAGCATTTGAGCTCACAATTTTGTATGTTTTCTTTTCCCCAGGTTAGGAAGAAGGATATTAAGTAAGATATGCCATAAGGGACTCTAGATATTATAAAATAAAAGGGAGAGAGTGTAGATGATTTATGAACTAGTTGTTTATGTTTCCCAGTTTCTAAAGACACTATACCTATACGGTCCTTTCAAGGTTTTGTTATATGTTGTAATAAGTGTTCTTCAATTCTGAAGTAATAATAATTTATGTAATGTATGGGTCATTATAATGATGTTTGGATAAATTATATATTACCGACACTACAATTTATTTTTATTTTTTTAGTCGGAAAATTAGATCCATTTTCAAGTATATGTTTCCTACCGTTAAATTTTTGACATGGAATTTTCACTTATTTTTTCCCTTATAAGTAGGCCATTTTAATTTAGAAACATTATATCACTATTTAACTATCGGTTATAATTATTAGGTTTGATGTAACTAAAAGAAATATAATTTAATTACATCATTGTGAAACCTCTTATACATGAATGTGTAGTCGGTGTCATAGACATGTGGTAAAACTATATGATTTATTATAGAAAAAAAACAAAATCTATAAATGAACGAATTACTAGGGAATTATAGAACTTTAGTAGATTAGTGACTATAGTAGGCACTCAACTAAGGTACTTCCATAATATAACTATTTACCTGATTTAGGATATTGAGTTACAGTTTCGAGCCATCAATCCCCTTAGCCATCATGTATTCAAATGCCTTTATACTAATGGGCCAATAAGGCCACATATTTAGTGATTAGTTTCTAAGATAAGAATAATGCTAAAGAAATTAGATAGGGCAGTGGAAATGCACCAATGAAGTGACTAGAGTAGATCATTATGGAGAAGTCTACAAACATTAGGTTAAGGCCTGAAACATATCTTCATGGGGAATGTAAAATTATATGTACTTAGTCAAAGAGGATAATGACTCAAATAATATGAAGTGGATATGGGGGTGTTTCTATATTATAATATATAAAATGTACTTTGTGCCTCAGGAACATTATGACATGAAATCTAGGAATTATTATACTGTAAGGGTTTTCTCTAAAGCCAGTTAAAAAAAGTATTATTTAAAAAAAATCCATGTCATTAAGGCAATGGGACTAAATCTTACGTGAAAAAATATGTTAAAATTATAGTTAAATTGAATTATTTGGGTAAAATGATTCATTTATTATATTTTTACAATCTATGTGTCTAATTTACAAGTCCTATGTATAGTTTAATAACTACATACCATTCCATGATTGTCATAGGAGAGTTTTAAATAACAGAAATCACTAGTTTGGAATTCCTACAGGTCACACATATTTAGTGACTATTCTGATTGAATTTTAATCTATGCTTATTGATTAAATTTTTATAATAGGATATTTCCATTAAATTATGATAATTAAATAAATCTAATTATGTTAAACCTATTATTGATAAAATATTTTGCGATATGTGATGGAATCATAGTACTATGATGCCCGTATAGCCCTTTTACTATATATGAATGGTATGGGAAGATTAATTAGGTTAATATTTTTATAACCTATTCAATTTTCTTTAAATTAGGTTGGTGTTACACCATGACTCTTATTATCCATCACATTAGATTCTTGGTCAATATCAAAGTAGGTAACTTAGGTAAAGGATCCTCCTAGTATATGGAGATTCACATTGAGACTACATACTATCCCTGATATGTTTCATTTATTATTGCTATTATTAAAATTTATATGTGAAAATTTTTGTTTATAATTATGTAAATTATCTCATTGATATGATACATGGACCTGAGTGTATATTATCTATATAGGAATCATAAATATTACATTCTATGTTTTATATGTGGACATGATGCATGTGTAGTATGATGGTATTACATATTCATAGTTTGTTTTATAGCTACCTATATTCGAAAATCATGGAACACATGTTCTCTAAAATATAAATGAACATTGAACGGAATCCTTAAGATATTGATGGGATGAAAAAATTGTTGTTGGATGTCTTACATTGGGAATTAACATGTTGTTGTTTTGCTCGATTTACATGGATTTGTTGATCAAAATTAATCTTTTGCGCACTTGTCTAGCCAAGATGATTGGGTTCGTTTCGGTAGTGAGTTTTTTTGAAGTGCTAGTATACAGCGATATAATGGTTTATAATTTTGAGATGCTTAATATAGTTACAACTTTATAAAGGATTTACTTTTCATTTGTCATTAGGAATAAATTGTTTATTTATAGAGAATTTTTGGGGGATTTTTCTTCATCAGTAGTGGTTTTTTTCTAGAAAAGTGATTAGACATGAAAGATGGATCTTTTCTATTTAATCCAATCATTCAAAAAAACATATGGAAGATATCATATTCCAATACTCTTGATGATTCTTTTCATTTATTTCCATTCTGTAATATCTAGATTTCTAGCTAGAAAAAATACAATGCAACTCTTGTTATCACTTTGTTGCTACCTTTTATTTTAATAAATTTTTAGGTTTGAGTTGGGTAACCATCTTATGATCGATTAATTTTATTATAGCTACTTATATGCACTATTAGAAGTTTGGATGATTTTTTTTGTTTCATAATAATGGATGATACAGGTTATGTTTTTATGGGTATTGGAACTGTATATTGGACATTGTGTTTATTATTTATACTTGTGTACCTAGGACTTACATTATATTATTATATTAATCATAGTTTTTATTATCATTGATCTATGGAATTAATTTCATTCATTTCTATTTAATTACTAATATTATAGTCTTTTAATATAATGATGGGAAATAACTCCCCATCTATATTTAAGATATATAGTAATACACTCCATCCCATATAGATTAGGGAGTGATCATGTGGTTATGGGATTTCAAGACTTGATGTTTTGTGGAGATTGATTAAGGATTGTTATTAATAGTTTGTGTTATTTATGAGTATTTTTATAGAAAAAAGAAATATCTAGTGCTTCATACCCATTAAACCCATTTTCAGTGACCTTTCTGTGGATTTAGATAAAATTAACTACTTTAAATTCCAAAATATGACTATAATTAAGCATTAAAATCCATTAAAAATTGTTATTTAGCCATCCAAAACCACGAATAAAAAATATATTGCTTTAGATTCTTGTTATTAAATTAAACTTGACCTCTCTTATGATTAGAATGAAAATGTTTGTATGGGGGATAATGAAATTTTACTAGACACTCAATATAAGGGATATATATTATTTTCAGATAAATAATGTTCCCACATTCCACTATTACATGGCTTGTAATTTATGATATAATGAAATAAAAAAATTTACTATCTTCAACATTTCATCTTAGACAAATATTTTAATGGATTTCATCAATACTTATACATATAATGTTGATTCTTCTATGATATTTTATTTATGTGGATCAATGTTTACACATCTAAATTCTGTCTACATATATGATGTCATCTACTAATGTTGATGCAGCTCAAGAATGAGGCATCAATGGCTTATTTTTTTAATTATATGTTAAATTATGATTTATTTTCCTCGAGATATCATTTATTAGACATAGAATCAATTCTAGGAAGTGATTTCTAAACTACCAAGATAGATAATAAGAAAACAATAGAATAACTAAATAAGACAAGACAATTAATTTTTTGACAGAACAGTTTATAAATGTTCTTTAAGAAATTATTATTTCAAGGAAAATGATGTTGATAAATATCTCCCAACAATGACATGTGAGGTTAGTGCAATATATCTTTAGTAAAAAGATGATGGTCTTTATAAAAATGTTACTGAAAATGTGTAACGACCCAAAATTTTATAAATATAATCTCTATTATTATAAATATTTCATAAAACACATAAACCATATAGAGAACCCAATAATAAAATTACTATAATGACCCATACTTTACATACATTGTTAATACTTCAAAATTGAAGCACACTTATTACAACATATGACAAAACCACAAAGGACCGTATAGGTATAGTGTCTTTAGAAACTGGGAAACATAAACAACTGGTTCATAAATCTTCTATAGTGTCTCCCATTTATTTCATCATATCTAGGGTCCCTTTTAGCATATTCTACTTAATATCCATCTTCCTGACCTGGGGAAAAGAAAACATAAAAGGGTGAGCTCATATGCTCAGCAAGGGCAAATAAAGGAAATAAAAATCATATCATATCTTTATGAAAATCAAAACCTGCAAAAGAGATCATAATATCTTAACATGGAATAAATCATATAAGTGAAAATGAGATCCCCATAATCATAACATAAAACTTGAAACTTTGTGGCATTCACACATAATCATGGAAAATCATTTCTTGTTAGTCATGACTCATTGCCAAGACTATCTTAGTGGACAAAGTCCCTTTCTGAACCGAGTTCACTCCTCGTTTCAGTCCTGTATCACTGAACCGAAATAACCTTCCATTCCAGCCATGTCTATCTCATGAGATATAAAATCTTTACCCAATGCATTGGAGGGAGATATAGGTCCCACCCATCTTATAATGAATCCTTTCTTATGTGTGCCACATAATCATAAAACATACATCATCGCATAACACATGAAACAAAAATGGGATTCTTGAAACATCATGACATCATAAATCAATTCATATAAGATAAAGGAATTCATAAAAATAATTCCATCACAACATAATCAAATCAATGTAATAATATGGATAAAAACAGAACCCTTTATTATCTTAGATGGAAAATAATTTTGAAAATCACTTGAACTCCATTCTTGAGGAAAATATCCTTTCTTCTTCAAAAACACTTTTACTTTCTTAACATGTCATACAATTTTAAACTAAAAGAAGTTGATTAAAAATAAACTTGAATACTTGTAAAGGAAGCTTCTTTGAAATATTGTTTTAAAAATCCATTCATGCCGTATAAGTTAAAAAAACATTCTTCGTACTTTTGTCGGAAAAGTCAAAAAGTACATCGTACGACAAAAGATTCCTTTCATACATATTACTAAAAACTCACCGAAGGGTAAAAATGGATTTAAACAATTTTAGGTGGATGGAAATAATATTACATATTGATGAAACATGGATGTGGATGATAAAATACACCCCAGTAAATACTTACGAATAAACAATCTCGGATAAAAATGAGATTGTGATATTTCCCTTACCTTAGGTCCGATTAGCTTTGTACGTGTCCGAAGCTACTGTATAATGGTTTAAATAATGTTATTGACTTTTTCCAGAATCATACATATTTATATGATATCATATATGGTCATATTATTAGCTTCTTGTTAGTAATATTTCATTGTTACTTGTTACTCGGGTCTTTATAACTTTTTGTTCTTATGCGTGTTTTGTCGAATAAATTCTTATTCTTATCTTTAGGTTATAGATAATTCATTTCCAGAATGGTATTAGTGTATTATATACCATATTCATTCATTCAATTCATTTATATAATCATTATGAAATGAAGATCATGTAGAACGAGTCGCATCACATCGTGGAGACGGTATTCCGTACGTACGCACGAGTGATGATATCATTCCTATGATCGTGGAATTGTATTGGAGTATATATATATTATTTCAGTATCAATATTACTTCATAATAATCATATTTAGTTACTCATTACACCATTATAACCATCCTTGTAAGGTGATGGTGGAAAATAGATTACACCACGGCGTGGAGACGGTATTCCGTAGGTACGCACGCGTGGTGATTTCATTTTTCCGTAGGATGGATAGAAGGTGAAATAGGGTTGTTTCATATTTATAATAACATATCAGTATGTAAGTAATACTGATGTTATTACTTTATCATTAAACAACTAAATAAGAAGAAGTTGAAGAAGAAAGAAATTGAAAAGATCGGTAATGGATATTACCTCTTCTTTGAAACGCCTCTTTGAATCCTCCACTTAAGGAACTAAGATTGGTATTTGGAGAAGACCAGGACCTCTATGATTATTATAGGGAAGTGGAGAGGAGAAAATGGCAGGGGTTGGCCGAGCTTGAGTGCTCACATTGGTGTGAGGAGGAGGGGGAGGAGGTGCCCTTTTATAAGGGAGGAGAGGGGCACCTTAGGAATATCTCAAAATATTATTTTATATTAAAGTCAAAATCGGTTTATAATGGTTCCAAAGGGTCTTATTTCGAAGCTAAAGTGGGGATGGGTCGAAATCCTATCAACCAATAGGATTTAGACAAGTTTAGGGTATTATTTTAACCTTATCAATTAGATTTAACTCTAAGTTAATTAATTTAACTTTTACCGTGTCTTTTTGTTTTCTTTCACTATATGGTTAATACACTTACTATAACATGCCAAACGAACCCCAAATTGTTTATTATTAATATATATATCCTTATCTAAGTCATTTGGCCGAACCTTAGATTTTTAGGAATAAAATAACAATTAATAATATAATATTTTATTTAAAAACTATTTTGTGTCAATTTTGACACTATTTGATATATGATTTTTGTGAAAGTCATAACAGAATTATATGTTCGAACCAAGTTGATTAAATCAACAATAATATATCATAGTAACCTAAAAAATTAGTGTAATTCAGAAAAAGTCTCAAATTACATTTATTTTGGTATTTATATTATCAATTTTGTCAATATTTCATTAATAAGATAATTACTGCATCATCTTTGTGTCATAAATAAATTAAATTATTTGATGTCTAAAAATTACAAATAAAAGACCATCATGTAGGAAATCTTTTTAGCTTTCTAATGAATATTTACAATCGAATTTATCTTATGTATAACCCCATATTAAAAATGATTTACTTATTAAACTTTTATTTTAACTATTTTAACCCTTCTTTAAATAAATTAATAATAAATGTCCTATTCTAATCCAAGTGGGCCTAAATGGTCATATTTTATTCCTAAGTTTGTTTTTGGTCGAATTACACTTGTCCAATAGAATTAGGACATGTGTTAGGGTAATATTAATATCATATTTACCCTTAGTTACCCTATTTACTATTAACCGCGGTAAAAAAAGTGAAAAGTTACTATTCACCAAAAAATTATTTTCATCTCATTGAACCACATTTTAGTCCTTGATATTAACCGTGTCTCTCGGATTTTCGAAATTCCAATCACAGAAGCAGTAAAATTAAGTTTTATGCAAAATTCAGTTTTTAACCTACCACTTAGTGGTTTCACTATTCATCAAAAATTGAAAGATTTCAGAAAAATACCAAAATTTCACCCTAGGCTAATTTCGATATTCTGAGTCCAAAAATGAAGTCCATTTTGAAAAATAAAATTTATAAAATTTCAAAAAGTGGTTATTACTATTCATAACGGCTAGTTTTAATAGCATATTGTTGTTTAGTGAAACTCGGTATTGCGTACGACGCAAGCTATCGAGGAAGGTCGCGATTACGTGCAAAGCAAGCCAAGCAAGTGTTGTGTAGAAAAAGATTCCTTTGATAGTTTATATAACATAAAAGTCTCGGGTGTTACATTCTACCCCCCTTAAAAAGAATTTCGCCCTCGAAATTCGTCACTTTTCAACAAACAGATGAGGATACTTCTCCCTCATCATATCCTCAAGCTCCCATGTAGCTTCTTCAAGTTGGTGGTTTCTCCATAAAACTTTCACCAAGCGAGTGGTCTTGTTTCGTAGGACTTTTTCGCTACGATCCAGAATCTCTATCGGCTGTTCTTCATAAGAAAGATCTTGCTCCAGTGGTACAACTTCTGAGCTGAGTACATGTGAAGGATCTGGTATGTACTTTCTCAGGAGAGATACATGGAACACATCGTGAACTTGAGAGAGATTCAGTGGAAGCGCCAATCGGTAAGCTACCTTCCCAACACGATCCAATATTTCGAAAGGACCGATATATCTAGGGCTCAACTTCCCCTTCTTTCCAAATCTCATAACCCTCTTCCAGGGAGATATTCGTAAGAACACTTTATCACCCACTTCAAACTCTAGGTCTTTTCTTCGGTTGTCGGCATAACTTTTCTGTCGACTCTGAGCTGCTCTTATGTGTTGTTGAATAGATCTGACCTTTTCTGCCATTTCATCAACGAGATCAGGTCCTAATAGCTTTCTTTCCCCAACTTCATCCCAGCAAGTTGGAGTCCTGCATTTCTTTCCATAGAGAGCTCTATAAGGAGCCATCTGAATACTGGAGTGAAAGCTATTATTATAAGAAAATTCCACCAAAGATAGGTGTTGATCCCAACCTCCTTTGAAATCCATAGAGCAAGCTCTCAACATATCTTCTAGGGTTTGAATTGTTCTCTCAGACTGACCGTCTGTCTGGGGATGATAAGCAGTGCTGAAACTCAACTCTGTATCCAGAGTATGCTGAAGACTTCGCCAGAACTTCGAGGTAAATCTCGGATCTCGATCAGATATAATAGAAAGTGGTACTCCATGCAATCTTACCACTTCCTTTACATATATCCTGGCAAGCTGATCTAGAGAGAAATCCTCTCCAATAGCAATGAAGTGTGCAGACTTTGTAAGACGATCAACTATGACCCAGATAGCATTATTGCCTTTGGATGTTTTAGGAAGTCTTGTGACAAAGTCCATAGTGATGTTTTCCCATTTCCATTCGGGTATGGGTAATGGTTGTAACATCCCCTTAGACTTCTGTCTCTCAGCTTTAACTTGTTGACAAACCAAGCATCGAGAGACATATTCAGCAACATCTCTTTTCATGCCATCCCACCAGAAGTACTCTTTCAAGTCCCTATACATCTTCGTGCTTCCAGGATGAATAGAGAATGAAGAACTATGAGCCTCATCCAGCAGCTCTTTCTTTAATTCGGGGATGGGAGGAACACAAACCCGATTCCTGAACTTTATTATCCCATCACAATCAAGGTTGAATTCAGGAACATTTCTCACCTTCTTTTGTAACTCGACATCTTCTTTCTGTGCCTCTTTAATCTTCACATGTATAGATGGTTGAATATTCATTTGAGAAAGAGAAGATTTTTCCCCTTCCATTATAATTCCAAGATCCATCCTTTGTAAATCCATAAATATTGGATCTTTTGTGATCCTCATCATGGATAAACTAGCATGGTCTTGTCGACTTAATGCATCTGCCACCTTGTTTGCTTTCCCAGGGTGGTAATGGATTGAGCAGTCATAATCCTTAATCAGCTCCAACCATCTTCTTTGACGCATATTCAACTCCTTTTGTGTGAAAATATACTTCAAACTTTTATGATCAGTATAAATATCACACCTTTCACCATAAAGGTAATGCCTCCAAATCATTAATGCAAAGATTACCGCATCCAACTCCAAATCATGTGTTGGGTAATTTTGTTCATGGATTTTCAACTGTCGTGAGGCATAAGCTATCACCATATCATTTTGCATAAGAACACACCCCAATCCCTTCTTGGATGAATCACTGTAGATCACAAACCTTTCTCCACTACAAGGCAGTGTGAGCACAGGTGCACTGGATAACCTTCTTTTCAACTCCTTGAAATTCTCTTCACATTCCTCTGTCCAGACAAACTTAACTCCTTTCCGAGTCAACTTGGTGAGTGGATTAGATAATCGTGAAAAATCTTTTACAAAACGTCGATAATATCCAGCCAAATCAAGAAAACTTCGGATCTTAGTTACTGTTGTTGGTCTTGACCATCTTTCGATAACCTCTGTTTTTGCTGGATCCACAGATATCCCCTCTTTTGAGATTATGTGACCCAAAAATGCAACTTTTTGAAGCCAAAATTCACACTTGGTAAATTTGGCATAAAGCTTCTCCTTTCTCAGGGTCTTCAATATAATTCTCAAGTGATCTTCATGTTCTTCCTTGCTCTTTGAATAGACAAGAATATCATCTATAAAGACTACCACAAATTGATCAAGATAGTCTCTAAAGACTCTATTCATTAGATCCATGAAGATAGCAGGGGCATTAGTAAGACCAAATGGCATCACTATAAATTCATAGTGTCCATACCTTGTACGGAAAGCCGTCTTTGGTATATCCTCCCTTTTGACCCTTAATTGATGATACCCTGAACGAAGATCAATCTTGGAAAAGTATTGAGCTCCGCGTAGTTGGTCAAATAAGTCATCAATGCGTGGGAGAGGATATTTTTTCTTGATAGTGATCTTGTTAAGTTCTCGATAATCAATGCAGAGTCTCATTGATCCATCTTTCTTCTTAACAAATAGAACAGGTGCTCCCCAAGGTGACGCACTAGGGCGTATGAATCCCTTATCAAGATTCTCTTGGAGTTGCTTCTTCAATTCCTGCAACTCAATTGGGGCCATTCTATAAGGTGTCTCTGAAATAGGCAAAGCACCCGGTACGAGTTCTATTGAAAACTCAACTTCACGATTTGGTGGAAGACCCGGCAATTCCTCCGGAAAGACATCATCAAACTCCCGTACAATGGGAATATTCTTAATCATGAGTTTCTCACCAACCATTTGAGATAAATAACCTTCATTTAGTGGAATCAATACCCATAAGATGGAAGAAATTTCCACTGGAAGGTTATGTTCATCCTTGCATTGGTATACGATCGTAGATTGATCTGGAATATGAAATGTGACTTCCCTTCATTGGCAATTGATATGAGCTCCATGTAGAGAAAGACAATCCATGCCAAAGAATCACATCAAATTCCACTAAAGGAAGGATCACAAGATTTGCAGGAAGCACTTTCCCACAAACTTCGATCGGAGAAGAATTATAAACTTCTGATGCGATTGATGTGCCATTAGGTGTTGTCACAGCTAACTCAACATCTAATTGTTGAGGTAATACGGTGATACCCTTAGAAAATTTTTCAGAAATAAAAGAGTGGGTGGATCCAGAATCAAATAAAACATTTGCTACTTTAGAGTGGATGGTAAGTGTACCTTTCACCACATCGTTATCGTACTCCACCTCGCTGATAGAAATTGCATGTGACTTTCCTTTGTCTTTAGCCTTAAGAGTTTGTTGACGTCGACCATCATCATCAACCCTTGGATTTGGGCATTGATTGGCATAATGCCCCATCTCCTTGCACTTGAAACATTGAAGTTTTGTAGGTTCATTCTGTGTATCCCTTCCTTTGTTTGCATCATTAGACATCTTCTTCCCATTATCACGGCATTCAAATGCCCGATGACCTTCCTTTCCACATTTAAAACATTTACTTGTCCCTTTAAGACAACTCCCTCCATGTTTCTTTCCACACTTTGAGCATAAGGGAATGTTCATCTTCTTTTCCGTGTGCTCTTTAGATTTTTCTTTGAATTCCATCTTCCTCTTCTTATCAAACCCATGTGACTGATGGGTTACTCCAATCTCCATCTCGACTTTGAGAGCACATCGAACGATTTCCTCGTAGCTATTGAAGTCCCTTATGGCTAACGCCCTTCGAAGACTTGGTTTTAAGCCACTAAAGAATCGATCGATCTTACTCTCAGGTTGGATAATAATACCAGAAGCGTACCTTGCAAGTCTTGTAAAATTTGCTTCATAGGTACTAACAGATTCATCATCCCTTTGCTTCAGTTCAAGGAACTCTATCTCCATCTTTGTTCGGAGAATACGAGGGAAGTACTTATTGAAAAATAAGTTCTTGAACTCGTCCCATTCCATAGACTCAATTTCATCCCTTTGCCTCGTATTCTTAAAAAGATTCCACCATTGATCAGCATCTCCTTCCAAACGGTACACTGCTAGGATGACTTTATCATGTTCAGAACATTGAAGAACTGAAAATATCTTTTCAGTAGTACTAATCCATTGTTCAGCAACTAATGGATCAGTAGACCCGCTGAAAGAAGGTGGACGCTGCCTCATGAAGGATTCAACAGAATGTTGCTCCCTCCTTTGCTCGTTTGGAAATCCTGCATGATTCATAGCTTGAGAAAGTTGTGTGAGCATGGCTACAAGATTTTGCATTCCAGCTCCCATATCGTTTGGTTGCTCAGGGGGACAATCATTGCATTGCCCATCGCATTCCGCATTAACACGGTTCCTTCGGGTTCGATCCATTGACTAAAACCAAGAAGAATAGTGTGAGCAACACTAATTATAATAGGGAACCACATAATTCAAGAATAAAATTTTCATGCTTAAGGTCTTATCCTAGGTTATTCAAGGCCATTTCTAAAACACTAAGATTGTGTTCTATGCTTAGACTTATCCTTAGGGTTCTTACTAAGGCTTTCACATCCTAGTTTCCAAAGGTTGACTATACATTTCCTCTGATACCAACTATAACGACCCATACTTTACATACATTGTTAATACTTCAAAATTGAAGCACACTTATTACAACATATGACAAAACCACAAAGGACCGTATAGGTATAGTGTCTTTAGAAACTGGGAAACATAAACAACTGGTTCATAAATCTTCTATAGTGTCTCCCATTTATTTCATCATATCTGGGGTCCCTTTTAGCATATTCTACTTAATATCCATCTTCCTGACCTGGGGAAAAGAAAACATAAAAGGGTGAGCTCATATGCTCAGCAAGGGCAAATAAAGGAAATAAAAATCATATCATATCTTTATGAAAATCAAAACCTGCAAAAGAGATCATAATATCTTAACATGGAATAAATCATAGAAGTGAAAATGAGATCCCCATAATCATAACATAAAACTTGAAACTTTGTGGCATGCACACATAATCATGGAAAATCATTTCTTGTTAGTCATGACTCATTTCCAAGACTATCTTAGTGGACAAAGTCCCTTTCTGAACCGAGTTCACTCCTCGTTTCAGTCCTGTATCACTGAACCGAAATAACCTTCCGTTCCAGCCATGTCTATCTCATGAGATATAAAATCTTTACCCAATGCATTGGAGGGAGATATAGGTCCCACCCATCTTATAATGAATCCTTTCTTATGTGTGCCACATAATCATAAAACATACATCATCGCATAACACATGAAACAAAAATGGGATTCTTGAAACATCATGACATCATAAATCAATTCATATAAGATAAAGGAATTCATAAAAATAATTCCATCACAACATAATCAAATCAATGTAATAATAGGGATAAAAACAGAACCCTTTATTATCTTAGATGGAAAATAATTTTGAAAATCACTTGAACTCCATTCTTGAGGAAAATATCCTTTCTTCTTCAAAAACACTTTTACTTTCTTAACATGTCATACATTTTTAAACTAAAAGAAGTTGATTAAAAATAAACTTGAATACTTGTAAAGGAAGCTTCTTTGAAATAATGTTTTAAAAATCCATTCATGCCGTATAAGTTAAAAAAAACATTCTTCGTACTTTTGTCGGAAAAGTCAAAAAGTACCTCGTACGACAAAAGATTCCTTTCATACATATTACTAAAAACTCACCGAAGGGTAAAAATGGATTTAAACAATTTTAGGTGGATGGAAATAATATTACATATTGATGAAACATGGATGTGGATGATAAAATACACCCCAGAAAATACTTACGAATAAACAATCTCGGATAAAAATGAGATTGTGATATTTCCCTTACCTTAGGTCCGATTAGCTTTGTACGTGTCCGAAGCTACTGTATAATGGTTTAAATAATGTTATTGACTTATTCCAGAATCATACATATTTATATGATATCATATATGGTCATATTATTAGCTTCTTGTTAGTAATATTTCATTGTTACTTGTTACTCGGGTCTTTATAACTTTTTGTTCTTATGCGTGTTTTGTTGAATAAATTCTTATTCTTATCTTTAGGTTATAGATAATTCATTTCCAGAATGTTATTAGTGTATTATATACCATATTCATTCATTCAATTCATTTATATAATCATTATGAAATGAAGATCATGTAGAACGAGTTGCATCACATCGTGGAGACGGTATTCCGTACGTACGCACGAGTGATGATATCATTCCTATGATCGTGGAATTGTATTGGAGTATATATATATTATTTCAGTATCAATATTACTTCATAATAATCATATTTAGTTACTCATTACACCATTATAACCATCCTTGTAAGGTGATAGTGGAAAATAGATTACACCACGGCGTGGAGACGGTATTCCGTACGTACGCACGCGTGGTGATTTCATTTTTCCATAGGATGGATAGAAGGTGAAATAGGGTTGTTTCATATTTATAATAACATATCAGTATTTAAGTAATACTTATGTTATTACTTTATCATGAAACAACTAAAGAAGAAGAAGTTGAAGAAGAAAGAAATTGAAAAGATCGGTAATGGATATTACCTCTTCTTTGGAACGCCTCTTTGAATCCTCCACTTAAGGAACTAAGATTGGTCTTTGGAGAAGACCAGGACCTCTAGGATTATTCTAGGGAAGTGGAGAGGAGAAAATGGCAGGGGTTGGCCGAGCTTGAGTGCTCAAATTGGTGTGAGGAGGAGGGGGAGGAGGTGCCCTTTTATAAGGGAGGAGAGGGGCACCTTAGGAATATCTCAAAATATTATTTTATATTAAAGTCAAAATCGGTTTATAATGGTTCCAAAGGGTCTTATTTCGAAGCTAAAGTGGGGATGGGTCGAAATCCTATCAAACAATAGGATTTAGACAAGTTTAGGGTATTATTTTAACCTTATCAATTAGATTTAACTCTAAGTTAATTAATTTAACTTTTACCGTGTCTTTTTGGTTTCTTTCACTATATGGTTAATACACTTACTATAACATGCCAAACGAACCCCAAATTGTTTATTATTAATATATATATCCTTATCTAAGTCATTTGGCCGATCCTTAGATTTTTAGGAATAAAATAACAATTACTAATATAATATTTGATTTAAAAACTATTTTGTGTCAATTTTGACACTATTTGATATATGATTTTTGTGAAAGTCATAACAGAATTATATGTTCGAACCAAGTTGATTAAATCAACAATAATATATCATAGTAACCTAAAAAATTAGTGTAATTCATAAAAAGTCTCAAATTACATTTATTTTGGTATTTATATTATCAATTTTGTCAATATTTCATTAATAAGATAATTACTGCATCATCTTTGTGTCATAAATAAATTAAATTATTTGATGTCTAAAAATTACAAATAAAAGACCATCATGTAGGAAATCTTTTTAGCTTTCTAATGAATATTTACAATCGAATTTATCTTATGTATAACCCCATATTAAAAATGATTTACTTATTAAACTTTGATTTTAACTATTTTAACCCTTCTTTAAATAAATTAATAATAAATGTCCTATTCTAATCCAAGTGGGCCTAAATGGTCATATTTTATTCCTAAGTTTGTTTTTGGTCGAATTACACTTGTCCAATAGAATTAGGACATGTGTTAGGGTAATATTAATATCATATTTACCCTTAGTTACCCTATTTACTATTAACCGCGGTAAAAAAAGTAAAAAGTTACTATTCACCAAAAAATTATTTTCATCTCATTGAACCACATTTTAGTCCTTGATATTAACCGTGTCTCTCGGATTTTCGAAATTCCAATCACAGAAGCGGTAAAATTAAGTTTTATGCAAAATTCAGTTTTTAACCTACCACTTAGTGGTTTCACTATTCATCAAAAATTGAAAGTTTTCAGAAAAATACCAAAATTTCACCCTAGGCTAATTTCGATATTCTGAGTCCAAAAATGAAGTCCATTTCGAAAAATAAAATTTATAAAATTTAAAAAAGTGGTTATTACTATTCATAACGGCTAGTTTTAATAGCATATTGTTGTTTAGTGAAACTTGGTATTGCGTACGACGCAAGCTATCGAGGAAGGTCGTGATTGCGTGCAAAGCAATCCAAGCAAGTGTTGTGTAGAAAAAGATGCCTTTGATAGTTTATATAACATAAAAGTCTCGGGTGTTACATTCTACCCCCCTTAAAAAGAATTTCGCCCTCGAAATTCGTCACTTTGCAACAAACAGATGAGGATACTTCTCCCTCATCATATCCTCAAGCTCCCATGTAGCTTCTTCAAGTTGGTGGTTTCTCCATAAAACTTTCACCAAGCGAGTGGTCTTGTTTCGTAGGACTTTTTCGCTACGATCCAGAATCTCTATCGGCTGTTCTTCATAAGAAAGATCTTGCTCCAGCGGTACAACTTCTGAGCTGAGTACATGTGAAGGATCTGGTATGTACTTTCTCAGGAGAGATACATGGAACACATCGTGAACTTGAGAGAGATTCGGTGGAAGCGCCAATCAGTAAGCTACCTTCCCAACACGATCCAATATTTCGAAAGGACCGATATATCTAGGGCTCAACTTCCCCTTCTTTCCAAATCTCATAACCCTCTTCCAGGGAGATATTCGTAAGAACACTTTATCACCCACTTCAAACTCTAGGTCTTTTCTTCGGTTGTCGGCATAACTTTTCTGTCGACTCTGAGCTGCTCTTATGTGTTGTTGAATAGATCTGACCTTTTCTGCCATTACATCAACGAGATCAGGTCCTAATAGCTTTCTTTCCCCAACTTCATCCCAGCAAGTTGGAGTCCTGCATTTCTTTCCATAGAGAGCTTCATAAGGAGCCATCTGAATACTGGAGTGAAAGCTAATATTATAAGAAAATTCCACCAAAGATAGGTGTTGATCCCAACCTCCTTTGAAATCCATAGAGCAAGCTCTCAACATATCTTCTAGGGTTTGAATTGTTCTCTCAGACTGACCGTCTGTCTGGGGATGATAAGCAGTGCTGAAACTCAACTCTGTATCCAGAGTATGCTGAAGACTTCGCCAGAACTTCGAGGTAAATCTCGGATCTCGATCAGATATAATAGAAAGTGGTACTCCATGCAATCTTACCACTTCCTTTACATATATCCTGGCAAGCTGATCTAGAGAGAAATCCTCTCTAATAGCAATGAAGTGTGTAGACTTTGTAAGACGATCAACTATGACCCAGATAGCATTATTGCCTTTGGATGTTTTAGGAAGTCCTGTGACAAAGTCCATAGTGATGTTTTCCCATTTCCATTCGGGTATGGGTAATGGTTGTAACATCCCCTTAGACTTCTGTCTCTCAGCTTTAACTTGTTGACAAACCAAGCATCGAGAGACATATTCAGCAACATCTCTTTTCATGCCATCCCACCAGAAGTACTCTTTCAAGTCCCTATACATCTTCGTGCTTCCAGGATGAATAGAGAATGAAGAACTATGAGCCTCATCCAGCAGCTCTTTCTTTAATTCGGGGATGGGAGGAACACAAACCCGATTCCTGAACTTTATTATCCCATCACAATCAAGGTTGAATTCATGAACATTTCTCACCTTCTTTTGTAACTCGACATCTTCTTTATGTGCCTCTTTAATCTTCACATGTATAGATGGTTGAACATTCATTTGGGAAAGATAAGATTTTTCCCCTTCCATTATAATTCCAAGATCCATCCTTTGTAAATCCATAAATATTGGATCTTTTGTGATCCTCATCATGGATAAACTAGCATGGTCTTGTCGACTTAATGCATCTGCCACCTTGTTTGCTTTCCCAGGGTGGTAATGGATTGAGCAGTCATAATCCTTAATCAGCTCCAACCATCTTCTTTGACGCATATTCAACTCCTTTTGTGTGAAAATATACTTCAAACTTTTATGATCAGTATAAATATCACACCTTTCACCATAAAGGTAATGCCTCCAAATCATTAATGCAAAGATTACCGCAGCCAACTCCAAATCATGTGTTGGGTAATTTTGTTCATGGATTTTCAACTGTCGTGAGGCATAAGCTATCACCATATCATTTTGCATAAGAACACACCCCAATCCCTTCTTGGATGCATCACTGTAGATCACAAACCTTTCTCCACTACAAGGCAGTGTGAGCACAGGTGCACTGGATAACCTTCTTTTCAACTCCTTGAAATTCTCTTCACATTCCTCTGTCCAGACAAACTTAACTCCTTTCCGAGTCAACATGGTGAGTGGATTAGATAATCGTGAAAAATCTTTTACAAAACGTCGATAATATCCAGCCAAATCAAGAAAACTTCGGATCTCAGTTACTGTTGTTGGTCTTGACCATCTTTCGATAACCTCTGTTTTTGCTGGATCCACAGATATCCCCTCTTTTGAGATTATGTGACCCAAAAATGAAACTTTTTGAAGCCAAAATTCACACTTGGTAAATTTGGCATAAAGCTTCTCCTTTCTCAGGGTCTTCAATATAATTCTCAAGTGATCTTCATGTTCTTCCTTTCTCTTTGAATAGACAAGAATATCATCTATAAAGACTACCACAAATTGATCAAGATAGTCTCTAAAGACTCTATTCATTAGATCCATGAAGATAGCAGGGGCATTAGTAAGACCAAATGGCATCACTATAAATTCATAGTGTCCATACCTTGTACGGAAAGCCGTCTTTGGTATATCCTCCCTTTTGACCCTTAATTGATGATACCCTGAACGAAGATCAATCTTGGAAAAGTATTGAGCTCCGCATAGTTGGTCAAATAAGTCATCAATGCGTGGGAGAGGATATTTGTTCTTGATAGTGATCTTGTTAAGTTCTCGATAATCAATGCAGAGTCTCATTAATCCATCTTTCTTCTTAACAAATAGAACAGGTGCTCCCCAAGGTGATGCACTAGGGCGTATGAATCCCTTATCAAGATTCTCTTGGAGTTGCTTCTTCAATTCCTGCAACTCAATTGGAGCCATTCTATAAGGTGTCTTTGAAATAGGCAAAGCACCCGGTACGAGTTCTATTGAAAACTCAACTTCACGATTTGGTGGAAGACCCGGCAATTCCTCCGGAAAGACATCATCAAACTCCCGTACAATGGGCATATTCTTAATCGTGAGTTTCTCACCAACCATTTGAGATAAATAACCTTCATTTAGTGGAATCAATACCCATAAGATGGAATAAATTTCCACTGGAAGGTTATGTTCATCCTTGCATTCGTATACGATCGTAGATTGATCTGGAATATGAAATGTGACTTCCCTTCTTTGGCAATTGATATGAGCTCCATGTAGAGAAAGCCAATCCATGCCAAGAATCACATCAAATTCCACTAAAGGAAGGATCACAAGATTTGCAGGAAGCACTTTCCCACAAACTTCGATCGGAGAAGAATTATAAACTTCTGATGCGATTGATGTGCCATTAGGTGTTGTCACAGCTAACTCAACATCTAATTGTTGAGGTAATACGGTGATACCCTTAGAAAATTTTTCAGAAATAAAAGAGTGGGTGGATCCAGAATCAAATAAAACATTTGCTACTTTAGAGTGGATGGTAAGTGTACCTTTCACCACATCGTTATCGTACTCCACCTCGCTGATAGAAATTTCATGTGACTTTCCTTTGTCTTTAGCCTTAAGAGTTTGTTGACGTCGACCATCATCATCAACCCTTGGATTTGGGCATTGATTGGCATAATGCCCCATCTCCTTGCACTTGAAACATTGAAGTGTTGTAGGTTCATTCTGTGTATCCCTTCCTTTGTTTGCATCAGTAGACATCTTCTTCCCATTATCACGGCATTCAAATGCCCGATGACCTTCCTTTCCACATTTAAAACATTTACTTGTACCTTTAAGACAACTCCCTCCATGTTTCTTTCCACACTTTGAGCATAAGGGAAAGTTCATCTTCTTTTCCGTGTGCTCTTTAGATTTTTCTTTGAATTCCATTTTCCTCTTCTTATCAAACCCATGTGACTGATGGGTTACTCCAATCTCCATCTCGACTTTGAGAGCACATCGAACGATTTCCTCGTAGCTATTGAAGTCCCTTATGGCTAACGCCCTTCGAAGACTTGGTTTTAAGCCACTAAAGAATCGATCGATCTTACTCTCAGGTTGGATAATAATACCAGAAGCGTACCTTGCAAGTCTTGTAAAATTTGCTTCATAGGTACTAACAGATTCATCATCCCTTTGCTTCAGTTCAAGGAACTCTTTCTCCATCTTTGTTCGGAGAATACGAGGGAAGTACTTATTGAAAAATAAGTTCTTGAACTCGTCCCATTCCATAGACTCAATTTCATCCCTTTGCCTCGTATTCTTAACAAGATTCCACCATTGATCAGCATCTCCTTCCAAACGGTACACTGCTAGGATGACTTTATCATGTTCAGAACATTGAAGAACTGAAAATATCTTTTCAGTAGTACTAATCCATTGTTCAGCAACTAATGGATCAGTAGACCCGCTGAAAGAAGGTGGACGCTGCCTCATGAAGGATTCAACAGAATGTTGCTCCCTCCTTTGCTCGTTTGGAAATCCTGCATGATTCATATCTTGAGAAAGTTGTGTGAGCATGGCTACAAGATTTTGCATTCCAGCTCCCATATCGTTTGGTTGCTCAGGGGGACAATCATTGCATTGCCCATCGCATTCCGCATTAACACGGTTCCTTCGGGTTCCAGCCATTGACTAAAACCAAGAAGAATAGTGTGAGCAACACTAATTATAATAGGGAACCACATAATTCAAGAATAAAATTTTCATGCTTAAGGCCTTATCCTAGGTTATTCAAGGCCATTTCTAAAACACTAAGATTGTGTTCTATGCTTAGACTTATCCTTAGGGTTCTTACTAAGGCTTTCACATCCTAGTTTCCAAAGGTTGACTATACCTTTCCTCTGATACCAACTATAACGACCCATACTTTACATACATTGTTAATACTTCAAAATTAAAGCACACTTATTACAACATATGACAAAACCACAAAGGACCGTATAGGTATAGTGTCTTTAGAAACTGGGAAACATAAACAACTGGTTCATAAATCTTCTATAGTGTCTCCCATTTATTTCATCATATCTAGGGTCCCTTTTAGCATATTCTACTTAATATCCATCTTTCTGACCTGGGGAAAAGAAAACATAAAAGGGTGAGCTCATATGCTCAGCAAGGGCAAATAAAGGAAATAAAAATCATATCATATCTTTATGAAAATCAAAACCTGCAAAAGAGATCATAATATCTTAACATGGAATAAATCATAGAAGTGAAAATGAGATCCCCATAATCATAACATAAAACTTGAAACTTTGTGGCATGCACACATAATCATGGAAAATCATTTCTTGTTAGTCATGACTCATTGCCAAGACTATCTTAGTGGACAAAGTCCCTTTCTGAACCGAGTTCACTCCTCATTTCAGTCCTGTATCACTGAACCGAAATAACCTTCCATTCCAGCCATGTCTATCTCATGAGATATAAAATCTTTACCCAATGCATTGGAGGGAGATATAGGTCCCACCCATCTTATAATGAATCCTTTCTTATGTGTGCCACATAATCATAAAACATACATCATCGCATAACACATGAAACAAAAATGGGATTCTTGAAACATCAGGACATCATAAATCAATTCATATAAGATAAAGGAATTCATAAAAATAATTCCATCACAACATAATCAAATCAATGTAATAATAGGGATAAAAACAGAACCCTTTATTATCTTAGATGGAAAATAATTTTGAAAATCACTTGAACTCCATTCTTGAGAAAAATATCCTTTCTTCTTCAAAAACACTTTTACTTTTTTAACATGTCATACAATTTTAAACTAAAAGAAGTTGATTAAAAATAAACTTGAATACTTGTAAAGGAAGCTTCTTTGAAATAATGTTTTAAAAATCCATTCATGCCGTATAAGTTAAAAAAAACATTCTTCGTACTTTTGTCGGAAAAGTCAAAAAGTACCTCGTACGACAAAAGATTCCTTTCATACATATTACTAAAAACTCACCGAAGGGTAAAAATGGATTTAAACAATTTTAGGTGGATGGAAATAATATTACATATTGATGAAACATGGATGTGGATGATAAAATACACCCCAGTAAATACTTACGAATAAACAATCTCGGATAAAAATGAGATTGTGATATTTCCCTTACCTTAGGTCCGATTAGCTTTGTACGTGTCCGAAGCTACTGTATAATGGTTTAAATAATGTTATTGACTTATTCCAGAATCATACATATTTATATGATATCATATATGGTCATATTATTAGCTTCTTGTTAGTAATATTTCATTGTTACTTGTTACTCGGGTCTTTATAACTTTTTGTTCCTATGCGTGTTTTGTAGAATAAATTCTTATTCTTATCTTTAGGTTATAGATAATTCATTTCCAGAATGGTATTAGTGTATTATATACCATATTCATTCATTCAATTCATTTATATAATCATTATGAAATGAAGATCATGTAGAACGAGTCGCATCACATCGTGGAGACGGTATTCCGTACGTACGCACGAGTGATGATATCATTCCTATGATCGTGGAATTGTATTGGAGTATATATATATTATTTCAGTATCAATATTACTTCATAATAATCATATTTAGTTACTCATTACACCATTATAACCATCCTTGTAAGGTGATGGTGGAAAATAGATTACACCACGGCGTGGAGACGGTATTCCGTACGTACGCACGCGTGGTGATTTCATTTTTCCGTAGGATGGATAGAAGGTGAAATAGGGTTGTTTCATATTTATAATAACATATCAGTATGTAATTAATACTGATGTTATTACTTTATCATGAAACAACTAAAGAAGAAGAAGTTGAAGAAGAAAGAAATTGAAAAGATCGGTAATGGATATTACCTCTTCTTTGGAACGCCTCTTTGAATCCTCCACTTAAGGAACTAAGATTGGTCTTTGGAGAAGACCAGGACCTCTAGGATTATTCTAGGGAAGTGGAGAGGAGAAAATGGCAGGGGTTGGACGCGCTTGAGTGCTCAAATTGGTGTGAGGAGGAGTGGGAGGAGGTTCCCTTTTATAAGGGAGGAGAGGGGCACCTTAGGAATATCTCAAAATATTATTTTATATTAAAGTCAAAATCGGTTTATAATGGTTCCAAAGGGTCTTATTTCGAAGCTAAAGTGGGGATGGGTCGAAATCCTATCAACCAATAGGATTTAGACAAGTTTAGGGTATTATTTTAACCTTATCAATTAGATTTAACTCTAAGTTAATTAATTTAACTTTTACCATGTCTTTTTGTTTTCTTTCACTATATGGTTAATACACTTACTATAACATGCCAAACGAACCCCAAATTGTTTATTATTACTATATATATCCTTATCTAAGTAATTTGGCCGAACCTTATATTTTTAGGAATAAAATAACAATTAATAATATAATATTTGATTTAAAAACTATTTTGTGTCAATTTTGACACTATTGGATATATGATTTTTGTGAAAGTCATAACAGAATTATATGTTCGAACCAAGTTGATTAAATCAACAATAATATATCATAGTAACCTATAAAATTAGTTTAATTCATAAAAAGTCTCAAATTACATTTATTTTGGTATTTATATTATCAATTTTGTCAATATTTCATTAATAAGATAATTACTGCATCATCTTTGTGTCATAAATAAATTAAATTATTTGATGTCTAAAAATTACAAATAAAATACCATCATGTAGGAAATATTTTTAGCTTTCTAATGAATATTTACAATCGAATTTATCTTATGTATAACCCCATATTAAAAATGGTTTACTTATTAAACTTTGATTTTAACTATTTTAACCCTTCTTTAAATAAATTAATAATAAATGTCCTATTCTAATCCAAGTGGGCCTAAATGGTCATATTTTATTCCTAAGTTTGTTTTTGGTCGAATTACACTTGTCCAATAGAATTAGGACATGTGTTAGGGTAATATTAATATCATATTTACCCTTAGTTACCCTATTTACTATTAACCGCGGTAAAAAAAAGTAAAAAGTTACTATTCACAAAAAAATTATTTTCATCTCATTGAACCACATTTTAGTCCTTGATATTAACCGTGTCTCTCGGAGTTTCGAAATTCCAATCACAGAAGCGGTAAAATTAAGTTTTATGCAAAATTCAGTTTTTAACCTACCACTTAGTGGTTTCACTATTCATCAAAAATTGAAAGTTTTCAGAAAAATACCAAAATTTCACCCTAGGCTAATTTCGATATTCTGAGTCCAAAAATGAAGTCAATTTTGAAAAATAAAATTTATAAAATTTCAAAAAGTGGTTATTACTATTCATAACGGCTAGTTTTAATAGCATATTGTTGTTTAGTGAAACTCGGTATTGCGTACGACGCACGCTATCGAGGAAGGTCGTGATTGCGTGCAAAGCAAGCCAAGCAAGTGTTGTGTAGAAAAAGATTCCTTTGATAGTTTATATAACATAAAAGTCTCGGGTGTTACAATTACTCTCATAAATTATGATTGAAATTTTTTTAGAAAATAAACCAATAAAAATTCTATATATTACAATGGGAAAATAAATTGAAATAAGAT
Organism: Viscum album; assembly: GCA_963277665.1. Taxonomy (NCBI): domain Eukaryota; kingdom Viridiplantae; phylum Streptophyta; class Magnoliopsida; order Santalales; family Viscaceae; genus Viscum; species Viscum album. The sequence goes on along the minus strand of OY728133.1, from coordinate 1,161,549,294 downwards.
AAAAATAATATGAAAATTTGGTTCTGCTCGATCCACTAGAGTGGCCAATCTTAGTAATAATGATATAGAAATAAAACCTAATTTTAATAGTAAAATATTAATTTTTATGAATAAATTATATAAACTTTAGGTAAAATAAAATAATTAATGAAACAATAGGTATTTAGAGAAATTAAGAACATATTCTATTGGAATAGTAACTTCTCCAATGGAATAATTATTTTCCCAATAGGAATAAGTTAATATTGAAACCTCATCTATGAAATTATAAATAAAATTTAGGTATCTTATAAATGAAAATATGATACATCTATATCAATCCATAAGTAAATAATTTTTTATATATGATAAATTAAATGTTTTTATTTTTGGTAAATGTTAATGTTTATTTATTATTTTATAAATAATTTAATTATTTAAAATAAAATATATTTTCATAAAATATATTTATAAATTTATATATTTCTTATTATTATTATCCAATAATTTCATTATTTCTTAGTTATTTTTTTCAAAGTTTCCTACAATTTATTATGATATAAAAATTAGTATTTTTTGAATAAATGATGATTTTAATTTAAAATCAAATTTATAACATTTTGAAAATTATTTTCCTTAAATGAATTATTTTTTTAAAATATACCCTTCAATAAATGGATAGGGTTAATTTTTTTATTTTTCTAATTTTTTTGAAATTTTGTTGAATAGTGAAATATGGTAATTTTTGTTATTTAACATGTATAAGAATTTTTGAGTCATATTTGATGTATGGGTGATGTAAGAACCCATTGGTTCAAACTACCCAGAATCATATAATCTATTTAATTACAGTTATAAACACTATTGAAATTTATGAAAAAAAATAATATACTAGTGAATATAATAATATGAAACACCCCTCTCCTCCACTTATAGATATCACCCCTCACCACCCTTATCCTCACACATTATAAGCCATTTATATTTGGGAATTTATACCCAATTAACTTAAAAATATTCATCCCAACATATAAGAGTCTATTATTATAAAAAATCATAAACAAACTACATAAAGGTTGTTCTGAAGGAGACAACATTCAAAAGGACATTTAGTTCATGTTAAAAAATAATTTAGACATAACGCCAGACATCTCCCTGAGCATCCATTTTTTCCTTTGGGTTACAATTTATCTTTATTTTACCCAATGTATTTCTTCATTATTCATCTATAATTATTTTATATTAAATATTTATGTTCCTAACATTGTTCCATAGCTCAATTCAACTTTCTTTTATGAGGAAATACACATTTTAAATGGTTTCATTCTCAATTCCACTCGATAAGCAAGACCAATTAAATTGAACTTTTCTATTTCTGAAATTTTTTAACGTAAACTATATAAAATATTATAATCCACCCATATTTTCCTAAAATCACTCATATTATCATTAATAACTATTTTAGTTAATATTTTTTAATGAAAACAATTATTCACGTATCCTCTTTAATAATAATTCATTATTTTCACTGAAACCGCACTTAAGTGGAACATTTCTATGGTCAACTAGCCATTCCTTTTTTTTGTTTAAAACTCCTTTAGACATCATTATACATGTTATATTCCAATTTTTCCTTTATGAATTTCCAGTAGTGATTCAAATTCTTTATTTCTTGGATACCATTGTTATATACCCTTTGGATATTCCTTATGACATGATTTTGATATCCATTTCTTTCCATGGGTAACACATATGTTTATTCCTTATGTTTGATTCATTATGCGGAACAAATATTCATGAAAATGGTATGAAATGTACACCATAAATTTTCCCCAATGAATTGTTCAATGTTTAGTCTCATGAGACGTTATGTATGAGATGTTGGAGTAATTCTAATCAACTATGGAACTTTATCTACCATGAGATATCATCTTGTATGTTATCCTGTACTGTTGTTTATTTCATGCTTTATTTTTCTTCCAAAATCCAATATTCCCATGATTATATAATTCCATGTTCTATATGTTATGATTAAATTTGATTATTCATGAACCATGCCTTTTATTATATTATTCTATTTCTTCAAACTCATCTATTATGATTTACTACCATGTTTATTCACATAATGGGTTTTTTATATTATAACTTCTAAATTAGTATTACCTAGGACAGCTTATAATGTATATGATCTCAATGGGGATTAGGCGATCAATATGAATGATTAATAAAAAGATTTTGTATTCTAGTTTTGTGTTTTCTAATTATGTACATAGTCTTCCAATAAAAGTAGACATTTCGATCCTTTGGTTTTTTGTGGATAATTATATATAAAATCATGTAGTAATATGTGTAAAAGGATAATATTAACTATAGTTGGTATTATAGGAAGGTATAGTTATTCTTTTGTGTTTAGGACTAGAAATCTTTAGTAAGAACCGCAGAGAGAATTCTATAACCAAGATTATCCGATTTTGAAATATCAGGAATCATATGTTATGATATAATGTTAGTTTATTATTTAGTCTATCCATGTTTATGGATTCCATTTTATATTCTCACTATATATGTATTATAGAACCATAACTATTTTTTCTCTTTGTTTAGATAATTGTGGGAAATTAGAGAAACTATGGCAACAACTAATGTGATAGATAATACGATGATTTCCCCATTGAAATTTCTATCCATATGGGAATGGGAGATAATAAAATGATGAAAATAATATAATAGATAGATCAAGTTATCAAAAATAGCCTCAGTCTTATGGAACACCCTCCATCTCTTAATAAATATAAAGATACAGTCAAATCTATTTTGTCACAAAGGACATCTATTTTTTGTGTATCTTCTTGATTCCCTCATCACTGAATACTGGATCGATTCCATTGAGAAGGTTTTATCTTTACTTTAATTATCATAAGAATAGAAAGGATTACTAGTGGTCTATTATTATTATTGGGGAATATGATCAGTGGTGGACACTAATAAAAAACACAATGTCTGAGGAAATTGATTCTATGGATTGGGAAGGGTTCATGAAAATGTTTTTTAAGAAATATTTTCCATAAACTCTCCACTTAAGGATGTAGTGGGTGTTCCTTGGACTGAAGAAAAATAAATACGAGTATTTCTGGGCATATGAGGCGAACTATACAAGGCTTACATAATAAACCTATGGATTTTTCAGGAATAGAAAATGTAAAAAGGATCACTTATTTAGTGTATTATTACTAAGTATAAGAGAATACTTAGAATTAACAGACTTTGACATCATTGAAGAGATTAAATTATGTTCCCTAATGGTGAGATGATGATTGGTGGCTCTTATTGGTATCATAATCTTTGAGACAAAAATAGGAAAATGGAATTGAATATGTGTCGGTCTATATGTATATTCCATTATTGAAAGAAAACCCAAAACCCAACATTTTAATAGTGTTGGAATAAGCATCTCATGAACTATCTATATGGAACTATAAGATGTTTCAAATGTATATGAGAGGGGAATTAAACGAATTATTTATGAATGGATTTGGGTAGGCCCACTAAATTGTAATAAGAAAGGTAGGTTTAGATAAAAACTCATCATGTCGTGTACTTTTTCATATAGAATGAATAAGATAATTATGTTTGATAATTCTCTATGCCAAGGGTTTTTAGAGTCAATCATGAAAAAAAACTTCAACAGAAGAATAGAAGGAAATATGCTACCCTATTGATGAGGTGGAGTCTGATGATGTTGAGGTAAGTGGTATGATTATTATTCATTATAGAATAACATAAACACTATATGATTCTAGTTCTACACATTCTTTTATAGATTGAATTATTAGTAATAATTTTTAAATATGAGGTAAAAATATAATGTTTGAGATATCTATGAGAACAATGACTGGAGAAATTGTTCAATTTAATTTATATAACTCATCACCGTAAAATTTTGGGGTACAGAACCTCCTAAAAAATCTCATCTCTCTTTTTTAAGAATAGTTTAATGTTATATTGGGGATGGATTGGATATATTTATACATAGAAAAAATATAATATCATGAAAAGGATATCACACTTCACATACATAGGAATTTTTCAAATTCTATACAAGTGTAATGTATATAATGAAACAGATAAGCTCATTGATATTGGGGAAAGGAGGTCAAACGTTGCATCATGCTCAAATACATTACCATTTTGTAGGACTATACTGATATGTTCCTTGAATAATTTTTTATTCTTACTCTTGAATGAGATATTTAATTGTGAATTGATCTTATTCCTGAATATATATTATATCGAAGACTCATTACATGATAGACTCTATTGAGTTTCAGGAACTAAATAAGCAGTTACAAGAGTATCTTAAAAATGGATTTATATAACCGAGTACTTCACTATGGGGTATTCCAGTTCTCTTTTTCATGAAAAAGAATTGATTAATGTGCCTCTACACAGATTATCATGAGCATAGAAAATCACAATAAAGAACAAGTATCCCCTACCATAGATATATGAATTGTTATTTCAGAAGCATGGGGAGAACTATTTCTATAAGGTGGACCTTCAGTCTTGTTATCCCCAGTTAAAGGGGAAGAATGGATATATTCTATATAATTATTTTTTAATGATGTATGGAAACTATGTGTTCATGGTTATTCACTTCAGAAACACTAATTGTGCCACAACATTGATTGACTTAATGTATATATCATTTATAGATAACCTCAATTAATTCGTGGTTGTATTTATAGAAGATATTCTAATATACTCCATGAGAAAGGAGTAACATGAGGAGAATTTGAATGTTGTGATAAAAATTTATGAAGTGAGAAACTATATGGAATTTACAATAAGCATGTGTTTTTGGTGGAGGACGAATCATTCCTTGTCCACAATATATCCAAAAAATCCATATATGAGCACCCTTTTAAAACTAACACAATTGATTTGTTACCCAAACTAAAATTTTTAATGAAGATCCATTATATAGGTTGTCTAACATGGTATTAAAAAAATTTAAGTAACATCACATGACTTTCAAACCCAATAACTAAGATTATTACTAAGGAAGTACAATTTTCTTGGACTCGTGAATGAGAAGATTGCTTTGAAGAGATAAAAAGTGGCTTATCACTACACAGGTACATACACTACCGATAAGAGGGAAAAACATTTGGTGTACAATGATGTTTAAAACAAGGTATTAGGTTTCTTAATACTAAAAAACGATAAATTGATAGCCTAAACCTAAATCCATCAAAAATTAAATGGAAAACCATATCCCATGAATGATCTAGATTTGGTAGTTGTGATATTCGAATTGAAAATCCAGCATCATTGTCTATATGGGGAGATGTTTGAGATATATACTGATCATAATATCCTAAAATATAATATCACATAGAAATATATTAATATAGTATAGTGTATATGGTTAAAGATAATAAATAAATATAAATTCTCAATAAACTACCATTCATAAAATGAAAATAAAGTTCAATATTTTGTAATTAAAAAGGTTACCAAATCCTTTTTAGTGATAAAAATTTATAATGATCTGGTATTCTCAGAAATGAAATGGATATAAATGGGAATCATAAATCAAGGTACATCATCCTTCCTTTATCAAATGATTTATCAACCATACCTTTTACAAAAAACAAATGATACTCAATGAGATGATGCTTAAATTCATATGAAAGATAAATCTATCATAAATGGGAAATACTTAGTGATAAAAATAGATAAGGATGGAGTCCTATTATTTTGGTCATGAATCTATGTAACAACATATCATGAGATATAAAGGTTTATTTTAACGAATGCATAGAGATAGACCTTCTCCATCTATTAAAGGAGAAGAGATATTTATTGATATCTTTAAGAGAATTAATTGTGGGAAAATATGAATAAAAATATCACTAAATATACATCAAAGTGTCTATTATTTCAGAGATTTAAGGATAAATTTAAAAAATCATAAGGGCATGATTCAACTATTACCCATAACTACATGAAAATGGGAAAACATTACTATAGACATTATCACAAGACTTCCAAATAAATAAAATAAATATATTTCTATGTGTGTCATTTTGGATCATCATAAAAAGAGTGCTAACATTATTGGGATTATAGAGAATTATCACTCAAATAAAATTCATAATTATACATTAGAGAAGTTGTTTGGTTAATAAAAAAACTATTATTGATTATATCTAATCATGATATGAGATTTACCACCATGTCCAACAGATATCTCCAACACGATGCAAATAATAATTTGAAATTCAGCATGGCATATCACTCTAAAAATTAAAGAAAATTTAAGGAAACTATTAATACATAATAATAAATGTTGAGGGAATTTAAATATAATTTAAGGGAGGAAAGTATTAAAATCTTCTTGTGGTATAATTATATTGCAATATAGTTTCAAATCAAGCTTCCAAATGGCCCCATATAAAGACCATTATGGGAAGAGATGTTGAACACCTATATAATTGGATTATAGTTGATAATTAATTCTTTTGGGACTTAAAATGGTTGAGGAAATGGAAGAAAGGTGAACACCATCCAACATTATATCTGGGTGACCTAAAATTGATACCAGATTCTTGTAGAGAATCATCGATGGAACCATGAGTTCTAAATTAAATAAAATTTTTCCTATCCATATATCTATGGAATAAATTCATGATATTTTGGATGAAAAAAATTATTTGTCCCAAGAACATCAAACCATTTGAGATTCTTGATTATATCTGAGTTTTATCCAATGTACTGGCACTTATATCAACCATGTATCAAGTACATGATTCATTCCATGTATCCCTTCTAAGGAATTACATACCAAGTGTAATGGCCCAGACCTCTTTGTTCCATTAATTTGTTGAATTTTGGTGTTGGAGGTGTTCCGGGATGTCAAGGGGACTTATCCCCAACACATTGCCAATTTTCTAGTTCTGTGAACAGTGTTTCCAGTTTTATGAACAGTAGCAGATCGGTCTCACCGATCGGTCTGACAGATCAGTCTCACTGATCAGTTTCACAGATCGGTGTGATAGATCGGTCTGACAGATCGGTGTGACAGATCGGTTTCACAGATCGGTCTGACAGATCGGTTTCACAGATCGGTCTGACAGATCGGTTTCACAGATCGCTCTGACAGATCGGTTTCACAGATCGGTGTGACAGATCGGTTTCACAGATCGGTGTGACAGATCGGTTTCACAGATCTGTCTGATAGATCGGTTTCACAGATTGGTGTTACAGATCGGTTTCACAGATCGGTCTAACAGATCGGTTTCACAGATTGGTCTGACAGATCGGTTTCACAGATCGGTGCGACAGATCGGTGTCACAGATCGGTGCGACAGATCGGTTTCACAGATCGGTTTCACAGATCGGTGTGACAGATCAGTTTCACAGATCGGTATGACAGATCGGTTTCACAGATCAGTTTCACAGATCGGTTTCACAGATCGGTTTCATGTACAGTAACAGTGGGTGAACAGTGTTTCCAGACTCCTACAGTTTTTCCCCTTTTGACGTTTCCTTTAAAGTAAAATACATTTAAAACCTTCTTTTAAGGGCTCTTAAGGCCGTTTAAAATTCCATAAATCCTATATTAATTATTCCTAAGGCTTGGAATGTTTTACTTGGTCAAACCGTGTGGGTTAATGCGATCCGTTTTTAATGGAGAATTAACCGGATCTTAAACCGTCGCCCCATTAAATCTTAAAAAGGGACGAGATATCATTCTTCCTTGTTCTTTCCCTTTGTTCTCGATTAAGAGGCACTAGAACCTTTCAATCCATTCTGTAGGAGTTGCACAATAAATATTTACTCCTAGGATTGGTTCCGCTTTGTTTTGATGCAACCAAGCTGTGTCGATCAATCTTCGATATAAGGTATGTTGTATCGTCGTTCTTTTGGGGTTCATCTTCTCTTATCCTCCTTTCAATAATTATACCCTGTAATTTCTAAGATTCTAATGGATTTTTCTAATGGGGTTGGTTGGTACTGTCATACCGCAGCATCCTTCGGTGGATGCAGTTGTCACGAGGGGAGGATCGTGACCTATTGTGTGGATAAAGAACGTGAGGAACTGTTTGAGATAGGGGATTCATGGCTTCTCTAATTTTGTATGTGCAATCATAGAATTAGCATGATTTAGTCCTTGGGATCACAATGAAATTGACCTAATTAAATACTTGAACCGGATTAAAATAATTGGTTGATCGCATGTTGTTTCTTTGTACCGTGATAACGGTTTGCCTCATGTTTTCCTAGATAGAGTGATATCTATGATTTCCTTTAATTATTTGCTCGTTCATGATGGAAATTGATAAAGAATGTAAATCCGGAATTATTTGTTAAATAATTGGCTAAAGATAAAGAGGCGTGTTAATGAATCTGTTAATTCAAGATGGATTAAAGAACTATTAGTTCGATAATTTCAAAAGGGTTCTGAGTTACCCGCTTTCTTGTAAGGATGAATGCCTTGTGGTTTGGAGCTCTGAGTGCTCATTTTGTATGAAGGATGAATGCCTTGTTAAAGGGCCGAGAGCCCAATTTGTGATCTTTGATTTCCTGCTTTTTGTGATTTGATATGAGCCTGGATGGCTGTTGTGATATGTGGAGGTATGGGGACTTGTGGTTGTGTCAGCAGATGACGCCTAGTGTGGAGAGATGCATCGGTTTATGCATGTGGGTGTCGGGGAGGACACCAAGGATGATGGTATGAGATGAATGTTATGGTTTGATGTTGGTGGTTTGGATTGGTTGTTTATCTGATTTACTTTTCCCCAATGCTCAAGGCAGATGGTCTTGCTTAACCTCTTTCCGAAGGAGGCGAAGACACGTGGGGTATGCCACGTGCTTTCCGTGTTTAGCCTCTCGATGGAGGATGGGTTTATGCTCTTGCTATAGGTAGCAAAGACTCGACGGGTAGTATATCTACTCACCGTGTTGAGGCCTTTGTGTTTAGTAGCATAGGATGATTTTCTAGAATGCATGGGAATATGGGGAAGGTAATATCATAATGAAAGTTTGTTTAAATGGTGATAATCCACGGGGATGGAGAGACTAGAATTTAATAGTGATGTGAATCCTAAAAAGGAGCAGTTTTTGAATGTGATGCCAATTTAGTTTAATGTGGTAAATTGTTCATGGTTAATTAATGTTTAAAGAATTAATTAACGTACAGTGGAATTGATAAAATGAGAATGGAGTAATCTAATAAATCTCTTCAAATGTTTGTGTACTTATAGGATGCCTAGTCTTAGAAGTAAAAGCCTGGAGTCTGAGAGATGTTAGCTGCAGTTGTTCCTATGACTAGGTAATGCCCATAGTGTGGTTGTGAGTCATATATATTCTGTATTTTTTTGTGTTTCTATACACTACTCCACCCTGTCGGTAAGGGAAACTGACACCCCGGGGATTCTGAGCCCTGGGGGGGGGGGGGGGGGGGGTGTTTTCCCCAACATTCTGATGGGAGGGTGAATGGATGACTACCCCCTTTGGCCCCGCTCTCTTCTCTTGGTAGATACTTGTGCCATGAGGCACAGCGGTTAGTTAACCCATATATGTGTGTAGAGGGCTGTAATGGCTTGTGGTTATTCACACGCATATATTCTGGATATAGTATCCTATGGACTACTATAGGTGTAACGTGTATAGGCTATGATGGCTTGAGGATTCTTACTTGGCGTATGGGCTGTAATGGCTTGAGGTATTATACCCGACGTATGAAACACGTTATGCGAGCTGTGGTGGATCCCAGAGACTACCCGGTTACTTTTGGTTGTGAGGACGGTGTGGTGCTTCGCCCAAGTGTCTGCGGGAAGCCTATGTGGTGCACGAGGTGCAGATTGTGGAGCTTAGCCCAGGTGTCTGCGGGCAAGCCTTTGGAGAGAGATGCACAGGACGTATGTCGTTGGGGAAAAGCGGAAAACCAGTGGGGAAGTAGTAGCGGGGTACCCTTGATATTCTTTACTATATGATATTTTCAAGTATGCGTTACTTGGTGAGAGTAGCCATGGTGAGGTTGGGAACATAGTATACCTGTTTAGCTGACGAGTTAGTTCACTTGTTTTTCACTGGGCTTTAGCTTGCTTTCTTTACCTTTGCACGAGAGGCTTGGGGAGGATCCTACTGAGTATACTGTTATACTCACCCTATGTACATATAAACTGTTTTGCAGGTCACTTGCAGCAAGTTGGAGATCATGCGGGTTACTACTAGCTTGTGGTTGGAGGAGGAGCTATTCGGGCTCGTGGTCGCTGTCGTTTTTCTTTCTTTTGGGTACTTTTAGTTTTCCCTTTCAGTTGTAGTACTTTTTCATGACATTTCGTATATGTACTTGGGTTTCTTTTATATTTCAGTTATGAGTTGGAGTTGGTTGGATTCTATTCTATCTCTCTCTTCTGCATGTGTTCTCTTAGAGGGTAATGCCTCCCATTTGTATGTTTATTATACCCTCGGTGCTAGTCGCCAACCCGGGGCCTACTGGAGGCGGGACTCGGGGGTCATTATCACCCTTTTCACATTGCCGACCCAGGAGGGGTACACTTTGTGGGGAGGGGGTCGTGACAGAGTGGTATCAAAGGATTGGTTGAGGGATAGGATGGAGTTTGGAGTTAGGCACATGTGAGGATGCATGGGATGGTAGGGAAACGGTGTCATTCATGTTTAGCAAGTGGGGTAAACACTGGAGACCGGAAGAGACATAGGCGTTCAGGGCCCCCTATGATCTGTTGCACGGACCTTTAATTTTACGATGGCTACTAAACAAAGTGATACTGGTTGCAGGGTAGTGACCTAGGAAAGGATCATGCATCATTATTCTTTGCGCCTGTGTTTGAATGGGTAGACCTTGGGATAGGTAACCTTAAATTAATAAAACAAAACAATTAATTAATTAATGTTGAGTCTTCCATATTCCAGGCTTAGGAGCTGTAACGGTTGTTATTTTACAGGTATGGCTCCAGGTCGACGTCCTCGTTAGGTTTGCGCAGAAGGTGCCCAGCAGGCTGTTCCAGCAGATCGCCGCCGAGTAGAGGTTGACGAAGATGACACTTGGAGGAAGACACTACAAGAGTTTCAGCGCCAGAGTCTACAGAAGTATGAGGGCTCCGTTTCAAATGCAGTCCCAGAAGACTAGTTGGAGGAGGTCGATATAGGATTCAGTTCGATTCGTGCTCGGAAGGAACAATGGGTGTCCTTGGTTGTGACGATGCTGCGTGGAGCAGCGAGGAAGTGGTGGTTCTTATTCCTCGGTGATCATGAGGAGTCAACAATCTCATGGGAGGAGTTTCGAGACAAGTTTAGAGTCTAGTTTATTTCAGCGACTGCGAAGGAGTCCAGTCGCCAGGAGCTACTCACCCTTCGACAGGGGAGCTCCAGTGTTCGAGAGTTTGGAATCCGTTTCAGGAACCTTCTACGATATGCTTCAGACCTGTTACCAGATGATGAGGCCAGGGCGAGGCATTTCGAGGAGGCTTTGCATCCAGATATCCAGCGCCAGGTCACCCCATTTATGCTGAAGACATATCTTGAGGTGCTGGAGAGGGCAGAGGTTGTTGAGAGGACTTTGACCAGGACCGGATCTTCACGAGAGGGGAATCGTCATGATTCCTCACGATGCAGAGCTATGGTCCAGGGTTCCCGGTTTTCCGGACATAAGAGTTTCCATTCACCTGGGGGAAGGTCCCAGCCCTTCCCATCTCGTTTCTCCGGAGGCAGCAACTCTCAGGCCTCTTCCAAGGGATCAGGCGCTTGTTTTTCTTGTGGTGGTCGTGGTCATCAGTAGCGGGAGTGCCCGACTTTTCAGAGCAGTCATCGTGCACCAGGCGCTCCACTCCAGGTTCCTCCGTTGAGGCAGTTCCAGCCGAGGCAACAGCAGCAGGTTGCACCGGGTTTAGATCACCAGAGGGTAGATGGAGCAGGCAGAGGACAACCCCATGACGCTCCCCGTCCTCAGAGAGCAGAGCGCGGCCATGGTGGTGGTCGTTATCAGGGTCCGAGAGGCCGTGGAGGTGGTCATGGTCAGCTTCATGCTCTAGCGTTGCCAGCTCCAGGCGAGCCAGACACCATCCGAGGTACCCTTTGCTTGTTTTATTCCTTGGTGTATGCCTTGTTTGATTCAGGAGCAACACACTCTTTTATATCCCCTACCCTTGTCCACGCTTTGGGACTTGAGGTAGAGAGGCTTCCAGTGCCCTTGGCGTTGACTACGCCAGTTGGAGGTCGAGCTATCTTGTTTGAAGTATGTAGAGACTGTGAGCTAGTGTTGGGGCAGCACCGCTCTTGGGGAGATTTCCTATGTTTACGAATACAACCATATGATGTCATCCTTGGAATGGATTGGTTGTATTTGGTGTAGGCTATTGTGGATTTCTACAAGAAGAATGTCATTTTCATTGATGAAGATGGAGAGGAATTAGTGTTTGTTGGTGAGAGAGATCCTCGGATGAGTCATAGACGAGTTTCATCCTTATCATCCATGATGGCTGGGATGATGCTGAGTTCTTCAGAGGTTCAACAGTTGGTATTTCCTAGGGTCGTAGAGGAGTACCCTACGTCTTTCTAGAAGAGGTTGTATCCTTACCACCTCGACGAGAAATCGAGTTTGGGATCGAGCTACTGCCGGGAGCGTCTCCTATATCTATGTATCTGTATAGGATGGCCCCTTCTGAGTTACGAGAGCTATTTATACAGCTCGATGGTCTGTTGCAGTGTGGTTTTGTTCGGCCAAGTGTGTCACCGTGGGGTGCACCAGTCTTGTTCGTGAAGAAGGTCGACGACAGTTTGCGTTTGTGCGTCGATTATCATCGATTAAACAAATTGACAATAAAGAATCGCTATCCTCTTCCCTGGATTGATGACCTATTCGATCCACTGAAGGGTGCAAGTTGGTTCTCAAAGATCGACTTGCGGCCAGGATATCATCAGATGCGTGTAAAGGATGAGGATATCTCGAAGACTTCTTTCCGTTGTCGTCATGGGCATTATGAGTTTATTGTAATGCCATTCGGCATGACGAATGCTCCAGCTGTTTTCATAGGGTTGATGAATGCTGTGTTCCGTGAATTCCTGGACAAGTTTGTTGTGGTTTTCATCGATGACATCCTTGTGTACTCCACATCTGAATAAGACCATGCAGAGCATATACGAGCCCTTTTGGGAGTTCTTCGCCAACATCAGTTGTTTGGGAAGTTGTCCAAGTGTGTGTTCTGGGCTCGAGAAGTTCGTTTCTTAGGGAATGTTGTGTCCCAACAGGGAGTAGTTGTGGATCCTTCGAAGATAGGAGCATTAGTGTCTTGGGCAGCCCCCAAGACTGTGTCAGAGGTGCGAAGTTTCCTTGGTCTCGCAGGCTATTATAGGAGGTTTGTAGCCAATTTCTCCCGAGTTGCGACTCCTCTGACAGCTTTGACCAAGAAGGATCAAGCGTCCATATGGACTGATCAGTTTCAGGCAGCTTTCGAATATCTAAAGGAGAAGTTGGTAAGTGCTCCAGTCCTTTGTCTTCTAGTAGAGGGAGTCTAGTTTGATGTTTTCTGTGATGCTTCACATCTGGGGCTAGGCTGTGTTCTCATGCAGCAGAGGTCAGTTGTTTCTTATGGGTCTCGGCAGTTGCGTCCCCATGAATGCAACTATGCCACCCATGATCTTGAGTTGGCAGCCGTGGTGTTCGCTCTGAAGTTGTGGAGACATTACCTCATTGGTGAGCACTTTGTGGTTTTCACCGATCATAAGAGTTTGAGGTATGTTTTCTCCCAACGTGACTTGAACTTGAGGCAGCATCGGTGGATGGAGTTCATGCAAGAATACGACTTTGAAAAATCGTATACACCTGGAAAAGGGAATGTTGTAGCTGATGCACTAAGCCAAAAGTCACTTAATGATGTTGTGCATGAATCTGGTGATTCCTGGAGAGTGATGGAAGATCTAGAAGCTTTACATCTTGATATGGGAGAAGTTGGGGGTAGAGGTTGTCTTTCCCAGATGACGGTGCAGTCATCTCTGATGCAGAAGGTGGAAGAGTCTCAGTTGGGTGATCTAGAGGTGGAAGTTTGGAGAGACAGAGTTGTTTGTTGGGGGCCCCTGATGGTTGGTCGGAGGATGAACAACACCAAGTGTTGTATCATGGCAGGCTTTTTGTTCCCTTGGCGATGTGCGAGACGGTTCTCTGAGAGTTCCATAGTTCACCTTGGCGGTACATCCTGGTGTGACGAAGATGTACCGATCCTTAAGGAGTCGGTTTTGGTGGCCTGGGATGAAGCGTACAGTTGCAGAATGTGTGTCTCGATGTTTAGTCTGCCAGAAGGTGAAGGTCGAACACCGTGTTCTTGGTGGTCTTCTCCAACACATAGAGATTCCTCAGTGGAAGTGGGAGGACATCTCAATGGACTTTGTTATAGGTTTACCTCGAGATCCGGGAGGACATGATGCTATATGGGTGGTAGTGGATCGTTTAACTAAATCGGCCCATTTCATAGCAATCAAGAAGTCAAGATAAGTGGAGGTTTTGTCGAGGCTGTATCTGGAGGAGGTGGTGAGGCTTCACAGAGTACCTAGGACGATCATTTCTGATCGAGATCCTCATTTTACCTCTAGGGTGTGGAGAGGTCTCCAACATGATTTTGGCTCTCAACTGTGCCTTAGCATTGCTTTTCATCCTCAAACAGATGGTCAGACAGAGCGAACCATCCAGACTCTTGAAGACATGCTGCGCTCTTGTGTTCTTGATTTTGGAGGTTCATGGAAAAAGCACTTACCCTTGGTAGAGTTCGCTTACAATAATAGTTTTCACTGTACCATCGGCATGGCGCCGTTTGAAGCCCTGTATGGCCGGCCTTGCCGTTCTCCGTTGTGCTGGACTGGGGTCGGAGAGTCAGCAATTCTCGGACCCGAACTAGTGCAGAATACAACAGAGATGGTACAGGTGATTCGTGAGAGAATGAAGACAGCACAGGATCGTCAAAAATCATATGCTGATCAAAGAAGGAGATCGTTAGAGTTTACTGTTTGGGATCATGTGTTTCTAAAGGTGACTCCCCGTCGTGGGCAGTGAAGGTTTGGTTGTGGAAGTAAGCTTTCTCCCCGGTTTATTGGGCCTTTCGAGGTGTTATCTCATGTTGGAGCTGTGGCATATCGAGTAGCACTTCCCCCTCAGATGAGTCGGATACATGTTGTTTTCCATGTATCGCAGCTCCGTCGTTATCTTCATGATGAATCTCATGTTATCGATTGGGGAGAGATCGATATTGATGATGATGCAACCTTCGAGGAGAGACCTGTGGAGATCCAATACCACAAGGAGAAGAAGTTGCGTGGGCGTTCTATCCCCTTAGTTCATGTCTTGTGGCGACACGGTGGCATGGAGGAGAGTACCTGGGAGCGTGAGTCACAGATACGTGCTCAGTACCCAGGGTTGTTCAATGTGTAACTCCTTTCGTGTAATGATGTTTCCTTTATGGTTAGACCTTTCATGTTTTATTTATGTACCTTTTATGTGATGTTATGAATTAATTGTTTGGGTATGGATTGTTTGTTCTCGGATGTCGTAGTTTTGTTCCAGCTTTCGAACAACTCATGGTGGTTTTCCCCTGAGAGGTATCTTATGGGGTGGTTGTTCGGACCCCTCTTTTCTTCTGGGTTGGTGTTTAATTCTCGAGGACGAGAATGTTTTGAGAGGTATCTAATGTAATGGCTCGGACCTCTCTAGTCCATTACTTTGTGGAATTTTGGTGTTGGAGGTGTTCCGGGAGGTCAAGGGGACTTATCCCCATCAATTTTCCAATTTTCCAGTTCTGTGAACAGTGTTTCCATTTTTATGAACAGTAACAGATCGGTCTCACCGATCGGTCTGACAGATCGGTCTCACCGATCAGTTTCACAGATCGGTGTGACAGATCAGTTTCACAGATCGGTCTGACAGATCGGTTTCACAGATCGGTGTGACAGATCGGTTTCACATATCGGTCTGACAGATCGGTGTCACAGATCGGTCTGACAGATCGGTTTCACAGATCGGTGTGACAGATCGGTTTCACAGATCGGTGTGACAGATCGGTTTCACAGATCGGTGTGACAGATCGGTTTCACAGATCGGTGTGACAGATCGGTGTCACAGATCGGTCTGACAGATCGGTTTCACAGATCTGTCTGAGAGATCGGTTTCACAGATCAGTGTGACAGATCAGTTTCACAGATCGGTGTGACAGATCGGTTTCACAGATCGGTGCGACATATCGGTTTCACATATCGGTGCGACAGATCGGTTTCACAGATCGGTCTGACAGATCGGTTTCAGAGATCGGTGTGACAGATCAGTTTCACAGATCGGTTTCACATATCGGTTTCATTTACAGTAACAGTGGGTGAACAGTGTTTCGAAACTCTTACAGTTTTTCCCTTTTTGATGTTTCCTTTAACATAAAATACATTTAAAACCTTATTTTAAGGGCTGTTAAGGCCGTTTAAAATGCCATAAATCCTATATTAATTATTTTTAAGGCTTGGAATGTTTTACTTGGTCAAACCGCGTGGGTTAATGCGATCCGTTTTTAATGGAGAATTAACCGGATCTTAAACTGTCGCCCCATTAAATCTTAAAAAGGGACGAGATATCATTCTTCCTTGTTCTTTCCCTTTGTTCTCGATTAAGAGGAACTAGAACCTTTCAATCATTTCTGTAGGAGTTGCACAATCAATCTTTACTCCTAGTATTGGTTCCGCTTTGTTTTGATGAAACCAAGTTGTGTCGATCAATCTTTGATATAAGGTATGTTGTATCGTCGTTCTTTTGGGGTTCATCTTATCTTATCCTCCTTTCAATAATTATACCCTGTAATTTCCAAGATTCTAATGGGTTTTTCTAATGGGGTTAGTTGGTACTGTCGTACCGCAGCATCCTCCGGTGGATGCAGTTGTCGCGAGGGGAGGATTGTGACCTGTTGTGTGGATAAAGAACGTGAGGAACTGTTTGAGGTAGGGGATTCCTGGCTTCTCTAATTGTGTATGTGCAATCGTAGAATTAGCATGATTTAGTCCTTTGGATCACAATTAAATTGACATAATTAAATACTTGAACCAGATTAAAAGAATTAGTTGATCGCATGTTGTTGCTTTGTACCGTGATAAAGGTTTGCCTCATGTTTTCCTAGATATAGTGATATCTATGATTTCCTTTAATTAGTTGCTCGTTCATGATGGAAATTGATAAAGAACGTAAAGACGGAATTATTTTTTAAATAATTGGCTAAAGATAAAGAGGCATGTTAATGAATCTGTTAATTCAAGATGGATTAAAGAACTATTAGTTCGATAATTTCAAAAGGGTTCTGAGTTACCCGCATGCTTGTAAGGCTAAATGCCTTGTGGTTTGGAGCTCTGAGTGCTCATTTTGTATGAAGGCTGAATTCCTTGTTAAAGGGCCGAGAGCCCATTTTGTGATCTTTGATTTCCTGCTGTTTGTGATTTGATATGAGCCTGGATGGCTGTTGTGATGTGTGGAGGTATGGGGACTTGTGGTTGTGGCAGCGGATGACGCCTAGTGTGGCGATATGCATTGGTTTATGCATGTGGGTGTCGGGGAGGACACCAAGGATGATGGTATGAGATGAATGTGATGGTTTGATGTTGGTGGTTTGGTTTGGTTGTTTATCTGATTTAATTTTCCCCACTGCTCAAGGCAGCTGGTCTTGCTTACCCACTTTCCGAAGGAGGCGAAGACACGCGGGGTATGCCACGTGCTTTCCGTGTTTAGCCTCTCGATGGAGGATGGGTCTATGCTCTTGCTATAGGCGACAAAGACTCGACGGGTAGTATATCTACTCACCGTGTTGAGACCTTTGTGTTTAGTAGCATAGGATTCTATTCTAGAATGCCTGGGAATATGGGGAAGGTCATTCAATAATGAAAGTTTGTTTAAATGGTGATAATCCACGGGATGGAGAGACTGGAATTTAATAGTGATGTGAATCCTAAAAAGGAGCAGTTTTTGAATGTGATGCCAATTTAGTTTAATGTGGTAAATTGTTCATGGTTAATTAATGTTTAAAGAATTAATTAACGTACAGTGGAACTGATAAAATGTGAATGGAGTAATCTAATAAAGCTCTTCAAATGGTTGTGTGCTTATAGGATGCCTAGTCTTAGAAGTAGCAGCCCGGAGTCTGAGAGACGTTAGCTGCAGTTGTGCCTATGTCTAGGTAATGCTCATAGTGTGGTTATGAGTCATATATATTCTGTATTTTTTTTGTGTTTCTATACGCTACTCCACCCTGTCGGTAAGGGCAACTAAAACCCCGGGGATTCTGAGCCCTGGGGGGTGTTTTCCCCAACATTCTGATGGGAGGTTGAATGGATGACTACCCCCTTTGGCCCCACTTTCTTCTCTTGGTAGATACTTGTGCCATGAGGCACATCAGTTAGTTACCCCATATATGTGTGTAGAGGGATGTAATGTCTTGTGGTTATTCACACACATATATTCTGGATATAGTATCATATGGACTACTATAGGTGTAACGTGTATAGGCTATGATGGCTTGAGGATTCTTACTCGGCATATGGGTTGTAATGGCTTGAGGTATTATACCCGACGTATGACACACGTTATGCGAGTTGTGGTGGCTCCCAGAGACTACGTGGTTACTTTTGGTTGTGAGGACGGTGTGGTGCTTCGCCCAGGTGTCTGCGGGCAAGCCTATGTGGTGGACGGGGTACAGATTGTGGAGCTTAGCCCAGGTGTCTGCGGGTAAGCCTTTGGAGAGAGATGCACATGACGTATGTCATTGGGGCAAAGCGGCAAACCAGTGGGGAAGTAGTAGCGGGTTACCCTTGATATTCTTTACTATATGCTATTTTCTTGTGTGCGTTACTTGGTGAGAGTAGCCATGGTGAGGTTGGGAACATAGTATACCTGTTTAGGTGATGAGTTAGTTCACTTGTTGTTCACTGGGATTTAGCATGCTTTCTTTACCTTTTCACGAGAGGCTTGGGGAGGATCCTACTGAGTATACTGTTATACTCACCCTATGTACATATAAACTGTTTTTCAGGTCACTTGGATCAAGTTGGAGATCAAGCGGGTTACTACTAGCTTGTGGTTGGAGGAGGAGCTGTTCGGGCTTCTGGTCGCTGCCGTTTTTCTTTCTTTTGGGTACTTTTCGTTTTCCCTTTCAGTTTTAGTACTTTTGCATGACATTTAATATATGTACTTGGGATTATTTTATATTTCAGTTATGAGTTGGAGTTGTTTGGAGTCTATTATATCTCTCTCTTCTGCATGTGTTCTCTTAGAGGGTAATTCCTCCGATTTGTATGTTTATTATACCCTCGGTGCTAGTCTCCAACCCGGGGCCTACTGGAGGCGGGACTCGGGGGTCATTATCTCCCTTTTCACATTGCCGGTCCAGGAGGGGTACACTTTGTGGGGAGGGGGTCGTGACACCAAGTCCCTCACATGCACTAAACTCATGGGTTGTATACCAAGGAATTGATCTCTCTTATGTGGAGTAGTAGATGAAGATGTTATATCATAGAGATAATATCCCACACAACAAGACTACACATATGGTCAATATACTTTAGAGGAACCATATTTTTAAACTAGATCCTTGATCCAGAGGATGTAAAAAAAGAGAAGTACCCTCACTTGTTTTCTCCTTAGTTTGTAAAATTAAATTTCCTATTAAAAATTTCTCAAAAAGTGATAAATGTAACATCCCATAATTTTTTCAATGTAATTTCTCTTGTATTAATTATTTCATAAAAAATTAAATCATATTGAAAACCTTGTAAAAAAATTATTCTCATAAATTAAGAATGATGCATTCATTAGAAAATATAATAATAATAATAATAATAAATATTATTGTGGGTCAATAAATAGAAAATTATATAACCCAAATGGACAAATTTTGTTCTCATTAATCTTCTAGGTTGAACCTAATAATGAATAAATATGTATAATTAAAACATAAATTTTTTTAAAAAAATATTTATTTTTCATATCTATGTGTATAAACTTAAGAGAAATTAGAATAATTTATGAAATAAGTGGATTTTATAGAAATTAAGGATCATACACAATTGGAATAGTAACATTTCCATTAGAATAGTATTATGACCCATAGGAATAGTAATCTTTCCATTGGAATAGTAACCTCAACAATTTAAGTATCAAATGAAAATATGATATAATTATAGCAAGGTATATGTAAATAATTTTTTTTAATGATAAATCAACTGTTGGGTTGTTTGTGAAAAATAAATGTTTATTTACAATTTTATAACTAATATAATAATTTAAATGAAAATGACTTTTAATAAAATTGATTAAAAAATGATTTTTTTGTTATAATTATAATATAATTTTATGTGATCATAATTAATTTTTTAATGGTTCATAATATGGATAATCATATTAATGTTGATATTTTAAAAATAATTTAAAATCTTAGATAAAAATTAAAAATCTTCTATATAGAAAAATATTTTCCTAAAATGGAGTCCATTTTTGATCTATACATTTAAAAATATGGTAAGGTTGAATTTTTGGGATTTTTGAGAAATATTTTATTATTATTCTGAATATTGACATATAGAAATTTACAATATTTAACAAATACAAGAATATTTTAGTCATGGATGATGTATGGATGATAAATGTACCCGTTAGATTAATTACCCATCTCTATATACTTTAATTTTTATAATAATAAACACTATTTATAATATTAAGACAAAATAATAATTAAATGAATATAATAATCTAGAACACCCCAATCATCACCCTATAAATACCAACCATCACCATCCCTTCTCGTCACAGCTTCTAAGCTATGTATCTTTCCAATATTCTACCGAATTCATTTCCAAAGCCACTTACCTATATCCAAAAGATTTTAGTAAAAAAAACTTCCATGGCCCTGTTTCATAGGGATTTTTTCAAGGATACAAAATTCAAGATGACATTATGTTCAAGTGAATAATGTATTCCAACATTAGGAAATTGATCTCTCCAGAAAAACATTTTTCTATTGGAATGAACTTTACCACTATTTTACCGATTTTATTTATTTTTTCATCTTATGTAATTCATCAATATTATATGTGTATGTTCCAAACATTTTAACCTTGATATATTAATCTATTTTTTATGGGGAAATAGATATTTAAAAGGTTCAATTATCAATTAATCTCGATAAGATTTCCATAATTAATGAAAATTTCAATTTATCAACTTTTTTCAAGTACACTAAATATACTATTTATATCCGCTTATATTTTTTTTAATTCACTATTTTTATCAGGAAATATTATCTACGTTAACATA
This sequence comes from Viscum album, assembly GCA_963277665.1. NCBI lineage: Eukaryota > Viridiplantae > Streptophyta > Magnoliopsida > Santalales > Viscaceae > Viscum > Viscum album. The sequence continues at coordinate 1,161,527,969 of OY728133.1, read as the reverse complement.
TAGTTTAAGGTTAAAAAATTGAATTGTTCCTCTTTGAAGACTCATTATTCATTCCCTAATACCACACTTTAGTGGAATAATTAAAATGATACATAACAACTATATTTAATGTTTTCAATTTTGATGGCCATAATTATTATTGTTCTATTATTATTATTCCTTTAACAGTGTCCAATAATGATTTGGAGCACTTCTTTCATGGATACCAATATTACATTCTCTCAGGTTATTCCTTATACCATGATTATGTTATACATTCCATTCCATGGGTAACCCTTATATTTATTTCTTATGTCTAATTAATTATGTGGAACATGTATGCCAGAATATTTTATGATGGGTGTGCCTAGATAGTGCTATAGAGAATTGTCTAATGTTTACTCTCATCAAACTTCATGTTTGGGATCATATATTAAACCTAATCCCTTATAGAACATTTTCCCCCATGTGATACCATTTTAAATGTTAGAAATGACATATGTGTCACGACCTGTCCTCGGGGCTCATGTCGTGACTACCCCAAGCCCGCCTTCCATAGGCCAGGGGCTGGCGACTAGCACCAAAGGCGTAAATCCCGATAGCTAGGAAGGCATTGCCTTTATAAAAGTAAACAAAACACCATAGAGTGCAAGCGGAATTAAAACACTAAGTACAAAGAGAAGTGTTGAAAGGTAAATGGGCCAGAATACAACCCAAATGAATGTACAACTACAACTGAACAAATTACAACAGAAATAGACAACAGATGGAAGAACGGATGTGGCTCCTGGTTCGTCCTCCTCGGATCCTACCTGAAGGGTAGGTATAGATGGCGCAGCTCCTGGATCATCCACCACATATCCTACCTGAAGGGTAGGTACAAATAGCCTCCACAACGCTCTCGCCCGTCAACCTCCTCCGAGTGTCTTCTCACCGTGAAGTCCACCTTCGGATACTGACTCATCGTGTTGTCCACCTCCGGGTACTGACTCGTCGTGTATTCCACCTCCGGGTACTGACTCGTCGTGTAGTCCACCTCCGGGTACCGTCCAGTCCTCGAACACTCGGCCTCCATCAGCACTGCCCGTCGTCTACAACCAACACAACGAGGTGCGGGAATAGCCCGTGTAGGGGTGAGTATAACGATACTCAGTAGGGACCCCGAGACCCTCAAGGTCTCACTAAAACCAACAAGGATAACCACAAAGAAGATCTAAACAGATAACCTCTACTTAGGTATATGCCCAAACATATACCTAAGTTATCAAGTAACCCATCTCAATCATGAGGAAACACAAAGATTATAAAATCAACGGATAACCACTACCCAGGTATATTCCCATAAATATACCTAAGTTATCAAGTGACCCATCTCAATAAAGAGGTAAACACAAAGGTCATAGACTCACCTCAAACCAGGATTTTCATTATCGAAACTGTAACTGCTGAAGAGCCCCGTCTCTAGAGTGTACAGTGGTCCTATCACGACTCCGAGGTACATCTCACTAACCTAAGACTTCTGAGGTACTCCTCTTTTTAAGTACCGCAGGTCAGCCACCCAAACACAGTAGTGCTTCCCGCCGGGGTATGCCACCCAAACACAGTAGTGCACACCCCCTAGTAGCCTGCAGAGGTACTCTCCAGACGAGTACTGCGGGTCTGCACTGTCACACATGTAGTGCTCCGTCTGCCATGGGTCTGCACCTCAAAAAGTAGTGCTTCGTCCACTGGGCTAGTCGACTCACTCCAAGTCGAGTCGGTCAAGCAGTCGTCAGGTCTCATCCGGCTACACGGTCTCCGCACTCCATACGCTTGTCTCCAGGAGGGTCCGCTCCACAAGCTACAGGTCGATACTCCATGTATCACAAGTCCCACGAAGAAGTATCTCAAAGGACTGCCTCGTCATTGGGGTCTCAACGCAACAGACGGCGCGTCAATCGGACGCCCGATCTGTGAGTTACTAGCCTTTTCATCCCCGGGGCCCGGTTGGTTTCGTGTGCGAACCTACCCGGCCGTATCTCAACATTACCTCGAACTCTCAGGGGGTAAACTCATAGGGACTGTTTCTCCACGTGATCACTAATGTCGCTGACGGTTCGTCAAACGGACGTCCAGTCTGAAAGATATCAACCTTTCCGTTCTAGTGGCCCGGTTGGATTTCAGGTGCAATCCAACCTGGCCACTATCCAACTGCATCCAAAACTCAAGAGAATTATGCCGAAAGTTCCATCTCATCAAGAGGAATTCAACGATATAGACGGCGCGTCAATCGGACACTCGGTCTGTGAGTTATTGGCTATTTCGTTCCAGGGGCCCGGTTGGTTTTGTGAGCGAACCAACTCGAACGAACTCTGACGGCATCCAAACCTTGAGCGTAGTAAGACAAAACATCCGCCTCACTTATAAGAATCCATCAAAGTCTACGGCACGTCAATTGGACGTCCGGAGCTCATGTTATAAGAATTTCCGCTCTGAGGGCCCGGTTGGTTTCGTGTATGAACCAACCCGGCCGAACCCAATGTATTCCGAAAACATGAGTGCGATATACTAAATCGCCATCTCGATCCAAGGGTCTCATCGCAACTGACGGTGCGTCGATCGGAGGCCAGTAGCCCATGATATGGGCAAAATACCGAAGAGGTCCGAAAACGGGGGGACTGGGCCCGGGCCGACCCGACCCAACCCCCCCTGGGTCGGCCCGAACCGGGTTGACTCGACCCATGTCCGGGTCCAACCTGGCCGGCACGGCCTGGCCCGGCCTGGGCGTGACCCAGCTCTGTCGGTGCAGGCGCGACCCGGTCGCCAGGCGGCTCGGCCGTAACGGCCGAGCGGTGCGCCAGGCCCCCCCCCCCTCTTGAATGATCCGCGGCCCCGCGTGGGGGGTCACCTCTCACCAACGGATGCGGCCGGGTGGCCGCGTCCTGCCTTCTCCGGTCCCGCACGGTCGTGGGACGGCCGGCCCGCCGCCGCAGCTTCAGCTGCGGTGGTTCTCCACGGTGGCGCGCCGGGCGCCGACGCCTTCCATCACCAGTGTCGCCGTGCCGGCATGGTGCGACGGCTGTTTGATCCGCAGCCCACAGGACGAGTTCCGGTGGTCGGAAATTCACATCGTCTTCGCCAAAAGCCCTCCCGGGACCCGACCTTCACTGCGGAGGCCTCAAAATTACCTCGCAGCCTCGTTTGTCGTCGCCCGTCAATCTACGATCAACGATCAAATAATCAAACTGCTTCCTCTTCGTGGTTTTTCCGGCGCGGAGCGACGGCGTCGTGGCTTGTTCAACTTCATCGGCGCGGTGCGGCAGCACCGTGCTTCTCAGCCCTTCCCCATAATTTCTGTTTGGTGCAACGGCACCACGCCGCCTTTCTTGTACCGCAATAAATTCAAACAACAAGGGGGGAAGAGGGTCGGTCGTGTTCATGCGGTCCGAACTCCTCCCATTATAATGATAGCAAGCAGCCATCTAATAGAAGTCGACGTACGGAAAAGAAATAATTTACGGGCAAAAACAATAATCCTCAACATCAACCCACATGAACGAACGATCCGTGGATCAACCTGGAAATGGTTTGTCCGCGCTCGTCGTTCTTTTCACAAAAGATAAGTGAACACCAAATAAATTCCCCTACCTCGAGCGTAGCGTAAACGGAGGTTTGTCGAATGAGGATTCGTCCCGGAAAGAGACGTCATGAAAGAAGACGTCTTCGGTGTCACGGTAAGAGGCGTCGCGGAAGGAGACGTCGTGGAAGGAGACATCGACCTCCGAAGAATCCGGCGTTCTTCGCGTTCTTCGTGTTCTTCGACGAAGAGGATGAAGAAACTCAAGTCTCCCTTAGATTTTCTCCCAAATCTCTCAAGTAACAAGCCTCCAACCCAAAATAAAATAAGTCCCTTAATTATTTTATTAACACAACTTAATGTTTGAAATTCATGAGTTTGAAATTCAAACACTCACATTAAACACACTTCATAAATATCATAAGTTATCAAAACGTAAGTTATCAAATTTAATTGTGAGTTGAGGGAGTTAAGGAATGTGAAGGGGTGGTGTTCATGTGGGCCCACCACTCTCATAACCTCCCATGGGAAGTTGGGTAGTTACCCAACTTCCACCTAATGCTTAAATCCACTTAGAGAAAAATAAAAACTGTAGTTAAATTTTTATTCTATCTTCCACAATTTTTATCAACCTCTCTTGTGAAAAAAAAACTCTGGAAAAGGTGTTTCTAAGCAATTACTGATGCTGCGGTTTCATTGGTGCCCTCATAATTCGATTCCAAGAACTGTTTCAAAAGATATAAAAACCCGCTCATTCGTTCATTGAACGTACCCGAGATAATCTTCAGAAATTGATTCTGGGCACACCGGGCCTCAGAATCAGGCGCCGTCAGAAACTTTGTTCTTTTAAAATCCCAAAGAAAATTTAGAAAAAAATTTCCTTGAATTTTACGGGTCTTTACATTATTCCCACCTCAAGGCATTACGTCCTCTTTAAGCTTAAATACAAACTAGGGATACAAAAGCGGTACTGAGCACGCATCTGAGCCTCCCGCAATCATGTGCTCACCGGAGGTTCCCGTACTGCCAGTGAAAGCGCACCCGAGGAATAGACCTTCCTCCTATGATCCTCCCATGTCGATCCTCGATTCCCCACTGGAACCTCTATGGAAGTCACCTCATCGCCATCGTCCAGCTCCTCATGGTCGATGATATGCGAAGGGTCGAGCACGTATTTCCTCAGTTGAGATACTTAGAAAACGTCGTGCACCTGGTGCAACTGAGGTGGATGGTTCAAGCGTTAAACCACCTCGCCTACCCAGCTGAGAAACAATAAAGGTCCGTTGAACCTCGGAGATAACTTGCCGCCTGGGCCACATCTCCGTAAACCTCGTCGAGGTGTGACCCGTATAAGGACGTGATTGTCATCCTCAAACTCTAGAGTTTTCCAATTCCTGTTAGAATTGGAACTCAAAAAAATGCTACCACAAGGTTAATGTTGACCGACTCAAGAGTGATCGGCCGCACCCTCCTGTGCATGAGTTTATCCTGTGCCGCCTGGGGTTTCTTTTTCACCGACCAAGGAAAACTCATTCCGATGTCGTAGTTAAACCACAACCTTTTTGCCTAATACCATAAATCTGTGTATGAACTGTGATTGTCCAGTGCATATTCAAACCAACGTCGTAAGGCCTTGATGCTGCCACCAAGAGATTCCAACCGAAACTCTCGCCTCGATGGTCTGACCACACCGTCGGCGTAAGTGTGATTATCGAGTCTCCTCCCAAGGTATCTCCAGAAGTGAGGGTTAAGTCCACAGATTACCAGAAACTCTAGGTCTGAGACAAGATTTGTGAAAGCATGGAATGATTCATATCGACGTCTATTACTACAGCAGCTAGTAGTGGACACAAACTATCCCTTGAATCATTTTTAGAGCCATTGGGTCACACTCCTTGACCGCATGCAACCGCACTCTTCCTCCGCCCTCAAGCTCCCTGAGCCTGGCGGGGATAACTATGGAGGGTGGTTTTAGCATGTTAAGATATACACCACCTCATGCTGCTCTCCTAGCACTACCTCCACGTCTGCTGCTTCGCAGATTCATCTCTTCTTAAAGCTTCCTCTTCTTTAAACATTTAACACACTCGAGTATCTAAGACTGGCATCGGTTTCCTGTTTCTTACTGCACTGTGCAGACTTCATCCGCTTCTGGATGATCTGCACCTTCTTTGCCTTCGATCTGAAAGAGCAGAAAAAATTTCTCCTTTTCCTAAAAGAGAAACTCGGTCTCATCCCCTGGATGAACCACACCCATTGCCTAATACAGTCAATCTTGACATGAATGATGCATTCATGCCATGGATGACGTCGTAAGGCCTCGACGTAACTACCAAGAGATCCAACCGTCACTCTCGCCTCCAAGGGTCGAGTAACGCTGTCGGCATCAGTGTCAGGTCACTGGGTCTCCTCTAGTAGAAATATCAAAAGTGAGGGTCAAGTCAACAGTTTTTAACAAGTACCTCTCATTATCAACCAAACAAAAGGACCGGAAAGAAAACATCACAAAGATAAGTGTCTTTTTATTATTGCAGCTCATAGTACAAAGACATGAATACAACAACAATATGGAACTAGAAGTACAAGGTACGTATCCACTAGTTCCGCTCCTATCCACTAGCTCCCGAAGCTCTACTGCTTTGTCCACTGTTCAGCAATTACTCAATCACTCGTCACTGCTTCTGCCTCGGTGACTCCTCCAACGCATGCGGATCGACAGTGCAGGGGGTCGGATAGTCACGTGCCAGGTGACACTTCATGCTGCATTCATAACACTTCCTGTTCCTCGTACGGCTGGCTCTAACCCTACCCTGGGTGCCCCGCACCACCGGTCCTAAAACCCGAGATTGCCCAACTGCTGGTCTGGTCCTCCTGGACCTCTGCATCATCTGTCTACTGCCCACAGATGACTCAGCTGGTGATCAAAAAACACGCAGCAAAGGCAGCAGCTCCTGAACATGCTCAGGGAGGAGAGCTACTGGCACAAACTCTACCCTGATGAAGGTCTCGAAGTCTTCTCATGCGAAGTTCATCCCGTCGAAAAACTGGAACAAGTGACTCCACCACCTTCCTGATGCTGCCTGAAGAAGACAGGTAGAAAAGATCACCATGAAGTCTGCAGGCGTCCCCACTAGCCTGAAGACTCTCACCACAGCCTCCAGGCAATCCTCAGCCGCCTGCGGGTCCGTCTCTCCCCAGAACCATGGTGGTCTTTGGCGCTGGAACTCGTGCAGCGCGCTCAAGTGGAATGCATCGCCTACTGCTGGGGCTAGTTGAATCGGTGGCCCAACGTATGGTAGTACCGCTAGTGCCTCTAATGGTGCCTCAACTGTAAGAGGGCCCTGTACCGAAGCCTTGTCGCTCGACAGGCTTTCAGTACGCACATCCCTCTGGGCTCTAGCTGGTCGTCCGTGAAAAGGCATCCTGAAAGAAACAACGTGACACAATCAAATGATTATACCTGGTGAGCTGACCTGGTTTGAGCTGTCATTTTAAAAAACTTCTGGAAACAAACACGCAATCAGTTTTTTCATGCAGAAAGTCAGAAATCAGTTGTCAGGGTCCTGGTGTATGGAAACGTCGGCTGCCCGCACCAACACTGTACTCCCTAAACTGAAAACCACACTCGGTACTCTCAACACTATTACTTCACAGAAAGAAAAATAACAGAGCTATAAGTTCTGCGGTAGAACCGACTACTCTTATACCAATTTGTCACGACCCGTCCTCGGGGTCCATGTCGTGACTACCCCAAGCCCGCCTTCCATAGGCTAGGGGCTGGCGACTAGAACCAAAGGCATAAATCTCGATAGCTGGGAAGGAATTGCCTTTATAAAAGTAATCAAAACACACCAGAGTACAAGAGGAAGTAAAACACTAAGTACAAAGAGAAGTGCTGATAGGTAAATGGGCCAGAATACAACCCAAATGAAAGTACAACTACAACTGAACAAAGTACAACAGAAGTAGACAACAACTGGAAGAACGAAAGTGGCTCTTGGGTCTTCCTCCTCGTATCCTACCTGAAGGGTAGGTACAGATGGCGTAGCTCCTGGATCGTCCACCACGGATCCAACCTGAAGGGTAGGTACAGATAGACTCCACAATGCTCTCACCCATCAACCTCCTCCGAGTGTCGTCTCACCGTGAAGTCCACCTCTGGATACGGACTCATCGTGCAGTCCACCTCCGGGTATAGACTCGTCGTGTAGTCCACCTCCAGGTACCGTCCAGTCCTCGAACACTCAGCCTTCGTTAGCACTGCCTATCGCATGAAACCAACACAACGAGGTGCGGGCATAGGCTCGTGCATGGGTGAGTATAATGATACTCAGTAGGGACCCCGAGACCATCAAGGTCTCACTAAAACCATAAAGAATAACCACAAAGAAGATCTCAACAAATAAACTCTACTTAGGTATATGCCCAAACATATACCTAAGTTATCAAGTAAACCATCTTAATCATGAGGAAACACAATGATTATGAAATAAAAGGATAACCACTACCCATGTATATGCCCATACATATACCTAAGTTATCTAGTGACCCATCTCAATCAAGAGGTAAACACAAAGGTCATAGACTCAGCTCAAACCAGGATTTTCATTATCGAAACCGTTACCGCTGAAGAGCCCCGTCTCTGGAGTGTACAGTGGTCCTGTCACAACTCCGAGGTATTGCTAACTAACCTAAGACTGCTAAGGTACTCCTCCTGTCGAGTACCGCGGGTCGGCCACCCAAACACAGTAGTGATTCCGCCGGGGTATGCCACCCAAACACAGTAGTGGACACCCCCTAGTAGCCTGCAAAGGTACTCTCCGGACGAGTACCGTGGGTCTGCACTGTCACACAGGTAGTGCTCCGTCCGCCATGGGTCTGCACCTCACAAAGTAGTGCTCCGTCCACTGGGCTAGTCGACTCACTCCATGTCGAGTGGGTCAAGCAGTCGTCAGGTCTCAGCCGGCTACACGGTCTCCGCACTCCGTACACTTGTCTCTGGGAGGGTCTGCTCCATGAGCTACAGGTCGATACTCCAAGTATCACATGTCCCACGAAGAAGTATCTCAAAGGACCGCCTCGTCATAGGGGTCTCAACGCAACAGACGGCGCGTCAATCGGACGCCCGGTTTGTGAGTTACTAGCCTTTTCGTCCCCGGGGCCCGGTTGGTTTCGTATGCAAACCAACCTGGATGTATCTCAACTTTACCACGAACTTTCATAGGGTAAACTCATAGGGATCTTTTCTCCACTTGATCACCAACGTCGTTGATGGTTCGTCAAACGGACGTCTAGTCTGAAAGATATCAGCCTTTCCGTTCCAGGGGCCCGGTTGGATTTCGGGTGCAATCCAACTCGGCCACTATCCAACTGAATCCAAAACTCATGTGAAGTATGCCAAAAGTTCCGTCTCATCACAAAGAATTCAACGAGACAGACGGCGTGTCAATCGGACGCCCGGTCTGTGAGTTATTGGCTTTTTCGTTCTAGGGGCCCTGTTGGTTTTGTGAGCGAACCAACCCGACCGCACTCCGAAGGAATCCAACCCTCGAGAGGATTAAGCCAAAAGATCCGTCTCACTTATAGGAATCAATCAAAGTCGATGGCATGGAAATCGGACATCCAAAGCTCATGTTATAAGCGTTTCCGCTCTGAGGGCCTGGTTGGTTTCGTGTACAAACCAACCCGGCAGAACCCAAAGTATTCCTAAACCTTGAGTTTGATATACCGAATCGACCGTCTCGATCCAAGGGTCACATTGCAACTGGCGGTGCATCGATCGGAGGTACGTATCCCATGATATGGGAAAATGACCGAAGAGATCCGAAAACGAGGGGACTCGGCCCGGGCCGACCCGGCCCAAACCCCCTGGGGTCGGCCCGAACCAGGTCGACCCGGCCCAGGTCCGGGTCCGACCCGGCCGGCGCGGGCACGGCCCGGTTGCCAGGCGGCTCGGCCGTAACGGCCGAGTGGTGCGCCAGGGGGCGCCCCCCCCCCCCCCCCCTTGAATGGTCTGCGGCCCCGCATGAGAGGCCGCCTCTCGCCAACGGACGCGGCCGGGTGGCCGCGTCCCACCTTCGCCGGTCCCGCACTGTCGCGGGACAGTCGGCCCGCCGCCGTGGCTTCAGTCGCAGCGGTTCTCCACGGCGGCGCACCAGGCGCCGCCGCCGTGCCGGCGTGGTGCGCCGGCGGTAGGCTCCGCAGACCACCGGACGAGTTCCAGTGGTCAGAAATTCACGTCGTCTTCGCCAAAAGCCCTCCCGGGACCTGACGTTCACTGCGGAGGCCTCAAAATTACCTAGCAGCCTCATTTGTCGTCTCCCGTCAATCTGCGCTCAACGATCAAATAATCAAACTGCGGCCTCTTCGTGGTTTTTTCGGTGCGGCCCGACGGCGTCATGGCTTGTTCAACTTCATCGGCGTTGTGCGACGGCGCCGTGCTTCTTAGCCCTTCCTGATAATTTCCGTATGGTGCAACGGCACCACGCTTCCTTTCTCGTACCGCAAAAAATTCAAACAACATGGGGGGAGGAGGGTCGGCCGTGTTCGTGCGGTCTGACCTCCTCCCGTTATAATGATAGCAAGCGGCCATCTAAAAGAATTCGACGTACGGCAAAGAAATAATTTACGGGCAAAAACAATAATCCTCAACATCAACCCGCATGACCGAACAATCCGCGGATCAACCTGGAAATGGTTGGTCTGCGCTCGTCGTTCTTTTCTCAAAAGATAAGTGAACACCAAATAAATTCCCCTACCTCGAGCGTAGCTTGAACGGAGGTTCGTCGAACGAGGATTCGTCACGGAAAGAGACGTCTCGATAGAAGACGTCATCGGTGTCACGGTAAGAGGCGTCGCGGAATGAGACGTCGCGGAAGGAGACATCGACCGCCGAGGAATCCGTCATTCTTCGCGTTCTTCGTGTTCTTCAACGAAGAGGATGAAGAAAATCAAGTCTCCCTTAGATTTTCTCCCAAAGCTCTCAAGTAACAAGCCTCCAACCCAAAATAAAATAAGTCCCTTACTTATTTTATTAACACAACTTAATGTTTGAAATTCATGAGTTTGAAATTCAAACACTCACATTAAACACACTTCATTAATATCATAATTTATCAAAACATAAGTTATCAAATTTAATTTTCAGTTGATGGAGTTAATGAATTTGAAGGGGTTGGGTTTGTGTGGGCCCCACCACTCTCCTAACCTCCCATGGGATGTTGGGTAGTTACCCAACTTCCACCTAAAGATTAAATCCACTTAGAGAAAAATAAAAATTTTAGTTAAATTTTTATTCTATTTTCCACAATTTTTATCAACCTCTCTTGTAAAAACGCAACTCCGGAAAAGGTGTTTCTAAGCAATTACCGGTATTTCGGTTTCATCGGTGCACTCAGAATTCGATTCCGAGCACAGTTTCAAAAGATAGAAAAACCCGCTCGTTCGTTCACTAAACGTACCCGAGCTAAACTTCAGAAATTGATTCTGGGCACACTGGGCCTCAGAATTAGGCGTCGTCAGAAACTACGTTCTTGTAAAATCCCAAAGAAAATTTATAAAAAATTTCCATTGAATTTTATTGGTCTTTACAATATGTTTATGTCATTTTCATTTCATCTACAAAATTCCAACATTTCCACGATCATTACATTCCATGTTCTATATTTTATTCTTCATAATGTTTATCCATGAACTATTACTTTTATGTTATCTTGTTATTCCGTCTAAATCATGTACTATGGATTATTCCAAAGTTTAATCCCTTCATATCATTTTTAGGTCATCCATTTTGCCTATTTATTGCGCAGGATATCCTATGCATTTATAGGAGGTCTAAGTGTTCTAGGAGCTCATTATGAAATATTAATAAGTTTTTTAATTTTAGTTTCATATTTTCAAATCATGTACCTATTATTACAAGGACACTATATTTTTTGATAATAGGTTTCCATGTTTATGGATAATTATGCTGAAATTCATGTATTAATTTTTTTAAAACACTATGGTCTCTATAAAATGTCCATGCGGGATCTGATTACACAATTGAAAACTAGAGGACAAATCATTTGATTTGTAGTCTTATACTAATGATTATGAATAAAAAGTGTTTTGAATGGAATATTGTTCACTATATTTGTTGAGAAAAAATAAGTGAATTATATGATGTATAAATTTATATTAAAATTTCTCTAATGAGTAAGATTAAATATTAATTAGATGTGAAAAGGGAATTAGAAGAAAACAATTTTAATTTTAATGACTTTTTTAAATCAATAAAATATTTATTTATATATTTTATTGTTTAAAATGTAATCATTTTAAATACTCATTCCATATATAAATCACCCAAATAAAATGATTGAAAAGTTTGAATGTTTTTTGTTTTCGAAATATAGTTTTTTCCACATTTCATGATGTCTTTGATATGTTTTTTCTTCGAGGTGGGGAAAATTTCTTAGCTTTATGAGGGAATGAGGCGTTGGAGCATTATTGTTTTGTAGGATTATATTTTTAATAATTGATGTCATATTATTTAATATATTTCATCAATTTTTATTTAATTTTCATCATAATGGATTAATTTTTAAAATTTTATAAATTAGGAGAAGTGGATATAAGAAATGATTTTTATTTTATAGTGAATTATATTATCATTGAACATAATATAGCCAATATATTTTACATTAGTTATGTCAAAAGTTCTTAGAGATGTATATTTATCATTTAAAATGTATAATATTGATACCAGAAGTGAATTAAAAAAATTATTTTTACAATGAAGTCCCATAAGACGAAACAATATCTTACAAAAGGGACATGAAATTAAAAAATGCACTAGTATACTAGTACTTATTATTTTATATTTCAAAAAGCTCTATTATTGTGTATTTTTTATTTCAAGACACAAATTGTGACATTTATATTTTAACATATACAAATCTCCACTCTCTCCAACATTATTTGTACATTTTTATTGGCAATGAGAATTCCAACGTCTGAAAGGACGTTAATACGGACTCTGTCATTGCTGGATTTATAAACCACCCATAGGTGGTAGTTTATAGAGTAATAATAAACATAAGAAATAATTTTCATACTTTTATAACATCTATGAATCAAGTATAAAAATTAAAAAATAATGGAAAATGGATACAAGACATCTAATGATAATGATAATTTATATTCAATGGTTTTATTTTCATCCATTAGTTTGTCCAATGGATGGTCTATCAATAAAAAATTTAGTTGTTTTTGAAGTGTTTATAGGATTAATATGAGTATTGGTTATTAAAATATATTAATATATATATATATAATGTCATTTATTTTAACATTTTTTGACATAGTCAATTATTTTCCCAATACATATTATCTCAAAATGGGGGGGGGGTGGAACTACTTTTTAATTTTGGGGATGGGGATATACTGGAAGATTCAATATTTATTCTATTATGTTTTATTAATATGGGATTTATAGAATGATGTATTAATACATAGTATCTTGACATATGTATTGAGTGTATAAGAACATGAACCTTTATTATTATGAATATATATATATATATATATCCTCTTCATGGATCAAAGATGTTTGTCCCTCAGGGCTTCCACGTGCCCAAATTTATTTCGTTAATTTTTACTACCTCTATGGAAACACCCTATATAAATTTACAAAAAATATAGTAAATTAAAATAATTTTCCTATTTTTATCATTATAATATAGACCTATAAAATTAAGATAATTATTTTTTAAATAAATTTCATCATTAGAATATAATTGTAAGTTCTCAGGGGCTTTGTAGTGATCATTGGTTGTAATTTTTTCTAATATGAGATGTTGAATATAGTAGTATTTGAGTGTGGTAAAAAAGAGATGGTTATAATGTTACTTCATGAAGAGTTGAAAGTGGAACCTAAAATTCGCGGAAAATATTTATTATACATTAATGTTGATGGTTTGATGTGATTCAGCATTTTGATTGCATGATACTCATTTTCTCTAATACGTTGAAATTTTTTCCAGGAGTGTATTCAAGGGCTTGGTGGATTATTTAGCACATAAATGTATTTAAACCAATATAATGATCAATACTATTTGATTATTCGTGGATATTTAGTCAATATAGTTAAAAATTATTCAATATAGGAAATAAATTGGTATATTTTTTATTTTAGAGATAATGGATTCAATGAAAATTCATTCTATTGACCAATAAGATAAACATGATTTCAAAGATAATTGGATTAAATTTTTATATTCTTGATCCATGAAATGAGGGTTTACCTTTTTGAAAATAAGAAACATGTAGGTAAATATATATATCTAATCTTCTAAATATGAATATGAAAATTGGTTGATTTTTGATATCATATGAGTTTTCTCATTACACCAATTTTTACACTCTAGTTCACAGACACGCTGATTTATTCTTGGAAAAAATCCTAACCTTGGATTTCATTGATATACATGAGTTATATTTGATAACATAATGGCACCAGGTATCCTTCCATTTTATACATAAAAATTATATGTAGGGTATGCTATACAGTAAATAGAGTTTCAGTATCTCTGTGACCAATTTTTCTCCCAGTAGACTCACTATGAGTTAGGTATAAGTTATGCCATTACTATAAGAGGTACTGATAGAGTTGTTTGTAATTTTCCATCATTAATGTGTTAGTTTCCAATGTCCCATGTTGTTTTAGAAGTCCCTGAATGATATGGTTATAGATTTAGCTCCATTTTTTATTTATATTAATTTTTTATCCTTGTTTTTCTAGAAAGTGTGGGTATATATTATTAAAGTAATATTTAATTTAATATAAGAATATATAGAATCCCTATACACTATTATATATTAATTTATCAAATGATCTAAATAATAATTTTAGGTGTATTTTTTAGTAATATTATAATATTTCTTATAATATAATTTATTGTTTTTAGTATACATACCTGATTGATTATTTTTATTTTTTAATAAATGGTTTATTTGACTAGGTTACTATATTCGACCATACATGGGCTCTTTTTCAGTTAAATACTTTTGAATATATATTAATATGAGATTTGAAATGAAATCATTGTCGTCATTGAGCATGTGATGTCAATATATATAACAAATATATAATCGAAATTTTAATGGGTGTGTTTATTGAGGATTCCCATACAATGGTAAAGGTATTTATTTGGGGTGCTCATCCATATAAATTATATATATATTTATACTATTGTATATGTATATCATTTTTAATTTTTTTCATGTCATTTTCAATTTCATATATAACAAGAAACAATATATAGTGGAAAAATATACCTTATTGGGAATGGTGTATATGATTTAATTAGTGGTTTAATGATGTTATGATATATGTTTTAATGGAAGGTGACTGAAATTTTTCATTATTCTCCCTTAGTACCAGTCATTAGTCTTTAAACATTAAGTGGTGGATTTGGGGGAGTATAACTAGCATCACTAACGACTTAGGGTGGGTATCATTAGGGAAAATTAATTTCAATATGTTTTTATTATGAGATTACTTTCCTCATTTTAAAGATAATTGGTGTGGGTATTGTTCTTTATTACTCTCTATTGGAATGAAATAAAAATGGTTTTAAAAAAGTAACGTAGTTATCTTTATAATTCATTTTACCCTATATAAATTTGTTTCCCTCCTATAGAGGAAGTTTATATCAAAATAATAGGGTTATTATCCTATTTCATTAGTTAATATTATATTTTTTGCTTCCCTAAAATATCCTATTTAGAATGGAAAACCCCATTCATCTCTATAGTCAACTTATTTCTGATTATATCATTATGAGACCTATTTTCCATAATATTTGTAGAACCCAAAAATTAATTATTTGTGTTAATATTAATTTATATATTCAATACATTTAGCATGCAACTATATCAAAATATTTGGGTTTTGAATGTGTAAATAAATTATAAAAAATGTATTAAATCATAATAAAAAAATAAATTATGGAAGATGTTGATTTATATGTTTTATAAAATTTATTAGAGTTTAAATTTCAATATTTTTAGTATTCTTTATAAAGTTTTTTTATGCGATCCCATAAGGAATGAAAATAAATCCATGGCATACTTAAAAATATTTATTTGAATAAATGTGTAGGAATTTTTTTTATCTTTTTTATGGTAATAGTTTGGTTTTGATGTTTTTATGATTAGTTTTGACCATTTAGTTATCTTAAATAGAAATTTCAATGTTGAAATGATAATTGGGTAGTTTTAATTGAAAATAATGAATTGAAATCATATTATAAAATATTTACTATGATATTGATAATTATGTTCATGGAGAAGATGAATTTTTAACTTATAAATCAATATTGTAGTAGATATCATCAACTTTAAAATATATTGATCAATGTAGTGTTATGTGATGCATAATATTGTATAATGTTGTATTTTTTCAATATTTATTGATTTTGTTTTAACCTTGTAGTTACATCCCATTGATATTTTAATTATGTTTTTCTTCATAAATATTTTTATGGATTGCCCATTATGTTGTGTGTATGGAATTGTATGAATGATGGTAGTAGAATGGATAATGCCTGAATAATTATCTAAGGGGTTGAATGGAAAAATCCATAGGTTTTTGAGATGATTTTTTCTATGGGAATATTTTAGAAAATTAAAATTTACATGATGTGGTAGGTTTGTGTTAAAAATTGTTCTTCTAATTATATAAATATATCTTTGAAAAAATAGATTATCAAAAGGATAATCTTGAAAACATTTTTAATTTGTAAATTCCAATATTTATATTGATAGGAAATATTATTATTAATTTTTTTTTCAGATGAGTCTTAATAATACATTAGCTTTTGTGTACACATTATTTTTCATACTAAAACAAAGTCAAAAAGTGAAGAAAAGATTCTACCTCACTTGAATAAAAAGTTATTTAAACAAAATTTTATAATGTAATGAATTCTTTAAATAAGTTGTTTTGATATTATTTATTTTAATTTTTATATAAATATATTTATATGTGCATCAAGGGAATCACCTTAGCATACATGAGTGGCCCAAAATAAATATTTTATTATGATTATTTTTACTAAAATAATCAATGAATAATTTTCTAATGAAGAATAATGTTTTCTCACAAATTGAGTTGAAATTGATCACATTATTGGTGAGTTATATTTTCCTATAATGATATATTAAAAAAATATTATTAAATATCTCAAAGTTTTATGTAAAAATTATTTTAAAATCCTTATTTTATATTTATTTTTTAGTAGATATAGTTTCAAGTAATGGATTTTATAATATACATGACATGCTTCTTTGGGATTTTTTTACATACCCAAATAACAATTTTTATTTCTAGGCCTTGATGTGTTTTTAATATTTCTAGGTTAAAACTCAAGAAAAAATCATCCGGCCTTACCCGTAAAACCCATTATTTTTAATGTATCTATAAATTAGTAAACAGTTATCAATAGATAATTTAATGGGACTGAGACTTATAATTGATTGTGATCCTAAAAAAATCATTAAAACTAAAAAAATGTGTATTTTGCATTTTGTGATAAATATCTGTAAACTAATAACTTCCCTTTGATTTATACCTTATATTTATGGTTGATCGTGAAAATAATCATGTTTTATGTTAAGAGTTTACATTCCCAGTTATGAATCTTAAGATGATATTTTTTTTAAATTTTCTTTTAATATTAGATAGATTGCAAATTACAATTTATGAATAGTTGAAAAGTTAAAATTGGTTTAAAGAAAGGTGATCCCAATTATCCCATGTAACGTCTCGGTTCCAGGTTCCACCCAAAGGATCTCTGTTCCTGGTTGGTCACATGACCGCCAAAGCATTTCCCATAATGCCAAATACTAATGACTAGAAGTGAGGGCCATGTATGACAATGGGGAAGTTATTCCTTCATTGTAGTATTATACATAGAATAATATCAAAAGGTAAACAATAGCGAAAGCAGTAATACCAACAAAAGAAATAAATAATAGAAGACTAAAAGTAATTCCAACAAAGGACACAATATATATATATATGATGCATGGAATATGTATCTATGAAAGAATCCAAAAAATGTCACAATGTAAGAAAGAAAAATAGAAACCAATTTACAAATGAATACAAGTAAACTCAAGCAGCATCGAAAGCCTCAACTTGGTCTCATGCTCTCCAGCCCCAACTATAATTTACATTATAATAAAGAATGGATCTTTCCCATATCTATACCTCAAACCATATAATTTGTTTAGGTCTAAAATCATGACCCAAAAAGGGTGTGAGATGAATCCTAGTAGGAAACCATCAAATGATCTATGCCTAACTGTCAATGAATATATATAACAATTATTATGTAGAAATGAAGCTGTAAAATAAGAAGTACTCAAAAGTAAACAATTCTACAGTATTCAATTACATTAATTAATATTTATTAATCATAATTTTAATCATTTAATCTGAGGATCTAACCTAGGATCTATATCATCTAGTTAAATGATAACAAAATAGATGCCTCAAAATAAAATCTAAACAAAAAAGTAAGATCATGTCCAAACTTGTGATTTGGATTGGAAGTCTTGCCACAATAATTACTGCTTTCATAAACCTACCTTTGGGAATTATCTCATGGTCTAACCCCCTTGGTTTAACATAACACCAATAATTTAAAAAAAATCACCTAGGCAGCTCTAATGGTCACTACCCCATGGGTCAACATGGAATCAATAAATAATAAATGACCTCTAGGGTAGATCTCACGGTCAATAACCTTTGGTCAACATAGCATAATGTAATTGTAAATGACCTCCCAGGTTGCTCTCATTGTATATTCCCCTGGGTCAACATCTACCCCAAGGATCTCACTGTCTTGCATAAATAATATAGAACACCCCACCGTTTTCTTGGTCTAAGGTTCTCATGGTCCATTGGAAAAAATAACGTGCAAAAAATATAAAAGAAACACATTTAATTTATAACTACAACATGCCTGAACATTAACAAATAATACCACATGGACTTCATATAAACAATCAAATCCATCATAATCAACCAAGTCATAGAAAACAAGGTACACCTAATAGGCATTCTAGACCAAATGACCATAAACATTCAATCAAGGGAAAACACACCCATGGGGTCTCCCATAACAAGGGATATAACCTTATGAAAAAAACCTTTATCGATAATCAATCATAGAGGGTAACAAAACATGGTAAAATTCCTAATAAAAAAAATACCCCACTCAGGGGTATGTGGCACTTTTAGCATATATAATCCAATGACAAACAAAGAAGGGAACATACCACCTACCTCGATCTTTAACGATTGATATACATGAATGATAGTTCTTGATTTGGCCTAGAAGTGTACAGGTCATCAAAATGGTGAAAAGCACCCAACATTTAATAACTCATTAGAGGGATTGAATCATACTGAAAGGCTCTATGGGTTTTGAGGACTTAGCAGTGGGATTATAACTCACCTAAGGACATGTCATTATGATCTAGAATGGATAATTTAGAGCGGTTCAGAGTTCATCAGACCTTCCAGCGCACTCCTGTACAAACCACTGATAGAAGAAGGTGCATCCGAATATGAGACATGAACTCGCTCCGATTTATCAAATAAAAATGAATATACCCAGCATGTTAATTAAACTCACACAATGTGTATTACCCTCAACAAACCCCCAACATAATCCAGTTATCTAGGTCATCACATGACCATGTAATTAGTCGTTACACGGCCAGAACATGGAAATATTTGTACCTAGAATGTACTCAGAAGTACATGGCGTTTAGTTATAAAAACTCATTACTTCCTTTTTCCTAAAAAACAACCTGATATTAAAATTCATACATGAAATGAAGATCCAGGTTCTTACAAACATCCCCCCTTAAAGAAATTCTTCCCCATATTTACTTTCATAGGGTGGTGAAGAAGGATCTATGAAGACTTTTGGCCACTATGGTCGTACATTGTCCTCCCACTACCAAGTCACATCTCGTACTCACCCGTTCTGCCATTTCACCTATGCAAGATGAACAATCCTTCCCCGGAGAACCATTGTGTTATTATCCATAATCTGAATATGGTGCTCCTCAAAAGATGAATCCCCCTATAACTCAACCTCCTTAGGTTGAAAAATATGTGATTGGTCTAAAATGTAACACCATAGTTGAGAAACATAAAAAAGTCATGCATATCCCAGTACGTTTGAGGTAACTTCAACCAATAGGAAAACGACCAAAATCTCCCCAAAACCTCAAATAGTTTGATGTATCTCGGTGAATGCTTCCCCTATCGTTTAATCCTCTTATGTTCCAACCTTGTTGTGACACATATGAAAACCTGATCTCCATCCTTGAACTACATAGGTCATTACTGTCGAACAAAATAGGATTTTTGGTGAGATTTTTCATTATCTATCCTATTACAAATCAACTCCACATACTTCGTGGTCTCCTAAACAAGATGATATCCTAGCATAGATGCCTCTCCTACCCATATCCAACATAGGGGAGATTGACATGGCTTACTGTACAAATCCTGACAATGTAACATCTGAATTGTTGTCTAAAAAAATTTTATGGAAAAAACCACTAGGGGTATGTGTCTCCCAAGAGAGCCTAAGAAATCTAAGACACATGATCGAATCATGACCTCCAAAACCTGAATCGTGCAGTCAGACTATCCATCTATCTAGGGATGGTATGTTGTACTCAGATGTACCAGTGTACCCAAATCCCTCCATAGTGACTTCCAGACATGAGAAGTAATCTTTGTGTACCAGTCTGAAACAATAGATTGTGGAACCCCTTGAAAACGTAAAATATCTCGAATTTAAAAACATATATGCTTATCAACACTAAAGGTTTCCTTGATTGATCTAAAATGTGCAACCATCATGAGTTTTTCACCAAAAACCTGTACTAAAGCATTTCCTCTGGGCGATCAAGGTAAACCCATCAC
The DNA here is from genome assembly GCA_963277665.1 of Viscum album. Taxonomy (NCBI): domain Eukaryota; kingdom Viridiplantae; phylum Streptophyta; class Magnoliopsida; order Santalales; family Viscaceae; genus Viscum; species Viscum album. The sequence goes on along the minus strand of OY728133.1, from coordinate 1,161,507,435 downwards.
AAAATCTAATGCGACATCATTACACGTCAAATATGGAATGGGTAACTGCTGTAACATCCCTGTCAGTTGCTGATGCTCTGCATTCACCTGCTGAAAAGTGGAACATCTCATACCAAAACCAACAACATCTCTATTCATGCCCGACCACCAATACTGACAATATATATCTCAATACATCATGGAGGAACAAAGATGAACTGCCCATACTGAGGCATGGAAATCTCGCAATAGATCCACACATATGTATTCTGACACCCATACGGGCCCATGAAATTGAAAACCCTCATCCTTTGCTATTGTCCACCCAAGAATATGTTCCTCACCTAAAACACTCTCCCATAACACTAGGCCTCCAAAATCTGATAGATTTTTTATTCGCACTCGATCCAATAGAGTAGTGGTAACAGCTATAGAAAAAATAAACACCTACCACTATTATCCATGAACCTCCAAATTCATCTCAGATAAAAGAGAAATAAGCTTCCACTCAGTTTTAGACTTATGAACTATATGTATATGAGTTATCCTGGTAGCTCATCAGCCACTGCATTTTCTTTCTCAGGCATGTAGGAAATCTCAAAGTCAAAAGAGTGAAGGTACTCAACCCACCTTCGCTGTGTCAAATTCATATCAAGCTGAGTAAAGATGTAGTTGAGGCCTTTTTGGTTAGTTTATACCATAAGGTTCTTTCCCAATAGATAATTTATCTTATAGTGTATAGCATTCACAACTGCAGAAAACTCGAGATTGGTCGTCTGGTATTTCCTCTCATGTGGCCTCAACTGTCGAGACCCATACACAATGACTCCTTTTGATGTATAATTAATACTCCCATCCTCATACCTGATGCCTCATAGTAAATCTTATAACACATGACAAGATATAGGAAAATATGTATCAGTGTTGAAGTCAATCTCCCTTTCATCTCCTAAAAGGATGAATCAGAAGAATATCTCCACATTTACTTCACACACTTATAAGTCAGACCTATCAGTGTCATTTCTAAGCATGAAAAGTCCTAAATATAGTACATGTAGTAACCAAAAAACACTATGAAGCTCTGTACCTCAATGGCTTTCATCTGATGCTTCTAATAAACTACTTCTGTCACTTTCTATGGTTCTATTGATACTCTAGTCTTTGAGATAACATGACCCATGAAATGAACAAAAGATTCATTTTGAGAGAATAACATTTAACTAATGCTCTCTGAGTATTCTTAATATGATCTAAAGATGGATTCCATGGTCATGTAGAATGTGAGAGTAATCCAATATATCATCCAAAAATACTACCACAAATTAATCAATGTAATGATCGAACACACGTTTCATTAGTTCCAGGAAAACTACTACTGCATTAGTGAGACTGAACGACCTAACCAAATACTTGTACGTATCATACCCTCTCTAAAAGGTTGTAAGAGGTATATTAATTGGTCTAATGAAAAACTTATTATAACAAGATCTCAAGTCAATCATTCATAACACTTCATCTCCTCATTGATGATCAAATAGATAATCAATCCTTGTCAAGGGATATCGGTTCATGACTGTCAGCTGTTTCAAATTCAAATAATCCACACAAAGTCTGAGAGTATCATCTGCTATTTTCTAAAAGGTAATAGAAGAACCCAAAGGAGATGTATTGGTTCAGATGAAACTCTTCTCATACTACTCCTTTAACTGCTTCTTGATCTCTTTTAAATCTGGTGTATCCATCATATAATGAGGAATGGACACTAGTGTCACTCGTAGGACAAGATCAATAGAGAAATCCACCTATCGCTCCAGAGATAAACCTAAAAACCCCTTTATAAAGTAATATCGGAAACAATCCAACACTGATTGATGAATTCCCCTAGTCATATAGATACAAACTAGCGATTTGGGCTATAATTACTCCCAAACCATGAGGATCGGGTCCATATCTACTTGCATGGACATACAATTCACCCTTATCTAGGAATGTTCCTCGTTGTGGTGACGTGAAACTCACCCTATGGAAATAACAGTCAAAAAACTTCTAAAAAGAGACAAACTAGTCCATCCCCAGAATGATATTGAAGCCTGCCATCTCTAATACATAGAGGAACCATAAGAAGTGACACACGCCTACCTCAAGAGGGAACACCTTGCACTGATGTACATTATCAATCATAATCCCCAAAGGAGTGTCTAACGTCATAACATCATGAAATGTAATGATGAATATCCCAATGGTCTCAAGAATGGAATCCTTTATAGAATGATGGTATTCCCATGTATCAAAAAGAGTAGTAGCTAAAACTGAAGTAACTAGAATTTTACTAGTAACTATAGAGGTTCTGGGATCCTTATCTTGCTGGGTGTTTTCAATCTCAAAAGTTTTACATATATCGCGGCCTTGTGAACCTACATGGCTACCCTGAGATGATCCTTCTTATTTTCTCCGAATTCTAGACAATTGGATTCTACATCCATGACCACATCCTTGGCCTAAACAACATGATGAACTCCAGTTCCTAGAATGATCGGGAACTGGTGTCCCTACTCCTATACGTGGAGTCGTAAAAGATCCCCTCTCACCTGCTGCTGGTGAGAAAAAACAAGAAAAAACACTAAAGATGACCCATCTTACTGCAGGATTGGAATAATACTAGGTCTCTTGGGCATTGAGGTCTCATGTTCCCACTCTTCCTGTACTAGTATCACCTCATAAGGATACCTGAAGATACATCCTTGCTACTAGAATTATCATGTGGAGGCTCCCAATTGTGTTTATTGCAATCAAATGAAGTGGTACCAGCCCTGGATGTTGAACTGCCCTGGATCACAACCCGCAACTCCCTCAAATTGTGCTTGGTAATCAGCACCTGATTCAATATAGCAGTCACTGAAGTCATCCGGAAGACATTCTCCAACAATCATATTTCATACATGATACCATCTTCGAGCAGCATATCTAGTGATAACTCATCACATCCCTAAACTAGGGTGAAGTGTTGAAGCTCTATAAAATGAGAAGAGTAATCCATCATGGAAAGATAAGCCTACTCAAAATGCATGAAATCCCAGGCTCGGTCAGATCTCAACATCTTGATGTAGAAGTAAACATTGAAGGTCCTCTAAAATTCTTCCTAAGGAATATCATTATGATGTCCTGCCTATGAGATAACATCCCACCATATCTAGGAGGAATCACATAGTATGTATGTTTTGAGATTTACCATTTTCTTCAAAGGGATCTCCAGATGCTCAAATATAGAATGAATGACCTGTAACAGTGACTCCACTACCTATGGTCCAAGAACCCTTATGAAAGTAGGTGGATTATGCTGCTGGAACACCCTCATCAGCTCTGCGATAGTTGGGGCTGGATGTGTTACTCCTTGAAAATTATGTATCATCCTCATAAAAGCATTACAAAACTTTTCATCAGCACCTATTTCCGGAATAACAGTGCGTGCCAAGATTGTATAACATGATGATCTACTTGTAGTCCCTGATCTACAATTTCTAGTGTCTAATAATTTCAATGTATCAGGTTCAAAACTGGAGGAAGTCATTTTGGCATGTCTTCTCAAGGTAAAGTGCGCACCTCAGTTCCAAATTATCAAGGACATCAACATAGCAAGGTAATAATGGAACAGGAGAAAGAAATCATTCATGTTTCTCAAAAGAGGGTTACATAGAGTGTAGAATCACTACATAGTGTGTTCCCTTATTATTTTAGCATGGTCATGTACTTATTACAACTAGGTCATTTTACACACCATATATATGAAATGTTCCTTATAAGACACATCATGTACTTGAATATCCCCTCCTTCCAAAAGTCCTCTACATAGTGAGAGATACATTGTCTTTTCTAGGTGAAATAATACACATCATGAACACTCTATAAACTGTGTGTGACACATAAGTTCCATACACCTATTTCAATAGTCACATGGCTAGATATATGGTTGATTAATATATGGCGTGTACCCTCTAGACCCTGCATGTACAACCTATGTTACATCCACCAATGTCGTTAGTTACACGTTCAGATACAAGGTCTTTTAAAACACAGTGTGTACCACCAGTACACGATGTGTTCTATGAAAAATTTATCATCCCCATGTTTCTTCTCACACAGTCAGTCACACGACCAACAAATACATGGCATGTTTATATAGTACATTGCATGCACTTAAGAAAGTATGTTCTTCAAGAACAGAAGAACACATGGTGTGTGTTCATCACATCACACATTGTGTTGTCTGGGTTTCTAGAAAGTAAGCCACTGAAACTTCTTTGCACCCCTTAAAAACATAAAATTTTTCCATATCATGAAAAATTCCAACCTATGAGAGACAATACTCCCAATGAATCATTATTGGGATTTATTTTTCACATCATATATTTTAAGAATTCAACTAATGTTCCAATATGATCCACCAAATTAAGATTTAAGAGAACCCATAACACCTCATGGGAAAAAAATTTCATCCATCTGAATGAAACCATCTTTATACTGGTACCCTATCAAAATAGCAGTTATTTGTAGCATGACGTCTATCAAAAAAACATTCATATCTAGCTCAACATATATCACAACAGAATGAAATCTGTAATTCACCCTAAATGGTATGACAATAATGCATGAAATGTGATCTCTATAATGTGCCCATATGATTCATGAGATGGAATACCATCATCTCATTAGGTTGAAATAGAGATATAACCACAAAAATATCAATAATAATAGTAAAAAACAAGTGTTTCACTCAATGGGGAAATCAAATCAACTCTAACAATTGAAAAACCATAAAAAATGTAATATTCTAGGTCACTTGTCTTCTCTCTATACACAGGTCAGCTACCCACAAATACAGATTATTATAAACTACATATTCATTCATATCCCTATATATAGGCTCCAAATAGTATGGAAAAGAGGAAAATAAACCCCTCTGATTTCACATTGTAATGTCCGGGTTCGAGGTTCCGCCCAAAGGTGCCATGTACCCTATTGGTCACATGACCTCAAGCGCATTTCCCCAAATGCTAGAGGTTTCTGACTAAGATAATGGGCCAAGGAATGGTATTGGGGGAAATTTTCCCTCATCTTCTGAGTAAACACACTAGAATAAAAAATAGTAAACGATAGTAGAAGTAGTAATACAAACAAAAAAAGTAAACAATAGAAGACAAAACGTAATTCAATAATAGACCACTGTATATATATATATATATTATTCAGGGAATATGTATCTAATAAAGCATCCAAAAATTTCACAATTATGGAAGGAAATATATAAACCAGGGTACAAAAGAAAACCAGTAAACATCAGCAGCATCCCAAGCGTCAGCTTGGTCCTAGGATCTCCAACTCCAACAGTAATCAAGTACCCAATGAAGAAGGACATTTTTCATTATCTATATCAGAAACAATATAATCTATTTGGGTCCAAAAGAATGACCCAAATAGGGTTTGAGACGAATCCTAGTGGGAAAATACCATGATATCAATTCCTAACTATCTGTGATTATATATAGTAGGCAATAAGCAGAAATGATACAGTAAACTAGGATGTACTCAAAAGTAAAAAATCCTACTATTTTTCATTACATTAATTTATATTTATTATTAATTATTATATCATTTATTCTTGTGATCTTTCCTATGCTCTATATCCCACTGTGAAATGATAAAAAAACAGATGTCTCAAAAGACTGTCTAAACAAACAAGTAAGACTGAGTCCAAGCTTGTGCTTTGGCTTGTAAGATTCATCACAATAATTAAATCATTAAGAAACAACCCTCTAGTAAATATCTCATGGTCTAACTCAATTGGTTTATCATAGAACCCATCATTTACAAATGACCACCTTGTAATCTCTCTCGGTCAATACCCTTGGGTCAACATGCCACCAATAAATTATAAATGACTTCCTGGGTAGATCTCACGGTCAATAACCCTTGGTCAACATAGCATAAGGTAATTGTAAAGGACCTATTGGGTATCTCTCACAGTCAATACCCCTAGGTCAACATCTAAACCAAATCTCTTATGGACCTATGTAAATAAAATGGAAACCCCCAAAGTTTTCCTAGTCGAAGGATCTCATGGTCCATTGGAAAAAATAGTGTGCATAACATATCAAAGAAGCACATGTAATCTAAAAAACAACATGGATAGACATTTTCAATGCACATAACATGCACTTAATATAAACAATAAAATCCATCCTAATCAACCACATCATGGAAAACATGGTACGCCAAACATGCATTCTAGTGCAAATATCCATAAATAGTCAATTAATGGAAAATCACCCATGAGGTGTTCCACAACAAGGTATCAAACATTATTCCTAAGAAACAACTCTTTTTCAATCAATAAAACCATAGAAGGTAATCAACAATGTTCAATTTCAAGTCAAGAAACACCTGAATCACTGGTATGCAACCCTTTTACCATGCATAATCCAAACAGGAACAATGAAAGGCCCAGAACACCTACCTCGATGTCTCATTATTAATAAATATAAACATCTGCCCTCGATTTGGTCGATATTATCATAGATATACCAAAAAGTAAAAACTACCAACCTTGTATTACTTTTAATATATGAAGAATCAGGAAAAATGGATCTAGGGGTTTTGAGAACTCATCGGTCGGATTTCAATGCATTTGACACCATCTCAATCAGAGCTCAAATTGAGAATCGGGAGGGGTTCTAAGTTCGTCGGCCCTTCCCTTGCTTTCTTTTACAAACGACTTCTAGAAGAAGGTGTTTCCAAATATGAAATGTGACCCCACTTCTATTTATCAAAATAAAAAGAAAGTTACACACTGTGTTCATTAAATGTACATACAACGTATTATCCTCAACCCTCTCTCGAATTATGTGGGTCGGCTAGGTCATCACACTACCATGTTCTCAGTCATCATAGAGCTAGTACGCAACAAGATTGGTACATGTTGTCTACTCGGAAGTACACGATGTGTACTTAGTAAACAAAATTTCTTACTTTTTCTTAAAAAAACAACCTGAAATCAAGATCCATAAATAAAAGGATTATCAGGGTTCTTACACCCCTCGAGATATCATAAAAACTAATTTTGGATTTATATTTCATATAATAATTATTTATTAATGATATATTTTTCTTTATATGTACCTTGTAATAATTATAGTATTTTATAAACTATTCTATTTTTGATTAACAAATAATTAGAACTTATTTTGTGAATTATATTTTTATATATATATATATATTATAATAATTAAAAATTTGATTAAATGTTATAATGTCAAAAAAATTATGTGAAAATAAAAAATTTTCATTGACCATCAATTTAAGTATACGATTTTATAGTTTTTTTACATGGATTTGTTTTGTTTGGTGAAACATGCACTATATTATAGTATGTTATTCTCAAAAAAGTATTTCAATATTTTTTTCAGTAAAAATATTATTTTATAACATTAAATAAATAATTTTCACATGTATAAAAAATCAAAAAAAAAACCATATATTGACCATAGAATGATGAGTTTCCTTTATGGTTACTATTTCCCAGTTTTTGGAATAGTATTTTAATCTATTATACTAGATAAATAACACTATAAACAATAATTAATTTATATTGTTTCTTGAAAATTTAGCAACATATTATAAAAACTCCCTTGACACATCATGTTTTTCATCCTTTAAATTCATGGTTCTAGATGCCATGGAAGATTCATCAAGCCCCGTTGACCATATGGCCTCAAGCGCATCACCCCAAATTTCAGAGTGTTACAATTGTCAGTATGGGTCATGGTATATTTATTGGGAGACTATTCCCTCTTCAATAGAGAATATCACACTTTATATACAATACATATATGTAGAGGAAGTAGTATAACAACAATACAATAGTAAAATGGTATGAATAAATAAATAATTAATTAATTAATATCATAAAAAATTGATTATGATACTTGTTGTGTATCTAAAAAAAATCCAATATAGGTGTACATAGAAATAGCCAAATACGTTGAAAATTACTAAAATTCCAAAAACAATATATCTAACATCATGAGCCTTCGCTCAGTCCCATTCCCCCATGATCCTAAGAAAAAATGGATAACCTGTTGTAGAGAGATTTACCTTATCCATTCCTACAATCATATACTCTGTTTGGGTACCCCTTTGTTGCTCGAACAAGGAGCGAGATATAATAATAGTAGGAAACGACTAAAAGGTATAGTTCTATCCAATCAGTGAATATATATAAACAAAATGTGATTATAGAAATAGATTATATAAAAGAAGTGTTGTATATTACCACACATAAATGATTGGGTTCCAAAAGACAGTTGTCCTCTATTGCATGCTCTGGCATTATAAGAATCTCTCTAAATTACCAGTTAGTCATGTATCATATTATAACAATGTTCATTTTAATAACCATTCTCATTTAATAAATAGGTATCAAAACCTTTTTTGTAGCCCGTCATCCCCCAATAGAAATGTGATATGAAAATCCCTCAAATAGCCATCTATGATACGTAAGGTAGAGACCAGATCCAATATTGGGATTCCAATTGGTAGATGTATCATATAAATCATTCTGTTATTTATTCCATCAAGAACTAGAGCCCTTCAATGTAATTCATAATTTGGAATCAATTTATTTTTCAATGTGTATCATGAAAAAATATCCTTAAAATCCTGTAATAGGAATTCCTCATAAGAATCCAACTATCAATCTATGTGTGGATTAACATCCATGTTATTCGACTCCATACATGGTGTTCCACTAGGGAAACCCAAGCATCATCCATGAAATGGATGATCAACTGCCCCTTTGAGTCCATCCTTTTTAATCCATAAGTAGCCTAAGTATCACACATGCATATAATATCGAGTCCCCATGATTTCATCCTTGGAAATCCATATATTGATTTTATTTTTCACTAAGGCATATTCATGGTAGATTCCAAATAATTCCACCCGTGGAATTCCTATATGAAACCATGTCTCAACCAAGACATATTAATAAACTCTCGATCAATATAATATAATTAAAATAAAATTTTCATATCAAGGTTATTACCAAGAACTTTTCATTAATATTTAACCAAATAAGCTGAATCAAGGAGTGGCCAAGCATAAAATAATAACCTCTCAATTACTCATATGGTCATTTCATAAAAATGGGTTCTTCATGGTTAACCAACAAATAAATTGAAAAACGTACATGAATTCTTACTTGTCCCCTTTCATTAGTCAATTAATTATTTAATTCAAATCACTATATAATTTAATAACAATAAATAATTCTATTTACCATTCAAATCTCTAATTGACATCCCATGGCTAAGGGGTAAACAACATGTTTTATATGATTACTCAAATTCCACCCATTTTTGTCCTCTTAATATTACCAAGAACCTAGGAAGTGATTTCATTTAAACATTAACAACTATTAATAAAATATCAATGGGACACATAAATTCCATAGGTTACACATATTCATGTTAAGAAAGGATTTAAATCCATTTAAAGGGAATCGCTCAGTTAATATTCCTTGCAGCACAATGATATATATATATATAAGCACTTCAACATTGTATGAAAATAATGAGACCACCTATCATATGTTATTACTTGATAGATCAGAAAATATTTCTGTTTTCTTCGTTTCCTCTACCATTCTATCATTCCCCTTTGCAGAAAACCAAATTTTTTGGGTTCAATGGATTCCATGATGTTATGGATCTTTCTGGTGGATTTACTGAAGTTATAACTATTTGAGTTCTCTTTTGGTTGGTTTCATCATCCGTGGATGCTTGACGATCTCGTGGTTCCTCATTCCAAAGCTCTATTGATGAATCCATCACCATCATCCCTCCTACTTCAAAGGATCCCCGACATACTTTCTTATATTTTTTTGTGATTTCAGCAATTTTAGTTTTTCATGTTTGTTTGGTGTGTTGTTGTTTGTCCATGAAAGGCGTGAGGTGGTGTTTTTATTATTAGGATACTTTTTTTGTGTTTGGGTCAGTATGGATCATGTCTGTAATGATGTATACCATTTGATAGAATATCTCATCTTAGTTTTCTTCATCTTGGGATTCATGTTCTATTCTAACTCAACCATAAATTGATTCTTTTGGACAATAACAAAATGGTGTTGGAGAATGATGGTTATTGATTATGAGCTCAGATGATGAATTAGACAAAATTCCTAAAACATGATTCAAGATGATCTCTCAAATGGTGTATTTTATGTGAATTTGTAGAAGTGAAATTCAATTAGGTTTTAATAAATTAATTAAAGAAAAATTTATAACTTACCCAAAAACACTAGGTCATACTATTTTTACACATATTTGGCCAACCCATGTTCCAACTGTGAACCCTTTTCGATAGGAAAGGGAAATTTCACACGGGTTTCACACATGGTTTAACTAATTATAAAAAAACCATGTCTTCATCCACTAACAATTATAGAAATTCTATCATGTTCATGTTCCTAAAATCACATGGTTTAACTAATCATGTGGTCCAAAGAATTCCACTATCCAACCTCACACAGTTAGAAGTATGTATGTGTCAATCCCTGTACAGATTCAAGTAACCATGCACTGGGCCATTTCCAACACCTAAGATTGTTCTAAAATAGAAACTAGCTTCATACACCATCATTACCTCTATAACCTCAAAGGTAATTTTCATTCATCCATATTTATATATTTTAAGTGAAAAGTGGTAGAATTTAAATGATATGTACATCAAGAATGAGATGGGTTCTTACAAACATCCCCTTTAATGAAATTAGTCCCATATTTTTCCTTCCAATGGTAGTGAATCATAATATGTGTACAACTCTAGCCACTATGCTCATAAATTGGTCTCCCTCTCTAAGGACCTGTAATGTACTCTGTCATGCTTCCACAGAACCCATACTAAAGGAACTCACATGAATTAGAAAATCTTCTTCCTATGATCCACCATGCATATAAGAATTTTCTCAAAGGATGTATCTACCTGTAACTCATGCTCGTTGGGATTAAAGGTATGAGATGGGACTAAATTATAAGTTGACAAATAAGATACATTGAAGATGTTATGTCTGTCCCGATACATATGAAATAAGAAAAATAATATAAAATACTAGCACAAATATCTCCAGAACCTCAAAAAAACCAAAATATCTTGGTGAAGCTTACCCTACCTCCATTTCCTCCTGTATCCCAGCATCAGTGAGACAAAGAAAAATACTGTATTCCCAAACATGAACTCTTGAGGTCATCAATGGTGATTGGATTATGATTTTTATAGATATTTTTTATTATCCATTAACATAATAATTAACTAAACATAATTTGTGGTTTCCTGAATAGGATGAGTTCCAAGAACAGCTACCTATCCTTCCTCTAACCAACATAGTCGTGATCAGCATGGCCTTCCGTGTAAAGACTCATAAGAAACCATGTAAATTGTATCTGGGAATATATTGATGTAGGAAATTTTGACCACTGGTATATGAATTCTCCTAAGATCACCAATGATCCAGAAAACATTCTCACTACATATCATGGAGTAGATGTATCGTGCTCTATGACTAGCCATCAGTTTGGGGGTGGTATACTATGCTCAAAAGTACCAGTGTACCTAGATGCATATATTACCCATTCTGAAACCACGAAGTAAACTGTGCACCCTATATGAACTGATCGTTCAGGGGAACCCGTGATTTTGTACAATCTAACAGATATATAGCCTCCCATGCCCATATACTAAAATATTCTCCATCAAAGGTAGGAAGTCATAGACTTTTGTGATCCATTAAAAAAGAACCCAAAATTTTTATTACTTCATGGAAACTTCAGTAAACCTTTCCTGAATCCCATCATGACATCATTCCATTTCTAATTGGGAATGGGAAGCTGCTGTAAATGTCTAGATTGTCATTGGTGGTATTCCTTCACATACTGATAGGTGAAACATGTCATAAAAAATGATAAAAATATATATTCATTCCTTTCCACGAGTTTTAGTTATGTAAATCTAGATACATTATGTGGACACCAGGGTGAACTTCCCAAGAGGAAGCATGAAAGACTCACATCAGCTCCATGTTCATGTCTATTAAAAGTCATATGTGACCTTATAACCACATAATTTCATCAATTACAACAGTCCAACCTATAGGAGTGTCCCTGTAGTACCCCTGGTTTGAGTTATGTGGCCTTTGTTTATTCATTTTTATGTGTTTATAGTTCGTGGGATGAGTTGGGAAGAGGTTGGGAGTGTTTGGAATGGTTTTGGATGAGATTGGAGGCTTTTAAAGGGGTGCACAGTTTGAGCACGGTTAGTGGAAACCTTGTGGATTCTACAGGAAACCATGTAAGGGAGATAGTAGGCTTCGCACGGCCTATACACATTTTTCCAAACCGCGTGAGGAAACTGTGCAGACCCTAGCTCTCAAGGCAGTAGCATGCGCACGGTTAGCGCATGGTTTTCCAAACCGTGCGGGCTAACCGTTCGACCACATAAAAATAGGGTTATATATTCCATTCTACCTTGGGCTTAACCTATTTCACCCCAAACATTCTCTCACTTGTGGATCACTTGGGTTCTTCAGTTCTCAGGGTGGGGAGGATCTTTCGCACTCATTTTAGAGTCGTTTTTATGAGTTTTCTTGGCGGTTTGAAGGCGGTTTCTCCCAGGTAAGTCTCTCCTCTTGTTTCTCTTTTGTTTTCCTCTAGATCTACATCCCTCTCTTTCGTTGTTTTCTATATCTACACTTATTTTGTGCATATCAAGGGTTTTGGTTTCCTTGGGTGTTAATATTAAGGCTTTTGGATGTTATGGAAAGGGATCTAGAGAGGTTTCAGTGGTGTGTTCACCGAATTTGAGGTGCGGCGGCTTGTGGGTCGATTTCTCAGGAACCCTAAAGGTAGGTGGATTCTCTCTCGACTCCACTTGGTTAGATATAGTGGTTTTGGTTACAATTAATTTTGTTTTCTTGAAATTAATTGTGTTTTGATGTGCAAATGTGGTGGAAAATCCATTTGGGGATTTTTGGGAAAATGGGGGTTTTATGGTGAAATGCTCTTATTGTGGATTTAAAAAGGGAGATTTTAAAATGGGATGCTATGGTTGATTTTTGAAAATGATTGATGTAAATGGTTTTCAATAATTATTTTGTTTTATTAAAATTTGGTTTGGAATGGGAAATGATTATCAATAAATGGGTGATTTATTGATGTGGATTGATATGCAATGGAACTTGGTTGATTGCATGTTGTTGTGACCTTGGTGGGTTTATGCTTGGTTTGGCTTGATTAAAATGTTGTATGGATGTGGGTGGGATGTCTCACTATAAAAAGGGGATGGATAGTGGTCGAAAGAACCACCCTATGAGTAGTGGCCAGGAAGTACCGCTAGTTGTGAATGAGTGAATGGGTCGGGCATAAGTCATGCCGTTTTGATTGTTTTGGTGTTAATGGGTGAACAGGTTGGATGGAAGTCCCACCATTTTGGTTGATTTTTGTGCATTACATTGCAAGGTGGGAATTTTTGTGCTAATATTTACATGATTATATGGCTTGTGGCATGTTTTTTTGCCTTTCCCTTGTTTTCTTGGGTTGGGTGTGATGGCTTGGTAAGAGCATGGTTGGCTTATGGAAATGGTTGAACTTGTGATTATTTTATATACACAGTTTTATATAAATGTGCTAAAAGTTTTATCCTAGTTGCATGTGTATGGAAGTCATTTGGGGAAAACCTACTGAGTTTTAGTACTCACCCCATGATTTGGCACGTTGGTGTCTTTGCAGATGTCATGTACCATGACGTGGGAAAAGGTAAGGCATCAACCTCTTTTAGTGGTGCATTGTGATGTCTTGGTAGAGCTTGTACCTTGGAGATGGGTGTGGAGCTGTGGAGGTGTCATGGATCTTGGTGCTTTGGTTTTTTAGTTCCTCTTTGTACACTGATGTGGTGTAGACATGGTTGGTTGTATAGTTTTTTGGTTGTGATTTGGAACAACTTGGTTGTCTTTTGGAATTCATGTTTGGGTGTTTTATTGACATGCATCATATACTGGCTGGTTTTTTATTAAGGGAAAATCGTTCCCCAAATTGTTGTCGTAGCCCTTGTAAATTATTATCAGCCTTTAGTGCCTTAGGAACATCGCTTAAGGCCAAGTATCCCTCACCTCCTCCTCAATCCAATGAGGTAGAGGCGGGGTGTTACGAGTGGTATCAGATTGTTTGGTCCTTTGGAGTTGATTCTCAGATTTGGTGTTGACATTCATTCTGGTATATTCTTCGAGTCAGGATGGTAGCAAGGCATAGGATTGTCGGATCATGGAATGTATAGTATTAAAGGATGTAGCTAACCAATTTATACTGAAATTCAAGTTACCAGGGAGTTGGATACATAAGTGTTTTGGAAACACTTATAGGCATTGGATATCTCATTGTTGTGGGTGTAGCCAATGAGATGAGCATGACATGCATGGTAGAAATGACTTACCACTAGGATAAATATTTCATTAGGTATAATGATTTATGAGGTGATATGAATGTCTGAAATTGTAATGTGAATAAATTGGTATTTTGATAATGGATTGGTTTACAAAATGGTGAAACATGGCACCTGTGGAAAAGGTGGAAAGATTTGTTGTGATAGTGTTGTGTAATGTGATTTGAAATGGGATTTTGTGATGTCTACAGAAGTGAGACTCATGGCTGTTTATTTTCTGGTTATAGAAATGGCACCAGGTAGGCGTCGTAGAGACCAACCATAGGAGGCTACTGAGAATGTGGTTTCACCTGAGCCTTAGGTGAACCAACAAGAAAAGTACCGTACAAGATTTCAAAGTTGTGGAAAGTGGGAATAAAGTGGATTTACCAAGGCATGTGGATCATACGGTTCAGTTTCAAAAGAAGAATCCACCCATCTTCAGGGGTGATTCAGAGCTAGAGAGGACAGAAGCATGGTTGAATATAATGAACAAGATCTTCGAGTTCTTGGGAACATTGGTAGAGTTAAAAGTGATGTTCTCCACATATAAGTTGGATGATATTTCCCTTTAGTGGTGGGATTTGGTATTCCAAGGGTGGATGGACCAGGGTATGACGTGGGAAGGCTTTGAAGAATTGGTTAAAAAACAATTCTACCCACATACCTTTATAATTTAGTGCACTACTATTTTCTTATGTTTGAAGAAAGATCTTATGTTTGTGACAGAGTATGCAGCTATGTTTATGAACTTAGTGAGGTTTTCACCCGAGGTGGCATGTAGAATGTTGTTGAAGGCAAGGATCTTTGAAGAAGGGTTAAGGCAAGAAATACATTCAAAGATCGCGGTGTTGTGTATAGATGATTACACAGAGATGGTGAATAGATCCTCAGTGGCTGAGTGGGATCTATTAGGATCTCCGGGTGGGGGAAACATGGTGGTACCCATGGGGAATAATGGGAACTCTAACGCTGGGTTCAAGCAGAAGAGGGACCCTTATTCCCAGGGTGGGAATTTGACATATAATCCAATGGAAGGAACACTAAATCTTCCTATAAGTCCCTTGAGCACGCCATGATGTTTTTAGTGTGGTTCGATGAGCCACATCAAGCGAGATTGTACAGGAAAACCTCTAGCATGACATAATTATAAGTAGATGGGGCATCTGCAGCATTATTGTCAGAATGATCCAAGGATGGGTGTGCGTGATACTTCTCAGGGATCATAGATGTCATTTGCTTTGATGGGACGGGGGCAGCAACATACCACTTGTCAGCATTTTAATGTGGGTCATGGTGAGTCTCAGAATACCACGACGCCTCATCAGGGAAATAAAGAGCAGAGAGTGGCAAGAAAACATGTGTTTGGAGCTGAGCAGGTTGTGGTGGATGATCAGTCGGGACCATACATGGTGCAAGGTACAATTATTCAAAATAATAACTTGATGCAAGTGTTGTTTGA
Organism: Viscum album; assembly: GCA_963277665.1. NCBI lineage: Eukaryota > Viridiplantae > Streptophyta > Magnoliopsida > Santalales > Viscaceae > Viscum > Viscum album. Next base: position 1,161,491,474 of record OY728133.1, on the reverse strand, counting down.
TATGGGTGCTTCACACTCTTTTATTACTGCATGTGTGGTTGATTTTTCAGGCTTAAGGGTATAACTGATGACCTTAGTTTTGAAACTTCAAACACCTCTGGGTCAAAGAGACTGTCGAGACTTCTTGTGTAGAGCATGTTGTATCATTGTGGGTGTGTTTGACATAATGTGGAATTTTGCAGAGCTTGAGATGGATGGGTATGATTTAATCCTAGGAATGGATTGCCTGGTGGTGTTTAAGGCCCACATCGACTATGATGTGAGAACAGTGGCTTTTACGACTCAAGATGGCATTAGACACCTCTTTAGAGGAGAGAGGAATGAAAGTGAGGGTGCAACGGGTTTGTTGGCACCATCAGTGGGTACATTGTCGCATATATTGGTGGTAATTTCATTGGAATAGGTAGAGGGTGTTGAGAAAATTGTTCTTTTGGTAGCGGTAGATCAGTTCATGGATGTTTTTCTTGAATAATTCTATGGGTTACCTCCCGTAAGAGAATTGGAGTTTATGATTGATCTTCTTCTAGGGATCAATCCTATCTCACATCCGTCTAACCGGATTACACCTACTAAATTGTAGGAATTTAAAGACCAGTTGGAAGAGTTAGAAAACAAAGGGTTTATCTGGCCTAGCACATCTCAGTGGGCAGCGCCGGTGTTGTTTGTGAAAAAGGTGGATAAAACTTTGAGGCTATGTGTTGATTATCGTAGACTTAACCAGGTTACAATAAAGAATAGATATCCACTTACACGAATTTATGATTTTTTCGACCAGTTGAGGGGATCCCAATGGTTCTCCAAGATCGACATGAGGTCGGGATATAATCAATTGTGGTTGAGAAAGGACGACATTCCTAAAACAGATTTCAGAAGTAGATATGGCCATTATGAATATGTGGCTATGCCCTTTGGTCTAACAAATGCGCAAGAAGTCTTCATGGAATTAATGAATCGGATATTTTAGAGATATCTAGATTCATTTTTGGTGGTGTTTGTAGACGATATTCTGGTTTATTCAAAGTCAAGGGTGGAGCATGAGAAGCACTTGGCGACAGTGCTGGGGATCTTGAGGGATCATCGGTTGTATGCCAAATTGTAAAAGTGTGACTTTTGGATACATGAAGTACATTTTCTTGGCCATGTGATTTTTGAAATAGGTGTTTCAGTGGATCCGGAAAAGATAGTGGCTATTATCTCATGGAGACCTCCAAATAATGTGTTTGAGATATGGTGTTTTCTTGGTCTAGATGGGTATTATCGGTGTTTTGTTCGTGATTTTTCGCGTTTGGCTTCACCGATGGTAGCTTTGACAAGGAATAATGTCCCATTCCAGTGAAATGAGTAGTGTTAGTAGTGTTTCGAAGAGCTAAAGGATCGTCTTACATCAGAACAAATCTTGGTTTTGCCAGAACCAGGAAAACGGTACGTGGTGTATTGTGATGCATAGGGATCAGGGTTGTGGTAAGTTCTCATGAAAAGGAATCATGTGGTTGCATATGGACCACGACATTTGAGGGTTCATGAGAAGAACTTCCCAACTCATGATTTGGAGTTGGCATGAGTGGTCAATGCTTCGAAAGTGTGGAGTCATTATCTCTTTGGTGAGAAATTAATGATATATATAGATCATAAGATCTTGAAGAATATTTTCTCACAAAGGGATTTGAATTTGAGGAAAAGGATATGGATGGAATATCTCTAGATGTTTGATTTTGAATTAATGTACACACCAAGTAAGGGAAACATGGTGGTAGATGCATCAAGTATAAAATCATATGCTCAGGCGGTGACACAAGCATCACACCAGTGGTAGTTGATGTCAGTTATAGCTGACATGCGGTTGGAATGTGAGGACCAGGGTGATAGAGTGGTATTCTTTCTAGTTTTATTGATTCCTGACTTGGTTGAACTGGTTAGAGATGCACAGATATCTGATTCTGAGTGTGTGATCGTGAGGTCGAGACTCAATGGTGGGGAGACCATTGAGGGGTGGAAACTGATTGGAGATAATGTTTTTTGTTTTCAGAATCAGATGGTTGTACCAGTTTTATATCAGGAGGATCTTCTCAGGGCGTATCATCATTCCAAGTGGGTTTTTCATGCAGGAATTCAGAGAATGTATAAATCATTGAAAGATCTTTTATGGTGGGCTGGTATGAAAAGAAGAGAGGCTGGGTTTGTTTTTAGATACTTGACTTGTGAGCAGGTCAAGGCAGAGAATCAGAGGCCATCATTAATGTTATAGTCTTTACCAATCCCTGTTAGGAAGTGGGAGAAGATAGCAATGGATTTTGTCATAGGTCTCCTAAGAACGGTTAGAAAGCACGATGCCATTTCGGTGATAATAGATCAGCTAATGAAGTCGACCCATTTTATCCTGATTCTTGAATATCATACGATGTAGGATCTATCCAAAATCTATATCCAGGAGGTGGTAAAGAGGCATGGTGTTCCAGTTTCGATCATATCTGATAGAGATCCGAGATTTACATCTTGTTTCTGGAAATCCTTGCAGCAAGCCCTTGGGACGTGGTTGACTATGAGCACGATGTATCACCCTCAGACGGATGGTCAATCCAAGAGGATGATACAAACTCTAGAGCATATGTTGCGGGCTTGTGTCATGGATTTTTGTGGCTCGTGGGAGGAGAACATGTCATTGGTTGAGTTTTCGTACAATAACAGTTACCAGGAATCCATACAGAGGGCTCCATTTGAAGCATTATATGGGTGCCCGTGTCGTTCTCCACTATGTTGGTTGGGAATGGGTGTGTCCTCGATGGTTGGATTGAGCCCTGTCCAAGAGACTACGGAGAAGATCACGTTGATCAGAAAGAGAATGGATACAAGTCAGAGTCATCATAAATCGTACGTGGATCGTCATTGACCACCGTTTTCATTCAAGGTGAGTGATCATGTGTTCTTGAGGATCTCTCCTAGGTTGGGACATCGTCAGTTTGGGAAGTAGGTATTGTTATCTCCAAGGTATATTGGAACTTTTGAGATTTCTGAGCGGGTTGGTGAGGTGGCTTATCGTTTGGATTTTTCTCCATAGTTTTGTGCGGTGCACAATGTGTTTCATGTGTCGCAGTTGAAAAAGAATCAGTCGGATCATGACCATGTGATTCGTTGGGATCATGTTGAGCTAGAACCAGATGCTTCATTGGGGCACGTGCCAGTGATGGTTGTGGATAGGCAATATAAGTTCTTGCATGGTAAAAGCATCAGTTTTTTTCATGTTTTGGAGAAACATGGTCAGATTCCAGAGGAGACTTGGGAGTAGCAGAACGAAATGATCGAGCAGTGGCCCGAGCACTTTCAGCAAAGGGCAGGTTCACTACTTTATGATGAAGGAAAGTACAATGGTGGGGAGAATTTAGTAACCCATTTTTGATGTATGTGGCCTTTATTTATGCATTTTTATGTGTTTAAAGTGTATGGGATGAGTTGGGAAGACGTTGGGAGTGTTTGGAATGGTTTGGGATGAGTTTGGTGGCTTTTAAAGGGGTGCACGGTTTGAGCATAGTTAGTGAAAACTGTGCGGATTCTCCATGAAGCCGTGCAAGGGAGACAGTAGGCTTCACATAGCCTACACATAGTTTTCCATACCGTGCGAGGAAACGATGCAGACTTTAGCTCTCGAGGCAGTAGCATGCACACGGTTAGCGCACGGTTTGACAAACCATGCGGGCTAACCGTGCGGCCACATAAAAATAGGGTTATATGTTCTAGGCTCCCTTGGGATTAACCTATTTCACCCCAAACTTCCTCGCACTCATGGCTCACTCGGTTTCTTCTGTAATCAGGGGGTGACGGATCTTTCCCACTCATTTTGGAAGCATTCTAATGAGGATTCTTGGTGGTTTGAAGGTGGTTTCACCCGGGTAGGTCTCTCCTCTTGTTTCTCTTGTGTTTTCCTCTAGAACTACATCCCTCTCATTCATGTTTTTTTAGATATACACTTTTTGTGTGTAGATCTCAGGTTGTGGTTTCCTTATGTGTTAATATTAATGCTTTTGGATGTTAAGGAAAGGGATCTAGAGAGGTTTCGGTGGTGTGTTCGCCGGATTTGGGGTGTGGTGGCTTGTGGATCAATTTCATGAGAACCCTAAAGGTAGGTGGCTTCTCTCTCAATCCCACTTGGTTAGAGATAGTTTTTTTGTTACAATTTATTTGGTTGTCTTGAAATTAATTGTGTTTTGATGTGAAATGTTGGTTGAAAATCCATTTGGAAATTTTTTGGAAAATGGGGGTTTTATAGTGAAATGCTCTTGTTGTGGATTTTAAAATGGAGATTTTAAAATGGGATGCTATGGTTGATTTGTGAAAATTATTGATGGAAATGGTTTTCAATAAAGTGGTTGCTTAATTGAAATATGGTTTGGAATGGGAAAGGATTTTCAATAAATGGGTGATATATTGAAGGGGATTGATCTGCAATAGAACTTGGTTGATTTCATGTTGTTGTGACCTTGGTGGGTTTATGCTTGGTTTGGATTGATTGAAATGTTGTATGGAAGTGGGAGGAAAGTATCACTATAAAATAGGGGATGGATAGTTGTCGGAAGAACCACCATATGAGTAGTGGTCGGGAAGTACCGCTAGTTGTGAATGAGTGAACGGGTCGGGCAGAAGTCACACCGTTTTGATTGTTTTGTGGTGAATGGGTGAACGGGTTGGGCGGAAGTCCCACCATTTTGGTTGATTATTGTGAATTTCTTTGGAAGGTGGAAATTTTTGTGCTAATGTGTACATGATGATATGGCTTGTGGAATTTTTGTTTGGCTTTCCATTGGTTGCTTGAGTTGGGTATGATGGCTTGGTAAGAGCACGGTTGGCTTATGGAAATGGTTGAACTTGTGATTATTTTATATAATATATTTTATAAAAATGTGCTAATGGTTTTATCCTAGTGGCGTGTGTAGAGAAGTCATTTTGGAAAAACCTACCGAGTTTTAGTACTCACCCCCTACTTTGGAACATTGTTGTCTTCGCAGATGTCGTGTACCGTGATGTGGGAAAAGGTAAGGCATCAACCTCTTTTAGTGGTGCGTTGTGCTGTCTTGGTAGAGCATGAAGCTTGGAGGTGGGTGTGGAGCTATGGAGGTGTCATGGCTCATGGTGCTTTGGTTTTTTAGTTCCGCTTTGTACTCTGATGTGGTGTAGACATGGTTGGTTGTATTGGTTTTGGGTTGTGTTGTGGAACAACTTGGTTGTCTTTGGGAATTCATGTTTGGGTGTTTTATTGACATGCATCATATAGTGGTTGGTCTGTTAAGGTAAAATCATTCCCAGAATTGTTCTCGGAGCCCTTAGAATTTATTGCCAGCCTTTAGCGCCTTGGGAACGTCTCTTAAGGACAAATAACCCTCACCGCCTCTTCAAGCAAATGAGGTAGGGGTGGGGGGTTACATTCCCCATCTTCCGAACACTCCCTTAGGACTAGGACCTTAGAATTCGATAACTAAATCATCCTCACTATCTCTAGAATGATAGAGGTAACCATTAAACATGATATATATGTCTTCCGCTGACTATCTTGCACCTCTATGTGCATCTTAGAGAACAAATTCATTAGATTCCAATTGCCACTGTTGTTTTAAGATTCATGTATCTGAGTCCTCCTATGTAGTTCATCGTCCCATGTATTTCCTTTTCCATGAATATATGCATGCTCGAATTCAAAATTTATTAGGTATTCAACCCACCTTCATTTGTTTATATTCAAATCTCACTTTGTAAATATGTACATGAGGATTTTGTGGTCCATGTGAACCAAAAAAAACTCTCCATGTAAGTACTTTATCCAAATGTGAATAATAAGAACAACTACAGCTAACTCAAGATCATGTATCAAGTAATTCCTATTATGTACGCTTGACTATTGAGACCCATATTCCACATATCTACCTACCTAAAAATGATATATCCTATCCCGATATGTGATGCATCATAGTAAATATTGTTACTACAGACATGTTATATTAAAATCAGTATCTCTACTTATTATAATATCCCTTAAAACTTATGAAAGGATGAATCACATGAATATGACCCTAAAAATTCACACCATTCTTTATTCAACCATGTAATCAATACTTCTATTCCTGATAAGTCATGTACAAAATGATTGTAATAACCTTTTACCCCAAGAAACATCCTACATCCAATATGTTCTTGAGATACTCCCATGAAATTTCATCACTCATCATATATGTGTTTACTTATACTCATGTCTCTAAGATAACACAACCCATGAAGATAATCTGATCCATCTAAAAGTTGAACTTCTTTATTTTGGCTTATAAGTGATGCTCTTTAAGTGTATTTAATTTGATCTCATGTTTTTTGGCATGTTTATCTCTAGTGTGAGAACACCACGACATATTATCCATGAATACCACCACAAATGAATCCAGATAGGGAATAAATATTTGGTTCATTAGTTCCATGAGTACTGATAGCACCCTCAAGATACAAAAAGGAAAAACAAAATATTCATACAGACTATACCTGCAACCAAATCCTTTACAAGGTATGTATAATGTTATAACATGCACCTAATGATAACCTAATATCAAATAAAATTTTGAGAATACTAAGGGTCATTGTATCTAATCGAAGTGACCATCCATCAATGGTGGAAGATACCATTTCATAACCATAATATGGTTCATGTTTTGATATTTGACACATACCTAAATCATTATGTCCACATTTTTTTAAAAGGGCTTAGTGAACCCCCACAAATAATTAATGGGTCAGAAAAAACCCTTTGCCTCTAAATGTACAAGATACAGTTTTTTCTCCAATATCTCAGCTGTATCCATCTAATTAATTTGAATGGATACTGGTGTATCTCATGAAACTAGAATAATATGGAATTGTACCACTTTCACTAAATGTAATCATGAATTAATTTGTGGGAATTTTTTTTCAAAATGATCAACCACATGAGGGATATATTCCTAATGTGTTCCATAATCATCCATATATAAACTTGCAATCTTGGTCATCATCAATCCCATCCAACAATTCCCATATCCATCTCAAATTTCATAGAAATACCATTCACCCATATGAATAAACATCCCACCCTCTGATGATGTGACTGGCACCCTTTGGTGATAGAAATCTAGGAAATCGTGAAATAGAAACTATTAGTCCATACAGGTAATAATGTAAAAACATGTCGTCTAGAGGAAAAATATGTCCCATATTAAGTGACACCCACCAATCTCATAGGGAACTCCTTGCAGTGATGTGAATCCTATGATAGAATCCCAAATAGAGTGTAATGAATCTTACATCCACTATAAAATTGAATACATAGCCCATGTCTCTCCACAACAGGCATATATATAATGATATGGGAAATGCCTATATCAAAAGTTGCAGAAGCTAAAGTAGAGGATACTAAAATAGTACATATCACTATAGAAGGTACGAGATCATGATACTCTGGAGTAGTTCTCAAGGAGTATATCATTCCTGATCCATGAACCTATTATACTACTAGATTACCCTAAAAACATACGCTTAGCTGACTCTATAAAAATGACATATGACTACCTTGTCCACGACCTCCACCTCATCTTGATTGGATGACTATACTCTAGCTCCCTACCTAATGAGATGATTTTGAACCTAATCATATTCATTGAGGTTGTGTAAACCCTATATCACTACATTAATGAAGAAAAGTTCATTAAATATGTTGTAGATAACCCATCATGCCATAGGATCAGAACATGACTGGGTACCTTTTACAGTGAGGACTCATGTCTTGGTCTACCACACTAGTGGCACCTCACCTACCTACATGAATATGTGGTTTGGATACTAATATGATAATGTGGACTCTTTATATTATTCATTCTTATACCGGTGAATATAGTATCTATTTATATTCTATTCTACCTCGGCTTTCACACCTATCCTCTCTCAGGTTATGCTCTATAATAAACACATGATTCACTATTCTAAAAATGGTGGTATGTAAAAATACATTAACCTATGATAAAATTTTATACCTGATACCATCTTCAAATTTATTGGCCTTAGATAAATCATCACCCAACAGAATAAGTGTGAATCACTAGAGCTCATTGAAATGGTCCGAATAATCCATAATGGATAATGTGTCGTTGTCAAAGTGCATGAACTCTTGAGATTTATCATCCCTCAACATATTAGGGTATAAGAAGTCATAGAAGGCCATATGAAAATACATCATAGAAATTTTCCAATTATGATAAATCTGAGTAATGATATCCCACTATTTCATGGAGGAACCTAACATCACATATGCTGTGAGATTTCTCCTTTTTCGAGAGGTGTCTTGGTATGGTTGAAGATAGACAACATGTTCTCTACCCATGACTTCGTAGCCTATATTACTTTATCCCACAAGCATGTGGATGTATGATACTCATAGAAATCACATTTAAATTATTCCATATTGGCGGCATGTCAAATTGGTCCCTAAATAGTTTTCTTGAATCACATAATGCCTTCAGGGAATTGTCCATCAACTCCTATTTCTGATATAACTACTACTGAATCAAGTGGAAATTGTAAAGACCCGTAAATTTCAAGGAATTTTTTTTCTTAATTTTCTTTGGAATTTTACAAGAACGCAGTTTCTGACGGCGCCTGATTCCGAGGCCCGGTGTGCCCGGAATCATTTTCTGAAGTTTGGCTCGGGTACGTTCAGTGAACGGACGAGCGGGTTTTTCTAACTTTTGAACCGGTGCCCGGAATCGAATTCTGAGGGCACCGATGAAATCGCAACGCCGGTATTCGCTTAGAAACGCCTCTTCCAGAGTTGCGTTTGCTCGGGTGTGGTTTTTAATTTTTGGGCTTAAAGTTAAGAAATAAAATAATTTTGCGACAACTTTATTTTATTTCACATAAGCCGTTTGGAAGCCACTTGAAGCCACTTAAAGGCGGCTTGAACTCAGTTGAACTGGATAGGATTCTATCCAGAAATATCCTACCCCCTTGGTAGGATATTTGTGAGGTGGGGCCCGCACGAGCCCCGCCGTTTCTTTCCGCTAAGAAACGCACCCGTGAAAACCCGTCTTAATGAAAGTCAACTGACGCGTTTTCTAAATTCTTAACAGACCATTTAATTGGGCAGTTTATTTCGTGAATTAAATGGGCTGTTTCTTTCGTGAATTAAATGGGCTGTTTCTTTCGTGAATTAAATGGCCTGTTTCTTTCGTTGAATTAATTCAACGAATTAATTCAATCGTTTCTTAACCTGTTTTCGTGTGTTGGCATATTAATAAAATAAGACCAACCCAAAATCTTTTGAGAAGATTTGAGAGGATCCTTGTTTCTTCTTCTCCCTCGCGAAGAACGCGAAGAACGCGAAGAACGCGAAGAACGCCGAACCCGGAAATCGACGACGCGACGCCTTGATCCGCATCGCCGACAACGTTCTTCTGCGACGTCTCTTCCTCCGCGACGGATCTTCGATCGGCTTCTTGAGGTAAGAATCTCGGACCTTCCTTTTTATCTCCTTCGTGGTTCTAAACCAAAAACACGGATTTAATTAATTAAATTAAATCTGCTGTTTCATGGTGCGTTGAGTTCGCCAACTCAACACCGGATTCCGTGACGACGCGACGCCTCCCCGCGACGACGCGACGATCCCTCTCTTCCGCGACGAGCTTTTCCGCGAAGAACGCCCGCGCGCGACGATCGACGAGGTAGGGATTTATTATGGGAATTACCCCTTTTTAATTTATTCCCGTCAATGTTTCTTAAAGAAATTAAAGAACCGAATTGTGAACAATTTTAATCTTCTTAAAATTGTTATTTTTCCCGTGTGGAATAAAATTCTACCGGTTATTTATCTCTAACGCGGAGGGTGCGGTCCAAACGAACACGGCCTGACGACCCTCCGCCGTTCTTCGTTTTGTGCGGATTTGGCGGGCGACGACGGAACGTGCCGCAGTGGATGTTTGACGATTCCGAAGTAAAGAACGGATCCTGGGAGGAGCAATGGCGCAGACGGGAAGAGAATCGGACCACCGGAGCGATCCCGGTGGCCGGAGGCGGCGGCGCCCCGGCGCGCCGCCGGAGAAGCCCGCCGCGTCTGAAGCCGCGGCGGCGGCGGCCAACGGACCCGCGGCCGCGCGGGTCCGGTTCGCCCGCGCGGGATGCGGCTCTGCCACGTCCGCGGTTCACCAGCGCGGCCCACGCGGGCCGCGGTTTCCTCAGGCCACGGGTCAACGCCCGCGGCGCCTGGAACTCGGCCGCCCGGCCGAGTCGAGCCAGGCCGGTCCGACCGGCCGGGCCACGCCCCAGTTCGGGCCGGGCCCGTACCCCCCCTTCTTCGGATGTTTTCGTTCAAATGGCCGTATCTTGAGCTACGGGCCTCCGAACGACGCGCCGTCAGTGGCAACGCGATCCTTGGATCGAGACGGTCGTTTCGGTATACTATACTCAAGGTGCACCTTCCTTTTCGGGAGCCTACGTAGTTAAAACTCCGTAGTTAAGCGTGCTTGGCCTAGAGCAGTGATCAGGATGGGTGACCTCCTGGGAAGTTTCCCAGGGTGGGTGTGAGACGTAAAGGGTAATAACTAACAGACTGGGCGTCCGATTGACGCACCGTCTATTTCGTTGAATTCCTCTAAGTGAGATGGATCTTTTGGCATACTCCGCCCGAGGTTTGGACGCAGGTCGAGTACAGTCGGGTTGGTTTTGCCTTAAAAACCAACCGGGCCCCTGGGATGAAAAAGCCAATAACTCTCAGACCGGGCGTCCGATTGACGCGCCGTCTTTTGCGTTGAGTTCCTCTTGATGAGACGGAACTTTTGGCATCCTCCGCCCGAGTTTTGGATGCAGATGGATAGTCGCCGGGTTGGATCGCACTGAAATCCAACCGGGCCCCTGGAACGGAAAAGCTGATATCTTTCAGACCAGACGTCCGTTTGACGAACCGTCAGTGGCATTGGTGATCACGTTGAAAAACGGTCCCTATGAGTATACCCTGTGAGTGTTCGGGGTATAGTTGAGTTACGGCCGGATTGGTTCGCTCACGAAACCAACCGGGCCCATGGGATGAAAAGGCTAATAACTCACAGACCGGGCGTCCGATTGACGCGCCGTCTGTTGCGTTGAGACCCCTATGACGAGGTGGTACTTCGAGATACTTCCTTGCGGGACTTTGTGATACTTGGAGTATCGACCAGTAGCTCGTGGAGCGGACCCTCCCGAAGACGAGCGGGCGGAGCACGGAGACCCTGTAGCTGACTGAGACCCGACGACTGCTGATCAAACGACTCGGTGTGTGACAGAGGTGCACTTGGTTGTAGCGGCACATGGGAGCGCTTGGTTGTAGCGGCAGACCCACGACAGTTGTGGGCTTGGTTGTACCGGCACATGTGAGCGCTTGGTTGTAGCGGCAGACCCACGACAGTTGTGCGCTTGGTTGTAGCGGCACATGGGAGCGCTTGGTTGTAGCGGCAGACCCACGACAGAGGTGCGCTTGGTTGTAGCAGCACATGGGAGCACTTGGTTGTAGCGGCAGACCCACGACAGTGGTGCGCTTGGTTGTAGCGGCACATGGGAGCGCTTGGTTGTAGCGGCAGACCCACGACAGAGGTGCGCTTGGTTGTAGCGGCACATGGGAGCGCTTGGTTGTAGCGGCAGACCCACGACAGAGGTGCGCTTGGTTGTAGCGGCACGTGGGAGCGCTTAGTTGTAGCGGCAGACCCATGACAGAGGTGCGCTTGGTTGTAGCGGCACATGGGAGCGCTTGGTTGTAGCGGCTGGCCCGCATTACTCGATAGGTGGAGTACTACAGCAGTCTTAAGTTAGTGGGCAGTACCTCGGAGTTGTGACAGGACCACTGTACACTCCAGAGACGGAGCTCTTCAGCAGTTATGGTTTCGATGATGAAAATCCTGGTTTGAGCTGAGACTTTTGACCTTGTGTTTGCCTCATGATTGAGATGGGTTACTTGATAACTTAGGTATATGTATGGGCATATATCTAAGTAGAGGTTATCTGTTGAGATCTTCTTTGTGGTTATCCTTGTTGGTTTTAGAGAGAACTTGAGGGTCTCGGGGTCCCTACTGAGTATCGTTATACTCACCCCTGCACGGGCTATGCCCGCACCTCGTTGTGTTGGTTGCAGACGATAGGCAGTGCTGATGGAGACCGAGTGTTCGAGGACTGGACGGTACCCGGAGGTGGGCTACACGAAGAGTCAGTACCCGGAGGTGGACTACACGACGAGCCAGTACCTGGAGGTGGACCACTGGGCGATACGTGCTCGGAGCGAACGGCGGGACCCGAGGAGCATTGGAGCTATCTGTACCCACCCTTCAGGTGGGACTTCCAGAGGACGGCTCGACGCTGCAGTTTTTCCTTTCAGTTGCTGTTTTTCCTTTCAGTTGTACTTTACAGTTGGGCTTGCATTTCCGGCCCCTTTTACTTTCAGCACAGCTTGTACAGTTTTTACTTAGTTTTTACTTTTTCGCTTGCTTACTCTGTGGTGCTTGTTTACTTTTCAAAGGCAATGCCTTCCCTTTTTGCAGGGATTTACGCCTTGGTGCTAGTCTCCAGCCCCTGGCCTATGGAAGGCGGGCATGGGGTAGTCACGGCACGGGCCCCGAGGATAGGTCGTGACAGAAATAAAGTAGGATCCACATGTATCCCATGGACACTACCTATGGAGTGTGTTTTTCAACACATTCCTAGTGGTCATCTAGTGGTCATTATGGTGTAATTCCTCTATAATGAAAGACATACACCTCTCATAAGAATGTTTTCAATTTTCATAGCTTAATGCATATATACTAGATTAAGACAGGTGTAAGACATTATATATAATAAACACACCCCTATTTCAGATCTTTGAGTTGGGTCTGGGTATTGTAAAGATCATTTATAAGCTGAAGATACTACTTACCACCCACTACCATGGTCTGGTCTAGGGTATGTTATCTAATATAGTCAATTCATTTTCGATTTCATTTTCGGATCCATTCTCCATTTCATTTATTTCACATTTATATCACTTTTCATTTTAAATTTTATTTTAATCATATGGTTTTTAAAATTTATATCCATAAGGTAAAATACACATTTTGAAAAAAAATATAGAATCCTCCTAATAAACACCATAACACATTCCGAAATTTATATCCCAAAAATACACATATCTATCATGACACATATCACAACATCATGAAAATAGAAAATATATCCTATATGGTATGTCATATAATTTTTAATAAGAGCCAAAAATGATGAATGAGATGTAATACCCTCATATAATCATGTTACAACAACATAAAACCCATAATCATATGGATAATAACTTCACCAATCATATAAATTACCCAATAGTGGAATAGTTTCAAGTATAATAGCAAAAATCTAGAAAGCAACCATTTCATTCAAGGAAGTTTTTATTTTTCTTGTATGTGGGTCAGCTATACCCAAGACCGACTTACTACTATATTCCATTTCCTTCATATCTGTGTATATTATTTACAAATAATAAACTTGAAATAAAAAAATCCCCTTTGATACCACATTCTAATGCCCGGGACACAGATTCCACTAAAGGTGGCATGAACCTATTTGGCCACATGGGCTCATGCGTATCTGCCTAAATATGAGAGGCTGCAGAATAATAGGAAAGGACTTGGATTTATCTATACAGATACTATTTCCTCATCACCAATGTATAGAAAAAAAATACAGTAAAGATAAGTATCATAAGAAGTATACAAATTAGAAAACAGAAAAAAATTATAATTAGCTAAACAATGCTAGAGGTAATCTCACAAAAAATTGATGATGATATATTTCATGTCTCTACAAAACAGTGAAAACATGTATATGTCAAAACATTATAATACTTCAAACAAAAGTAAAAAAAGGAAAAAAAATCTATCCAGATAGCATCACTCGCCTTAGCATGGTCCAATTCTCACATTATCAAAAGTAAAAATCAAGAACATGTATCATGGTTCTTGCCCTTTTCTGTACCTAAAATAATATAGTCTATTTGGGTACCAATGATTGGCTCGAATAGGGTGTATGATATTTTCCCTATAGCTAACATGTTAAATTTCAAGTTCCAATTGTTATTGAATATATACAATATAATTTAATACAATGTAATAAAATATTTAAATGTGAAGTATATAAAGTCCTATAAAATAATCGGTTTTCATGCACACTCATCACATACTACCAGATACGACCTAGTAGTAATATCTCTTAATTACCTGTCATTATTTTCTCATTTCATAACCATTTTAATTTAATTAATCAATCAAATTTAATAAATAATTATTTAGAACACACATATAGACCACTATTTTTTATATAGATATGTGATATGAAGATTCAAAAATTCTCCATTTATCTTATGTAAGGAAGATATTGGATACATGCTTGTGCTTTGACTTAGAATACATTTCAAATTAATAATTTCATTAATTATTAAATAATGAACCCAATCCCTTTCTTAGAATTCCTAATTTTGAATTCAGGTTTATTCTAGGAGATTTTTGAACCAAGAAACTTACAAGACAATCCTAGGCATTTCTCATATGAGTATTGGTAAATCTCAAATGTGGTTCAACATCCCTTCCATTCAAGTCTGTCATTGTTAGTCCACTAAGGGTAACCATGTGTCACCCATGGAATATATGATAAACATCCCCTTTTAGTTTTTCCTTCAAAAGTCAATATAGTTTCCTAGTATCACTCAGGAATATAATAGTCATCCCCCATATTTCCATCCGTGGAAATCTGTATAAGGATTCCAATTGTCACTCCCAAGAATGGAAGGAAAAAAATCAAAATGAGTCCATCCATTGTGTTCATATATAAACCAATGTGTCACTCAAGGATTATTCATAATCATTCATTAATAATCATTAAATAAAAATAAATTAATCATTTCAAGTTCATTACCATGAACAATTATTTTAAATCTCACCTCAAAAGTTAACACAAGGAATGGTCAAGCTTAGAAGGACTGCCACAAAATTACTCGCATGGGGATTTCATAAAAAAGGGAATTTAATTATTAACCAACCAATCCATGGTATATCCATGGGAAAAGTCATCCATCCCCTTCCCAAAATCATCTCATGTTTAAATTCACATCACCATATAATTCAATTATAAACCATAATTCAATTAACATTCAAACCATCAATTAAAATCGCATGGATAAGAGGTAATCAAAATTTATTAAGTGATAAATAAAATTCCTCCAGTTATTGTCCAATTAAATTGAAATATCATCCAAGTGGGGATTTCATTTCATAGTTCATAGACAATAATAAATTATTAATGGCTCTCATCAATTCCATACGTCACACCAATTAATGTTAAAGAAGTGTATAAATACTTTTCAATTTCATCACTCTGATAATTGGACATGTTACATAATAACATATATATAAACACTTTTTCATTCAATGAAAAGAATAAGATCACATACTCTTGGTCTATAGTGGATTAATTGTGTTGTATAATCTCCTGAGTCAACTCAAGTTAAGATAAAATTGAAGAATGAATAAAGAAAAATTGATATAGAATATAATATTGCGCCTAAACATCACATCTAAAACTAAACAAAAAAAGGAATGACACAAATGGAATTATAATCTTACCGAGGTGGATTTGATGATATATACAATTCTTGATTCCAATCTTGAAAAGTTACTCAGTGGAAATTTCTAGAATAGGCTTCAAGATGAGCTATAAGATGGTGTATTTTTAGTGTGGGATGATAATAGAAATATAATTAGTTTTTAATATATTTATTAGGGTATGATTATAGAATTCACCATAAACACTGGTTTTCTCTATTTGGACACATGGTTGGCCAAAACGTGTGCTAACCATGCACCCATTATTGTAGGAAAGGGGCACTTGACACAGTATTCTAACTTGGTTTGAAAAATCATTTTAAAACCATGTCTGACTCAACTATAAAATTGTAGAAATTATTTCATGGGCTTGTAACCAATTATGTGGGATGATTAATTATATATTCCATATCTGTATCGAAAAACTTGTTTGTTTATTTTATGTGTGACCATTTTCTCACTATTTTGGGATGTTTGGGAATTTTTTCAACACACATACTTACTCGAAGAAGGATTTTCCATAATTATATTGGATGAGGAATATATATAATTTTTTGAGTGGATTCTTAAGTGATGTTTTGGAAATGATTTATGAATACACATGCTTTTCAATCTTATCCATGGGGACATTAGATAGATAATAGGGAATCATATAGAAGGTCATTCCATGGAGTTGACCGAGGGACTCAATGAAACTGACAACCGTATTCGTCCTAAGGGTAAATTTCCTAAGAGTGGCTTGTATCATGGTTTCATGGACACATATTCATTAAAAAATGAGTTAATTCTTTAGGATAGCTGATAACTGATGGGTTGGATGGTCTATCACATTGATATGTATGGATATGGTTTCTTATATGATATTTCTTACTATTTTTCATATAGGAGAATCTCATTATTTTATCTCTCCTAATATTATATCAAGTTTAGATATAGGAGTGGATTTATTAGATGGTTTTTTAGTTCTTGAAACAATTATAAGAGCATATTAATATCATTTGTAGAGATTCACAAAGTGAAAAATAGTGTCTAGGGGATATAGATAGTTGTGTTATTTCATTGATCAAATATTTTATACTTTGAGTTTATATTTTGGATGGATTATAAAATGTGGTTATGGGATTACATAGGATTATATAAGATTAAAGATCCATTTACATCCCTTATGAGGAAGAAGTATGTCTTCAAGAGTTGCTAGGAAGGTGAAGCATCATTTCATGGAACATAACATTTCTTTTAGGAGAAATAATATTGTATATAGTTGGTTTGGTCAATTCATGGTATTAGGTGATGATTCCATATAATTTTTCCTAATAATGAAAAAAAAAATTATATATTTATTGATGATTTTAAATGACTTCCCTAAATAAGGGGGATAAATTTAATGATCAATTTAGTTTCAGGCATGGAGCCCATATCGATACCTTATTCTTATATAACACTAGATGATTTCGGAGAGATAAAGGTGAAACCTGAGAATATTGATTTGAAGTGTTTTATTTAGTTCAGTACGTCTTATTCTGATCTGGTTTGGTTCATCATGAAGAGCGATGATAGTTAGATATTTTTTATTAATTACCAGAAGATGAACTGAGTCATGGTAGATAACATATATTATAACATCCATAACATTTATAAATAAAATCACCATATAATTTATATTAAATATATTATTAAATATTATCATTATAGAAACCTCACTCACATAATTGGAAATATTATATCATATTTAAATGACCATTAAGAATCATTACTATTGACAATATATATTTTTAACAATGATCACATTATTAGTATAAATATAGGTTTTTACCAAATTAATTTGACATATTAAAAATAATGTGATATCCTCAACCAGTAGGATCATACTCTATGAAGAACTTTTATCAGATATTCCAAGAGAGATAGTATCTCAAAGACTTTCACGTGAAAAATCCTAAGAAGAGTTCCAACAAATTAAGAAAATGTGAAACCATTTTTGGGAGATGTTCAAGCTCATCAAGATCATGACCCAAATCTTTTACACCGAACCTCCCCAAAAAAGTCTCATAGTTGATCACCTTACTCTTATAGAGAATTTTGATGTATTAAAGGGATATGTATCATGGCTATAATAATATGAATATATATATTATTCTTCAATATAATAGTGTTCATATTTTCATCTTATAATTACCTTATAAATGATTCGGATATTTTATACAATAAAACCCAAATGGTGTTTTTCATTAGTATTAAATTTAAAAAAATAAAATTATTTTAATGAGTTAATGTATTTTTAAAATAAATAATATTTTCAAAAAATATTATTATAAATTAATGTTTATTAAATATAAATGATCAAATAATTTTTATGATGTCCAATGTAATTTTTGTAAGGGTTCAGAAGATATTTATGGTGAGAAAAAAGAATCATTTGTCGATAAATATATATTATTATTTTAAAAGTAAAAAATATATATTTTTTGGAAAATTACTTAGATAAAATGAATATTATTTTTAGAATTAGAATGTAAAAATTATCCAGCATTTATTTTTTATAATTTTTTAACCTTGTCGAATTATCATGTATCAATTAAATATGGTAGAAATATACATTGTATATTATGGAATAATAATGGTCAAAGAGTGATGTAATAAATAATATAAAGGTTTTCTATGACCAAATATATGTCTTAACATTAACATAATTTTAGTTTTTGTTTATTTCATTAATTTTATTAAGCCTTTGTGAATTTTTTGAAAACAACTAATTGAGTTTTTGGTTTTGAAATAATTTGTATAAGATTATGACCCACATACACATATGAATGTGTATTATTTTATTATATTAGACCCATTAACTAATAAAAAAATTAAAAACACTCTAATTTTTTAGAAAACAACGTAAAAACCATGTGATGGTTTGTGGTTTTGGTTATTTTGTTATATATAGTCAAAAATAATTGTTTTGGAAATAATAAAGAACACCTCCCCTAATTTACAATATAATCCCACAAAAGATCCGATTTCTATTCTCTTAAAATTGTTGGAGTGTGTCCGAAATCCACTCTCACCTACCAAGAATCCTTCGAAGGTTCGGGCAAGCTCTCAAGAAGCTCCTCCCAAATATATGGAGTCACACACTCAAGTAAGGGATCTTATAAATAACATATTTATTAATGTTTCTTTATTATCTTATTACATAAAATTACAATTCTTAATCATGAAATATACCTTTACATGTCCATATTATTACCAATTTTATATCCATTTTCTTAGAGAACCTATTTCCTCACATCAACCCATTTTATGAATTTTTAACTCGCACTATTATACATCCAAAATTTCATCGTTATTTCAATTTCAAAACAAATGTTTAGTGAATACCATATCAATTTTAAATAAATGATGTTCTCCAATAAACACATATAAATATTTTAATTGGGACTTAAATGTATGTATTCCACACTCCTTTATCATGTAATAAAATATGATGAAGAATGAATCCATGTTGTATGATCTAAGTAAACACTTAATCAGGAGAATGAAATAAATGTGATTGTTGCACCCTAAGTTATACAGTGCTCAAGTTCACTAGTTAATGTTTAGTCTCATGAGATTTCATATTCAGATAGGAAGTGTGCATGATTCATTTATGGGACTTTTTTTCATTATGATGTATTTGTATTTAGCCTTAACCTATGTTTATAATAGATTTTTTTTCAAGTTGTTTCAATATTTACCATTTGGCCACTGCAGTTATCATGATATGTCTTGTCTCATTATTCATGTTTATGATTCATACTCCTTTTATTCCTCAATGATATACCTATTATGTAACATGTATTATTCCCATTATGCTATGTCATTGTTATTCCCTTGCTATAATTTATAGATCACCCCATTATTATTTATGTACCAAGGATGTCACAAGTAGATTTAAGTATGAAGTAATATCTTGAACTTTTTAATGATGTTTTCAATTAATATGACATATTCCATGTTTTTGGATTCATGTAATGTACCTATTTCCAAATGACATCAGAATTCTCAATATACTAGGTTGTATTAGGTGTAATTTTATGTAATAAATCAATATTTAATGTGTATTAAATAGAATGATTATTATATATATATATATATATCAAGTGAACTAGATATAGGATAAGTTTAGATAATAGTATAGTAACATAAAATTTCCTTAAAAAACTATTACTTCTTTTGATGAAAAAACATAATATTAATAGATTAAGGGATCAAAATTTTTAGTATCTCCCAAAAATTAGGCTCATATATCACTTGAATAAAATAAAAAATAATCCTAATTTAAATAATTATTCATTATAATCCGTAAAAATAACACAATTTTGGTAATAAATGAAATTACATTTGTATATAAATTAAATAAATTTTGATAAAAATAGAAAGTAATAGGGAACATATCATTGAATGAACAAAGGAAATGATTTAATAGTAATCGAGTGAGCATAATTAACTTGATAATTCTATAATAATTTTGTCATAATCATAATCAAGAGGGAGACATTAGATAAATGCATGGATTTTTTCAAATTCATAATAATGAAATATAATGACATAGTGGAAAAATATCTCACATAGTAATTAACAAATCTATCATCATTTTCATGCATAACATATGCATATAAATCATAACATCGTAATTGTGAAGAAAAATAGCATATTTTCTGTGCATTACACATGTATTATAATGAGGTATATCACATTATCCAATTCATATTAGGGCCATAAACTTTTATTCCTTCGTATAAAATTAGAAAATTCTCATAATCCTTTATTCCATATGAAATGAGGACATATAATATTCATATTCAAGACAAAAAATACGAAAAAGAATGAGTTTATTAATAGTTTAATTAATTATAATCTATGGAATAACATTATAGGTCAAGAAAATAATAAGATAAAACATTTTATATAATAAAATATCAATTTTTGATTAAGAAAAAAAATCAATTGGACTCCAATATATGATTACATATTTAAATCCATTTTAAAAAATTCATTAAAATTGTATTAGTAGTCCTGCTCAAAGTGTAAAAACATGTATATTCATATAATTAAAAATTTAATAATTGTTAAAGTATACTTTATTAATAATAAAATAAAATCAATATTGGGAATAATGTGAAATAGAAAATAAACAAAAAATAATAAATTGGGTTTCTGAAACCCTATACGTTATGCCCAAATTTATTTTGTTTATTTTTCTTCCTGTGGAATAATAAATGTTTTTTTAAAAAACCTAGTACTAAAATAGGATCATGTTACTATTTAAACCTTGATAAATAATAATAATTGTATTGTAATATTTAATTCCCATTGTGAAATTTTAAATATTTTAAAATTAAAATTTATTTAATATATCTCATCATTATTTCATTTAATAATCTTTCTTTATGTCTATTTATATATTTTTAACATTAAATATATAATATTAGTTGTAATTATATTTATAAATTTCTATATTATAATAATTCATTATAACCATCCATTTTAATGGTGAAAAGAAAATAATTTGAAATGTCCATATTGGAAGTTAGTCGATCGTTAAGGTGAATTGTCAAAACAAGAAGAAAATGATGTTTGAAATATAAATATGTCATAAATATAATAATTATATTTGTTTAACAACATTAACATACTTATTAAATAATAATAAATGAATATTATAATATTTTGGTTTTAATGGAATAGATTAAAAGAGGAAGATGAATGGAAAATTAGAAGAGACGTAAATGAAAAATTCCCCCTTCTTTGTGTATCTTTTTTTCTATGACACTAAACTTCTTTATTTATTGGATTGGAGTGGATCTAAATTGTACCTATGTATTATAAGGGGCTTTAAAGTTGGTATTTTTGAATATATTTTTTTTATTGGAAGTTAAGTGGTTTTCAAAGGGGGGTGTGTGAGTTTAACTATTTTTCCAAGGGAGGTATGTGACTTGGATGGATGGAAGGATCTCATTACGAACAACCTATTATATCAAAGGTAAACGATTAAAGTTTAATATTTTAGGAATGATGGAATATTTATATTAAAATAACATTATTTTAGGACTTTCAATCACATTATAATTTGAATATATTAGTATAATAAAAATTAAAATATAAAACAGAAATTTGTTTTTATTATTTGATTATTTTGAAATAACCCATTTATCTTATTAAATGTATTTTTGGAAAAAACCCAATTTATCATTTATCAATGAATGTTTTCATCATATTAATATCATAAAACATGAAATATTTAAAAAATTTATTATTTAGTATTCAGGTACAAATGTATGTTTCTCCGAAAAGTACCCAAAAAATACTATTGGGAAATTCTTAAGTGATGATTCTAAAAATGAAATTAATTTTATCAAATTTATTTTTTCACCATACCCAATTATAATTATTAGCATAAAATTTATAATATTTTATGATGATATTAAAATCATGTTTGTTAAAAAGTGTGTAAAATTAGTAGAATTTATTAATATTCTTATTTATGTTATGGAATTTTGAAATGTATATTTTCTTAAATTAATTATTATAAATATTAATTATATTAAATAATATATATTTTTCTCAAATTTGTTTTCCAATTGTAGGGTTATTATTCTCACCCATAATGATACTATTCATAATGGTGATGTGACCATTTTAATGTTCATATTATTATTCCAAAGGTCACAATAACTCTTATAAATACCTCTTCATTCCATTAAACATTATTTATTGTAATATTCACGTTTTTATGTACCTTTATTTTCTAATATTCCGATTGAATTTATAATATTCTATTTATTTATTTTTTCATGGGATTGATGAATCTAGAAGATTAGGATGATCCAAATATTCCCTTTATAATTTTTCTATATAATATTTCTTTTCCCATTTTAAATATTTATAATTTTGATGGGTATAGTTTTTGACTAATGTAATGTTCTCCATTAATGTGATTAGGTGTTGTTATTTTCCCTATGTGATATATTTTTTACAATTAAATATAAAATAATACACTTTTATTCATGAAGGAAATAACATTTATAATATATACAAAACAAGATTCTTTTCCATTTATAATTTTCGTTCCATAAATTTCAACTCGAATTCTCAATTTAGAGTAGATGAGTGTACTTTTTTATCATTGATTCATCAAGTTGTAATTTTATCTCTTTATATTTATGTTTCTTCCACAGTACTTTTATAGTGTGAGTTATCTTGTTATGTTTAACATTTTCTATATAGTTCAAGATCTCAACCACCTTCTCCTCTTAAGAGATTTCATGCTCAAGTTGAATCACCTTACGATTTAGTACATGTGAGGGAATATGTATGAACATATTCAGGAAATACACATTGAAAAAATAATGAACTTGATCCATGTATTTTTTAAGTGGAATAAAATACCATATTTTACCAATAAATTCAATGATATCAAATGGAAAATTAAACCCGTGTATAACCTTCCCTTAAATTTCAAATTACGTGACTATCTTTCATGGTGATATTTAATGAAAATCGGTGTCTCTAACATTAAACTAAAATTCCCATCGAATGTTGTGAGTATATATCTTTTACTAATAATGAGAAATAGTTATATATTGTTGGATGTCTTGAACCATGCATTTTCTATGTTTCACATGATAAGGCTCACATATCTTTATTTCACCAACTTCATCCCTATCAATGGGATATCTACATTACTTCCTAAATAAATTTTCATATAGAAATATTTGAAGACTCGAGTGGAATATTTCATAGATTAGAAACTCAACTAATGTTAGATGTTGACCTCGTCCCGATTTTAATTCCATTTAGATGGCTATAAGTATTTTCTGGTGCTTCTAAATTGTATTTTTAGATTATACATCAGTGTTGGGATGATAGGATTTACTAATAATTCAATTCATTATTTTTAAAATTTGTAATAATAATCCATAATATTTAAGTGAAACTTGGATAAGAAACAAATATGATTAATGGGGTATACCCAATATGGCTCAACACTTCATTTACATGTATCATGGAATGATTTTCAAAACATATATCTTACGGAAATGTGATAAAGTTGGCTATCATAGTCATTAGATCCACCAAAATCATATCACATTTCTTCATTTGGTTGTCTTTGAGATATAAGTGAAATTTTCCATGATGATTTTATCCCATTTCATTGTCGGTATGGTAAATCATTTCATTATACTATTGAACTTAGTTCACTGTTCCTTAACATTCTTACCTAAAAATTACATTAATGTTTACTCAACAATCTCCTTCTTCATGTTTTCCGACTATATGTTCTATCAATGATTGTGATACATATTGGAACATCTGATATGGATAAAGAAAAATATTCTGTGTGCATTATAATTTAAATATATCTTTATCTATGTCTTTTAGTGACACAAATTTTAGCTCCAAGTATAATGACATCATCATCATCGATATGAAATTCAAAAAATTTACAATCATTTCATTCTTCCATCTTACTTTGGTTTTTTATATCAATACATTATGCCTTCTAGATCTTCTCTTTGATAGATGGTTATGAGGTCACTTGGTAAAGGTTGTATGTATTCATTATCTTAATGATTTACAGAGTCATCCATTATATTTGAATAAATATAGTTCCTTTTTTAATCAATATCATGGACCGAGTAATTGGTTCTCTTCTATTACGATAATTAGCAACCTTGTTCACATTTCCAAGAAGTAGTTAATATATAAGTTATAGTCCTTGCTGATCTTTAACCATATTCATTGAGACATGTTGATACACTTTTAGTCAATATATACTTTGGACACTTGTTTTCTGTATATATGATAAACATCTCACCGTAGTGGTATTTCAACTAAATATTCAATGTTATGATCATAACAACAATTTATTTATCTTTCATTAGGTAGTTTTTCATTTTTGATCATTATATATCATGAGGTATAGGATATAAATTGGACATTCTGCATGCATAAAAATTATAAGACTCATTTTATAGAATAATTGTGTATCAAAAAACTATATCCAATTATAAGTAATTTTTATTATAGTAATAGTTATTATCCACTTATTTATCTTATAAAATATTTCCTCACATTCTTCTATCTAGACACTCATTACCCAGTTCGGTGTAAACATAGTCAATTGGATTGGAAATAATGAGATGTTTCTCACAAATCATAGGTAGTACCTATATAAATTAAGAAAAATAAATATTTTCTTGACATGTGAGGGTGTAGACCATTCTTCAATTGCCTTCTCCTTTGAGTGGTCCACTGAAATTCAGTCTCAAGGGACCATGTGCCCTATGAATGTGACTTGCTACTTTCAAAAGACACACTTGTAGAACATAGTGTCCATTTTCCCCTTTCTTAATTTTTTCAACACAGTATTTAGATGATAATAATTTTCCACAATTATATTAGATTTAATAATAATATTTTTAATAAATTCTAAAAAATATTACAGTATTGTATAAAGACTATAATTACCAAATATATAAAGATTCTCAGGGTGTTAGTAAGTCTGAAGGGCATCACTATGAACTCATAGTTCTCATAACATATATGGAAGGTTTTATACTAAATTTATTCCTTATTTTCCGTTAGTTTATGATGTACATAATAAATATACACCATTGATATGTTTTTTTCTCCTCATATTGGATCAAACAATACATCAATATTTTTAGGGGATATGTGTTTTTCATGTTGATCTTCTTGAGATCATGGAGATCAGTGAAATACCAAATTGAACTATAATTTTACAAGATAATGATAAATATAAAACTCCAGATAAATTAACTAATGAATATGAATAATTTATCCAAATTCTAATGTAGTTTCATATTAAACTACTCATGTATAGTCAGTTACATTCAATAGTGAAATTTGGATATGGGAGTGGCTTCGGGTGTGAGTTATATTGAGAATTGTACCTCATGATCTGGGGGAAGTATAGGTAAATTATTGTTAAAAAAATCGGTATGTTCCCATAATATTGAAATTTCCTCAATGTAGGTGTTTTCCTTTGACACAACTGTTTGGAAATGATATACTTCTTCAATGGGTATTTACAACCTTTCCATTGAGGGATTTTCCAAAAGAGATTCATGGTATTTAGTTCATTTTTATAGAATTATGTGATGTTTCAGAATGTGGAATGATATTTCCTATTCTAGATAGTTTTTGAGAGATCTATATGACAAGATAAAATACATTAATTGTATATAACTAAATTATACCAAGTTAAAGATCATATTATTTTATGGATGAATCTTTATACTAATGGTGATTGGATATTTATCCATCACATGGGTTGAAATGATAACACCATTAGGTGTTTCAAATGATATCTCTAATTCAATATTAAAGGAATGTGAGTAAACAGTTCGATAAGATTGTGGGGAATAATGTAATGAATAGATCTATAATAAAATAAATACCTTTCTATAATTGAGTGAATGAGAATTATACATTGAATGAGTTTATTATAGTTTTCCTTATCAATGGTAATGATGGAATAATATTTTTCTTACTCCATAAAATTTAATAGCTATAAAAATGATTAACCTAGATGATCCATGGTTTATTGTGTTGGCTTAAATAATTTTGACCCTCCCTGAATATGAAGAGTTATACCACAAGTGTTCTATTTGGAGGTGAAATCCATTCCTCCATTACGCTGACCAACTTCTTCATGTCTCATTGAAATATATGAACATGGTAGTTTTATATCCTACAATTGAAGAAATTATATATCCCATTGAGGAATTCCACATATTTATTATTTCAAAAAATTTATACAAGTGGGGGGTTGTATCTTCTTTAATCATTTTTTATTAAATACAGTACCTTGAAAGTCCATTTTACTGTGCATGTTTCTATGTTCAAGGAAAAATTCTTCAAACTGCATCTCTAAATTGAGAGCATATAAAACAACTTCTTATTAACTACTAAATTCATAGTTGGTTATGCTATTATGGCTGATTATTTTTAAACCAGTAAAGAACCTATGTATTATTTTTATTTTTGATTAAAAAAGCACAAGTCTTATATTTCTATCCTTAATAAATTTTCCTCATAAGTCATGACAGATTCACTCACCATTTGTTATGCTCTAATAATTATATATTTTTAATTGTTTAAATATTTGATAGGAAATAATTAATATTAAATTTATTCTTAATGTATTATAACTCCATTTCCCCATTTCATATTTAATAATTATATTATTTATCAATATCCTCCATTGAAAATTCACCCTATCTAAATGATAGATGACCTGAGTAACATTCTACATCAAAAAAAGTATACTAAAAAAGATATTTTCTATTTATTTTAGCCACTTATATACGGTAATTGGATCATAAGACCCAATAAATGTATATTGGAATTTCTATACAAAATACTCAACAGATAGTTGCTCTATCTTCTGTAAAAGAAAATATACCACATGTTTCAGGTCATATTATATTGTAACGACCTAAATATTTTACATGATATTTACTTCCCAGTGAAATGTGTGTTATATTATATAATATTATAAACACACAAAATATAGACAAAACAATTAATACATATCTCAATAATAAAGAAAATTATGCTGGTATTCTACAAAAATAATGAAAATTACAATCATTACAATTAGGAAAAAAATATATAAAATATAAAAGACAAAGTGTGAATATATGGATCACCCCAATAGTCTATATTTATCACCACAAAGACCAAGAATATATAAATGAAATAAGATATTAGTTAACTAGTAAAATCTTAAGAAATGAAATTATAACCTTTGGATGAAATGTAATGTATATAGAGTGAATGAATGATGTTGTATTATAGGGATAAATGTGACCATTGGAATAGTAGTATGGTTGTTGGAAAATATAAAAATTGATCTATTTTATCATTGTGAACCATACACATTGGTTATATTTTCACCCTTATAATTATGGTATATAATTATTATTGATAAAGGATAAATGAAGAATAAAAAAGAAATAATGCCCACAAATAATATACCAATGATGTCTAATGCACATTTGTTGGATCTTGGGAGGATGGAAGAGTCACTAGGGTTCTCTTGAGACCAATACCAAACCAATTTTAAAAAATGATGTTTGAAATAAATCACATATGGGATAAGTTCTTGTTTATAATAACCCTTCTCTTTATTACACACTTAAACCTGATTTATTAGACAAAACCTGCACTTGATACAACATAGAAGATATATAGGTCTAGTGTATTTAGGTATTAGGAACATTACATGACAACATAAAATATATAATGCTACATTTTATTGAAAACTACCTTTATATGTCCTCTACATTCCCTTGTACATATCATTGTATAGGATAACCTGAGGACATGCATAAGAAAAGGGTGAGCTAAAAATCCCAATAAGGTAGTAAACAAAGAATAACATGAATATTACAATACATTTTATGAAATAGTAATATCAGTAGATCACAAGAGAAACATGATCATGAAGGCATGATAAAGCATGATAATCATATTATGGAAATGTGCAAAAACACTTAACATAGAATTATCTTGAGCCAAGGCTCATTGCACATGGGGAATGAGTAAACCCTCATTTCATATAAAGCATGATTAAACCCTCATTTCACTTAAATTAGTAGGATTAAACACTAATTTCACATGAAATATCATGATAATATAGATTACCCAATGCATTTAAGCGCTATCCGGGCACACCCTTCAGAATCATTTCTTTTCAAGCATAGGTGTGTCACATCGATCACAAATCATAGATTCATTAAACATAATCATTTATTCCATGGTAATCGAGTATGGAAGTAATACTTGAAACTCTTTAAACAATATTTAAATATGAATAATGGTGAATTCCCTTGATAGAGAAATGGGCATGGAATTAACTACACAATGACTTTGGTTTGGAAAATCGCGGTGCAATTTCGGCAGCATTACGACTTGAGCTAAGAACTCATAAAAATGGATAATGAGATAGAAAGTGGTGTATCGTCATATTTACATGAAATGGAAAGTAAGGGGATCATATAGATACATGTCTCAACAATTTTAATGGGATTTAGATTCATGATACAAAATAATTACTTAAAT
This sequence comes from Viscum album, assembly GCA_963277665.1. NCBI lineage: Eukaryota > Viridiplantae > Streptophyta > Magnoliopsida > Santalales > Viscaceae > Viscum > Viscum album. Next base: position 1,161,462,714 of record OY728133.1, on the reverse strand, counting down.
GTAAACGAGGAGAGAGAAATTCCTTATGGGATTTCGGCATGGTAACAGGTGTACATGGGAGGAATTTAATGAGACAGAAATGAATCTCTCATAATTCCCAAATCAAGAGCGCAATATGGGGGACTTGTGAAATCATACACCAAAATTTATAATTGAAAATAAAAGGGAATAACAATATTAGGAAACTAGGTTAAAAAGAGAAAGGTAGGAATCACTTACATGGATGTGTGATCCCAAAGGCTTGGGAGAGGCTTGAGAGAGACTTCATGGGAGCATTGGGCACCTTGGGAGGATTATAGAGAGAGTAGGTAAGTGTTTTTATGAAACTACAATGTCTTTGAGTTAATAGGAAGTGGGATCATGGGTGGGTTTATATAGGAATAGAGTGGGAATTCTTTATTATTTTGGTTTGGGACAGCACACATCAATCTAATCAAAACCACAAACCAGACCATGGTTTTTGCCAATGGTTTTAGAAAAGGGGAGTGTAAAACAATATTTTATGAGGCCAGTGGATAAAATTCTTAAAATAATAGGGTTTATTATGAGGAGGTGAGTCACACTCTCAAGGAAACCAATTTAAGAAGATAAAAAGTTTTATAATCATTGAAGGGTCTACTAAAGCATTGTAAAATAAAACAAACAAACCCCAAAAACATATTATTTTAATTTTAAAACATATATTGTCCGAAAATAATGTTTATAGTGTTTTATTAAATCACTATTGGGTCATTATGATGTCATAAAACACATTATATTTTAAACGGTATTTAAATTTTACCCAAAAATATGATTGTCTCAGAAAATTTTGAAAAATTCACCGTTGCATAATTTCAAAGCCATGATTCCAAAAATAATATTCATTTTATCTAAATAATTTCCTAAATATGTTAATTTTTACTTTTCAAATAAAAAACGTCATTTATCGAAAATTCACGGGCTTTGACAAAAACAGCTTTCAAACCGTAATAAAAATTAAAATTGCATTCATAAAATTACACGAACATTTATATTTAATAAAATATAATTTATTAATAATAATAATATTTTATGAAAATATTATTTAATTCAAAAATATATTAATTAATCAAAATATATTTCTTAGTTAAATATTAACTAAAAATACTACATGTGCTTTAAAAAACTATTTACAAGGTAACAATAATATAAAAAATGTATATTATATATAAAATAATAATGTACATAATCATAGTATTAGGGTATTATTACTTAACCCATTAATAACTCAAATAAGACTGAAGGGTAAGGACTGATATGGTGACAGACTCTTTGGGTGGCTCAGATAACATCGCTCGAGTGGTAATCTCTATCAACTTCCACTTCTTCTGTAGGCTTTTCCACTCAAGCTTAACATGTTGAAGCTCAGATAGGGCTTGGTAAAAATAGAATACCAATGATTCTACATATTTTCTGAGCTCTAAAAAATGGTCTTCATATGGGGCTAGTTTACTTGATGTGGCGATCGCTTCATTTGTCTGGGTAAATTTGATTTTTTTAAAGCCTTATATTTAAACAAATCATGTGATCACTCTTCAATGACTATATTAGCAACAGTCACAATTTTTAATGGTATTTTAAAATCCAAAAACATTAAACCAAGTATTTTCATATTTTATATAACCATTTTACATTATACGTAATTTAATATGATCAATAAGAATTTTAATTAATGATTGTTTGGGTCATTATGATGTTAGGGGTGATTACAACTCGATTAATGTTATTCATTCCTCCTCGTGAAAGTACAATGATCACACAACTTACCCTTAGGGAATAAGATTGTGTAATTTGGGGTAACCTATCTATACCTTAGATACATGATATTTAATTTAATATTTATAAATAAAAAGTTTATTTAATTATTCAATGATTGCAAATATTAATTTTAATAAAATATATTTTAATATATGACCAATTTGTTAAATTGATTGTTCGATACAAATAAAACATAATTATATATTTTAAAAAGTATATTAATTTTTCTAAAAAACATAAGTATTCTACATAATAATTATATTTATTATATTTTCTCATTAAAATTATTATCTAAATAGAAATAAAAATAATAATTTTATAATTCCATTGGAAATTTTCTATAACTTTATGAAATTTAATTTTTCCTTAAAAACAGATATTTTTCTATAAATAAGTATGTTTATATTTTAATTTTTAATCACAATATTTATTTAATTATTTTAATAAAGTTTATTTTATATTTTAAATAAGAATATCAATATTAGTTTAGGTAAACATTATAGAATATTCTAAAATACATTATTTCTCATTAAATAGTAAAGATACACTTTTGGGTTTTTAATATGTTTTATGACATAATACATTTATCATAATGATTTCATAATTAATTAAAAACAATCCAATATATAATATATTTATTTTTTTAATAGTTGGTTATTTTAATAGATTTTAATTTATTTTTAAACCTATATGTGAATTTTATTGGTCTAAAAATGAAAATTTGAATCTAAAAACATTATTTTATAAAATATATAATTTTCCAGGTCCAAATATGTATTAAAAATGGTATTCAATTCTTATAAATTAAAATATTATAAAATTTGACTAAAATGTCGAAAGAGACGAGAAAACCCATTGTTAAGGATATTTTTTGTTTTTACTAAAATAGATGTCCATGAAATAAATTTAGAAATTATTTATAAATTCATCCAATTTACCTATTACCCCAACACCTTTCACCATTAACATTCACTCCCAATACATCCTCTATTATATTATTTTTATTTTTCCTCCAAAAGATTCTATCATTGTGTACCTAATCTGAAATGTTTCCATCTATAATATTTATGGTAAACTCTTCAAGGTAAATTAATTTTCATCATATGTTTTTAAATTCAAGTTTTTTTGTATGTATTTTAAAGGGTATGTTGCTATGTTTTCATATGATTTTAATATTGAACATACTTCAAAAATAATTTTATATGTATGGGAGACCTTTATTTTATATTATTTTACCATTTTCTAAATCCACATTTTATACCGATCTTGCTCTCGAATTTACTTCTCAATTAATCTAAATTATATAAGAATGTATTATATTGTGAATATAAAACCCATTACATTATCTATGGTTATTAAACAAGATGTTAATATAATTAATTAATTCTACTATTTAATTATATTTAACCCACATTCCATTTCCGTAGGTTGGAAATGACGTTATGGTGATGACATTTAAGCACGTATGTGATCAAATGATTTTACATGAAACCCATACTTCATTCTATTCCATTTATTAAAAAATGATTTATTATGATCATTGTGGATATAATTAAATAAAGAGTTATTATGGTTGTAATTTTATTATACTCCAATGAATTCGAAAAATAGTTTAATATTTCAAGATGATATATTTTATAATACATTGGTTAATAACCTCAATTATTTTCATTTATCAAACTATTATGATAAACCATGGTGAATTTATTATGAATGAATCATTTTTCAATCATATCCAAATTACCCTATTATAATTAATGTTAATTTTATTTTCATATTAATCATATTCCCGTAATCATGTTATATTATTATATCTCTAGTTCTTATCAATATACCCCATGATGACACGATAAATGTCTCCCTTGATTATTCCTTTACAATGATCATCGTCACAAATCTCTTTTGATGTATGTACCTGGGATATGAGAAATAGTAAAATCAACTTAGAGTGAACTTATTAAGAATATTTTCACACAAATTTCAATATAATTATGTTTTCAAATTTTATTTTCCAAATTTATAAAAAAACAAACATTAAAATATCACGTGTTTTGTTCCATGTGATGAAATATCTATTTAACAAAAAATTTGGATGACATAGTTGATTTGAGTTGAAGGGTTAATAATTTTTGGAAATTAGGACTTGAAAATATTAGAAAAAATCCCTAAGGATAATTATTAATATAATAAATCGTCTTTAAATTTTTGTGAAGTTTTAAGAAAATGGTTTCTAATAATTGAAATCCTTGTCTGGACTCTACAAGTGGATGTTGCTCTGGAATAGATGTACATATTTATAACCACCATGAAAAAAACATTTTTTATAGACCCAATCAGGAACTAGTGCATGAAAATATTCCTCTTATTTCACCTATTAGGACACTCTAGTTGGATATTTTTGGTCATTCATTATCTTTTTTTGTTCCATTATAAAGGATATATAGAAAATGTAGTTGTTATTAGAGGAGATTAATAAATAAAATAATCTATCATGATGTTTTAAGACATAAAATCCCATTTGTTTAATAATATTCCAATAATTAACAATTATCTAAAACCGGGGTTCTTAGAAAAATGTAATGAAATTGGAAGAAACATGTAAATGGCGAGTGTAATGGACAATCCACAAACGACATTCCTAATATATTGGAAAATGGAATTGAAAACATAATGAGGATGATGAATCGACTATATCTATTTTAGAAAAATAAAATTAATCATCCTGATCTCCCATATTTTCTTTGAAGGGAATAATATTTAGTGGATTTATTTATGCACTAATGACCTCCTTATTCTAGTGGATCTATGTACTCAATGATTACTAAAAAATAGATTACCTCTATAGAAAATATATTATACCTAGTATTTTTTTTTCAGATCTAGATAAAGTCTCCATTAAATTATACTACCTAGAAGGAGAAGCTGATTAGTGGTGAAATATTATAAAAAAATCTAAGAATTAAAATTTGTAACATACTAGGATTTTGAAATGAAATATTGTCTTCAATATCACACAAGATATGCCACGTTGAGATTTAAAAAATGACTAAGTATTGTGATTTAAATGTGAAATTTATATTCTAGAAATTATATAGGTAGATATAAAAATGATTAAATATATTATAAAAATATATGGCTGAATTCCTTTGTTACCAATTCATTATAAACGAAAATAAAAACCAATTTAATATAATTTATATGATTTTATACAAAAAAATTATTTTTGGGAACCAATGGTTCTTTATCATAAAAAGTAAATTATTTAATATTAATGAAATACATTAATTTAATTTTTATATAATATATAAAATTTTTTCTAAATTCATCCAATATGTTTGATATGCATAAAATAAGAATAAGTACAATTTTATGAATAAAAAAGCTATATTTTTTCTAAAGGTGTGTTGTCCCCTTTAAATGTTACAGTTGTTTTAAAAGAAACTTTTGACAGTTTCATAAGTTTTATTTGTGAAAATAAACATTAATATTGAAATGAATGTCCTAAAATTATCTAATAGTGAATTTTTTGAAATTTTTTTATTAAGTATATGTTTTTATGATTTGTCAAAAATAATGCATTTTAATTTAAAATTGATTTTTATCCAAAAAATATATAATGTTGAAAAATATTATAAAATGGTTTTAAATAATAATTATATCAATAACATGTATATTAATCAATTTTAGGTAATTGTAATCAATTTCAGGTTGAATTTGGATATATAAAATTTTCAATCATTTGAACATTTCTCTTTTAAAACCCAATTTATCATCTCGTATATGAGACTACGTAAAAATTAAATTTTAACATTTATATTAATTGAAATTTTCAAAATGGGTTAAATATTTTTAATAAATTTTCCAGATTTTGTTTTATATTAATTTTAATCATTATATATAAAAAAGTAACACTGGTAAATAAAAATACGTAAGTATAGGTAAAATAATGAAATAAGTTATCGTTAAAAATAAAAATCATAATATACAAAAAAATATAATAATTTAAAAGTTTTTTTGAAGTGTTTATATATAATAAATATCCATAAAAACATTAATTATCAATATAAATTGTTGGATTTAATTCCACCTCAATGTGCTTGGATTAAAATATAAAATAATCATTATATAATTACATAAAACCACCCCTTATAAAGTATAAATACCACACCACACCACTCACATTTACCATAAAAAGCCATTAATATCATAGAATATATGAAAAAACATATCCTCGTCATTATCCTCACATATCAATGCATTTGTTTTTGCAAAATGGATAAATCCAATGTCTTCAAGGGGTCCATCAAGGAGGCGATATTCAAGAGGTAATTTTCTCAAAGGAGCCATCTTATATAAATTTGTTATTCTATTTTATTCTCAACTCCTACATAAAAAAAATAATTATATCTCTAAAATCACTAGTAAACAAGATTTATATTTTTATAAGTGAATATATTATATCAATTTAATTTCTCATCACGTCTTATTCAAAAAAATGAGACCATTGTAGAAAAATTTGCAGTTAACCGAGCCTGTTAATAATGACTTTCCATTTTACACTACATCCTTCTTTGATAGTCCTAAAAGTATAGGTTTTATTAAAAAAGATTATAATAGGTATATTATAGAATATTTCATGTTCTGTAACTAATATGTGTACATAATTTTAAATAAAATTAAACATGTTCATTGTGTTTGAAAAAACTGCAAAAATAAAATAATCCTAACTCCTTAACATTTTATCAAATTAATTATCCTCATAAAATAAAAAAATAATATATTGTACTATTTATAATTCTGAAAGTTCACTAATAATATTTCATTATGTGTCTCCAACTATAATCCAATTTTATAATAATATCCATAATTACAAAAAAATGAACCAATCCTGAAACAATGAATCAAACAAACCTGAAACCGTGAAAATAATAAAGTATTATTAATGAATGGTTCATATGATGTTAAAAAATAATAAAATAAGGTATTATAAATATGATATATTTCAATAATGTGTCCATGAAATTCTTTAGACCATTATATTGGAGGTTAATGTTTTTAAAACTTAAGGGAATCAAGAGGTAAGGGTATCATGTCTCAATTTTTACTTATGCGAGATATATTCATTATTAACCAATTATTTCTTTTGTATCATGTTTAAAATATGATTTGATATTTTATTTCATTAATATAATTATTCTCATTGTATTTTATGTCTAATTTTTTAATTTATACTTTTACTTTGAATACGATTCGACTGATTACAATGTATAAGGTAATTTTAAACCTAATTTCTATTTTTGGGTTAAACCACAACATTATTAAAAATGTATTTATATAATTATGCGCGATTTTATTTTTTATTTTCATATGTTTTATTCCCACTTATTATTCATATTTACAATAGATACACCTAATTGTTTCATCTGATTAATGCTCACTTCAATGATATGATACTTGTATGGGACTCTTTAATTAAAAATACTCTATTTGAATGATAAAATGATTTATTTTATAAATATTTATATTTCTTGTCCTTATTTTAAAAATTATTTTTTCTAATTTATCTCATTTTATTCAATAATAAATCTTCATAATTTTTTATCGAATGGATTTTTTTTTAAAATCACTTTTTTAATGATCGTTTATTCACAAAGAATGTTAAAATTATATATACAACATCAACAAAATTTCCCACATTCATGTTGCTTTGATATTTTAAATCATACCTTATAAGTTTATATTGTTGCACTCCAATATAATTTAGTGATTGGACTTTAAAAATTAGTGATTTGAAAATTAAAGGATTAATTTTGTTAAAGGGTGTTTTTATTAGGCATTATTTCATGATTTATGTTTATGTTTTAGTTATCGAGAATTGATTGTACTCATGTGTGGTTATAGGAGAAAACAATGATTAGTAGCTATGTGATAACCAATTTATGGGTGGTTATGTTATAAAAAAATTATGGTTGGTACTGTGACAAACAAAAGATGGGTGGCTACATTATAACGTCTACTGAATTGGGTACTCCAAAGTTGACGGTTGTCTATATTAGTTTCTCTATTTATAAGAGTGAGTCGGAAAATGATTTCCCAAGTTAACTATATATATGTTATATGATTTTTAATGAGTTTTCATGGAAATTTATTTATTTTAATTATATAAATAGTGATTTTTAAAATAATTATTATATTTTTGATGTAAAAATATATGTTCAAGGAAAACTTATTTTTATATATTTTCACTACACTAATAGATTCCTTTATTGTTTGTATATAAGTGATAATTTTTTATCATCCGGAATTTTAAAATTAATTTCATATAATTTTATGTTGAAAAAAATATGGATGATTTCAATATAAAAATTATGAAGATATGTAATGAAAACAAGGCATGATTTATTTTAAAAGGGTTTCCTTTGGTGAAAAAAATAATTACTCATTATTAGTATTTAATTTTTATATAATGATTTACTATGTAAGAGTAACTAATAATTTCCTAAAACTCTAAACAAAAAATATTATTGGGTATTTAATAATGTGTATTATAGTTTAAATCAGTATAATATGTAATTTTTAAGTCCATGTATTTAAAGTATATATCAAAACATGGTTTAAATAAAATTATTGTATAGGATGTTATTTAATAAAAAGTTACATGTTATATATAAACATAATGATTAGTATGATTAAGATATTAATATTTATTTTTTAGAAATTTAATGTGTTTGAGATAACATGAATAATGATGTATTAGCGTTTATCTTCCTCAGAAATTGTTATATTCTAATTTGTTGATAGGCACACACAAATATTTTAGTTCTTAGTACAAAGTTGGATCCATTAGGAAACAAAGTAAATATTTATTTGATGTAAAATATAGGGGTTATTTGAATAAGAATGAAAAAGAAATATGAGTTGTATTGAGAAATTTTTTAGTCATTATAAGTAACAATTATCAGTAATGGTTATTCACCTAAACCCTGGAGAGTTTCATAATGCATCAAATATAATTGAAATGATGACATTTGGATGCTCAGGAGATAAATATTATATTAGTAAATATACTCAATGAACAATGTGTCAGAAATTTGGGAAGATGAAAATTGATAAATCTATTAAAATGGTTGGAAATTTTTTTCTATATTGTAAAGGAGGTCATAATGAAATAAACCGTAAACGAAAAAATTACTAATTTTTTTAACTCTATAAAAGGAAAAAATATTTTTTGTAAGTAACCAATTGAAGGTTTTAAATATAGAAATTATATCAATTATTTTCATAGACTTACAATGAATAAGGTTAAAAAATGGGATTAGTAGGATGGTACACAAATTTGTTTGGAAATACCAAATTCCATTAATGATTAAGATGAGGAAACTTAAAATGTCACACGAAAGAAATGGATTATTTCTTGGATCATGCATAGTAATTGTTGAACCTTCATACATGATTTATATTTTTATTTATACAATATATTCATTGAGGAATAATATATAAAGTAATGGTTATGGGATTATGAAAAACACTGGATAATTAATATATATATATATATATATTTGTTTCAGGATTTATGGATGATTTAATGATGATGAAATTTTCAAATGTATTAATTCTATTTTGATGATGGGTGTAAATTAGAAGGATTATATTGATATTGAGTTATATGTAATTGTTCTTTTTATCATGTGAAACATTTATTTGAGGAATAATTTTATTTTAATTATAGGAAAATAATTTTAATTGTATTGATAATATTTTTGGTTTATATGATTATTAATTTTAAGGTAATGATTGGTTATTTAATTTTTTGACGAAAAATTTATAGTATAACTAAACCATTATGGTGAAGACATTTATTTAATGTTTAATTTATTAAGGTATTTTTTTGAATAATTATCTCATTTCAAGATTATTATAATGATTAATTTATTACTATTTCATAAAAAGAAAAACCTATAGGATGGGTGATAACATCTACCATCCGGCAAGGCTAAGAGGATTGAACCCGCAACTGAAGGGTTTATTTCTAATCTCTAGAATACATGATTTCATAGTAAGTAGATTTTATTTATTTCTTAAAATTTCATTTATATAAATGTAATGTTCATTTTTGGAACATATTTTTATCATATTGACAACATTGGGATTTTGAAATGATTTTGTGAATAACTGATTAATATTAGTTTGGATCATGATCACTATTTTTTGGATCCTAAGATGATTAAGGAGAACATAAAAATATGTGAATTTATCCAAGAAATAAAGAATGAGTTATATTTTTGAAATACATATGATTTATGATGATTCAATTTATTTTTATAAATAATTAGTATATCTTTTAGATTATGTGGTTATGGAAATTAAATCATGGTATGAGCATTTAATATTATTGGAATATAGATATTAAATTTATCATGGATTATTATTGAATATAATCCTTATGAATTTTATGTTCCAATTTTATCCTATAATTTTTTTAGGAATATTATGGCATGTTATTTGTAGAATGATCTATGATGATCTTTCATTATTAGTAGTAACTTTCTGAAATTAGACTAATTTTTCTTAATTTAAATTTTTTTTTTATTTTTGGAAAATTAAATTATCATTTACTATCCATTTTATGGTTAATTCATAATGGTAGGTTTAATCGATAGTTCAACTTTTGGGGATTTTCTTGTCTATAGAAATTGATTCAGATGCATATAGTGTAAAACTTCATCTTGAACACTCACTGTATAGAAAAAAGATGAGATTGTAGTAAAAATTTATTAAAGGATGAAATTTTAATTTTAAAATAGTTATTTTTGTATATGTTATTTGAATAGGTAGTAAAATAATTCATCATGTAGAATTAATGTATTTTGAAAAAAATAATGTTTGATTACTTTTTATACTGAGAAATCAATGTCTTTAAATCCATCGCATATTTATGGTTTTTTGATGGTTAATATTTTCATGATCTTGTTTTATACAATTATCATTCATTTATTGAGAATTAGATTCTCTACACTATTTCAATGTTTTTCTTCATGGAAATCTAGTATGTTTTATCTCACGTGACTTTACTAATTTTTTTTCTCTCATTTCCAAAGAAAGTGTTATTGATCCACTTTACTATTTGGGATTACAAAATATGTATTTTGAAAATTTAAACCCCGAGTTTTTTATCATGATTTCATATTTTTGAGAATCAATTTATTTCTTGGGGGATAATTTGGCATCCTTATATTTTAAAATAAAACACTATGTTCAATATCATAAAATATATGCCACACTAAGCTTAAATAAATGACTCAGAGTTATTATTTAAATATAAAAAATATCTTATCCATTGAATATGAAATTATAAATAGGATTAAATAAATTATTAAAAGATATGGATGAATTAATTTAGTTCCAATTTATTATAAATGAAAATATAAACCAATTAAATAAAATGTAATTCTATTTACAAAAAAATTATTATATGCACCACACGTGTTCTATCTTAATAAATTAAACTAAATACTATTTTTGAAATATAATAAATAAATTTAAATTTAAAATATTCAATAGAATGTTTTTTAATTCGTAAAAAATTCTTTATATGATTATGATAAGAATAAATCCAATTTTAAGGATAAAAAGATATATATTTTTTATAAAGGATTTTTTCCCAACTAATGATGGCGCACTTTTTCTTAAATGTAAAATTTAAAATTTTGATTTTTTCTGAAAAAATACTAATTTATTATTTAAATTTTAATTTAAAATTTTCCTTATAGTGAATTTTTGTTATTACTTTAAATATATTCTTTTTTAATGAATAGATAAAATTACCTGATTTTAATTGGTGAATAAATTTTCATATAAAATATTTTTACTATTACATTATATTTTCATGTATTTTTAATGAAAAATTTGATCAATTATATATATATTAATACATTTTAATTCATTTTTACAATTTTTATGTCGTTTTTTGATATAAATATATTTCAATCTTTTTTAACATTTTCAATTTTAAAACCTACATTCTCATACCATCCACGAGACTAATTTTAAATTAAAAATTTTCAATTCTATGAATTTAATTTAGTAAAATGTATTTAATTTTTGTAAAAATAAGGTAAATATTATTTTTTAAGGTCATTTTCATTTTTAGGAATAAAAAATTATATTTGTAAAAAAATATTTTCTGTAGTGTAGTAAAAATAATGAATTTTTATGATGTTAAAATGTAAGAGCTAAAAAAACCTAAAAAATAAATATATAAATGGGTTGATGATGTGTTTGTAGTCCATAAATAGACATTAAAACATTTATTATAATTATAATTAAATTTAATTAAATCCACCTTAATTTGGTTGGATTTAAATATAATATAATAATTATTAAACCACTTAAAACACCCCATATAATGTATTAACACCACTCATCACAACCCCATTTTCTACTCACAAGACTTAGATATCCTAACTAATATAAACAACCCTCTCTTACTCACCCTCTCAAAGTAAAATTTTGGATTACCAAACCAAAATACCAAATCCAAGTTATTCAAGGGGTTATTCACAATGGTGTAATTCAAGAGGTTATTTTCTCTTACCACCACCCTTATTTTCTTTCCTTCTTCTATTTTCCCATCACCTCATTCATCCATTAAAGAATGATAACACCATAATCATGTATATAGAAATATTTTTATATTTATAATGTATTTAATTATATCCATTTAATTTTTTATCTACTCTTATTCAATGAAATGAAACCTTTTTCCAAATTATGAGAGTTAACTGTCTCCATGAATAATGGTTTCTAATTTTCCATTACCACCTTCATGGATGTTCGTAAAAGTGTAATTCAAGTTAAATAATATTTTAATAGGTATATTATAAAATATTTCATGTTTTAACACTAATAATAACTTTTAATATTAAATAAATATCAAGTTCATTATGTTAAAAAAAACACCAAATTCTACTAAATATTTATCATTAACATTTTTTCAAATAAATCATCCTCATAGATGAAATGAAAATGATATATAAATACATTAATATTTCTGTAAATGAAATAATACTATTTCAATCAACTTATAGGGTTGTACACCAATTTTCGAGAACATTCATAATTATATAAAAATGAGCCGAACATGAAACCGTGAAACGAATGCTCCCAAGAACAAGAAAACAATGAAATATTAACAATTAATGGGTCATAATATGTAATAAATTTTTCACCTAAGGTATTATGAATATTAGTATAGTTATTGGAACGATGAAATGAAATTAGTTAAACTATTATACATGAGTTTAATGTACACCAAACAAAACGAATGCAAGAGGTAAGTGTTCCTCGTCTCACTTTTTACTTTGGTGAGATATACTATTTATTCATAATTAATTTATTTTTTGGGTTGTATATAATTAAATTTGATATTAAATATTATTAATTTCATTATCTTCATTATCATAAATGTTTCATTCAATTTTTAGTACTTTTTAGGTGCATAAAATTCAACTGATTACATAATAAATGGGAATTATTTCCCGAATTTCTATTATTTGTGTTAAAAATCAACTATATAAATAATGTCTTGCTATGATTATGTGAGAATTGAAATTTTCTTTTCATAGTTTATATTTAAACTTTTTTTAAGATTATATTTTGTTTATAGATATATTTAATTCATTTACTTACTGCTCACTTCAATAATATTATATTTTTTGGGGGACACATTATTTGAAAATATTAATTTTAAATGATTTAAATATTTATTTTATAAATGAATCGATTTAACTTATATGTTTTTATAATTATTTTTATGAATGTAAATAAGTGTTTTTAAAAATAAAGTTTCTAATTTCTCTGGATTTTTCTCAAAATGGAATATTTATAAAATTTTATTTAATGGACTTCCTTTTGAAAATCATATTTTAATGTTCATTTTTCAAAATTTATTTTTTTATTTTATGTACAAAAAGAGTTGAATTTTTGTATTTTATGCTTATTAAATATATTAATTCTTACCTTATAAGGTTATATTATTTTATTAAAATAAAATGTTTTTTGTATGTTTGTAGTCTTTCAAAATGAGTCGTTTCAAAATGAATGGTTTAATTTCATCAAAAAGTGTTTCTGTGATATAATCTTCCATAATTTATATTTATGTTATTTTTCTTTGTAAATTGTTATAATTATGTGATGTGACATGATAAAACAATTAAAATTTATTACTAAATAAACCAACTATGGGTGGTTATGTGATAATCAATTGATGGGTGGTCCCATGATAATCCAAGAATGGGTGATTACATTATAACCTCCAATGCATTGGGTAATTTGGGGTTGAAGGTTGGATATATTTTTACTCCATTTTTAATAGTGAGATGGAAAATTATTTCCAAAGATACCTTCATATATTTCATGTTCTTTCAAATTAGTTTTGATGTATATTAATTTATTTTCATAGGTTAAGATAATGATATTTCTTAAAATATGATTTTTTTTTCAAGTAAAAATGTATGTTTAAAAGAACTTTTTTTATGGATTTTCATTATAAAACCATTTTCCATTACATTATGTCCCTTAATATGGTTTTTTTCTCATCCCATGTTGTAAATATTTTAAATATGATTTATTTAATAATAGAGGCAACTGTGAGAAAAAGCAATAAATTTTAAAGATATGTCATGAAAATAAGACTTGTTATATATTAAAACGGTTTCCATTGGTGAAAAAAAGATACTAGGTATAAGTTCCCACTTGTTATATAATGGTTCACAATGTAAGAGTTATTACTAATTCCCTAAAACTGTAGGCCAAAATTAATCTTTTTAATGTAATATTGTGAATTCTAATTTAAAATCACTAGAATATATAGTGTTTAAGGATGTGCCCTTACAAGATTGAAGTTATGGAGTAGGAATAATTCATGGGAATATATTGAACACATATTTTCTACTTTCAATGTGAATGAAAATGATAATGAATTACTAGAGCTGATGTTGAATGAAAATTGATGAATGTGACCAATAAAATGATCTTTACAAGACATTCTTGATACACCTATTGCATTGTTATGGGTCCTAAGGTAAAGGTTGATAGATTATTTGGTGTAATGATACACCATATATAGATTAATTTTGGATAAAAAGACTATGAAATCTATGAGGAGATAGAAGGGTCAGTATAAAGGTTGAATTGGTGTATGAAGATACACAATGGTAATACAAGTACTGTGAAAATACTATTGTATTGGATGAACAATTATGGAAAAATATTGATAAAAAATATGAGTAATGAAAGTGAAACATCACACATAAAAAATATGTTATGAAGAATCCCATTAATTAATTTAATGGGAGTGGAATGTTCTAAATGTGAGGAAGAGATGAAAATATTGACCAAAACAAAATTTGTGAGGTGAAGCCTCAACTTCTCAACAATAACTATAACGGGAATATGGTGTTGTCCTAGCATGATGATACATTCTTCAGGTGTGGAAAACATGTACAATTTCCCAATAATTTTCTAAATTATAAGATAATAGAGGGAAACCATCGTAAAACTCATCACATGGTAAGGGAGAATGTTTAAGAATTTTCTATCATAATGGTCGAAGTAGAGGATCCAAATTATGTGGTGGTTGGTATAGTCATTTTCACTCAAATCTAGGAGGAACATTTTATGATTCTAATTTTTCACATTTTTTTATTTAATCACTATTTAAAAAGAATATATAATCATTCCCTAAGATTCTTTAAGTAGAGTTATTATTCAAGACTACTATATTATACTATAATAAATAGTGTATATAAATTCTAGTATTATATTTCAATTGAACAATCTAATTACGAATATAGTAGTAATTCCCATGGTTGAATCTGAAATATTTTAAGGGATGGGATCCTACTCAATGAATTATTTCATGATCAACTCTATGAGAAAGGAAATTTCTATAGTCATAAATGGAAAATGTATATTTATTTTCTTTAAGGAGTTATTGTTAGGATGATATTTGTCTAGAATAACCACCCATAGCATTATTTTTTGAGATTATTGTTGAAGAGGGAGATATAAGTGATTGTGTGAGGATAAAAAATTTCCCCATTATTTAGGAATACATTTACACATTCCCTGAAGAGTTACCTAGACCACTCATTGTAAAAGATGTAGGTTTCTCCATTGAAATAAAACTATATCTAAAATGATATCAAGACCCCATATATAATGGAAGACATGAATTTAGAGGAATTAATGAAAAAAATTAAAGTTCATGTAGAGAATGGATTTATTTTACCAAGTGTGTATGATTTAGGATCACCTAATACCATTGTAAAGGATAATTATGGATCAATGATGCTATATATTGTTTATAAAGGATATATTAGGTCCATTGTGAATAATAAGCACCCTCTACTAAGGATTAATGTTGTATTTGACATGTATCCACCCATCCCAAAGGGGCCCATGTTGTGATAATACCATGCATGCCTCCAATATGATAGGGAATAGAGACTTGATTAGAGTATGAATATACCACAAATGGGAGGAATTTCATATGTACCTATACACACACATTAATCTCCACGACCTCAGATGATGAAAAGTAAAAACCCCAAGTAAAAAAACTTGCATACCACTAAGATACCAACAACAGTGTATGACAGTAGAGAACTGGAAAGTAAACAAGGCCGGAATACAAGCCCACAAAATGTAAGACTCTGTAAAAGTGAACACACAAGTTCTTGAATGTTATCTACAGAATACCCAACATGAAGGGTAGGTTCATGGAAGGGTTTCTTAATCCATAGGATCACACCATGACTATATGATCTCTCTAAGAACCACCTGGTCCTAGTCCACATAGGACATTGTCAGGACACCGAATTTCTTAAAAATACCTGAAATTTGTGGGAGAATCCTATACTGGGGTGAGTAAAACAATACTCAGTAGGACACCCTAAAACCAAAATAAATACTACTATGAAACATGAAAAGTACACTATAAATAAATAAAGTAAGTAACACCACTAAGGAACACCATGAAGGAACTACACTAAGGAACCCCACAAAGGAACAACACTATGGAATACCATAAAGGATCACCACAAATGATCTCCACTATAGAACGCCACTATGGTGGACAACTAATAGACAGCATGAAGGAACACCACTAAGGAAAACCTAGAAATAACACCAGTAAGGAACTCCACAAAGGATCTCCCCTAAGGGACACTATAAAGGAGCACTGGTATTCCATAATGGAACACCACAATGGAACACCACGAAAGAACAACACTAAATAACTCTATGATATACCACCACTAAGGAACACCATGATGAAAAACCACTAAGTAACACCCTGCTGGAACACCACTAAGGAGAAACATGAAGGAACATTACTAAGGAACAATACTAAGGAACACCACGAAGGAACACCCCAAATGAAAACCACTAGGGAACACCACTATGGAAAACCATGAAGGAACAAAAATAAGGAGAACCACTTTGGAACACCCTGAAGGAACACCATGAAGGAACACCATGAAGGAAAACCATAGAGGGACACCATGAAGGAACACCACTAAGGAACATTATGAATAAACACAACTAATTGTACCACATAGAAATATATTAAGTATAACCAAAAAGGTCATATCACTCATTTATAAGCCTAAAGTATGAAGATATGGATTTCCAGTTGTATTCCACAGATCTAATAGTCTCTATGACACTAGAAGTGTCGATGGTTCTTGGAGTGTCGATTACGCATGCAGCATCGATGGAACCCGGAGTGGTGATGTAACCTGAGGCATTGATGGAACATGGAGCATCAGAGTAGTATAGATAATCGATGGTATATGGAGATTTTATGGGTCATGCAGACCCCAAGTCATATAGTCACCGAGATCATATACTCACACCCAACCACATGATTATACTCGTAGTGTGTATATTCCGGGAGAACCTACTCCTCAAACCATTAGGTCATAAATCAACATAAAAAATCACTTAGATTATCTCAAAATACCATCTTTTTTCAAGAATCCCAACACCTCATACGTCTCATCAAAAAGACACATGGTTTGAATGATATGAAATTTTTTGTAAAACAGTCTACCCTGGGGCCGACCCAACCCGATTCAGCAAACCCAACATGGTTTGGCTGACTCAACCTGGTCTGAGTCTGGCCCAGCCTAGTTCGATTGAACAGACCAAGCATGTCCTGTTCAGAATGGATTGAACCATACCATCCCATTGCGCTCAGCCCACTGGGTTGTTGGTGCTTCCAGACTCCACTCAGTTTAGACTACGTTGCAGGAAGGCCTGTGCACATGACGCGGCATGCACCAGCCATGTCCCATGTTGCCCTGACAACACAACCTTTACATTCACACCCCCTCTGCCCACAACATGTTGTCATCATGAGATCCCTCAAACATGGTCCCACCTAGAACATGTGTTGCTGCCACCACCAGCCTCCATTCCGGTGGATCAACTTACCTCTCTCTACCTAGACTGACCCCCACCAGGACAATATTTTCTCTGCCAGTGGCCTTTCACCACGTCGTGCTCCACTATAGTTTAGCCTTATTGTCCATGTCTTTCTCTCACTGCCGGTGGCCCTACTAGTGTTATTCCTTACGTCATTGTAAGCCACCGCCTCGCCCGAACTATACCATGCTCCTTTCTCACCTCTTCTATACCAATCTGGGGCCAAACCATTGAACTCGGACCATTGCACACCATGGATCAGGGGTGAAACGGTAGATCATTCACATAGAGGATTTGAAAGAGAAGAACACAATATATTGAAGGGGGTTAATAAATAAAATTAAAACTCAATGAATGGATCGTGGGATTGTTTGTGTCGACCTTGGTCAGTTCATGTTAGATCGTTAACAAAGAACAAATCTACACAATGATCTAAATACCCATTAAAAATCCCCAAAGTAGTTATCTATCATGCGGGAATTGGTGAACCGTAGATCAACTGGTTCATGGGTTGGTAAACATTCATCATTTTAAATCAAGGAGAAAAAAGTAAAATCATGAAGATATTAAAATCCTACCATGAGTTTGGATCACTTTATAATGAGGAAAGGTTGTGTCAACATCATTGATGAGATACTGTAACTCGGTCGGTGTAATGATCCATGATCTGATATCCAAACCATAGTCGTCTTTTCAATAGGAAACTTTCTCCACAATCTCCCTAGTGATTCTATAGTGTTCCAATGGTTATATGGCAATCCATATGTTTTTTTCATAATGACTTTTTAAAGAAATTATTTGATGCATCAAAAAAAGTTTGTCCTTAAATTATTTAATGATGATTACATCATATCTAGGTTTCTTCCATAGGAGACCAATGATGACTAATGTTAAGTCACACCAACGAAAAAAACCACATAAATAACTCAACAGTGTTCCCATATTTTCTGTTTGATTTACTAGTAATGAGTAATTATGATTTAAAAAATAAAATAATTTTTATTTAATTATTTTATTTATTGTTATTTTCAAAAAATAACATTCACATCCAGCACGCACTAGTAGATTTTTTTATTATCCAAAGGTAATGTAACTAATATAAACACAATGATACCTGCTGACTTCTGATCAAGGTACCTATTTAAGAGTTATTCAATTTTTCATGAAAACAGTGCGCGAGTGCTATTTAAAACATTATATTTTTTAACCAGCCATTCATGGAACACTAGGCATTGGAATCACATGCCGTCTTAGCGCATGTTTTCTAAATTTCCCGAATTAATTTATAAAAATAAATTCATTAGAATCTGAGTAATTA
The DNA here is from genome assembly GCA_963277665.1 of Viscum album. Taxonomy (NCBI): domain Eukaryota; kingdom Viridiplantae; phylum Streptophyta; class Magnoliopsida; order Santalales; family Viscaceae; genus Viscum; species Viscum album. Next base: position 1,161,443,132 of record OY728133.1, on the reverse strand, counting down.
AATTCTATACACCATAGGGATTTATGTTCTCAAAATCCAACCAAAGGGAAACCCAAAAAAATGCGGGTACTGAGCACAAAATGTCTCATATTTAGTATCTCTGAGATGTTCCTCCCTGATTACCTATAAGAGTGGAGGGTGAAAATCATCCACTAGAGGTAAGTCATTTCATCTTCATCCATATAGGGTAAATTCAATGAGTAAAACTACATCGACCCCACAATTAGCAATTGCAAACTAAATCTCTTATTGAGAGAATATGTCACCACATTCCCCTTCCAATGGGTATTGAGAACCCCAAAGTCAAACTCTTGGAGGAACTATAGCCAATTCTTATTTATCAACCTTTTATGGGTCCACTAAATTTATGCCACCACTGCTAGAAACTGAGGACTCATAAATCTCACTACATCGAGGGTTGGGCTAGCCAACTGATGATAAATTGGTTGGACCCTTGTTTGTGTGAGTCCATTCTGTGTTGTCAGGGTTTACATTTCACCAATATGTAAAACATCATTCCACCACTTTGGACACGATACATTCTTTTCCTAAAATAGTTAATCTAAGATTCAACTTTTGGAAACCATTCAATTCCAGGACTAACATTGTAAGGCCTCAAGAGTGCTACCAAGAGATCCTAACCAAAACTCTCACCTCTATGAGTCTTTCCACACTATGGGCACTAGTGTGTGTGATGATCGAATCCCCTCAGATAAGAGTCTCCAATGTTAAGGGTCATGTTAACTATTGAACTAGAATCTCTGAGTCTCAAACAAGATTCATCGTACGAAAAGAATGATTAGAACCTATTTCTATCAATAAAAAAGGTATAATAGACACAGATTATACCTTGAATCATTTATGGATCCCTTGGGTCATAAAAATCGACTGCATACTATTTTCCCCTTCCTTTCCTTCCAAATCCCTGAGCATGGTGTGGATCACATGGGGTGGTTGTGGTCACATGTTGAAATGTATAGCACATCTTCCTATTGTCCCAAATACTCTTCCATATCCTCCATCCTTTAGATATGTCAGTTCCTCTAACTATATCTACCATTGTAGTGTATCAACTCTTTCCATTTCAGCAGTATGATGGGCTGGACAATATCTAGAGAGATTTCCCCTACAATCACAAGAAAATTATTTCCTCCATCTAGGCCATCTTGAAACACACTATGAGCCCCAATCTATAACTCCCTAGTCTCGGGACCTCCTATCAGAATTTTTCACATGTCCACATCTGTAATACTGGTGATGGATTCCAAGATTCGAGGTCTCTTTTCATATTTTCCAACTCTAGACTACCATTGACTGTATATGTTCATCCAAAGGACTCTTAACCACAAATGTTATCTCTATCTCTCCATAAAAGGTAGGAATTCACATATGGATAACATTGGATTCGATATCCCTATGTAGTCCTCGATTGAAGGTCTGACCCCTGAATCACTAGTCTTGTATCATATCCTTAAAGCACTTGGAATGGTTGGAATGCATCAATAAATACTCAGATATTAACATTTCATCCATTCAATAGTAGTAGAAGCTCGTAGACATGCATAACCAATATCATATAAGCTGGGAACTCCTATATGCAAAGGTTCTCAAAATCTATCCATATAAATGTCTCCCCATCACTTGTTAGGGTATCCAAACCCCACCATCACCCAACTAAGCCATGTAGATGCCTTGATGCCAAGACCACCATTTGATCTACCGGTGTCATAACTAGATGGATACACATGTCACCACCTCTATATAGTCCTCAACAGCCTGTGTTGGGCACATATTAGAACTATAGGGGTCTCTATTGTTGAAACATATGAGGCGCGCTCAGCCTGTGCTCCTCATACGGAGGTACTAAGGGTGCCATGTGCTACTCTAATTTGTTGGTATAGATGGTACACCACATGGAGGTGATATCTCCAATACTAGTCCCCATACTGATTCCTTATCACTAGGTGGATCACACTTGAGGTCACACTTTAGAATCATGGTTGACGTTCTTTTTTGAGAGGCGTCAAGAAACATATCAAGAAGATCTAAGGTCAATAGAGTATACCTAGGGATATGACTCAATATGGGAATGAAAACACACCCCAATCCTATGTGATGGAAATACATTTTTTTTCTATAACTAGTGTTTCATGTAACTTTTCAAAGAACCTAATTCTGTGACTTGGGGTATGGATACGTCAGTTGCTGCACCAACATTGGGTTCCCTATCCAAAAATCCGAACTTGAAAGACATAAAATTGTTTCCCCTAACTAACATAATTGTCATATGGTCATTAACTATAACCTACATTTTCAAATACAACTATATCATGATCCATTATGTAGGGGCTCGTGTGTTGACTACCCCAAGACCGCCTCAAATAGACCAGTGGAAGGTGACTAGCTCCTTGTAAGAATATACCCCAAATGGGAGGCATTTTCCTATGTACCTAAAAACACACACATGCATCTCTAATCCCAAAATTGATGAAATGTATAAATAATAATTATACAATAATGTGTACCACAAATATTCCAACAATAGAGTATGATAATAGAAAACTAGAAGGTAAACATGGCTAGACTACAAACCCAACAAAGGTAAGATTCCATAAAAGAAAACACAGGTATTCCTGAAATTAATCTGCATAAGACCCCACATGAAGGGTTAGTATATGGATATATTTCTAAATCTATAGGAGCACATTTTGATTCTATGATCTCTCTAAGAACAAACAGGTCAAGGTCTGCTTAAGACTCCATTAAAGAACCAAATGACTCAAAGAGACATGACACATGTGGGAAAATATTGTTCAAGGGTGAGTAAAAAACTCCTTAGAAGGGAACCTTGAAACCACAATAGAATACTACAATGAAATAAAAAAAATTACACCATAAATAAATACATGAAGGAACACCTCATAAGGAACATCATAAAGGAACACCACTAAGTAATAGCACTAAGAAACACCATGAAGGACCAATATTAAGGGACACCACTAAGGATCACCACTGCGGGAAAAAAGGAACATCACTAAATAACACCATGAAGGATCACCACTAACGGTAAAAATGAAAGAACATCACTACGGAATGCAACAATGGAATACCACTAAGAAACACCAAGAAGGGACATCACAAAGGAACACCATGATGGAACACCACTATAGAAAACCATGAAAGAACACCATGAAGGAACACAAAGAAGGAAAAAAATAAGGAACACATTAGAGGATAAACTTTAATGAACACCAAGAATGAACACCACCAAGGAACACCATGAAAGAACACCACTGAGTAATTTCATGAAGGAACACCATGAAATGTACCATAGAAAAATATATGAAGTACAATTAATAAATTTAGCTCACACATGTTTTATTATAAATCTTAAATAGAAGTATTTATAGTTTTATTACATAGATCTCTCAGTCTCTATGACACTGGAAGTGTCGACGATGCAGGGAGATTCGATGGTTTTTGTCATGTCGAAGACACACGGAGCGTCAATGGTGCACAGAGCTTCAATGGTGCATGGAGCGTCGATGACACATGGAGTGTCAATGGAACCCAGAGTGGGGATGGAACCTGGGGTGTCAATGGTGCATGAATCATCAATGACACATAGATGATTGATGGAGTATGGAGCATTGATGGTTCATTCATCCCCTAAGTCACAGATTCACTAAAATCACATAATCACAACCAGCCGTAGGATTCTGTTCACAGTGCTTTTATTCCTAGAGAACCTAATCCTCAAGAAATTAGTTTGTAAACCAACATCCAAAAAATCTTGAGTGGAGTATCTCAAAAGGAACCTCTTATTGAAAGTGTCCCAAGACATCATACAACTCATCAAATAGACACACATTTCGAAAGATATGGCCATGCTTGTAAAAAGATATGCATGTGATATTCTTCAGTCTGAACCAACCATCCAAGACTGACCCACCTTACCTGGTTCTTCTATCCCAATCTAACTTTCCAGAACCAAACTACCTAGTACCATTAGGTTTGAACCGCTATACTGTTGGAGTGACCCAATTCCACCCCGTCCGCTTGTGCTGGGGGTCAGCCTACGCGCCCGACATGGCCATCCCCAACCATATCAACTACTTGTCTATGTGGTCTACCTCGACAGTTTGGTCTCTATATTTGTGCCCATTTATCTGTGGCATGACCCCACCATGAGCCTTTAATGCGGATACAATCACTGTGATCTCATACATCGGCACCCCATGTCACCGCCCCTTGGCCACCTTCACCGCGGGCTCCCTCCTACACAGTCCTGCCTGATCAATTTGCTACTACCATTGCCGAACACTCTAGTAGATGCTCGTCCTACCAAAATTATCCTGATCTAACCCCCGCCGAGCCACTACCTCCTCCGTGGAAGCCCACCTTGCTTGTTTCCTGTCACCACCTTGTCCTCCCCCTATACTGGCCCTATCAGCCACGTCCTTCCCTTTCCACCACCCACCCCATCAGTGGTCTCCCTTGCACTGTTGTTTTCCGCTACCTCACCCAAACTGTAACATGAAACCATCACACCTCTTTTATGCCATCAAAGCTCCAAAAATTCGATAATTTTCCATTTTACCATGGACTAGGGGAACAACCATCGATCTGTCATATAGAGGTGTTAATGGGGAAGAACATACGAAGAAAGAAATATATTGAGGGGGAGATTAAGCACATGAATGACCAATGAACATATATTGTACTTATTCATTTTGTACATGATCTAAACATGTTAAATGATTTGACAAAGAACAAATTGACTAACAGATCAAAATACCCATTCAATATCCTGCAAGTATTTTCCCATCCTGCAAGAATAGACAAACCGTAGATCGTCATGTTAATTGGTCGGTCCACACTCATCATTATAAATATAAGGGTGTAAAGGAAAATAAAAAATGATTAAAATAATATCTCAAGTTTTTATTAGTTATTGATGATGAAAGGTTGCATCTTCGTGGTTGACATGATCATGTAACTCCATTTGTCCGACAATCCACAATCTGATCTCTGATCTATCATCATCTTCTCAAAAGGATTCATTCTCGAGGATCCCTAAAGATATTTTCTATCATTCCAAGGTTTAGGTGGATAAACCTTGATTTCTGAAGAAGGATATTTTTTAAGGAAATCTCCACTTCATTAAAAAAATAATTTATCTTTAAAATATATAATGATAATTACATGCCTTTAAGGATTTTCAATAGAAGCCCCATGTTGACTAATGTTAAGTCATGACTATGGAGAACCCCACTTAATGAACTCAACAGTAGTATCATATTTTAATTCTGAGTTATGATTCATGATTTATTATAATTTAAAAAGAATATAATTTTTATTTAATTATTTTATTTACGATTAAGTCCCAAAACTATCATTCACATATGGCCCGTGATGGCCACTATTCAGCCTAGACTAAATTAAATCTGCTACTCTGAACACAATGGTTCCATCAAAATTCTAATATGGGAACCAATTTATGATTTATTCCTTTTCCTGAAATACATATGCACGTGCTATTAAAAACAAATCATTTTTCAATGAGCTCTTCTGGAAATACCGGGTCTCAGAATCGCACGACCTCTCGACACCTGGTCTAGGAATTTCCCAAATAATTTCTAAAAATAAATTCTAGAAAATATGAGTCATTACCTGACCAGATTTTGGAGAAAAATATTTCTCCAAGATTGAGCATCGATCTTGGAATCATCTATTAAGTGTGATGAAAATATATATTGTAGAGACCCTAAGCTTGATGTACATGGACATTACATTAATTTTTTGGAATACTTAGTACATTAAAAAAAACCACACACAAGAACCATAATAGTTTAGTGTATTTGGAAACTCGGAATATAATCTCTTAATAGTGGTAAAAGATTTTCAAAATATCTCATAAAGATCTTCCCTTTTTTTCTTACCTAAAACCTTTCTTTATATCCTAGGGAAAAGAAAACATAAAAGTGTGAGCTCAAATGCTCAGTAAGGGTAAACAAAAGAAATATCAATCACATCATATTCATAAGAACATAACAATTTGGAAATCTTACCCTGCAAATGAGATCATAATTTCATAACATGGGATAAATCAGGGTAGTGAAATGTAATCACAATAATAATAACATAATACATGAAGCTTTGTGGCATACAAACATAATCATATAGAATCATTTCTTATTAGTCAAGACTTATTGCCAAGACTATCTTAGTGGACATAGTCCATTTCTGAACCGAGTTCATTCCTCGTTTCTGTCCTGTTTCCCTGAACCGGTTTAACCTGCCATTCCAGCCATGTCTATATCATGAGATATAAAATCTTTACCCAATTCATTGGAGGTAGATATAGTTCCCACCCATCTCATAATGATACCATTCTTATGTGTGCCACAAAATCATAAATCATACATCCTTGCATAACTCATGTAATAAAAATGGGAGTCTAAAACAACATGACATCATAAAACAATTCATATAAGATAAAATAATTCATAAAAATAATTCCATCACAATATAATCAAATAAATGTAATAATAGGGATAGAAACAGAACCCTATATTATCTTAGATGGAAAATAATTTTGATAAAACACTTGAACTCCATTCTTGAGGAAAATATCCTTTCTACTTCAAAAACATTTTACTTTATGAACATGTCATACAATTTTCAACTAAAAGAAGTTTATTAAAAATAAACTTGAAAACATGTAAAGGAATATTCTTGGAAATTATGTTTTAAAAATCTATTCATGCCGTATAAGTTAAAAAAACATTCTTCTCATACTTTTTTCAGAAAAGTCAAAAAGTACCTCGGACGAAAAACGTCAAAATATTTCTTTCATATCTTTTACTAAAAGCTCACCGAAGGGTAAAATTTCATATAAAATATTGTATAAGGATATAAATATTACATATTGAGGAAACATAGATGTGGATGATAAATATTCCCAAGTAAATTCTGAAGTATAAACAATCTCGGATAAAAATTGAGATTGTGAGATTTTCCCTTACCTTATGTCTGATTTGCTTCATAAGTGTCCAAACCTCCTGTATAATGAATTAAATAATGTCCTTGACTTATTAAAGAATCATTCTCATTGTTATTATATCATATATGGTCATATTTTTATCTTCTTAATTAGTAATATTTCATTGTCACTTGTTATTCGGGGGTTTATTGCTTTTTGTTCTTATGCTTGTTTTGTCGAATAAATTCTTATTCTTATTTTAGGTTATAGTTACCTCATTTCCAGAATGGTATTAGTGTAATATATATCATATTCATTCACTAAATTCATTTATGTAATAATTATGTAATTAAAATCATGTAGAACGAGTCGCATCACATCGTGGAGATGGTATTCCGTACGTACACACGAGCGATGATATCATTCCCATGATCGTGGAATTGTATTGGAGTGTATGTATACTATTTCATAATAAATATAACTTTAAAATAATCATATATATTCATTATTTACACCATTATACCCATCCAAGTATGGTGGTGGTGGAAAATAGATTACACCACGGCGTGGAGACGGTATTCCGTACATACGCACGCCCGGTGATTTCATTTTCCGTAGGATGGATATATGGTGAAATAGGGTTGTTTCATACTTATAATAAAATATCAGTATATTAGTGATACTGATGTTATTAATTCATAATGAAACATCTAAATAAGAAGAAGTGGAAGAACAAATAAAGTTGAAAGAATCGGTAACGGACATTACCTCTTCTTTGAAACTCTTCTTTGAGACCTCCTTTTAGGGCACTAAAATTAGACTTTTAAGAAGACCAGGACCTCTAGGATGTTTCTAGGGATGTGGAGAAGTGAAATGGGCGGGGATTGGCCGAAATTGAAGGCTCAATGTGGTGTGAGGAAGAGAGGGAGGAGGTGCCCTTTTATAAGGGAGGAGAGGGGCTCCTTTGGAAAAACAAAAAATATTATTTTATTATAAAGCCAAATTCGGTTTTAAATAGCTCCAAATTGATTTATTTCGAAGCTAAGGTGGGGATGGGTCGAAATCCACTCATCCAATATAATTTAGACAAGTTTAGGTTCCTATTGTAACCTTATCATTTATATTTAACTTTAAGTTAGATAATTTTACTTTTACCATGTCTTTTTGTGTTCTTACACTATAAGGTTAATAAACTTACTATAACAAGCCAAAAGAACCTCAAGTTGTTTATTATTAATATAAATAACCTTATCTAAGTCATTTGGATGAACCTTAGATTTTTAGGAATAAAATAACAATTAATAATATAATATTTGTTTCAAAAACTATTTTTTGTCAATTTTGACACGTTTTAGTAATTGATTTTTGTGAAAATCATAACAGAATGATTAGTTCACAAAAAGTTAATTAAATAAATACTAACATGTCATATTAACCTAGAAAGTTAGTTTAATTTATAAAAAGTCTCAAATTAAATTTATTTGGGTATTTATAACATCAATTATGTCAATATTTCATTAATAAGATAATTACTGCATCATCTTTGTGTCATAAATAAATTACATTATATAATGTCTAAAAATTACAAATAAAATACCATTATGTAGTAAATCGTTTTAGATTTATAATGAATATTTATAGTCAAATTTATCTTATTTATAACACTGTCTTAAAAATGCTTTAGTTATTAAACTTTGATTTTAACTATTTTAACCCATCTTTAAATAAATTGATAATAAATGTCCTAATCAAATCCATGTGGGACTAAATGGACATATTTTATTCCTAAGGTAGTTTTTGGTCGAATTACACTTATCCAATAGAATTAGGACATGTGTTAGGGTAATAATAATATCATTTTTACCCTTAATTACCCTAATTACTTTTAACCGTGGAAAAAAAAGTAAAATGTTACTATTCACCAAAAATTATTTTCATCTGATTGAACCACATGTTAGTCCTTGATATTAACCGTGTCTCTCGTATTTTTGAAATTCCACTCACAGAAGCGGAAAAATTAGGTTTTATGAAAAAATCAGTTTTTTAACTACCACTTAGTGCTTTCACTATTCATCAAAAAATGAAAGTTTCCAGAAAAATACCAAAAATTAGGCCTAAGCTATATTTGATATTATGAATTAAAAAATGTTGTCAATTTTACCAAATTCAAAACTTGTCATTTGAATTAATTTATTTAAAAATTAATTCTTGTCGTCAAAACAAATAGTGTGTTTTTAATAGATAATAAATATCAAAAGATTGACACTTGTTTATGTTTCGTTTAAATGTAAAATTACATTCAATGAACAAAATTGTATTAAATGGTAAAAATATATTCTAAATATACTTTAAAACCACTCAAATTAATAATTTATCACTATTAATTATTTCGATTAAAAAAGTTGTTTTTAATTAAAATTTAATAATTTTCACTATTCATCGGAATATGAAAGTTATCCGAAAAGTACCAAAATTTCACCCTAAGCTAATTTCGATATTCTGAATCAAAAAATGAAGTCTATTGTCAAAAATAAAATTTATAAAATTTCAAAAAGTGGGTATTACTATTCATAACGGCTAGTTTAAATAATATTTTAATAGAATATCGTTGTTTAGCGAAACTCGGTATTGCGTACAACACACGCTATCGTGGAAGGTCGCGCTTGCGTGTAATGCAAGACAAGTCAGGGATGTGTGTTGTGAAATCTTCTTTTGGTGTATCGTACAACATAAGACATTAATGAAATTAAAAAGAATATTTTTTGTAAAATCATGGGGTGTTACATTCTACCCCCCTTAAAATGAATTTCGCCCTCGAAATTCGTCGGGGTTATAAATGGTTTACTACTCGAAAGTTTATTTAATAAAAACCCACATCATAAAAATGAATACCAAAACATTACTTTAAAAACTAAAGTATGAAATGTAACGGTTACCCACATTAACTAATCACTGGATTTCCACATAGGAGAACATAGGTGAAAATATGGCTATGGAAGAGAAATCTAACTGTCATGTTCTGATGGATAGTGGTAGAAAACATGGCTATGAAAAATACAAAAATCACAAAGCCATAAATTTTTGGTGATCTAGGGTACCATCTGATTCATTGGATATAAGGGCAATATGACAACATTTTTGGTTTTCATGATCATTTCCAAAAAGTTAAAGAATTCGAATTAGAATAAATACTTACTTTATTTTGGTACAATCTCACTGTTGTTCATGCTTTGAACAATTTCCACTTCATCTCTTAAAGAAATGAAGTTGAATTTGTTATTCATGAAGTGTTAATAGATCATGTGATAGCATGATGGGTCATTCCATCTGTTTCAAACAAAAGGCTAGCAAAAGTTATCAAATATACATAAGTCCATCTATGGTGAGGTTGATCATATATGAATCCAAGAATGAACTTATACTTCATATATCATACCAAGTAATAAAATAAATCTAGTTTCTACTAACCAGGGACTCCCTATAGGCCAGTGGTAGGCGATAAAGGCCAGTCGCACTTCGGTTATGGGTTCGATTCCCACAGCCTTGTCCGACACGATGGGTTGTCGCCCATCCTGCAGGTTGTCCTTTTTCTAAAGCTATATTACTATAACATCCCATCAACAATATAGAAAAAATTTCTATCCTTAAACAATAATAACTTATTTACAACATAATCCATTCCAATCATTAGGCTTATCTAAAATACTTCGGTCTAAGCTCACAGTATAAAGAAAATGTTTATTTGAAATGTCACAAAACAATCACGTGAATGCCATCATTTATCCCCTATATATCATAAGATATATCTTGTTGGTAAAATTAAAAACATGTGAATACCTTAATCATGTATTCTCTTGAAGAATGAATACCCATTGAACCTTAGTGAAAACATGAATGCAGTTAAAAGTTTACACTTTCCACAAACCAAAATCCTCAAAAAAAATTATACTCAAACCATGATACCACTAAGTCCATATATCAATCATGAGCTCATGAATACAGTCAAACATCTCATTATCTTCTTATCCCTTCATTATGCGCATATCATCTTCTTACCAAAAATATCTCAATCACTTTCCATGGTTACCGGTACCATAAAATTATTGAAAACCACAATAGAAGAATACATAAATATTCCAATATTCCACGATACTATATAAAACATTATTTTGGAATCCCATTACATAAACACTTAATCATTCCACCACATCGTTGTCATATTCATCATCTCCAATAGTGATCCCATGTGACTTCCCTTTGTCCTTTACCTTAAGTGGTTTCTCATGTTGATCATCATCAACCCTGGGATTAGGGCATTGATTAACATAATGCCCCATTTCATTACACTTGAATCATTGAAGTGTTGTTGGTGCGTTCTCTGCAGTCTTTTGTTTATTCACACCATTAGCAAACCTTTTTCCATTACTTCGACACTCAGCTGCTCGATGACATTCTTTTCCACACTTAAAACATTTTCTAGTCCCTTTAAGACAATCTACACCATGCTTCTTTCCACACTTTTAGCTTAAGGAAACATTCATCTTATTTTCACCATTATTCTTATATTTCTCCTTGAACTCCATCTATCGTTTCTTATCAAAACCATGAGATGGATATGTAACACCAACTTCCATTTCTACCTTAATAACACAGCGTGCAATTTCTTCATATCTAATGAAGTTTCTTATAGCTAATTCACTTCGAAGATTTGGTTTTATGCCACTGAAGAATCGATCAACTTTACTTTCAGGTTGGATGATAAAGCCAGATGCATACCTTGCAAGCCTTCTAAAATTCACTTTGTATATACCAACAGATTCATCATCCTCTTTCTTTAGTTCAAGAAACTCCTTCTCTATCTTTGTTTGAAGAATACGAGAGAGGTACTTATTGAAAAATAATTTCTTGAACTTGTCCCATTCCATGGACTCAATTTCATCTCTTGGCCTCGTATTCTTGATATGATTCCACCATTGATCAGCATCACCTTCCAAACGATATACTACTAAGATGACATTATCATGTTCAGAACATTGTAGAACTGAAAATATATTTTCAGTGGTACTGATCCATTGTTCGGCAACAAGTGCATCAGAAAACCCACTGAAAGAAGGTGGGCGTTGCCTCATGAAGGACTCAAGAGAATATTGTTCCCTTCTCTACTCATTTGGAAGTCCAGAATGATTCATAGCTTGTGTAAGTATAGAAATAAGATTTTTCACTCCATATCCCATAACGTTGGTTTGTTCAGGAGGACAATCATTGCATCTTCCATTAAATTGATCAATACGGTTATTTTGGATTCCAGCCATCGTCTAAAACCCAAAAATAATAGTGTGAGAGGCAAAAATCACGCTAGGGAAAACAACATAATAAAGGGGGAGTACCATCAATATCTAACATCTTAGGTTTAATTCTTAGATGGTTAGCACAATTCTAGGACTATAACATATACTTAACCTTAGGAACATCCCTAGACATAGCCTAGAAATATCTCTATGGATCTCACTAAAGTTCTCGCATCCTAGTTTCCAAAGGTTGACTAAACCTTTCCTCTGATACCAACTGTAGAGACCCTAAGCTTGACGTACATGGACATTACATTACTTTTTCGGAATACTTAGTACATTACAAAAACACACACACAAGGACCGTAATAGTTTAGTGTCTTTGGAAACTCAGAATATAATCTTCTAATCGTGGTGAAAGATCTTCAACATCTCCCATAAAGATCTTCCTTTTTTTCTTACCTAAAACATTTCTTTATATCCTGGGGAAAAGAAAACATAAAAGGGTGAGCTCAAATGCTTAGTAAGGGTAAACAAAAGAAATATCAATCACATCATATTCATAAGAACATAACAATTTGGAAATCCTACCCTACAAAAGAGATCATAATTTCATAACATGGGATAAATCATGGTACTGAAATATAATCACAATAATCATAACATAAAACATGAAGATTTGTGGCATACACAGATAATCATAGAGAATCACTTCTTATTAGTCAAGACTCATTTCCAAGACTATCTTAGTGGACAAAGTCCATTTCTGAACCGAGTTCATTCCTCGTTTCAGTCATGTTTCACTGAATCGGTTTAACCTGCCGTTCCAGCCATGTCTATCTCATGAGATATAAAATCTTTACGCAATGCATTGGAGGGATACATAGGTCCCACCCATCTCATAATGATACCATTCTTATTTTTGCCACAAAATCATAATTCATACATCATTTCATAACACATGTAATAAAAATGGGATTCTTAAACAACATGACATCATAAAACAATTCATATAAGATAAAAGAATTCATAAAAATAATTCCATCAAAACATAATCAAATAAATTTAATAATAGGGATATAAATATAACCCTATATTATCTTTGATGGAAAATAATTTTGATAAAACACTTGAACTCCATTCTTGAGAAAAATATCCTTTCTACTTCAAAAACATTTACCTTTCTTAACATGTCATAAAATTATAAACTAAAAGAATTTGATTAAAAATAAACTTGAAAACATGTAAAGGAAGCTTCTGGGAAATAATTTTTTAAAAATCAATTCATGCCGTATAAGTTAAAAAAACATTCTTCTCGTACTTTTGTCGGAAAAGTCAAAAAGTACCTCGTACGAAAAACGACAAAAGATTCCTTTCATATATTTTACTAAAAGCTCACCGAAGGGTAAAATTGGATATAAACTATTGTATAAGGATATAAATATTACATATTGAGGAAACATGGATGTGAATGATAAATATTCCCTAGTAAATTCTGAAGTATAAACAATCTCGCATAAAAATTGAGATTGCGAGATTTTCCCTTACCTTATGTCCGATTTGCTTCGTAAGTGTCTAAACCTCTTGTATAATGATTTAAATAATGTCGTTGACTTATTCCAGAATCATACTCATTGTTATGATATCATATATGGTCATATTATTAGCTTCTTATTAGTAATATTTCATTGTTACTTGTTATTCGGGTGTTTATTACTTTTTGTTCTTATGCGTGTTTTGTCGAATAAATTCTTATTCTTATTTTAGGTTATAGATACCACTTCTCCAGAATTTAATTAGTGTAATATATATCATATTAATTCAGTCTATTCATTTTTGTAATAATTATGTAATGAAAATAATGTAGAACGAGTCGCATCACATCGTGGAGACGATATTCCGTACGTACGCACGAGCGATGATAACGTTCCCATGATCGTGGAATTGTATTGGAGTGTATGTATACTATTTCAGAATAAATATAAATTTACAATAATCATATATATTACTTCTTTACACCATTATACCCATCCAATTATGGTGGTGGTGGAAAATAGATTACACCACGGCGTGGAGACGGTATTTCGTACGTACGCACACGCGGGGATTTCGTTTTTCGTTGGATGGATATATGGTGAAATAGGGTTGTTTCATACTTATAATAAGATATCAATATATGAGTTATACTGATTTTATTAATTCATAATGAAACAACTAAAGAAGAAGAAGTGGAAGAACAAATAAAGTTGAAAGAATCGGTAACAAACATTACCACTTATTTGAAGCGCTTCTTTGAGACCTCCTTTTAGGGCACTAAAATTGGTCTTTGAAGAAGACCCGTACCTTTAGGATGTTTCTAGGGAAGTGGATAAGTGAAATTGGCAGGTATTGTCCGAGCTTGAAGGCTCAAAGTGGTGTGAGGAAGAGAGGGAGGAGGTGCCCTTTTATAAGGGAGGAGAGGGGCTCCTTTGGAAAAACTAAAAATATTATTTTATTATAAAGAAAAATTCGGTATTAAATAGCTCCAAATTGATTTCTTTCAAAGATAATGTGGGGATGGGTCGAAATAATCTCATCCAATATAATTTAGACCAGTTTAGGTTCCTATTTTAACCTTATCATTTATAATTAACTTTAAGTTAGATAAGTTTACTTTTACCGTGTCTTTTTTTGTTCTTACACTATAAGGTTAATAACCATACTATAACAAGCCAAAAAAAACCCCAAGTTGTTAATTATTAATATGTATAACCTTATCTAAGTCATATGGACGAACCTTAGATTTTTAGTAATAAAATAACAATTAATAATATAATATTTGTTTTAAAAACTTTTTTATGTCAATTTTGACACTATTTAGTAATTGATTTTTTTGAAAATCATAACAGAATGATTAGTTCAAAACAGTTAATTAAATCAATACTAACATGTAATATTAACCTATAAAATTATTTTAATTCATAAAATGTCTCAAAATACATTTATTTGGGTATTTATAACATCAATTATATCAATATTTCATTAATAAGAAAATTACTGCATCATCTTTGTGTCATAAATATATTACATTATATAATTTCTAAAAATTACAAATAAAATACCATTATGTAGGAAATATTTTTATAATTATAATTAATATTTATAGTAGAATTTATCATATGTATAACCCTATATTAAAAATGATTTAGTTATTAAACATCGATTTTAACTATTTTAACCCTTCTTTAAATAAATTGATAATAAATGTCCTAATCTAATCCATGTGGGCCTAAATGGACCTATTTTATTCCTAAGGTTGTTTTTGGTAGAATTACACTTATCCAATAGAATTAGGACATGTGTTAGGGTAATAATAATATCATTTTTACCCTTAATTACCCTATTTACTTTTAACTGTGGTAAAAAAAAGTAAAAAGATACTATTCACAAAAAATTATTTTCATCTCATTGAACCAAATTTTATCCATTTATATTAACAGTGTCTCTCAGATTTTTGAAATTCCACTCACAGAAGCGGTAAAATTATGTTTTATGAAAAATTCAGTTTTTTAACTACCACTTAGTGGTTTCAATATTCATCAAAAAAATGAAAGTTTCCAGAAAAATACCAAAAATTAGGCCTAAGCTATATTTGATATTATTAATTCAAAAATGATGTCTATTTTAGAAAATTCGAAACATATCAATTGAATTAATTTATTTAAAAATTAATTCTCGTCGTCAAAACAAATAGCGTGTTTTTAAGAGATGATAACTATCAAAAGATTGACACTTTTTTATGTTTGTTTTAAATGTGAAATTACATTCAATGACCAAAATTGTATTAAATGGTAAAAATATATTCTAAATATACTTTAAAACCACTCAAATTAATAATTTATCACTATTAATTATTTCGATTAAAAAAGTTGTTTTTAATTAAAATTTAGTAATTTTCACTATTCATCAGAATATGAAAGTTATTCGAAAAGTACCAAAATTTCACCCTAAGCTAATTTCGATATTCCGAATCCTAAAATTAAGTCCTTTTTAAAAAATAAAATTTATAAAATTTCAAAAATTGTGTATTACTATTCATAACGGCTAGTTTTAATAATATTTTAATAGCATATCGTTGTTTAGCGAAACTCGGTATTGGGTACAACACACGCTATCGTGGAAGGTCGTGCTTGCGTGTAATGCAAGCCAAGTTAGGGATGCATATTGTGCAAGCTCCTTTTGGTGTAGCATACAACACAAGACATTAACGAAATTAAAAAGAATATTTTTTCGTAAAAACTTGGGGTGTAACATATATTTCAAAGACTTCCATCCAAATAAGATCTCTGAATTATTATTTTGTTGTTATTCCCTTCATCTTGTCAAATTCTCCTATAGTATTTATCAATTTCATGAATATACTCTTTAAACAAGACCTTGATAAATTCATGGTTCTTTTTACTGATTATATTTTAAAATAATCGAAATTTTTCGTGTAGGGCAAGGATTTTATAAAAGTAATATAGAAGAATCTAGGGAAAAAGATTATATATTAAAAAATTATGATAATTTTAATTTTTTTAAAAAAGTTACATTCATAGGGAACATTTTAAAAATTGAAGGTTTCTCAGTTTACCCTTCCATGACAAAGGTTGTAGAGGAATGTCCTGATATTACAATATTAACTAAAAATATTTGTTTTCATGGTTTAATAGGTAATTAAATGATGTCATTGAAACAAAGTTCACTAATTTCTAGTCTACTACAAAATTTAACACAAAATAGTGAAAAATTCATTTGGGGAAATGTTTGTAACGATTTTTTCATATAACAGATGAAGGGATTGGTTACTCCACCTGCATTAACTCTACCCTTTGTGTGAGAATTATTTGTTATTTATAGTGATGCATATAAGAAATGACTTGGGTTCACCCTCATAAAAAATTACATTTTAATCACTTATACATCCTAACAGTTAAATACCCTTGATAATAATTATCAAATGCACGACATGGGGTTTTCTGGAGTCATTTCTTCTATGATGATATGAATTAACAATCATTATGGTTAGAAATGTGGAATATAAATTGACCACCCATGTTTTATGTATATATTAACTGAAATTTATTTGAATACTATATAAAGAATATTGTTATAGAATCTTGAAGATGACAACTATTCAATTACTTATCTCCAACGAATAGAAAACTATTTAATTTATGCATTAACTAGAAAATCATTGTTATTCTATGAATGTTGATGATAAAAAAAAGATATACTTATGAAGGACCTAGTGTGGTTGGACATGGGATTCATATGTTAAGTTACATCATAAATCTTCTTCCTATTCATTAATCTATTATAATTACTACATATTATCAAGAGAGGTCAAAGATAAGATTGTTCGATAAAAAATAAGATTTTGGATATGAAGAATGAGATGTTTCCTTTGTTAAATATTTATCTAAAAGATGTTTTTAAATTTTATTCAGGTCTATGTGACTAAAATATCCTAGAGAAAATGATGGATCTGGTGTATCAAGATCATATCTTAATATTCTCTTTAAATCCTAGACGCACTTTAATTTATTAGGACATTCCTGATCATTATTTGGGTGATAATATAATATGGTAGAATGCAAACTGCACTGAATATTTTTTGGTGTGCCAAAAAGTGAAGGAAGATAAAAAAATTCTTAAAAACTTATTTCAACCACTACCCGTACCAAGATGTAAGTGGGAAAATTTCACTTTATAAATCATCACTAGTATCCCAAAAAATTGAAAGGGAACAGTACTGAATGTGTTATCATGGATACACATCCTAGTACATCCCATTGCATTGTGATTTGGGAGGATTTCTCTTCTAACCTACTTGTGAATACAAAGGTAAAGACAGTGGTGAGCTTATAAGGGGTGCCACTTTGAAACATTTTTTTATTGTAATCCATGGTTTATTTATATGTTAGAAATAATTATTCAACAAGATATGAAAATTAAATTTAGTTTTAGTACATCTTCTAAACCCTAAAATAATGTCCAATCTAAAAGGAATATTAAGACAGTTGTGAAAATACTAGGTACATGATCAATAAAAATTAAATTTTTATTGTATTAACACCTCCAGTCATTTGAGTTCTCATAATAAACAAAATTTACTCGAGTAATAAAATGGATCTATAAGAAGATATATATGGGAAAAATGATGAACAATTACTTTCTGGGATGATGTCATTGAGAAAATGAACGTTAAAGAAGTTCTATAAAAATATATGACAAAAAAGTTTCATTCTGTCTTATAACATTTGAATGCTTCTAAGAGTTGGAATAAGAGCTATGCTTTCAACCATAAAAGGAACTTGGAGTTTGATGTTGGAGAAAAAAATTTCACTTGAATTTCACCATGTGTGAGAGCCATGTGTTTTGGAAGGAATGCGGATCTTATCCCTTGTTAAATTTGCCAATTTGGAATCCTATATCACATAGGATTAGTGGTTTATCATATAGAACTTCCACCAAATCTGGATCAAATTTCATGATGTATTCTGCATATATCTCTTGGGTATGTGCATAACTTATACCCCACATTTATTAAGCCGGTAGTTGGTACAACTATAACATGAATTTTTATATGAGGAGAAGTAAGTAGATGTATTTTTCCATGAAGTGAACGTTCTATATGACAATACAACTCACCTTTTCAAAGTGCGATGGAGGAATAATAAGTATGAATAAGAAGCAAGGAAACTAGTGGAATCAATGTAACAGATGTACTATCACATTTTATCAACTGAGAATATAACATTAAATTTCATGGATGATATTTCTAAATTTATGAATAATATAAGGTGCCAATATTTTTAAATTTTTATTTTTTATAAAATGGTCTTTATATTATATAAAATTATACATGAACAAAATATATTGAAAAAAGAAAAATAATATATGATTAATAAGGATCATTACATTATTCTTCTACAAAACCAATAAAATTACAATCATTACAATTGGTGAAAAAATATATAATTAAAAAGATAAAATGGGTTTCACCCCAATTTTCTAGAATCATCACCCTAATAGACAACACTATTTAAATGAAAAAATATATATTAATAAACCAATAAGAATTTCAGAAAATTAAAATATATCCCAAGGAATAATTTTAGTGAATACTGAGTGAACGAATAAATTGGTATTTTTAGGTATAAATTTGACTATTGAATAGTAATATTATACTTGGTCAATAAAACCATTGGTCTATTTATCTATTTGGAACTATACCTAGTGTAAATTTTCTTGACATTATAATTTTTGTTTTATGTAATAATGGTAAAGGATAATTGATGCAGAGATTATAAATGCTAGCCACAACCAATAGAGCCATACCATTTGAAGCCTAGTTGTCATTACTTGGGAGGGAGGTAGCCTAAATAGGTTTCTACCTAGACTAAAACAAATATGAGCTTCAATTTGTGAGACTTGAAAAAAAATTATAGTGGTAGAATTTTATGTTAGTGGAGAGTACAACTCGTCCATTGTTAGACATGAATCCCCATTAAATTACAACCATCAAACAATTAACCCTTTGGGTATACGCGAGTGTAAAAATTAGTCACATGTGTAGGTCTTAGTTAATTAATTTTTAATTACGTATAAATAAATGAATTTTATTTTCCATCAATCTCATTTTTAGAAAAAATTGTTTATTAAAATATATTTTTATGCATGACTAATATCATAAATTGATTATTTGACTAAGTAAAAAAATTATTTTTTAGAAAATATATGCACCTTTATAAAAACTGAGGTATTCTATGTAATATTTATTTTAAGAAAATGTTCTTTTAGAACACACTTATTTAAATAAAATTTATAAAATAAATTTATAATTTCCTAGTAAATTTTTTTAGGTATTATAAATTTGATTCTTTTTAAAAAAATTATTTTTCAATAAGAAATGATAATTATGAATATAATTTAAGATTATAATATTTAGACCTTTATTTCGATACAATAAATATTATATATACAGTTATCATGCCGAAATTAAGATTGGGTGAAATTTTGCTAATTTTGTAAAAAAACAATTCAGTGAATAATAAAGATATATTTCTTGGGTTACCAGTCGGTTTTATGAATTCATATTTATTTATAAATGAAGTAATAATTTATTAACCAAAATCCAGGACCTATATATTTTTTATTTCACAAATATTATTTATTTTAAAATTATTCAATCAATTTTCAAACCTATAAGTGACATTCCAAAGTCTAAAATTGGAAATTTGATTTTAAAACCATTATTTTGAAGAGAATATAATATTACATGTCTAAAGAAGTATTTAAAAATTGTGTTATATATTGATGTTTTATAATATCAAAAAATCATACTCAATGTTCAAAAACCATGAATAAAAACTTTGGTTATTCCAATTTTTTTTTCATTTTCCATAACCTAGATTTTAAAGACCTATACATGAAAATTATTAAATAATTCATACACTTTATCAATAAATACCCTCCCATTTCTCCTTTCCCCTTCACTCAAAATAAATCCTCCATGCATTTATTTTCATTTTTCCTACCAAAGGGTCCCTCAAGATCTCCTTATGCCCCCTTGGATCCATCCTCAATATTTTGTATAAACTCTTCAAGGTAAATAAATTCTCATCATCTTCATTTAAATTCAAGTATTTATTTTGTCGAATTTATTATGAAGGATATAAGCCATTATTTATTATGATTTTTGAAGACATTACTTCAAAAATAAAATTTTATCAGTGGTAAACAATTGTTCTCTTTCATTTTATCCTTTTTGAAATCCATGTTTTATACCTATCATGTTGCCTAATTTACTTCTAAATTTATTGCATTTATATATGAAATTATTATATCATGAATACAAAAACCATTCCATTATCCTTGTGTATCGAATTATATGTTAATATAATTCGTTTATTTCAAAATTCACTTATATGAAACAAAAAATTCTTTCTCGTGGGTTAAAACTTATTTTATGGTATAAAAGTTATAAACTTACTTAATCCATGATTTTATATGAAACTCATACATTATTCACCAATGCAAACTGAAAAAATGATTTATTACTATCCATGTGGTGAAAATTATATTAATATATGATAGCACTCAGATGAATTCAGAAAATAATTTAAACTGTTGATATTATGTATGCTACAATGCCTTGGGGACACTACTACAAATACGTCTTTTATCAGTGCAAAAAATGGCATTTATCAGCGCTAGAAAAAGCGCTGATAAAGCCAGCGAAGATAAAGGGGGAGTGGGGTCCCCTTTATCAGCGCTTCCTTTATCAGTGCTTTCGTTTTAGTGCTGATAAAGGACCATTTTATCAGCGCTTTTAAAAAGCACTGATAAAAGTTAAAAAATTAAAAAAAATTAAAAAATACCGGGAATCGGGTGGGCTTTAATAGAGCTTGAGCCCCCCATTTTACAGCTTTTCTTCCTCTTTACAGCACCCCAAGCACCCCACACACCCCCTTCACCCTTTAACAGCGCTTTCTGCTATATTCCCCCATGCACGCACGCCCCTGCCTCCCACAGGATTTGAACTCGAGACCCCCCATGCGCGCCTAAGCCTTTACCACTACTCTATTTTGATATGTCTTCCAATTCATGATATATATATATATATATATATTTAGTTATATTTATTCGTATAGTAATATATCTTTATATTAATATATATATAGTTATATTATAATATATATATATAGTTATATTATAATATATATATATAGTTATATTATAATATATATATTTATAGTTATATTAATATATATATAGTAATATTAATATATATATATAGTGATATTAATATATATCTATATATATATAAATATAGTTATATTTATTTGTATAGTAATATATATTTATATTAATATATATATATAGTTATATTAACATATATACAGTTATATGAATATATATATATAGTTACATTAATATATATATAGTGATATTAATATATATATTTATAGTAATACTAATATATATATATGTAGTTATATATATATATATATAGTTAGATTAATATATATATATATATAGTTAGATTAATATATATATATAGTTAGATTAATATATAGGTATATAAATATTCATATATTTGTAATTTAAATAAAATAGATGTTAGTTATTATTTAGATAAAGCTAGTATATTTTATATTTAAATATATTTTATTATTTTTATTTATAATTAAATTTTTAGGTGTGAATATATAAAAAATATGAATATATTGTTATATTTTTTATTATAAATAGCAGTGCATTATAAAAAAGGATGAAATTTCAAAGACATAATATCAATATGAATGTAATACCTTGTAATAAATTCAGGGCCCGCCAAAAAAATCCAATAATACCCCCTTAAACGAGGGTGAAAATCCACAAAATGTTAAAAAATCGGGGTACCCCGACTAAAAACTCAGTTTTGGAGAACTTATGGGCCTCTTTTGACCTCGAAAATCCCTTGACCCGGGTCCCCTCAGTCATAGCGACGTAGAGCTCGTCGCATGCTTTGATTTGATATGTCTTAGAGCTCAAACAAACACATGGATCAAAAGTTATGGTCGTTTGAAGTTTGAGTTGCGTTTTCAACATATTTTGGATATTTTTTTTATTTTTTTTATTTTTTTTTATTTTTTTAGTCTTCAAATTGTTATTAAATGACTATTACTCCATAATGATTATCAAATTATTAATTAAAAATATTTTTATAATTTTTTAAGAAGCAATTTTCACTAATTATCTTATATATTAAGTATAAAAAGTGTAAATGTACATTTATACTTATCTAAAATATATTTAAAAATTATATATTATATTTATATAAAAATATAAATATATTTATATATTAATATATTAATATATTTTTTAAATTATTTTTTTAAACAGACCCTTTATCAGCGCTTTTAAAAAAAGTGCTGATAAAGGCCCCCACTTTATCAGCACTACTAAACAAGCGCTGATAAAGGCACCCCCCTTTATCAACGCTTTTTCATTAGCGCTGATAAAGGGGGGGAGCTGCGAAAAAATGTTTTTGTGGTAGTGGGAATGACCTCAGTAATATTCATTTATGATAACATAGTGATAAAATCTAGTGTTATACTTATGAATGACCCATTTTTATACTCTATCCACATTACCATGTTATTATTCATGTAATTATTATTATGATATGCCACATGTTTTCTTGATCATGTTATTTTGTTACATCTCATGTTCTTATTGATATGACTCATGATCACATGCTTAATGTTTTCATTTCATATTCCCTTAAAAGGTTCATGATGACCCTTTTACTTTAATTTATGTACCAAGGATATGAGATATTGTAAATGTAACCTAGGATAAACCCATAAAGAATCCTTTACGTGATTTATATTAATGTTTCGTGTTTTTATATATTATGTTTCTAATTTCAATTTGTTTCTTATTTCCATAAAGATATACATTAAAAGATCATGTATTTATTTCATGTATTGAAAATTTTATGTTCTAAAATGGAAGAATTCTGTATTCATAGTCTTATATTATTGGGAAATAATTTCAATAATGTTTTGAACTCCATATCTTATTGCATAATGAATATCATTTGGAAAATCATTGCATCATCTGTCACCCAGGTTTTCTATTTGGTTTTCCAGTTTCCAATAATTTTCAAAAATAGAATTATTTTAAAAAAAATAAGCCCACAGTAAATTATTATTTAATTTTTTTTTGTTCAAAAATAAATTCAAAATTAATATTTAATGGGATTTTATGACTATTATTTTTCTCAAATTTTGTTTTAAAGATCATGTACATTAATCGTTTTCAAACTCTAAAGGGAATAATTACTTTAGTTATATTAGTCCATAATAATTTGTTATATATAGATTTTTATTATCTGAATAATATCCTTCAGATGTGTCATAAATGTTTTGAAACAAGACCTCTTTTTCAAGAAACAGGTGATGGTTGACTGAATATTGAATCCTCCCTTTTCATGGTTATTACCTATAGGGACATTTGTTCTAATGCCACGTCCTTTGGTAGTGTATATAATATGATGTAAGTATTCAAAAACCTCACTCTTATATAATTTACAAAAACATAGGATGTTTCCATTAAAACATAAACTTCTCCCAAGGGTCTATAAGGCCCCACCCTTAAACATTACAAAATCATGAATTATGAAAATAATTCACATTAAAGATTTTTTTAGGTTTAGAGATTTAGTGAATTATGTCATAATTTATAAATAAAAACTGGAATATTACAAGATGACAGTTCTACTCACTATCCATTTTTTTATTAAACAAAAACTCTAAAAAAAGAAACATTTTTTGTTCTATGTTTTAGACAGCATGGATTTTCCATGATCCTATCATTGACCCTACTCACATTTACATCCTATGAAATAAATTTCAAAACATGGGATTAGCATAAAAATCTATCTAGAGGATACATAAAGAATGAATACTGTTAGTATTTGAAAAACATATACACTAGGAAAACATTTCCATAAAGTAATAATTATTCACCTTTAAGAAGATGCAAAAACACTTCACAAAATATAATCTCATTACTTACCCTTTTTGTAACCAAGATATTACCATATAGAGCATAGAAAAAAACATATAACATATTAAGGTAACATGGGATATAAAAATACATAAAATGAATAATAATATGATTGAATTCCAAATATATCAGTAAATAGAATAGCCATTCGACCTACCTCCATACTAAATTCATTGGAGGTTATAACATAACCACCCATCATTGGTTTATCACAGAACCACCCGTCGTTTTGTTTATCACGTAACCACCCATAAATGGTTTATCACATAACCACCCATCAAATTTCAAAGTCTAATTGTATAATCATAGCACATAAAATCAATAATAATGGAAAAATAACATTTCCACATTTCAATCACAAGAGTTCATTTCAAGATATTGAAATATTCAACCCT
Organism: Viscum album; assembly: GCA_963277665.1. Classification (NCBI taxonomy): domain Eukaryota; kingdom Viridiplantae; phylum Streptophyta; class Magnoliopsida; order Santalales; family Viscaceae; genus Viscum; species Viscum album. Next base: position 1,161,417,879 of record OY728133.1, on the reverse strand, counting down.
TCTATAAAACCATTTAAAATATTTAATAAAGAAACTTTGAATTGATATTTCCCTTAAAACATTGAAACTTTTTAAATAATGTATCATTTGAAAACATTAATGTCCCTATAAATGAATTATTAAATTTTTTTTGAAAATATGGACATTAATAAGAATGATTCAGAAGAATAAATCATTAAAACATATAAAACAAAGTTTAACTTAAATAGTCCCTTGACAATTGAATAAAAATAATTAAGGAATAACATTAAAAAAATTAAATATCATGAAAATATACTATTTCAATATATAACTTGTCGAAAGGATTTTATATACACCTTACAGGATAATAAAGTTGAGTAACATCAGATATGCCTCAACGAAAGGAGATTGAGATGAAATCCCTTACAAAGATCATATTATTAATAAAATAGATTTATTATGTGAAGTCACTATAAATACACATAAATAAAGTATAAATATTAGATAAGGTATCAAAATTTATTCCTCACATAATTCTAGAATGACATAATCATGAAAAATAAGATCAACCAAATGAATGGAAATTGGGTTAAGAAGTTCTCTTATGAAAATTTGGTATCCTAACGACATAACATTAAAATTCCAGAAATGATTTTATGGGATATGAAATGGTATCTCATCATTTTTACATAAATATTTCAAAAATATTGATATATAAGAACATATACCAACATAATAATGTGGATAATAACTTAAAATAAGTCATTGATAAAAAGAGGACAGTGAAAGGTTCCCTTACAAAGATCATTTTATAAATAAAACAGATCAATTATAAGTATTAACTATAAGTACACACAAAGAAAGTATAAATACATGATAGGATATCAAAAGTTATTTCACATGTAAACATAGTATAACATAATCAAGAAGTATAATATTATCCCAAGGAATCGAAATTGGGTTATGAAGTTCCCTTACCTTGCGTCCGACTCGTCACTTATTTTCCTTGTTATTCAAGAATAATAAACCAAAGATAATTTATAATTTCTTCAAAAAAATTTCAGGTGTATTATTCATTTTATATCACTTATTACTACATTATGAAAAATTAATAATTATTTAAGTTAATATCGGTCGTTTTGTTGATATTGTGTACTTGAGTTGAAAATGAAATTATTATGATTACAGATTGTAAATGTTGTAAAAAGTGAACTATCTCTAGAATTCGGTTAAGGAATTAGATATCATATATATCCTATATATTTAGTATATATTTATTTAGAGTAGTCCACAACATTTGGAGATAAGAAATGAAATGTATCATTCATGGAGACGGTAAGCAGTATGTGCGCATGAACGCTACATTCATTTCTATTTCACATATAAAGGTACGAAAAGATAATGAAAAATTAGTATATTATAATTCCTGAATAATATAATATTTTATATATGCTATATTAGTTTATTAGAACTGTCTTATATATGTTCCATGTATTTCATGAATGAGTCATGTCACTTTGAGGGGGTGGTAGAACACACTTCTTTATATGATATCATCGTGTTTAGACATCATGAAAAGCATAATGGTATGTTGTAAATAAAAATTATAGAAGCATAGAGACAATATAAACATAATATATATCACATATAAATACATTTACATCATAATTTCCACCATGAGATGTGGTATTAGATAATTGAAAAATCAATATTTCGTGAGGCAATAGTTTTTCATCCACAGAAACAATATGTTCTAAATACAATAGATGGATGTGTGTGTGAGTTTAGTTCGAATACTATGATGACCAAAATCTGAGTTTATTTAATATAATGGTTTTTTATAAATTATTTTAATAAATAATGTTTCTGGGGTTGGATAAGTGAAATAAATGAGAGAACCTTGAGAGAAGGCTTTGCCTCAAATTAGGTAACTCCATTTCTTTTAAGATAAAAGGATTCTTGAATTTCACTCTGTCCAATTTAAGGAATCTAGGAGGAATATATGGATTTTGGGAGCTTATTTAATTGGATATTTTATGATCCAAGGATATTAATAGGTGTGAGTAAGGTGTTATAGGTGATGCCATTTTATAAGAGGGAGGATGGGTACTTTAGGAATGTTTTGAGAGATTATTTATTATAAATAGAATTTTGATTTCCAAATGTCAAATTCTCATTTAATTCAAAGATCAGATGATTATTGTTCTTAATCCTCTAAAACAATATGTTTTAGACATGTTTTGGTTTCAAATTTATCATTATCATTTAGATTTAACCCTTAGTTAAGTAATTTAACTCCTACCATGTCTTCTTGTATATTCAAACTATATGAATAATATAGTTACCATAAAATGTATATAGAGCCTCAAGTGGTTAATTAATGCCATTTAAAACATTATAATAGTTATTTAGACGAATTTAATATTTTTTGAACACTCATATCATTAAATAAAGTAGTATTCATTTTAAAAACTCATTTATGTCAATTTTTATACTATTCATATCATGTATTTCTAAAAAATCTATATCAATATGATTATTTGGAACAAACCCCATTAATTGAAATATAAAAAGTCAATAGATTCCATAAATTCATGTATGGAATTAAATATTTCAGAAAATAGCTATTTTAATATTTATAATTTCATTCATTTAAATCATTCATTAATAAGGTAATCACTAAATCATCATTGTGTCTTAATGTAATTTATTTACATAATTTATAAAAATTATAAATAATATTCAATGATTTAAGAAATAGTTTTATCTTTATAATAATTTTTATAGTCTAAAGGATTTCTTATATGACCCCATATACAATTTTTTTACTAAAAGATACATGTTTATTTTACACTTTTTATACTTTAAATTAATTCTTATAAAATTTCTTTTTCACATCAAACTGGTTCCACAAGGGTTCAAAAATAGACCCAAGGATTCCCATTGTTTGAGATATCTTATAAAATAGGATTATACATGTTTTTTGTTAGTTATATATTATTATAATATTATTTTTTTACACTTAATTATCAAATTTACCCATTAACCATGTTAAATAAAATAATTACAAATGATATTATTCATAATGTATAAAAATACAAGTTACCAATTTAAAAAAAATTTACCTCATGATTCAAAATATGGAATCTATTTTTAGAAATTCAAAACAATTAAGTGGTAGAAAATAAATTAAAATTAATTCATATTTTGAAAACAAAAAAACTGGTTTTCAAGAAGTAATAACTATCAAAAATTGACCAGTGTTTACGTCTAATTAAAAATAGAAATTACATCCAATGATAAAAATTGGATTAAATGATAAAAAATAGTATAATTTTATTTTAAAACAAATTCAAAATATAATCTATCCTTATAAATATATTAGATGAGAAAACGGTTTTGAATAAAAAGTAGTATTTTTTTCTATTCATTAAAAATTGAACTTTATCAGAAAAATACAAAAAATTTATCCAAAGTAATTTTTGATTCTCCAATTCATAAAAATAAGATTATTTTTTCAAATGGAACATATAAAAGTAAAAAAATATATCTAAAATGGCTTCTCCATCAAAAGGGGGTAAACCTGAATTTTTCGAAAAATATTTCTTTTATACAAAAAATCGAATTTGAAACTTATATCATTTCTAGAAAACATATAAGATGAATATAAAATATTAAATTGAATATATAACACATATTATTCAATAAATAAGAATTCATAAAGAGTGTTATGATTTTATAAACATAGTTATTCTCTTTTAAATAGATTTTTATAAAAACCATTCCTTGATATCCAATTGTTTTTTATTTCCATTTTATATAAATTTTTAACCAATGAATCATTATTTAAATATGTGTAAACCATATTTTAAAATTCAGTTCATACTATTCATTCCTTCCATTCCAACATCGAGGTGTTATCTACCATTAAAAATAATAATTTAATTATTGTATTATATTTCGGTATAAATCAATGTTTTGTGTAAAATTTATATCTTATTCATATATATTAATATAAATAAAAATGAATTATTCTATAAATACCTTGGTCATTATAGGGGTTCAATAATGTATTCTAGTATTAATTTACAAATTTACTAAACCATAACCATTATACCATCTATAGTGACCATAGTTTCTCTTACATGACAATCAAATAAATTTTATGCTAAAAAATTAAAATAAAACATTAAATGACAGAAGGTTTTTTTATCTTGGAAAAAGTTATTCTGATACATCAATATCGAATAATATTATCTAAAAAATATTAAAATATTTTTTATTTGTCATCATAAATTCTTACACATTATTCTTAGTAAAAGTAATCACATGAGGGTATAAATTGAAAAAATGAAAGAGCTAAAAGACCAGTAAGGATAGGAATATCATGGGGGGAATAAGGGACATAAATTAATAGTACGTTCGTGAGAATAATAAATATCACCATATCAAAACCATAGGATCATCATCATATTCATTTGGTAAATTTTCTATAAAGGCTTATAATGTGGAATATGAAAAATAATGTATCATTATTACTTATTGGTGGAAGACACTAACATAGTTGTGAATATACCTATAATCATGTACACACAAAACATTTGTACATATATCATAACATCATAATTTTAAACAATGTTAGAGTTGTGTTCATTCCTAATACATATAACCTAATAAAATATTTCTCATTACTCAATGCATTAGAGGTATATATTATTTGTGTCCCTTCATCAAATCATAAAATTCTCATACTCAAAATTTTCATGTTGAAATAGAACATTTGACTATCATTTTCATTAAATAAACCACAGAAAGTAATGGGTTTCATTATGGTGTCAAAAATTATACTCTATGTAATAACGTTTTGGGTTACAAAATTGATAAGGGAAAACATTTTTAGCATAATGTATGATTTTTATCTCAATAAGAATTTACTTAATAGTAGTCTAATCGATTCTTATAATAATAATTACCTTTTTAAAAAATCATTATAAAATATTTAGAAGTCCTTTTGACAAGGTAAAAAATGTATATCCATTGAATGAAATGACATTTAATTTTGAATCACAACTGAAAAAATACCCCATTCCAATAGATTGGAACCATTGGTATATGCCTCCAAACCATTCGTATAGCCTATACCAAAGGTTTGGAGAACCGTTTCCAAGTAATCCACCAGGATAGGTCTATACCAATGGTTTTGGGAAAACCATTGGTATAATTAATATGAAAATCTATACCAACGGTCCCATAAAACTATTGGTATAGGTAATTCCAAAAATAATCTTTTGTTTGGTTTTGAACCCAACACCTCCCGTTTGTGATTGAATGACCTAACCACTAACATAAATTAATTTTGTGAACATAATTTCATCAATATATATATATATTATTATAATTATTCTAAATTTTGATTTATTTAATGTCCTATATATGAATACTCCATAAAAAATACATGTACCTATACCAACGGTTTTGGAAAACCATTTGTATAGGTCCATATAAGTGACCTATAGCAACGGTTTTGGCCAGATCGTCTGTATAGGTCAAAATTAGTGAACTATACCAACATTTTTCCCAAAATCGTTGGTATAGATAATATTTCCAATAGAGAATGAAAAACACATAGGACAATAGTGGAGAATGCATATGGATAATAATTTCAATGATAATATAATATAAAAAAGAATAAATTTGGTTTTAGAATCCTTATTCTTGATGTCCCACATTATTTCTCTCCTTTTATAAATTCTGGATAATAAAAAATGTTTATTAAAACATGGAATCAATAAGATATTAAATTCAACTTTTTTACTATTTTTCAATTATAAAAATTGGGTTCCATTCTTTAATTTATAGTTTTATGGTGAAAATTTTAGATATCATTTATTAAAAAACACTTCTTGAAATTATTTAATAATCCCTATTTATTTATATTTATATATTATTAATATTAAATATAGAATATTTCAAATAAAAATATTTATAAATTTATATGTTATATTTATTTTATTCCAACCATCCATAATTGAGGTGATAATAAAATAATTAAAAACATCAATGATTTCAATTATTTAACTGTTAATGGAAAATTGTGAAATAAAGAAGAAAGATATGTATTAAATATAAATACATAATAAATATATTAATTAATGTCGGTTAACATCATTAATAAAATTTTAAAATAATAATCAATTAATATTAGTTTTTTGGGATATAAAAAAATAAAAATTGAAATATATGATGACAATTATAAGAGGGTCGGATGAAAAAATACCCATTTCTCAGTGTTTCTTTTTTTTCTAGAAAACCAAAATCCTTGATTTCTTCGAGTTGAGTGGTTCTAGGAAATACCTGATTCTTATAAAGGGTTTAATATTTTGAAATTTGGTAGAGCCTTAAGATTGAAAAGTGTAAGGTAAGTATTTTTCCAATAAAGGGGTGATGATTTATTTATACGTGAGGAGAGGGGTATTTTAAGGATAAAATATTGAATACATTATTATATCCAAGTTATACCATTTAACAGAAATATTTTTTATATTATGAAATATACTTAAAAAATGAATTGACTGGAGGACTTTTAATGACTTTATTATAACACTTCAAAATTATAATTTAAGAACCATGTATTCAATAGTGTTTATGACACACAACACCAATCACAAAATAGAATATAATTTCCAAATACTTTATAATATATTTACTATTTTAAAAAAAATTAATTTTTTATAGCTTTCAATTTATGAAAAAATTATTTATTGTATGTTACACACAAAAATTAGCATCATCAACATCTTGAGTTACATGAAATACTAGGTTTCACCGAACAATAATCTATTATTAAAATATTATTACAATAATATATAACCTAGCCATCAAATTAAAATTTATCAAAAGGTTTATATAAATTATGAAATATATGGTTTACACAAATATTAAAATAATTCACTAGTTTTGAATTAATTTGAAATGCATAATAAAAACAACTGAATATACAAGAAAAATATTATTATTTTCCCCTCATTTTTTTTTTAAAATAATAAATTAAATTAATTACCATTAGTGGGTGATATTTATTTGTTATATATATATACAAATTATATTCAAAAAAATATTTTAATATTTAACAAATAGATTTTATTTTCTTAAAATAAAAATAGAACCAATTTTATTTAAAAAATACATTATCTTTATTAAGGTATTTTTACTTCATTTTAGTGGCCTACCCATTTTAAATCCATTTTTTGAATGTTTTTTAAATTTAGTATTTCAATATAAACCAAATCTTTTTAATATAAACATATAAACTATGTAAGGGTAATTTTTTGGTATCATTCTCTGATGTTTTATTTTTTAATTAATAGTGAATATTACTACATTTTAATTAAAAATTGTTTTTCATCTGATTTATTTATAAGGCTAAATTATTGTTTAGGTATGTATTAATGAATAATTAGATACTATATTCATAAATTAATCAAAAATTAAGTTAAAAAATCAATTTCTCTTTTATATTTGATTATAAAAACATTGTAATCTTTGAGATGTTTTTACCTTAAAAACATGCATTATCGTTCCGCCAGAGGGATGAATTTTATATTAATTTCTGCAACTTAGGTGGTAAAATTTTTGGAAAAAAGGATTTAATATTTAGAATCATAATTATATTAATTGTATAATATGTCCAATTATTTTTGACCAAAATAATTTGTTAATTTAATTAAAATTAAATAAAATGATTAAGGTTAAATGAAGCCAGATAAGGGACTAAACCCTGTTCTTAAGGCCCAAACAACATATGAACATTACCAACAGCTTTTGTAATGACATATTTAGATGATATAATCTATTTTATCGAATTTTATACATTATTGGATCCAATTTAATCATAAAAAATGTGGGGAGAATTCCTTTTTAAAAATATTACAAGAGTGCCACTCCTCCTCCACTATAAATGGTCACAACTTCTCCCCATTCCTCACATCTCTAAATCCACATAATATTAGAAAATATATATACACATATTTTTCCAACATCCATACCCTATACCTTGAATCCCCCATTTGGGTATAATTACTTTTGAGGAATCCCTTTGGTATAGACCAAAAGGAGTATCCGATTTTAGGGTGATGTTTTCCAACAATCTATTTCAATCATTATTTTCTCAACTTCTTATACTTTTCCTATATCATACATAAATAAAAAAATATGTATCGTAAATATTCTAGTATGTTATTAAGTTATGATTTCTACCTACACTTAGAAAGACCTCCATCTAATAGGTAATTATCATATTGTTTCTATGTACGACGAACTACCTCTTCAAGAAATGATGATTGTTCATTTTTCCTTCACCACATCTAATGGTGGCCATTGTGATGAAAAATAAATTTATATGAGATATATATTATTTTTGTTATGTTTTTATACTTATTTAATAATTTAATAACACACACCTTTAATACTTCCCATTTTCATTAATATGATGACATTGTTTAAGGAAGTGTGGACTACCGACCCCTCGAGGTGATGTGATTCGTTCATGCTTTACGTGGAAGATAATAAGGATGATTTTAATAAACCAATGTAAAATATATGACATATATATTATACTAGAATTATAATATACATATTTATCATTTAGTTTTCCATTTTTCAATATGATTATGAAATGAATTTTCTGTTCATGCGTACGTACAGACTACTGTCTCCATGAATGGTAAACATCATTTAATATCTCCAAATATTATGGACTATTATAAATATATATTTAATAAATATATATTATAATTAAGTAATGTTTTAAATTACTGATATGTTTAAATCAGGATCCAATAAATACGAAAAAAATAACAACTCAAAACATACTTGAGAAAACTAGGCAATTAACACCTGAAATGGTTAAAACAATAAGAGTGTTGAAAAAAGGGTATCAAAATGTTTTCATAAATTAATATATGAATTTATAAACATGATTATGGTTCTATTATGATTTATTAACATATTTTACACCATTATACCAGAGGGTAAATACCACAAAAAAATGAAGGTTTAGTTGAGGGATTATTGTCTTACATTTCCTTCTGTGAGGCATACACCATACCCAACACTTACTTATTTTTTTACTACTGCCCCTTTTTATACATTAAATTAGGAATTATCTTGGTATGAAAATATTTCCTTCATGTTAATTTTTATTTAAATGTTTTTGTTGTTGTGTGGGACAATTATAGATGTTTAAATATTATTTTCCATAAAAATATTTTTAATGATTATCTTTAAAATATCACTTCATGTAGCGATTGTTAATTTTATCTTGGAAAAAATCACTTTATTGTAATAATTTTTCATTATAAATTACTCCAAAATTACATATTCTTACACATTATATATTGTTATTTCCTAAATCGCATATCATTTTACATAGGGAATTCACTAAGAAATATATTTGATTAACTAGGGAATAATTAATAAATATGTATTGTCTATTAAATATTGATAAATTTTGATAAGCCACATTATTCAATTATATGTTAAATTCATTATAATTATATGGAATTCGTGAGTCCCATTTATTGATTTCCCCTTGATGTATTGGTATTCTTATTTGATGAATCATTTGTCCAGACCAGATTGGTCTATACCTGATATGTTATAAACCATCTAGTCAAAGGACTTGATGTTAAAGGTACCGTGTACCTAGAAACATGGAATATAATAATTAACAATTTAGCTAATTTTTTTTCAATTATTATTCATCCATGATATTGTTCATCGATAAATTGAAGGATATATTTTTATCTCAGTTTAAAAATTTAGATGGCATGAGTATCTGTCTCTTAAATTAACATTTAATATTGCCTTATCTCGTTGTTTGAGTGGAATGTGTTATCTGTTATTTACTTTTCCATGTTAATTTATTACTATTTATGTATTGATTCTTCCTATTTACATACCATTAATCAGAATATGAGGTCACCCTTATTATGTTTCTTTTACCATTGTTATAAAGAAGATATCATTAAATAAGCATTCCAAGATGATACTTATTTATGTTTATTATGTATCATGTTTGTATTTCCTTTTTCCCTATTTATTATGTGTATTTGGTATATAATATGGTTTTCCTAGAAAATTAAACTGATTAGTACTTATGGATTTGATTCCTTGTAATCATGCCATTGTAATAAAATAACACACCAACCCCCGGTTTCTCGGTCGGGCATTAGAGTGGGTATCAGATGATGTTTATAAATAACATTCGAAACTAGACGTAGAAAAATTAGATTTTTGAGGTCAATCCAAAGATGTTCATTAAAGATATATATACAATAACATTATAGAATTTTGGTATTGTAGTGATTGAGTGGGTATTCCTATAAACACATCCCTCTCTAGATACAATAAGTGTGCATGGTTCTGGCATAAATTTACCTAGGGGTATCAACTCCAAAAATGTTTTCAAGACTTGGCTTGAGGTAACCTGGTACATAACAATGTGTCATACCATGCACCTAGTTTGACACACCTGGTGGATATGCCTAGGATAATTCAAATTCCCTTTACTAATCATTATGAATTATTTAAATGTAGACATCCCTCAATGTAATCAAATCTATGATTTATGATGAATTTATTTGAGTGTTTAGCATATTTAAAATTTATAATTTTATGAGCTAGTCAAGTATTTTACATTATTTTGAAATGAAACCTGGAAGGAAGAATGTGATCAGAACTCATTGAATTATAGATATTTCCATATTGAGAAAACAAATACAAAGAGTGATGGAACTGAGAATGTTATTGATTTATTAGGGTAGCTAAGTAATTTTATAACAAGTATAATTTCCAGAATGGATAATCCTCTTCCACAGAAATAATATCTTATATAGGATCACTTTTTATGGAAGAATCCACTATCATTTAGTTAGAATACTAATCCAATAGTAGCTGAAAAATGGATTAAGTCTCTAGATATGATATTTATGTCCATAGAATGTTTCATAAAGGAAAAGGTTACACATATGGTATATAGTCTCCAAGGTGAGGCTAATAAATGGTGGTCCTTGATTCAAAATAATAGGGATTAAGATGAAATTGAACTCATGGAATAATTTTCTTTTAAAAATTAATTATTCGATAAATACATCCCTCGTGATCAAAAAATTAATATGAATAGAAATTTCCTTAGATTAAAGAAATGGGAAGTGAAGAGTGTTTGGATTATGAAGGTACATTTCAATCATTAGCCAGGTATTCTAAATATTTGGATTGAGTGTGACTCTATGGCTATTGTATTTTCTTTACGAACCGGGTTCATACATATTTCGTGGAAGCTCACTAATCGTTGGATTAGATGCCTGGATTCTCTCTACTCAAAGGAGCACTTTTTTACTCATGTCAACAGAGAGGCAAATGGGTTGGCAGATGGGCTTGCTAATATGAGCGTGAATGGTAATGATTATATTTGGATGGATCATGTGAAAGATTATATCCTTCCTCTATATAGGAAGGATCTTTGTAAATCTTCTTCTTTCAGACTTCTGTAAGTTTTCTTTTCTACTAGTATAGGGGTATTGGTTTTCTAAGAAGGATCTCAGTTTGTTCTAAAAAAACTGTAATAAATTTTTTAACGATTTCAGATCTAATGATGAATGGTTCTAAGAAAATATATTTAGTAGAAAGTAAAATTTTTAACAAAAATATGTGATTGAGGGAATTACAACCCATAATATATTCTTAATGTGGAGATATTGATGAAGAAATTAATGATTTCTACATGTGATGACTACCGTGGAACAAACTAATGACTTTTCGAAAAGTGTTCTATAATATCATTGATGGAGTTTAAAACAATTTAGGATTTAAGGAATATATCTAATAACATGTGTCTTATTTAAGGAAGAAGGAATAATTCATGTTTCAAATATTATTTTATGGTGATTCTTGTTATTAATCTATTTTAAGAGGATACATTGTGTAGTTATTCACAAGTTTGTAAATTTTAAATTTAGAACTGTATCATGTTGATTAAAGTCTAATTATAAGTTCATTTTCTTAATTTATTGACCTTATTTCGAATTTTTTAGTTTATAATTATTTGTAAAAGTTAACCATTTATTAAATGTGTTATTTATTTCTTTGGATGTGGGTTTGGAGATTTATATATTACACCACTATGTAAAAAATCATGTTCAATGAGATGATGTAGAAATAGTTTAAGCAAGATTGAAATATAAGAATGTTCTTATAGAAATGTAACAATTAATTATATTTAATTATATTCTTTTAGTGTTAAATAATTACTAAAATCTAGGAAAAATGATATCAAAAACAAAAATTTTGTCTGTGTAACATAGTTTCCAATGAATCAAATGTTCCTTATATTATGAAGAATTTGGGGATTTCTGATTGTTAACTTTTTCCTGCCCGTGCTCTCTAACACTCTCCATCAAAAAAAGATTTTAATATTTTTCCTTTATATCCATGTTTCCATTTCCACCATATATTATCCTACTACGGAACATAGTTACGTGATAATTGTACTTTTCTTTCTCTTTGGTTAAGAATATGTGAAATTAAACATTTTATGATGTGTGACTATAAATAATATATAATTTTAAATCCCCCTATTACAGATATGTAGGTTAATTTTTGAGGACACAATTTATTTATGGTGGGGAGAACATATCACCCTGAAATGATAAAGTAAAAACCTTATATTCAATAGCATGTATGACACACAACATCATGCACTAAAACGAATATAATTTCATGATAGTATATATTATAATTACAATTTTAAAAAAAAAATCATATTTTTTATAGCTTTCAATGTTCACAACAATGATTTAGTGTATGTTACATGCAACAATGAGTTTCATCAATGGATTTTGTTACACGCAAGATAGAGTTTAACCAAAAAAAATATATTATTAAAATAGTATTATAATAAGATATAACCTATAAATAAAATTAGATGTTACGAAAATGGTTAACAAAATTATAAAATCTAGGTTTTATGCAATTATAAAACGAATTCATTGCTCATTAGTTGAATTGAAATGAATATGAAAACCGATTTAATATAATTGAAAATACTATTATATTTATACTCACAAAGATATTTTACCCTAATAAATTAAATTAATTACAATTAGTGTGTGATATCAATTTGATATATATTTTTTATTCTCTGGAATATTTTTTCAATTAATTCAATAGATTTGATAGGGATATGATAAAAACAACCCAATTTTGAGGCATAAAATACTATATTTTTATTAATGTATTTTAGCAGCCTTTTTCTAGTTAACTCATTTTAAATCAAAATTTTACCCTTTTATAAAATTAATTTCAAAATAAAATTCATATTTTGATGTGAAACATACAAATTAGTTTAGGGTAAATATTTGGTATATTTTTGTTAAATTTTTTTTTTGATGAATATTGAAAAATACTGATCGTTTGTTCAAAATTTTATTTCAAAAATATTTATTTATTAAGTTAAATTATGATATATATTGGTTATAAAGATTAATTAGGTAATAATTTTATTAGTTAATAAAACTTGGATCAATTTTGTCAACTTCACCTTGAAATTTTCTATAAAATCATAGCAAACATTTGGTCGTTCTAAACTTAAAACCTGCATTATCATCCCGCAGGTGGTGTGAATTTTAAATTAATTTCTGCCACTTATGTGATAATAATTTGTAAAAATGGATCAAATATTTTTAATCATAATAATTAATTCTTTTTAATAATACCAACTTATTTTTTGACCAAAACTATTATTGAATTTAATAAAAATTTATTATAACGATTAAGTTTAAATTAAGCATAATAAGAGACAAAACCTTAACATTAAGGCCCCAAAGACCTATAAAATTGTTAGAATGGTATTTTATGAAGTTATATAGACCCTATACTCTAGTTTATATAATTTTTACATTATTTTATCCTCATTAAACATGAAAATTGTATGGAAAATTCTATTGTAAAAATATTATAGGAGTGCCACTCCTCCTTCATTATAAAAGGCCACCAATTCACCTCATTCCTCACACCTCTAACACTACTTAATTTTTTCCAATATCTGAATAAATAGATTCCCAAAATCTCTTCCTTATACCTTGAATCATCCATTTGGCCATAAATTCATCCATTGAATCCCTTTGGTATAAACCCAAATGAGTTACCCGATTTTAATGTAACGTTTTCCAATGACATATTTTCATTAATTTGTTTCTACACTCCATATAATATTATTATTACATAATTACGAAACAAAAAAACTATCTTAAAAATTATAGGATGATATTATTTTATTATTTATACCTAAAAATTCACAAAAATCCGTCTAATGGTCGTTGAATATACTGTTTTTGTGTACGTAGAACTACTGCATCACGAAACAATGATTTTTCATTTTATCATTACCACCAATCATGGGGGAAATTATGATTAAATAATGTTTTTATACAATATATTTGATATTTATTATGTATTTATACTTATTTATATCATTTATTACACAAAAATTTAATACTCCGCAAATTTCATTAATATTCTAACATCATTTCATGAACTGTGGACTACCACCCCCTTGAAGCAATGCGACTTTCTCACAATATACAAGGAATGTATTAAAGATTATTTTAATAAATATATGTTAAATATAAAAAATATATATTGAAATGGAATTATAAAAGACATTTTTATGATTTATTTTTCATTCTTTTAACATGACAAAGAAATGAAAGTGGTGTTAATGCGTACACATGACCTACCATCTCCACGGCCGGTGCACACCATTTATTATCTCCAAATATTATGGACTATTAAAAATACATATGAAATGAAAATATAATATAATTAATACATGGTTTAAATTATGGATATCCAGAAGTCATGATCTATGAAACAGGAACAACATGTAATAAGTCACAACGTACTTGAGAAAACTAGGGAATTGTCACCCGAAATTGTTAAAATAATGAAATAGTGCCAACAAAAGGGTAGTAAAATATTGTAAGAAGTTAATAAATGATATTAAAAACATGATTATGGATATTCTATAAGTACATAACATATTTTAAACCTCTATATATGAGGATAAAGACTACAGACCAAAAGTAATTTTAAGGAAAGGGATTCTGGTCTTACTTTTCTTTCAATGACACATACACCACATACACCACTAACTTCATTTATGTAGTAATACACCATTTGATAAATTATATGATGAATAATTTTTCTTCATGACATGAAAAAATATCCTTCATGGGAATTATTATTTAAATGTTTCTGGTGTTATGTAACACTTTGGGATGTTTAATGATTATTTCCCTAAAAAATGTTCTTAATGATTATCTCTAAAATCTCACATCCTTTGGTTATTTTTAACTTTATCATGGAAACAATAAATTTATTTTAAACAATTTTCATTGTAAATTAACTTATATATCCATATTCTCATGGAATGGAAATTATTATTCCCAAAAAAATATATCATTTTATATACAATGTTCACTTTGAGAGTTAAATAGTTAACAAGGGAATCATTAATAAATTTGTATCATAAATTAAATAAAGATACATTATAATAAATAAAATTTTCCATGAAATAGAAAATTATTTTGACTGGTATGACATAGGTAGGTACCAGTTATAGATTATACATATATGCAATGATAGTTTCATTAGATGAATCATTTGGCCAAATCATATGTGTTTTTACTAGATATATTGTAAACTATCTTGTGAATGGTCTTGTTGGTCATTCTACCATGTAACTAGGAAATATTGAGACCAATATTTAATCATTTCCTCTATTTAGATTTAATCATTATTTGTCAATGATATTTTGCATCGACATATCTATGGATACATTTTATTCCTAATTTATTGATTTAGATGAAATGAGTTTTGGTTTCATATTTTTCCATATTGATATTTTTTATCTAGTTATTTGAATGGAATTTGTTATTATTTATATACCTATCCATGTCAATTTATTCATATTAATTAATTATTTCTTATGCTTCACTTATCGTTACTGAGCATTTGATCTCACCCTTATTATATTTCATTTCCCCTGGTTATAAAGAAGATATCCTTGTATAAGCATTCAAGTATTATGTTTATTTATTTATATTATGTATCAAGTCTTAATTTCCTATTTAATTATGTATTATGGATATCATGCACGCAATTTTGATTTCCAAGACTGCATAACTAATTATACCTTCCGGATTTGATTTCTTTTAGTCCTGCCAATGTAATAAAATAACACACTAGCCTCGGGATTTTGGATCGTAAGTTACATTTATAAAAAAAAATTATTAGTTTAATCAAATGAAATGGATATAAATTCAAACAAATCTATTTAGAGTGGATCTTCAGACATATGGGCTTTAGAAATTAAATTTTATTTTTATAATTTTTTAACTGTTTTAAATGACAAATTTATTATAGTATATTTATTTTTTTCTAAAAATATTCAATTTAAAATTTCTAATGCATTATTAAAATGTCAATATTTCATAAACATGTAGTATTTGAAAAATAGTATTTTTCAAAATCACGTAGTAATTAATGGTTCTCCACAAATTTTCAAAAATTCACCCATGGTAAATTCTTACTTGATTATTCAAAAAAATATTTTCATTTTAAAAATTAATTTTCTATCATTTATAATTATAGTTATTTACAAAAAAAATTATAATTTTTATAGAAGACATTAAAATATTGTTTATTAACATGTTTGTGTAACTTCTTTGAGTTTCTTAATCATTTTATTCATTTTTTGGAATTATAATTTTTAAATTTTATTAAATTAATTGTGTCACGTTAATTATATATTAATGATAATTATTTTTAAGGTAATATACTATTTAAAAAATCAAGATTCCCAAAAATTAGATTACATTAATTAATTTTCATGTTATTATTCAAATAGTCACATTATGTTTCCCATTTTTTTTTTCAATTTAATATTTTTCCCACTATAATATTTTTATTTTTTTGGTTCTTAGATACTAGATAATGTAATGATCTATATCAATAAAATAATCTATTTTTGGATTTACTATTGGTTTTATGTGCATAATGGTTTATTATATAACACACGTTTATTAAGAAAAAAATATCATTTATAATGGTTTGATCATTACAAATTATGAAGATCCTAATATTTCCCCAAGATTGATATTTGATCACTCTATCATATGTTGCAGCTTAATATGGGTAATATACCAAAGGATGAATTTAGGATTTACAATTTCCAACATGAAAAACATTGGATTCCATTTATTCTTACAAATGAAATAGTGATGTTAATGTTAATTATATATTATGTTATTTATCCTTACATGGACTCATTCATTCTTGTTTTCATTGATGATGTTCCATTATATTCATAAACCTGAGTGTAACATATATATATCCTAGATAGTTTATTAAGTATTATTCATGATGATAAATGTTATAAAAGGTACTCAAAGTATGTATTTTGAATTATGGAGGGGACCTTTCATATGTATGTGATATTAGATGTATGATCCATTGTGGACTTAGATAAGGTAGGTATATTTATTAATTTGGTTTGACCAATGAATGTGTTATTGATATAGATTCTCCTTAGTAATAATGGTTTTTAAAATTTTTGATTCAAGATTTATCTTTTTTTATAGTGCCACAACTATGGTTGGATAGTAATTGTGAGAAAGTAAAGAGGATTAAATAGTGTGAGGATGATTTTCATTAGTTGATATAAATGTTGAAATTTTATATGATCTCAGTTATATCATACCATAAGATGGTTAATACCATATATTTAAATTAATTTTAGATTAGTCCTAGAGTAGTATTTTTGGAGGGGTAAAGTGGTTAATTTTGGTTCTAGTTAGTTGTTGACCATGAGTAAATTTTCTCTATAAAATATATGGATCTTTCTTATGTGTTATATTTGCTAATTTGTTGGTGGGAGTGTCACATTGGTGAGATATTTTTCATATAAATAGACAATATTATATTATGATATGAATTATACCAATAAGATTTAAACCATCAGTTGAGGTGCATAGTTGAGTTTATATTTTTATTTATTTTTTATTTGGAGAATAAGATAATAAATAGGAACATTATAATAGTAAATCATAGTATGATCATCCATGAGCACTAAGATTTAGAATCATGAATGGATTAGATGTTGATACCCATTTTTCATTTAATGGTGGTAGGGTATGAATAAAATGTATAAGTTCCAAACATTCTCTCCCTCATCCATTTCTTAGACAACATTAGATGCTATGAAATTTTGATAATATAATTATTCAAATTCATTGATGATGTGGGAATCGATCATTAGTGATTTCTGGTTAAAAACTTATTTTTTGGAAGAGGTTGGGGTACCATATTCCCATCGGTGCTTTGAAGTTCTAACATAAAAGAGATTAATTGATTATTGAATCCAACACATAATTAAGGGCTATGCACCCATGTATGAATGATATGTGCCATGATATATGAAGATTCTTTTGATATCTTGGTATAAACAAATACATCTCATGGTTTATAGAATATTTATTTACATACTTGATGATAAAGGCAGAGAACGAGAGACATGGTTTATTACTACTTTCTCTTATAGTTCAAATTTTGGAATTTGAATGAGGTGGTAGTTTTTTTGGTATGTGTGTTTGGGGGATGCTGAGGTATTGTGATGTGTTATGGGTCATAGTGGATCATGTAATGAAGGTGTTTAATTTCCTTCCATTCAAAGGGACTTGAATAATTTGTTTAGTTAGAAAATTTTATATGTGGTTGATAATATAGTTTCACAAGATACCACTAAGAATAATATTTAATAGATATTCCTATTTGATATTTCTTTTTAAAAATATTATAGAAATTCATGTGGATCTTAAATTAAATTGAGTACGAAATTTTACACTTATATATTTGAGAATTATATGTAGAAAATCCATATACTCTAGCATATGATAATGGAATGTTTTCTAAATTTTGATAGAGAATTTTTTGATCTTTTAGACTTGGAAAAGATTGTATATAGTAATAGATATTATGAATTTATTAAGATGGATCCTTATAATTCAATATATATTCGTCCAGTCCATTCACTGATGTACTAGTCCATGTGAGTTGAACCATTAGTTATCAGGGAGAGATTATCTCAAGAGATAACCTAGAGTTATCAAATGATCTAAAATAAGTTGGTTGCTACTTAGGTAAAAAACACACTTGTTTTGACTAGTGTATATGATCCCTATATTTTCTCATGGGATTCTGAGTATAGCTATTTTTATTTCCATTGTCTGCGTATAGAAGCTTATATAAAGTAGATAATATTACCTCATAATTTATGACGATATTTTAGATTATATATTGAATAATAACCATGAATTACATCATAAGTTTTAATCAATGAAATTATATGTTATGTAATATGGTTCCTGAATTGATGCTCTAAATGTTTGATCATGATCATTAAGATGTGTTTATACGTGATGATATTGAGTCGGAGAAAATTATACCATTTTAGGACTGTATAGTGTGTATCACAAACTTGAGTGGGATGATTTTATGATAGATGATTATAATTATTATTATTGTGTTATTGAAATATAGGTGTATCTAAGAGAATATATGAGAGTGTAAAATTGATGTATATTCTTATATAACCCTGATAGATTTGTTTTTTGAAATAGATTCTTTTAATTTCATTGATATCTAATGTTGTACGCTACACCAAGATTAGTAAGTGCTATACCTCACACCGTATTAGCTTGAAGTATATAGAACACTATTATTGTCTTGTGTTACACACAATTTCATGTTTTTTATACACTTTATTTCATGAAAGACCTTGTATATGTGATAACTAAATATTATAACGTAGTCATTATAATTGCGGGTATGAATAATATAACCATTCGTCTAAAAAAATATTTAAATGAATATAATTGAGTCTATAAAATAATTAAATTTTTTTTATAGATTTTATTAGTGAAATATATATGTAATATATTATATTTAAGTTTTAAAATACTTATTATATGTTTTAGATATGATATAAAAAAATTTATATTTTTCACAAAAAAAAAAGAAGTATTAAAAAAAATACAGTTTTACCACCATTTGATGGAAATTCGTTTTTAAATCTAATTTTTAGAAATTTTATATGTTCTATTAAAATTAGAAAATTCCCTCTTTGGAATAAGGACATAAAAATTTACAGTGTTAGTAATTTTGGTATTTTTCTGATGAAATTAATATTTTATTAAATAGTAAAAAGTACAACATTTTAAATAAAAATTTCCTTTTAATATAATTTATTTATATAGTTATATTATCTTTTTAATTGGTTTTAAATAATAAATGGATTATTTTATAACCATTTAATCCAATTTTTGTCATTAGAAGTAATTTCACATTTAAATTGGACATAAACTCATGTTAATCATTTCATTATTTTTACTTCTTAAAAACCTACTTTCTGGTTTTCACAATGATAATTAATTTTAAATTAATTTCTAAAAAATCATTGTTTTGAATTTAGAAAAATGGATTATATATTTGGAATTATAGGTTCAAAATTATATGAATAGGATCGTATTATTTTTTGGAAATTATGAATCGTAACTTTTGTAATTATTTTTATTTACCATAATTAAATAGTAAATTATAGAAATAATGGTAAAAATAATAATATAATATTTTAAAAAACGCACACAGGTGTCCTGATCTCATTTATGAATAATTGAAGACCAAAAAATCCTGTAGGACAAATTTTTGGCATTTGGTAACCACTTGGGTGTGAAAATGACATCTTATAAAAATTAATTTAAAGTAAAGAGAAATATAACATAACCATGTATCTATTTAATAAAACAATATTAATCAATGGTAATATAATTGATCTCTTTTATTATAAATAGTAATTATAAATTTATATAATTTTATAAATCATGGAATTTATTTATAAATTTTAGACACTATATAAATAAATTTATTTATGACAGAATGATGATGCAACGATTTCATTATTAATGCAACATTCCAATAAATGATATGATAAATATTAAAATAAATGTAATTTTTACATTTTTATGTCTTCCACGATTTTGTTTTCGATTTAATTGACATTATAGGGATGCTTTAGTTCCTTTTTCATGTATCAATCATATTTTGATGACTATAACAAAAATCAATTACTAAATATTGTCAAAATTAACATAAATTAGTTTTTAAAACTAACTCTATATTTTTAAATGAAATAATAGTCCTAAAAATATAATATTTGAAAAAATAAATTATATAATGATAGAAAATTCATTAAGGATACTTTTTTGGTTCTCTTGGAAATTTATAATAATTATTGTAACTATATATTATGAAAATACATGTAGACATGGTAAGAGTTAATGTTTTTAACAAAGGGTTAAAGCTAAACGATAAGGTTCATTTTGAGGCTTAAACTATTCTAAATCTTATTGTTTGAGATTATTTAGACCTATACTCATATTATAATATAAATTAATTACATTGGAGTCATTATAAACCCAATATAAATTTATAATAAATTAATATTTCAAAACATTCTTAAAGTGCCCCTCACCTCTCCTATGAAAGGTAACTTCTCCTTATCTTTCTTTTCGACTTCCGAAGAACTTTGGATCGACTGAAACCACCCCAAAAATTGTACATAAATCACTAAATTATTCATGGTGTCCACCTTTTGGGCATAAAACCAACATATAGAGTCCTTTTGTGCAAATCAATAAAAGACACCCGAAGAAGATGAAATTGTTTTTTTCCTTTCATTCAAAGTTCATTTCATCTTCTACTTCCCCTAACTAAGTTGTTACCTATATAAAATAATATCTCAATAATATTTTATATAGTGAGATTTTTTTATGATAATGGGACAACCATATTCCTCTTTTTACACATCATATTAAAAACAATATCACCATGCGTGCGTACGAATGGCTTACCGTCTCCACACGTGCTATTAACTATTTTTCGCTTATTCATTATTTTGATGGGTATAATGATTAAAATAAATGAAATAAATAATACATATAACATGATATTTTCAATATAATATTGATATAATATCCAATTAAATACTATTTAACCATCAAGTGAATGATATCGTTGCTCGTGCGTATGTACAATTTACCTTATCCACAACATGGTGATATTCATTCTCCACTTTAACCATTCAAGAAAAATTATAAAGTATATATAATTGGTAAAAATTAAATATATGATATAATAATTCAACTGGATATATATATATATATATCATTTACTTTCTTCTATTCAATAAAGATGAAAACAGAAACAACGTTCATGCGTACGTATGGCCTTCCGTCTTCATGAACGATTTATTTCATTTAATTCATCTATCTATTATATATATTTCTATACTGAATATTTATGATATATAAATTATTTTTTTTCATTATGGATGTAATTAAATCATTATCAATGTAGTATGATCAGAAATAACAAGTCAAAACACGTACGATAAAGAGAAGGATCATTACCCAAAATGCTGCTTTAACATGAAATTGATAAATAAATTAGTAATTTATAGTCATACATGAATAATATATGATATTATAAATATTATTATGGGTATGTTAAAAGTTAATAACATGTGTATACCCACTATACAAAATATTTAGACACATACAATAGAATTCAGACATAAGATAAGCGATAATTTTTCAATATCAATATTTTCCATGATTATTTATACATAAGATTTTACTGGTGTATATTTATCATCCATTTACATGTTTCCTAAATATATAATATTTTTTCAATTCATAAAAAAATTAATTTAAATTTTATCCATTGATAAGTTTTCATTAAATAGTATGGAAGGAATCTGGATTTCATTTTCCATATAAGGTAGATTTGGAATTTCATGTAGGAGTATAAGAAGAATGTCTTTTTTTTTTAAATTTTATGGAATAAAAATATTTTTCATCTTCATAAGTCCTTATTTCCATGAATATTCTTCTAAAATATTTCATGTTTATTTTAAACTAAATTATGTTATTTTAAAATTGAATGAAATGTTGAGAAATAAATAATTTTTTTGAAGAAGAAACGATATTTTTTTCAAGAATTAAGATCAAGTGTTTTAACAAAATTATTTTACATAGAAGATGAAATAGTGTTATGTTTCAATTAAAATTATCAAAATTTTTTATTGTGTTTGTGGTGGATATATTTTTAGTAAATCCATTTATTTTATATGGAATATGTTATGTTGGAATGATGTTTTAGAAAACCATTTGATTTCATGGGTTTTGCTATGATGAATGATTTATTTACTTGTGGAACATGTAAGAATGATTACATTATTATATGGTTGTGTCCTATATTTCATTCTCATGCATTAGGTAATGACTTATAACTCACGAGATAGACTTGACTATAACGACAAGTAAATCCAGTTCAGTAATACAGGGTTGGAACGATGTGTAAATCAGGTTTAGTAACACGTGGATGGAACGACACATAAACTTAGTTTACCAATACATGGCTGGAATGGAAGGTATATCTGGTTCAATAATACATGGATGGAATGATATGTAAACTCGTTTTAGTAATTGATGTTGTCTACTATGGTGGTCTTGGCAGTAATGCCCTAGATACTATGGAAATCATACTATGTGATTATGTATTTCTATAATTCAATGTTTTATTTCAATTTTATTTTATCCTAGTTCGTGTTCATTTATGATTTACACCTTAAGAACTTCCAAGACATATTTCATGAATCCTGATTTTGAAATTTAAAATTTAGGTTAATGTTTTTACATTATTATTTTTATGTTTTTCTTGATGTTATTAATGTTTACCCTTACTGGGCATTTGAGCTCACCCTTTTTATGTTTTATTTTCCCCATGATATAAAGAATGGTTTTAGGTAGAAAAACTAATGTAGATGATCTTAATGGGAGATGTTCAAGATCATTCACCATGATATAAGAATTTTTTCTGAGTTTCCAAAGACACAAAACTATCACTATATTTGAGTGTCTATTTTTGTAATGTATTATGTATTCCTAAAAGTAAATGTAATGTAAATTTCCATAAATATTGTATCGTTAGAGTTGTTATCATAGTGAATGATTATTTAATATTTGAAAACTAGGATGTGAAAACATTAGTTATATCCCTTGAGATATTTCTACGATACGTCTTAGGATGTCCCTGATGGTATTTCTAACTATAGTTTATAATCCTATAATTATGGTAATGATCATGAATAACCTAGTATTAAAACTAAGCTGTTGGAGATTTAATGTACCCCCTTTTTATGTTGTTTTCCTAAAATTATTTTTTCCTGTCACACTATTCTGTTTAGGTTTTAGAAAATGAATTGAAATAGAAGGAACTGTGTAAATGATCAATGCACTGGGAAATGCAATTATTTTCCTCCTAAACAACCAATTGATATGGGAGATGAAATTAATAATCTAATTTTTATACATACACAAGCTATGAATCATTATAGACTTTCAAATTATAAGAGAAGGGACCAACATTATGTGAAGTAAATCACGTGGAAATGTCCACGTTCTTTTAGTCGGTCATTTGATCCACTTGTTGCTGAACCATTGATTAGTTCTATCGAAAATATATTTTCCATACTTCACTTTTTAAAACATGAAAAATTAATTTTTGTTGTTTATTATTTAGAAGGAGAATCATACCAATGGTGACTCTAATCAACAATACATGGAAGCATGATGAAATTTAATTCTAACAATGGGATGAGTTCAAGAACGTATTTCTCAATAACTATTCACCTAGTATTCTTCAAAAAATTATGGGAAATGAGTTCCTTGATATTAAGAAAACTGA
The DNA here is from genome assembly GCA_963277665.1 of Viscum album. Taxonomy (NCBI): domain Eukaryota; kingdom Viridiplantae; phylum Streptophyta; class Magnoliopsida; order Santalales; family Viscaceae; genus Viscum; species Viscum album. The sequence continues at coordinate 1,161,392,997 of OY728133.1, read as the reverse complement.
TGATGATTTAATTGGTATATATGAGGAAAATTTTACAAGTCTTTCAAGGTATTCTCCTGGTCTTGTTATCAAACCTGAAAGTAGAGTTTATCGGTTCTTCATAGGCTTAAAAAAATTCTTAAATAGTAAAATGATATATGAGACTTTAGTATCAAAGGTGATACTGTGAATAATTATTTCAAAGTAGAAATGGATGATTCTGTTACATATAAATCTAATGGTTTTGATAAGAAATGAAGGATGGAATTCATGGGAAAATCTCAAAATAATGGTGAAAAGAAGATGAATATTTTCATATACTCAAATTATCGAAGGAAGCATTCTGAATCTTGTCGTAATAGGACTGGGAAATTTTTTTATGTGCGGAAAATATTTTCATTGAGTAGTTGACTGAAGAAGTAATAGGAAAAAGGTTGGTAATGATGTAAATTGATAAAAGACTACAGATAATGCACCACCCACAATTCAATGCTTCTAGTGTAAGGAAATGAGTAATTATTCTATCCAATGACCTAGTCTTTGGGTTATAGATGATTATCAACATCAACATCCTCTTAAGGCCAAAGAAAAATTAAAATCAAAAGTGATCATTATTAGAAATTTTGTGTTTGACAATGATGTCGTGGAATGATTAAGTGTTTATGTAATGGGATTACAAAAAAGTGTTGTAGAATTTATTTTATATTATTATGAAATATTGGAAAAACTATGTATTGGTCCATTTTGGTTTTCCATAACTATATGGTACTGGTATCCATGAAAAGTGAATGAAATATTTTTTGGAAATAACATGAGAAGAACATAATGAAATGATATGGAGATAATGGGATGTTTGATACTATTAATGACCTCATGACTGATTTAAGGACAAATTCATATCATGGTTTGAGTATAAATATTTTTTTTCTATTTATGGTGTGTGGAAAGACTTAATTTGGAAAAAATCAATGTTTTCACTATGTTTCTATGGTAATTAATGTTTTTATTATCTATCAAGAGAATATATGATTAAGGTATTAATATATTTGGAATTTGAAAAACATGAACAACTCTTATAGATACGAGAGAAAAATGTTAAGTTTGTTTAGTTTACCTCTATCTATAGTTTGGTATTTTCATTTCCCAGATTTTTTTTAATGTTATCCATTTATGGATAGTATATGTTATATTCCAGTTGAACATTGTTAGATTAATATATTATCTCACTATAGGTGGACTTAGATATATTTGATTACACGTGATAGCCATTTTTTTGAGATTGATAGAATGACATATCATTCTATTGCATGATCTTCTAACACTTTAATAATGATAAATTCAATATCGTTTCTTTAAATAAGAGATGAAGTGGTAATTTTTCAATTAACGAACAATGGTGAGATCATACCAAAATAATGTAATTACTCATTCTCATGAAAATTTCTTAAACATTTGGAAGAGGATATTGAAAAAAAAATTAACTTACTACCTCCTTATCTGATTAATTAGATGTCCCCTTAAGTCATTATTGATTTATGGAATTCTAGTTGTTACCTTTCTAAAAAAATTATTCTCTATCACAATCCATCAGGAAATGATGTTTATATTTTTCTTATATATCTATTTTTTAATTCCCACCCATTTTCCCTTATGTGGACCTCCATTGTAGAGTTACATTGGGTAACCGTTATGTTTATAACATTGATTTTTAAAATGATGTTTCAATATTCCGTTTTATAATCTGTGTTTTTGTGAAAAACAAAATTATGTAGTAAATCGAAAATAAACCCTACCACTTTGGAGGGATAAATTCATTTTAAGGTGGGTATAATGTAACACCACAAACTTTTTATGATATAGATTCTTCTAATATCATTGATGTCTTTTGTTATACGCTACACCAAGATTTGCTTGCATTATACACAACATCGTATTAGATTGTAATATACATGACACTATTCATGGCTTGTGTTATACCAAATTTCATGTTCTTTAGATATAATTAATTTCACTAAATACTGAGTATAATTGGCAACTAAAAATTATAACATAGTCACCATAATGGTGGGTATGAATAGTATAAGTTTCCTTATAAAAACTATTTAAATGAAAATAAATGTGTCTATAAAATAATAAAATCACTATTTATAGATTTTATTAGTGAAAAATATATGTAATATATTCAATTTAATTTTTCAAATTCATCTTATATGTATTATATATGATATAATAAAAAATTAAAATTTTCATATAAAAGAAATATTTTTCAAAAAAATACAATTTTACTGCCTTTTGAGGGAGAAACATTTTTAAATATAGGTTATGAAAATTTTATAAGTTATTAATGTCATAATAAACTTCTTATTTGGAATTGGGACCTCCAAATTTAACAAGGTTTGAATTTGGATATTTTCATGATTAAATTCTATATTTTAATTGATAGTAAAAAATATTGTATTTTAATTCAAAAATGTTTTTCCTCAAATTTATTTATATAGTTAGATTATATTTTCAATTGGATTTAATGTGTTTTGGGATTAATGTTTTATAACATAATCAATTTGTTTCATTGGAATTAATTTAACATTTAAATTGGACATAACCTCATGTCAATCTTTGGACAATTTTTACTTTTTAAAAAACCACTTTCTGGTTTTGTCGACGAGAAGTAATTTTAAATTAATTTATACGAATCAAAAAACAACCCCTATCTTTATTCAGTTTAAGAATGATCATCATACTGCGTGCATTGATGAGGATCTCTGAATCCACGATGCATCAATTGACTATGTCATCGTCGTCCACCAACGGGTTCTCCTCCAAAGCTGTAATGGAAATCCTCAATTCTCAGGGTCTTGTGGCTAACCATGTGAACATTCCATGAGTAGGTATTTAAATGGGAGGAAATATGGATGTTGCGTAAAAAGGAAACTTTTAAAATAAATTAATTGTTAACTTATATTATTTCCTTTAAAATGCTCAAAACTAACTCTTGCAGCTAACCCGCACTAGTCAATGTTAGGCCCCACATATGGTAAAGTCTCTTCTCCAAATGCAACGGTTTCATAAGATTTCTGATCTAAGAGCCCATTTAAATTTTATTCCACTTACTTAGTAAAACCGCTCACATGTTCCATTTAAAAGATTAATTTATTTCAAAAATTTATTCCAGGTTCTCCGGGCCTTGGAACCGCACGCTGTTGAAAAGACTGCTATTGAAATATTTTCATTTAATACATTAATATAATACATGGAAAATCTAAGAAATTATATTATCCCCACCTTAGGTATTTACATCCCCAAAAATCCAAAAAGTGGCTACTCAAGAAGATGTGGGTACTGGGAAAGGATCTGAGCCTCCTACTCGCATGTTCTCTCCTAATGATTTCCGTGCTGCCACTGGACGTGTACTATGGGAATCAACCGACCTTGAAGGATCCTCTCCTGGTGATCCTCAATCTCCAATTGGTACACATCAAAGTTCTCTTCATCCTCTATGTCCATCTCGCCCAATCGATTATGTGCAATGGGTCATGCACATACCTCCTCAACTACGGCACATGGAAGAAATCATGTACTTTGTGAAACTATGGCGGTAGGTGTAACACCTAAGATTTTATGAGAATTTTTTTTTATGTTATATACATCACCAAAGGAATATTTCACTACACACAACATTGTCCTGGCTTGCGTTACACGCAAGAGAAACCTTCCTCGATAGCTTGCATTGTACGCAATACCGAGTTTCTCTAAACAACGATATGTTTTTAAAATATTATATAAACTAACCATTATTAATAGTAATGCCCACTTTTTAAAATTTTATAAATTTTATCTTTTAAAATTGACTTCATTTTTGGATTAGGAATATCGAAATTAGCCTAGGGTGATTTATTGGTATTTTCCTGAACACTTTCAATTTTTTATGAATAGTGAAAACACTGAGTTATTGGTTAAAACCGAATTTTTATTTAAATAATCTTTTTTTATTTAAATTTATTTTAGGTCAAAGTAGATACATAATACATATAAATTTTCAATGCAATTCATTGGATTAATTTTATAATAATATAGATACATAATTATTTTATTGAACTTTTTACCGTCTTTTACACACCTCCTAAGAACCTTTGAAATTGTACATAAAACTTAATTTTACCGCTTCTGTGAGTTGAATTTAGAAATTATGAGAGACACGGTTAATATCAAGGAGTAAAATTTGGTTCAATAAGATAAAAATAAATTTTCGTGAATAGTAAATTTTTACTTTTATTTACCATGGTTAAAAGTAAATGGGGTAATTAAAGGTAAAAATGATATTATTATTACCCTAAAACATGTCCTAATTCTATTTTATTAGTTTAATTCGACCAAAAATAACCTTAGGAATAAAATATTAACATTTAGGTCCACTTGGATTAGATTAGGACACTTCTTATTATTTTATTTAAAGAAGAGTTAAAAGAGTTAAAATCAAAGTTTAATAAGTAAAAACATTTTTAATATAGAGTTATACATAAGATAAATTAGACTATAAATATTAATTAGAAAGATAAATAGATTTCCTACATAATGGTATTTTATTTATAATTTTTAGACATTAAATAATTTAATTGATTTTTGACACAATTAGGATGCAGTAATTACCTTATTAATGAAATATTAACATAATTTCTGTTTTAAAAACCCAAATAAATGTAATTTGAGACTTTTAATGAATCAAAATAATTTAATAGGTTAATATGACATGTTAGTATTGATTTAATAAACTTTTTTTCGAACTAATCATTCTGTTATGATTTTCACAAAAATCAATTACCAAATAGTGTCAAAATTGACATAAAATTGTTTTTTAAAACAAATATTATATTATTAATTGATATTTTATTCCTAAAAATCTAATTTTCGGGAAAATGACTTATATAAGGTTATATATATGAATAATTAACCACTTGGGGTTATTTTGGCTTGTTATAGTTTGTTTATTAACCATATAGTGTAAGAAAACAAGAAGACACAGTAAAAGCTAAATTATTTCACTTATAGTTAAATATATATTATAAGGTCAAAAATGTAACCTAAACTTTTCTAAAACCTATTGGTTGAGAGGATTTCAACCCATCCACGCCTTATATTCAAAATAAATCAATTTGGAGCAATTAAAAATTTAATATGACTTTATTATAAAATAATATTTTATGTTTTTTCAAAGGTGCCCCTCTCCTCCCTTATAAAAGGGAACCTCCTCCCTCTCATCCTCACACAATTTTGAGCCTTAAAGATCGTCCATCCCCTGCCCATTTCCCTTCTCAACTTCGCTGGAAACATACTAGAGGTCATGGTCTTCTTCAATGACCAATTTTAGTGCCCTAAGAGGAGGTTTCAAAGAGGCGTGTCGAAGAAGAGGTAATATCTGTTATCGATTAATTCAAATTTATTTCTTCTTCTACTTCCTCTTCTTTATTTGTTTAATTATGAAGTAATAACATCAGTATCAATAATATACTGATATTATATTATAAATATGAAACAACCCTATTTCAACTTCTATCCATCCTACGGAAAACGAAATCACCGCGCATGCGTACGTACGGAATACCGTCTCCACACCGTGGTGTAATCTGTTTTCCACCACCACCTAACTTGGATGGGTATAATGGTGTCAATAATAAAAATATATGATTATTTTTAATTGAAATTAATTCTAAAATATTATACATACAGTTCAATACAATTCCACGATCATGGGAATGATATAATCGCTCGTGCATACGTACGGCCTACCCTATCCACGATGTGATGTGACTCGTTTTACATGATCTTTATTTAATAATGATTATATAAATGAATTTAATGAATAAATATGATATATATTATACTAATAAAATTCTTCAAATTATGTATCTATAACCTAAAAATAATAATAAGAATTTATTCGGCAAACCATGCATAAGAACAAAAAGCAATGAACACCCGAATAACAAGTAGCAATGAAATATTATTAATAAGAAGATATGAATATGACCATATATGATATCATAACAATGAATATGATTCTTTAATAATTCAATGACATTATTTAAATGATTATACATGTGTTTTATATATGTACGAAGCATACCGGACCTATGGTAAGGAAAAATCTCACAATCACATTTTTTATCCGAGATTGTTTATACTATAAAATTTACTGGGGCATATTTATCATCCCCATCCATGTTTCATCAATATTTCATATTATTTATATCCTTATACAATTTTTTAAATCAAATTTTACCCATTGGTGCGTTTTTATTAAAAGATATGAAAGGAATCTTTTGTCATTTTTTGTACGAGGTTCTTTTTAACTTTCCCGTCCAAAGTATGAGAAGAATGTTTTTTTAACTTATATGACATGAATAGATTTTTATGATTTCATATAACATTATTTCCATGAATCATCCTTTACATGTTTTCATGTTTATTTTTAATTAACATCTTTTAGTTTAAAATTTTATGACATGTTAAGAAAGGAAAAATGTTTTTGAAGTAGAAAGGATATTTTCCTCAAGAATGGAGTTCAAGTGTTTTATCAAGATTATTTTCCATCTTAGATAATATAGGGTTCTGTTTCTATCCCTATTTTTACATTTATTTGATTATTTTCTGATGGAATTATTTTTTTGAAGTCCTTTTATCTTACATGGATTATATTATGATGGCATAAATTTTAAGAAACCCAATTTTATTACATGGCTTATGCTATGATATATGCTTTATGAATTTGTGGAACACATAAGAATGGTTTAATTATGAGATGGGTGGGACCTATATCTCCCCCCAATGCATTGGGTAAAGATTTATATCTCATGAGATAGACATGGATGGAATGGAAAGTTAATCAGGTTTAGTGATACAGGATTGGAATGAGGAGTGAACTCGGTTCAGTAATGGATTTTTTCCACTATGATGGTCTTGGAAAAGAGCCTTTACTAATATGAAATGATTTTCTATGATTTTGTGTGTATGCCACAAAGTTCTGTGTTTTATGTTATGATTATTGGTATTACATTTCACTACTATGATTTATCCCATGTTATGATATTATGATCTCTTTTGAAGGTTAAGATTTTCAAAATGTTATGTTCTTATGAATATGATATGATTGATATTTCTTTTATTTACCCTTACTGAGAATTTGAGCTCATCCTTTTAAATGTTTTCTTTTCCCCAGGTCAGGAAGAAGGGTATTAAGTCGGATATGCAAAAAGAGACTCCAGATATGATGAAATAAATTGGAGACAATGTAGATGATTTATGAATCAGTTGTTTATGTTTCCTAGTTTCTAAAGACACTATACCTATACGTTCCTATCATGGTTTTGTTATAAGTTGTAATAAGTATGCTTCAATTCTGAAGTAATAACCATGTATGTAAAGTATGGGTCACAATAGTTGGTATCAAAGGAAAGGTATAGTCAACCTTTAGAAACATGGATGTGAAAGCCTTAGAAAGAACCCTAAGGATATGTCTAAGAAAATAACACAATCTATGTGTTTTTAAAATGGACATGAGTAACCTTTGATAATACATAATGTGGGAAATTTTATTACTGATTATGTTGGTTTCTTGTTATGATTAGTGTTTCTCACACTATACTTATTTCTTTTAGTCAATGGATAGAACACGAAGGAACCGTGTTAATGCTGAATGTGATGGGCAATGCAATGATTGTCCCCCTGAGCAACCAAAAGTTATGGGAGCTAGAATGAAAAATATTGTAGCCATTCTCACACAACCTTCTCAAGCTATGAATCATGCATGACTTTGAAATGAGCAGATGAAGGAGAAAAAATTGTTTAATCCTTCATGAGGCAGCGTCCACCTTCATTCAGCGGGTCTTCGGATCCATTAGTGGCTGAAAAATGGATCAGTACCTCTAAAAAGATATTTTTAGTTCTACAATGTTCTGAACATGATAAAGTCATCTTATTAGTATATCCTTTGGTAGGTGAAGCTTATCAATGGTGGAATCTTATTAAGAATACGAGGAAAAAGGATGAAATTGAGTCCTTGAATGGGACGAGTTCAAGAACTTATTTTGCAAAAAGTACATCCCTCATATTCTTTGAACAAAGATAGTGAAGGGGTTTCTTGAAATGAAGAAAAAGGATGATGAATCTGTGTGTACTTACGAAGAAAATTTTACAAGACTTGAAAGGTACGCTTCCAGAATTATTATCCAACCTGAGAGTAAGATCGCTCGATTTTTTAGTGGATTAAAACCAGGTCTTCGAAGAGAGTTATCCATAAGGGAATTCAATAGCTACGAGGAAATTTTTTGATGTTCTCTTAAGGATGAGATGGAGATTGGAGAAACCCATCAATCATATGGGTTTGATAAGAAGAGGAAAATAGAATTCAAAGGAAAATCTAAAGACCACACTGAAAATAAGATGAGTTTTCCCTTATGATCAATGTGTGGAAAGAATCATGGAGGGAATTGTCTTAAAGGGACAAGTAAATTTTGTATGTGTGGAAAAGAAGGTCATTGGGAAGTTTAATGTTGAAATAATGGGAGGAAGATGTCTAATGATGCGAACAAAGAAAGGGATACAAAGAATGCACCTCCTGCACTTCAATGTTACAAGTGCAAGGAAATGGGGCATTATGCCAATCAATGCCCTAATCCAAGGGTTTTTTATGATGACCGACGTCAACAAACTCTTAATGCCAAAGACAAAGGAAAGTCACATGCAATTTCTATCGGCGATGTGGAGTATGATAACAATGTCTTGAAAGGTACACTTACCATCCACTCTAAAGTAGTAAATGTTTTATGTGATTCTATATCCACCCACTCTTTTATTTATAAAGAATTTTCTAAGGTTATTTCCATATTACCTCCGCAGTTAGATATTAAGTAAGCTGTGACAACCCCTAATGGAACAATAGTTGCATCAAAAGATTACAATTCTTCTCCAATTGATGTTTGTAGAAAAGTCCTTCTGGAAAATCTTTCGATCCTTCCTATAGTGTAATTTGATGTGATTCTTGGTATGGTTTGGCTTTCTTTATACGGAGCTCATATCAATTTCTAAAGAAGGGAAATGACATTTAATATTCTCGATCAATCCAATATCATCTATCGATGCAAGGATGAATATAACCTTCTAGTGGATATTTCTTCCATCTTATGGGTCTTGATTCCTATAAATGAAGGTTATTTATCTTAAATGGTTGGAGAGAAACTCACGATTAAGAATACACCCATTTTACGGGAGTATTATGATGTCTTTCCAAAGGAATTTCCAGGTCTTCCACCAAATCGTGAAGTTGATTTTTCAATAGAACTCATACCGCGTGCTATGCACATTTCAAAGATACCTTATAGAACTGACCCAATTGAGTTGCAGGAATTGAAGAATAAACTCCAAGAGAATCTTGATAATGGATTCATACACCCTAGTGCATCACCTTGGGGAGCACCTGTTTTGTTCGTTAAGAAGAAAGATGGATCAATGAGACTCTGAATTGATTATCGAGAACTTAACAAGATCACTATCAAGAAAAAATATCCTCTCCCACGCATTGATGACTTATTTGACCAACTACGCGGAGCTCAATACTTTTCCAAGATTGATATTCGTTCTAGCTATCATCAATTAAGGGTAAAAAAGGAGGATATACCAAATACGGCTTTCTGTACAAGTTATGGACAGTATGAATTTATAGTGATGCCATTTGGTCTTACTAATGCCCCTTATATCTTCATGGATCTAAAGAATGGAGTCTTTAGAAACTATCTTGATCAGTTTGTGGTAGTCTTTATAGATGATATTCTTGTCTATTCAAAGATCAAGGAAGAACATGAATATCAGTTGACAATTGTATTAAAGACCCTAAGAAAGGAGAAGCTTTATGCCAGATTTACCAAGTGTAAAATTTGGCTTCAAAAAGTTTCATTTTTTAGTCACATAATCTCAAAAGAGGGGATATCTGTGGATCCATCAAAAACAGCGGTTATCGAAAGATGGTCGAGACCAACAACAGTAACTGAGATCCGAAGTTTTCTTGGTTTGGCAAGATATTATCAACATTTTGTGAAAGATTTTTCACGATTATCTAATCCACTCACCAGGTTGACTCGAAAAAGTGTTAAGTTCATTTGGAATGAGGAGTGTGAAGAGAATTTCAAAGAGTTAAAACGAAGTTTATCCAGTGCACCTGTGCTCACACTGTCATGTAGTGGAGAATGGTTTGTGGTCTACAGTGATGCATACAAGAAGAGACTAGGGTGTGTTCTCATGAAAAATGATATGGTGATAGCTTATGCCTCACGACAGTTGAAAATCCATGAGAAAAATTAACCAACTCATGATTTGGAGTTAGCCACTTTAATCTTTGCATTAAAAATATGGAGGCATTATCTTTATGGTGAAAGGTGTGATATTTATACTGATCATAAAAGTTTAAATCATATTTTCACACAAAAAGAAGCTGAATATGCTCCAAAGAAGATGGTTGGAGTTGATTATAGACTACGAATTCTCAATTCATTATCACCTTGGGAAAGAAAACAAGGTGGCAGATGCATTAAGTCGACAAGACCTTGCTAGCTTATCCATGATGAGGATCACAAAAGATCCAATATTTATGGATTTACCAAGGATGGATCTTGGAATTATAATGGAAGGGGAATAATCTTTTCTTTCTCAAATGAATGTTCAACCATCTATACATGTGAATATTAAAGAGGCACAAAAAGAAGATGTAGAGTTACAAAAGAAGGTGATAAATGTTCCTGAATTCAACCTCGATTGTGATGGGATAATAAGGTTCAGGAATCGGGTTTGTGTTCTTCCCATCCCAGAATTAAAGAAGGAGCTGCTGGATGAGGCTCATAGTTCTCCATTCTCTATTCATCCTGGAATCACGAAGATGTATAGGGACCTGAAAGAGTACTTCTGGTGGGATGGCATGAAAAGAGATGTTGCTGAATATGTATCTCGATGCTTGGTTTGTCAAAAAGTTAAAGTTGAGCGACATAAGCCTAAGGAGATGTTACAACCATTACCCATAACCGAATGGAAATGGGAAAACATCACTATGGACTTTGTCACTGGACTTCCTAAAACATCCAAAGGAAATAATGCTATATGGGTTATATTTGATCATCTTATGAAGTCATCACACTTCATTGCTGTTAGAGAATATTTTTCCCTTGATCAGCTTGCCAGGATATATGTAAAAGACGTGGTAATATTGCATGGAGTACCACTTTCCATTATATCTGATCGGGATTTGAGGTTTACCTCAAAGTTTTTGTGAAGTCTTCAACATACTCTAGATACAGAGTTGAGTATCAGCACTTCTTATCATCCTCAGACAAACGGTCAGTTTGAGAGGACAATTCAAACTCAAGAAGACATGTTGAGAGCTTGTTCTATGGATTTCAAAGGTGGCTGGGATCAACACCTACCATTGGTGGAATTTTCGTATAATAATAGCTTTCACTCTAGTATTCAGATGGCTCCATATGAAGCTCTATATGTAAAGAAATGTATAACTCCAACTTGCTGGGATGAAGTTGGGGAAAGAAATCTATTAGGACCAGATCTTGTTGATGAGATGGTAGAAAAGGTCAGATCTATTCAACAACACATATGAGTAGCTCAGAGTCGACTAAAAATTTATGCCGACAACAGAAGAAAAGACATATATTTTGGAGTGGGTGATAATGTTATCTTACGAATATCTCCTCGCAAAAGAGTAATGAGATTTGGAAAGAAGGGAAAGTTGAGCCCTAGGTATTTCGGTCCTTTTGAAATATTGGATCGTGTTGGGAATGTATCTTATAGATTGGGGCTTCCACTGAATCTCTCTGATGTTCACGATGTGTTCCATGTATCTCTCATGAGAAAATACATACCGGATTATTCACCTGTACTAAGCTCAGAAGTTGTACCACTAGAGCAAGATCTTTCTTATGAAGAACAACTGATAGAGATTCTGGATCGTAGCGAAAAAGTTCTACGGAACAAGACCACTCACTTGGTGAAAAATATATAGAGGAACCACCAATTAGAATAAGCAACAAAGGAACTTGAGGATATGATGAGGGAGAGGTATCCTCATCTGTTTGTTACAAAGTGATGAATTTCAGGGGCGAAATTAATTTTAAGGGGGATAGAATGTAACACCATATATTTTATGAGAAATATTTTGTTTTTATGTTATATACATCACCAAAGTAATCTTTCACTACACACAACATTGTCTTGGCTTGCGTTACATGCAAGAGAAAACTTCCTCGATATCTTGCGTTGTAGGCAATACCGATTTTCGTTAAACAATGATATGATAATAAAATATTATATAAAGTACCTGTTATGAATAGTAATACCCAATTTTTGGAATTTTATAAATTTTTTCATTCAAAATGGACTTCATTTTTGGATTTGAAATATCAAAATTATCTTAGGGTGAGTTTTTGGTATTTTTCTGAAAGCATTCAATTTTTGATGAATAGTGAAAACACTCAGTTATTGGTTTTAAAACTGACTTTTTATTTAAATAATCATTTTTTTAATTCAAATTTATTTTAGGTCAAAATAGATACATAATACCTATATAAGTTCAATTTAATTCATTAGAGTAATTTTATAATAATATAGTTAAATAAAAATTTTATTGAACTTTTTACCGTCTTTTACCCACCTCCTAGGAGCATTTGCAATTGTACATAAAACATAATTTTACAGCTTCTATGAGTTGGATTTTGAAAATCCGAGATACGTGGTTAAAATCATGGAGTAAAATGTTGTTTAATAAGATAAATATAATTTTTGGTGAATAGTAACTTTTTACTTTTATTTACCATGGTTAAAAGTAAATAGGGTAATTAAGGTTAAAATGATATTATTATAACCCTAACACATGTGCTAATTCTATTGGATCTGTTTAATTCAACCAAAAATATCCTTAGAAATAAAATATGACCATTTAGGTCCACTTGGATTAGATTAGGACACTTATTATTATTTTATTTAAAGAAGAGTTAAAAGAGTTAAAATAAAAGTTTAATAACTAAATACATTATTAATATAGGGTTATACATAAGATAAATTTGACTATGAATATTCAATAGAAAGATAAAAATATTTCCTACATATTGGTATTTTATTTATAATTTTTAGACATTAAATAATTTAATTTATTTTTGACACAATGATGATACAGTAATTACCTTATTAATGAAATATTAACATAATTGATGTTAGAAATACCCAAATTAATGTAATTTGAGACTTTTTATGAATCACAATAACTGTATAGGTTAATATGACATGTTAGTATTGATTTGAATAACTTTTTTTGAACTAATAATGCTGTTATAATTTTCAGAAAAATCAATTATCAAATAGTATCAAAATTGACAAAAAATAGTTTTTAAAACAAATATTATATTATTAATTATTATTTTATTCCTACAAATCTAAGTTTGGCCAAATGACTTATATAAAGTTATATATATTAATAACGAACCACTTTGGGTTCATTTGGCTTGTTATAATATGTTTATTAACCATATAGTTTAAGAAACAAGAAGACATAGTAAAAGTTAAATTATTTAACTTAGAGTTAAATCTAAAAGATAAGGTTAACATATTAACCTAAACTTGTCTAAAACCTATTGGTTGATAGGATTTAGACCCATCCCCGCCTTAAATTTATAATAAATCAATTTATAGCTATTAAAAACCGATTATGACTTTATTATAAAATAATATTTTATGTTTTTCCAAAGGTGCCCCTTTCCTCCCTTATAAAAGGGAACCTCCTCCCTCTCCTCCTCACACAATTTTGAGCCTTAAAGCTCGGCCAAACCCTGCCCATTTTCCTTATAAACATCCCTAGAAGCATTCTATAGGTAATTTTCTTCTTCAAAGACCAATTTTAGTTCCCTAAGAGGAGGTTTTAAATAGGTGTGTCGAAGAAGAGGTAATATCTGTTACCGATTCTTTCAAATTTATTTCTTCTTATACTTCCTCCTATTTAGTTATTTCATTATGAATTAATAACATAAGTATCACTCATATACTGATATGTTATTATAAATATGAAAAACCCCTATTTCACGTTCTATCCATCCTACGGAAAACGAAATCACTGCACGTGCATACGTACGGAATACCATCTCCACGCCGTGGTGTAATCTGTTTTCCACCACCACCTTACTTGGATAAGTATAATGGTGTAAATAATAACTATATATGATTATTGTAAAGTGATATTGATTCTGAAATAGTATACATAAACTTAAATAAAATTCCACGATCATGGAAACGATATCATCGCTCGTGCGTACGTATGACCTACCGTATCCACAATGGGATGCGACTCGTTTTACATGATCTTCATTGAATAATGATTATATAAATTAATTGAATGAATAAATATGATATATATTATACTAATACAATTCGGTAAATGATGTATCTATAACCTAAAAAGAATAATAAAAATTTATTTGACAAAACATGCATAAGAACATAAAGCAATGCACACCCGAATAACAAGTAGCAATGAAATATTATTAATAAGAAGATAAGAATATGACCATATATGATATCATAACAATGAATATGATTCTATAAGAAGTCAATGACATTATTTAAATAATTATAAAGGAGTTTTGGACATGTACGAATCATATCAGACCTAAGGTAAGGAAAAATCTCACAATCTCATTTTTTATCCGAGATTGTTTATACTTCAGAACTTACTGGGGCATATTTATCATCCACATCCATGTTTCCTCAATATGTAATATTATTTATATCCTCCTAAAATTGTTTAAATCCAATTTTACCCATTGGTGAGTTTTTATTAAAAGATATTGGAGGAATCTTCTGTCATTTTTAGTACGAGGTACTTTTTGACTTTTCCGGCCAAAGTACGAGAAGAATGTTTTTTTAACTTATACCACATGAATGGATTTTTATGATTTCATAGAACATTATTTCCATGAATCTTCCTTTAAAATTATTCATTTTTATATTTAATTAAATTTTTTTAGTTTAAAATTTTATGACATGTTAAGAAAGGAAAAATGTTTTTGAATTAGAAGGGATATTTTCCTCAAGAATGGAGTTCAAGTGTTTTATCAAAATTATTTTCCATATAAGATAATATAGAGTTATATTTCTATCTCGATTTTTACATTTATTTTATTATTTTATGATGGGATTATTTTTAATAAGTCCTTTTATCTTACATGGGTTATGTTATGATGGCATGAAGTTTAAGAATCCCATTTTTATTACATGGGTTATGCTATGATATATGCTTTATGATTTTGTGGAACACATAAGAATGGTTTTATTATGAGATGGGTGGGACCTATAACTCCCTCCAATGCATTGGGTAAAGATTTATATCTCATGAGATAGACATGGATGAAATGGCATGTTAATCCGATTCAGTGATACAGGACTGGAACGAAGAGTGAACTCGGTTCAGTAATGGATTTTGTCCGCTATGATGGTCTTGGAAAAGAGCCTTGACTAATATGAAATGACTTTCTATGACTATGTGTGTACACCACAAAGTTTCTTGTTTTATCTATGATTATTGGGATTACATTTCAATACTATGATTTATCCCTTGTTATTATATTATGATCTCTTCTATAGGTTAATATTTTCAAAATGTTATGTTCTTATGAATTTGATATGATTGATATTTCTTTTGTTTACCCTTACTGAGCATTTGATCTCACCCTTTTTTATGTTTTCTTTTCCCCAGGTTAGGAATAATGTAATTAAGTTGGATATTCCAAAAGGGACTCTAGATATGATGAAATATATGGGAGATAATGTAGATGATTTATGAACCAGTTGTTTATGTTTCCCAGTTTCTAAAGACACTATACATATACGGTCCTATCATGGTTTTTTATATGTTGTAATAAGTGTGCTTCAATTATAAAGTAATAACCATGTATGTAAAGTATGGGTTTCTATAGTAGGGCTAAGAGATACGCCACTTTGCCTACTCTACACAGTATTTGGAAAGGTCCAATGAACCTCAGAAATAGCATGTCACCCCAACCAAATCTCTATAACCCTCATCGAGGTGAGAGCCGAAGGAATACGTGGTCTCCCTCTTCGAAATCCAGAGGTTTTAGTCGCCTATCAACATAAAAATTTTGTTGCCTTTGTGCAGTCCACATCAGCTTCGGGATGATCTGCACCTTCTCGGTGGTAGCTCGTACCAACATTAGACCCATAAGTACCGACTCTCTAGGGTCAGTCTAGTAAAGCAGTGGCTGACAGGGTCTTCAATATAAATCCTCGAATGGTGCCATACCAATGGTGGAGTGGTATCTATTATTGTATGAAAACTCCACCAGTGGTAGGTGGTCCTCCCAAATGCGAAAGAAGTCCAAGATACAAGCGTGTAACATATCCTCTAGAACATGAATGTTCCTCTCCATCTGGACATCTGTTTGGGGATGGAACATCGTGCTCAAGCGTAGCTGATTCCCAAATGCCTCCTACAATCCCTTCCACAACCGGGATATGAAGCAGGTATCTCGATCTGAGTCTATTTTCGAAGGGACCCCATGAAGCCAAACTATCTCCTACATGTAGAGGCGTCCCAATCTCTCCACAAAACACTACTCACAGATATCTAGGATGTGGGCCAACATGGTGAGTCGGTCAATTATCTCCCAGATGGAATCACTCCCCTTGGAATTCCATGGTAATCCCATCATGATTTCCATCGATATTCCATCCCACATGTACTCTGGAACTTCTAGGGGTGAGATAATCCCACTAGAACCAGGTGCTCAGCCTTCTCCTGCAGGCATGTAAGGCATCGAAAAATGAACTCTTCTACGACCTTCTTCACGCATGACCACTAGAAGTATCACCAATGATCAGGGTACCTCTTCACCACTCAGGATTTACCTCCAAGGGGGATGTATGAAACTCCCTCAAGACATTTTCCTGCAATTCCACTAGTACAACCATGCGTCCTCTTAAAAGAACTACATGCTCCCCACCTTGAGAATATCCCTCAGGAGCATGTCCTATGGATAACTGATCATATAAAACCTCAGTGTCGACATCCCCAACTTGTGCCTCACTAACTCACAGTATGAGTGGATGAATGACTACCATCGAATAAAGGTAAGATACATCCTCTCTATCCACGAAGGATAACTGTAATGAGGCCAACAATTTTGTCACATCACTCAATATCTGCGAGCTCAATCTCTTGATAAGAGAATCTGCCACATATTTCCCCTTACCAAGAGTATATATGATCTCGAAATCAAAGTCTTGGAGGAATTATAGCTAATTCCTCTATCTCAGATTCAAATCCTTCTATGATAAGATTTACAAGAGGATCTTGTGGTCAGAGTAGAAGGTAAATCGGTCGCCCATAAGGTAGTGAATACACATATTTAATGTAAAGTCTACCACTTCAAACATGAGATCACGGGTTGCATAGTTCTTCTCATGTGACCTAAGCTGGCATGAACCATAATCAATCACTACCAGTCTCTACATCAGGACACAGCCAAGCCTTTTCCCTGATGCATCACAAAAAACTTTTTACTCAACACCCTCCTCCAGCAATCTCAGAATCGGGGCGCTCATCAGACTCTGGCTCAACGGCTCGAAAGCCTGTTAGAACTTCTTAATCCATGTGAAGGGTTTCCCCTTCCTAGTCAAGGCTATCATTGGTGTAGATATCTAGGAAAATTCAAGAATTAATCCCCTATAATATCCTATCAACCCAATGAAGCTATGTACCTACATCACGCTCTGAGGTGGCTCCCAGGTGAACACTTCCTCCACCATTGCTGGTTCCACAGCTACTCCATCTTCTGAGATGACAATTCCTAGAATGTGGACCTCCTAAATCTAGAACTAGCACATTGAGAGCTTCCAATAAAGTTGGTGCTCTCAGAGTACGTCTTGAACCATCTGCAGGTGTCTTGCGTGCCCCTCCTATGACACCGAGTACACAAGGATTTCATCGATGAAGATCAATATAAACAAGTCTAAATACCTCCGGAATATCTAGTTCATTAGTCCCATGAATACTATGGGGGTTTTTGTCACACCAAAAGACATCACTATGTACTCATAGTGACCGTAGTGGCATCTGAATGTCTTCTTCGGTATATCCTCATCCCATACCCGTAATTGGTGGTAACCTAATTGAAGGTAAACCTACGAGAACCACTGTTCCCCTCCTAGTTGATTGAAGAGGTCATCAATCCTTAGCAGTGGATCCTTTTTCTTCACCATTACCTAGTTCCGGAGCTGGTGATCCACAGACATCCTAAAGATATTTTCTGCCTTCTTGGAAAACAATACTGTGGCTACCTAGGGTGGACCAACTGGTCTTACAAAACCCTTGATCTACAAATCCTCCAACTGCACCCTCATTTCATGATACTCTGTGGGAGCTATTTGATATGCTGGTGAGGAAACTGGTGCCTTCCCGGGGTGTAAGTCGATTCAGAATTCCATCTCCTTGTGGGGAGGTAGACCATGGACATTTTTAGAAATATGTCATCATACTCCACCACTAATGCTAGGAAATTTATACTCAAAACATCTACTACTTTGAGGGTAAGGCTAGCAAACTCATGAGTGATTGGATGCACCTTCTTATTAAAGAGCACATTTTTTGCTGCCTTGGTCTCCTTTTCACTGACAAAGGAAAACCTCATCCCATTTCTATAGACACACCACACTCTTCGCCTATAGCAGTGAATCTGGGCATGGACCGAAGATAACCAATTCATCTCGAAAATGACGTCGTAAGTCATATGACTTTCGACCATGAGGTTTCAACTGAAACTATCACCTACAAGGGTATGATCAAACTATCAATAATGATGTGTGATCATCGAGTCTCCTCCCGTAGGTGTCTCAAAACATAAGGGTTGGGTCAACGACTCTACGGGAATCTCAAGGTTTTGCACAAGACATGTGACAAGGAATGACGAGAACATGTGTTTATATGTACGAAAGCTATGGTAGAGAAGAAACAGATTGTACCTCAGATCACCCTTTGAGTTACAGGGTCGTATGCCTTAACCACATGCAGTTTTTTCCACCCTTGTCCCCCAGCTCCCTGAGCCTAGTGCAGACATCCTGGGTGTGGTGGGGGAAGTAGATCGAAGCATCTGCCACCATGTGCTCCTCTCCCGGATCCTCTTCCATGTCTTCCACCTAGCGGGTCTATCTGCTCCACTCTTTTCCTCTACCTAGGTTATCCATACACCGCCTCCCTGTCAAAAGATCAATGGGTTGCATAGTCTCTAGCAAGATTTCCTCTACCATCACATGAGTTTCACCACCTCTCGCTTGGATAACTGGATCCCGCTTGAGAGGCTTGTATTGTTGATCTTTTATCCTAGGTCCTCCTGTGAAGTCTCCCACTTCTGGATCCTTGTGTCTGACATCAGTTCCCTACTGTCGAGGCCTCGACACCTATCTGCCTGCTACAGACTGTCATCAGCTATCTCTGCTCTCTAAAGAAGTACTTGATCACCATGGCCCACTTGAGAACTCCATCATAAGTTGAAATCCATAGAGGCACAACACAAACTCGGATGTCCCATCGTAGACCTCGCTCAAATGTCCAAGATCTGAAGTACTAATCCCTGACCCTATCCATCACGTACCTAGCGAGGTTGGAGAACCTCGATGAATAGTTCTCCATCATCAAACTGTCCTGCTAGAGCTGGATAAGCTCTTGGATACACACTATTCTCAGCGTAATTGGAGATAACTCCTCCCTAAAGAGTCTCTCAAACACACTCCATGAAAGAGTCTCCTCGTCATGATTCTATGTGGTCTGACACCACCACCATCCTATAGTACCCCGAAGAATGTTCACTCATAGGATCACCATCTGGTCAGTTGGTGTTCTCACTAAACAGAATTCTCTAGTCACCACCTCAAGCCAATCCTCAACTGCCTGAGGGTTGGGCTCACCTCAGAACATGTGGGGTCTCTATCTCTAGATCTCATGGAGCATGCACAGCCTATGCACCTCCTCGGTTGGTACTTCATGTACCACGGGCATCTCCACTGGTGGTGGTATAGCAGGTGCACCACCTGGAGGTAACGCCTAGGGGACTTTTCCTTGTATCAAAGCATCATCACTTAAAGGGGAATCCTCAAAATCGCGCTGAAGAATCTTATCAGGAATGCATCGCAGATGCATCTTATATGGAAACAAGATATACCATGGTCAATGAGTATATCTAGATATCTAACACAAAGTACATGGAAAACAAAACCCAATTATATATGAGTCATGTACCATTATTTTACTTCCCCACAACTACTCTTTTCATGTACCATGTCCAAAATCAGGTTATCAGAGTCTTGTTGTATGGATACGTCAGCCTCAAGCACCAAAACTAGATATCTGGCCTGAAATCCAATCTTGAAACACTTAACACTATTTCCCTAAACCAATCCCACAGACTTTTTTTCCTATGGTAGAACCGACCAGATCTCATACCACTCTATCACGAACCATCCAACTGGGGCTCATTCCGCGACTCCCCCAGCCCAGCTCTAATTGGCTAGGGGTTGGTGACTGGCACCAAGTCCACATATCACTTACATGGGAGGCATTGCCAATGTACCTATACATATGCACACATATCAAAGACAAAAAATGATGAAGTGTAAAAACCACTCAGGAAAAAACACATGCATACAACTAAACCCAATCGACAAAGTACAACAGAAGTAAAGTGCAGAATGTAAAACTGGGCCAGAATAAAAGCCCACAAAAATAATATTCATCAAACTAAAAGGTCCAATATGTATGCACAAAGAGGTAATGGGACTGTTGCTCATATTTGTAGGAACATCTCATCCTGAAGGGAACTCAGAAATCTCAGTTTGGTCCTGGTCCGCACTGGACTCTATCAAAAGGCCGCTCGTCTGCACAAGAGATGACACGTGCGGGAAAAGCCAACGTAGGGGTGATTATTACAATAATTAGTAGAGGCCCGAAAACCAAAAAAATACACAAAGTAAAGGTATATTCATATCTACATAGTATATGTCTACTGAACATATATCAATAGAAACACAAACCAGATATACTCAAAACCCATACCTGTGGTCTAGAGACAAAGCACACAACTGCATTCATCTGCTAGGGATTCATTTCGAAGGTTCCACGAAGCACTAGTTTGGGATAACTCACTCCATGAGTTTGATATATCTAATGTATTCCATCCAAGAAGTACTATATGTTTGGGAAAATACACAAGAGATAGATACACCAATTACAGAAGAACACACTCCTTTTTGGGGGAAGACCACGATACACAAATGTGGATCACATTCAGGGCCTTAGAGGATAGTGAGACTCATCCGAATTCAAATTCTAAGTAGTGGATCTTCACCCTGGGAATAGTCACATCGATAACTGATTCTACCTAGGTCCATGAATAGATTGAGGATCTTGCTCTGGGCCTCTCAGAGGGATACCTGACTCTATATCGGAAAGTTATGCTGAAGAGATCATACTACTGTGAAATGGAAATGATACTTGACCATCAGAGGAATGAAGAAAATGGGAACTAAACCAAAAAACCCCTATCCAAGGAACGATGGAAAAGAATATAAATCCATGTGTTGAGAAGTACATGGCGTGTAGAAGTGTCACACACCGTGTCTTCTGACCCTGGGTACTACCCATGTACAACGACCTATGCCGTTAGAGTTTTCATGTAAAATGAAACTCCATGGCATGTAGGAATGATCACACACCATGTCCAGGTATCTAGGGTCCATTAAATTTATGATGACCATGTTCCTATACATGGACTTAACCCATGTATGTCAACCCGTGTAATCAGTACATGGGGTGGACCGCATTATTATCTTCAAATGGTCGTGTGGTGGAGTACAAGGCGTGTACTCTGCCCCGTGTCCGTGTATCATCTAAGATACACACAAAGCATTAGGGAAGGCCCCACACACCATGTGATAGATTTCACATACCATGTGGCACTTTTCTATATCTCGAAACCGTAGCATCCCCTGAGCCGGTCCAACACGGCGTGTTGTTTGAAATACACACCCTATTGATTGAAAATTTCCAGAAATGATGTTCGTAGACACCGCACCTCGGTTACTCCTCCAGTATTCTATTCAGCTATCTGATCACCACAGAACCCAATATACGATTCCTTCCTACCATTACATCGACATTCCAAAAGGTTTTGGGTGTTCGATCGACCCCAAAAACTTGTTTCGATCATCCGCGTGAAGAATGGTTGAAGAATGATTTATTCCAAAACGTATTGATTCGTCTTCGACCATCGTCATTGAGCCTCCACTTAGTCTTCATGATATCGGATCTCCAATTTTGAATTTTTGTGTTGCCAAATGGACACACAGTGATCCGTTGTTCATTACCCTGCATAGAACGTGAAGAATGTGGTGTTAAAAGGGAGGAAGAAAAAGAATAATCAATGGAGGAACGCACCTACCCCTTCATTCATCATGACGTCGATCTACTCCTACTAATAGGTTTATCAAGAGAGTCAAAATACAATTAAAAAATATCATATATTCATTTCCCGAATCAAAAACTCTAAAAGATAAAGAAATTAAAACCCTCCCACAAGAACGTGTGATCCACATATCACCCTGTTTGTGGGTTGATCTATGTTCTTCTTTTAATCCAAGAATGGGGAAATGAAAAATTGAATAACCAACCCTACCTTGATTAGGTTAAAGAATGATCTCCACACCGTGTTCATTGACAAGGTTCGTTGAATCCGAGATGCGTTGATCGATTGCATCATCACTGTCCGCCAATCGGTTTTCCTCCAAAGAGCCAATGGAAATCCTCAATTTGTAGGGTTATGTGGCTAACCCTAGAAACATTTCTTAAGAATGTATTTTAAAAGGATGAATTAGGTTTCTGCGTAAAAAGGAAAATTTTAAAATATAATAATTGTTAATTTATTTTCTTCCCTTTAAAATATTTAAAAACTCACTTTTGCAGTTGATCCGCGCCAGTCGATTTTAGGCCATGCCTGTTGAAAAGTCGCTGCTCTGAACGCAATGATGCCCCCATATTTCTAATCCTAGAAACCGTTTAAAAGATATTCCACTTACGAGGAAAACTACAAGAATGTACCATTTAAAAGTTTCATTTATTTCAAACATTTATTACGGACACTCCGGGCCTCGAAACTACACACCTTCGAAAAAAATGGTCCTAAAATAATTCCATATAATATTAAAAAATAATAAATGAAAAATCAGAGACATTACAACACATATCAAAATCATGTTATGGGGAAAATATAGATTTCTATTAACATTCCTGTAATTGTGGTGACTCATTATCAAGGCTCCAGTAGAGATATAAATCATAATCTAGAAGGAAAATGTTATTTACTATCTTTTTTATAGACCATTTTCGAGCCTAATGGAAAAAATATTATTTTCAACTTAGTAATGTGCTATAATGAAGAAATAAATTTCACTGGAAAAAGACAAAATACTAAAGTGAGGGTCAAATTAACTTGAATTTATTAAGGGCCTTGGATAAAGGGTCTACAAATAAAAATGTATCCTAAAGTTAAATGAATAAAACCATACATTAATGTTTTTAAAAAGGTTTCATATACAAATATGGCTCATATATAGTGTAAATTGATTATTTTGTTTTGAATTTGTAGTTGGGATATGGATAGTGGATCCTAGTATCAATATATATCATGTGATAAAGTGAACCAAGACACACACTATTCTTATATGTTTCCTTCATAGATTATACTTTTCTAACTGGATAGAGTCATTTTCATTGTAAATTTTGGATGGGCCTTGGATAAGGTATTTGGGAATCACTATTTATCCTATATCAAAAATAATCATTCCACATATATTTTTTATAGGGAATTCCCCTACATATATATAAATAATATATAGGTATTGCTAGGTTTTTTGTGATATTATAGTTGGGAGTAGGATAATAGATCTGTGTGTTGCCATTTATCCAATATTAACCTGAACCAAGCCCCAATCATTCTTAAAAAGACACATCTTATATATATTTGAAATGTGTATAGTGGGAGGGAAATATAAATATATTTATTGATTATAATCCTTTCATTCATAAAATAAAATAAACCCATCAAAGTCTTGGAAAATTTTAAGGACACATAACTAAGAAGAGTGATTTTACTTGGTACCAAGATGAGGTGGGAGAATATTTTATATCTTTTTCTAGACCCAGTTCAGAAATTTTGGGCATCAATAAGAATCCAATTAAGATTTAAATCAAGTTAAATGTTGTATTTATACTATAATTACCTATGTCTATAAGGATCTTTGATGGAAAGTAGTCCATTTATATTAATGAAATTTACTACTGGGCCTTGGATATGGGATGTATGTGTTACCACGTAACATTTAAATTCTCAGAATCTACTCATATATAAGATTACATATATAAATATTACTCATATTTAAGGAGTAAGACAAATTTACAGTCTTCCAATTTTTTCATAGATTACAATTACATCATTTTTATAATAAAAAACACAATCGTAATACATTCAAGTATCGAATGCTTATTTATTTTAGGAAAATATAACTCATGAACCAGTTGCAAAAGATAATAATTAAATATTATTTAAAACCTTATCATTTTTTAATATAATTACTCTCTCATTTTCCTTAGTACAAGTAATCATTTTTGGATATAAATCCAAGAAAGGGTTGAGAAAAAGTATTAATATGTGGTTGTATATCATGGGAGGAATAAGGGACATAAATGTTTAGTACTTGGGTGATCATAAGAAATATAGAAATTAAATAAGTATATGATCGTCATCATAATAAAATGTGAAAAAATTCATCATGGCATATAATTTTGTGTGTTTATAATAATGAAACTTCATTACATCTTTGTCAAATAACAGATAACGTTATTAAAAAATATTACATCAATTTCATATATTACATATGTGTATAAATCATAACTATAACGACCCATACTTTACATACATTGTTAATACTTCAAAATTGAAGCACACTTATTACAACATATGACAAAACCACAAAGGACCGTATAGGTATAGTGTCTTTAGAAACTGGGAAACATAAACAACTGGTTCATAAATCTTCTATAGTGTCTCCCATTTATTTCATCATATCTAGGGTCCCTTTTAGCATATTCTACTTAATATCTGTCTTCCTGACCTGGGGAAAAGAAAACATAAAAGGGTGAGCTCATATGCTCAGCAAGGGCAAATAAAGGAAATAAAAATCATATCATATCTTTATGAAAATCAAAACCTGCAAAAGAGATCATAATATCTTAACATGGAATAAATCATAGAAGTGAAAATGAGATACCCATAATCATAACATAAAACTTGAAACTTTGTATCATGCACACATAATCATGGAAAATCATTTCTTGTTAGTCATGACTCATTGCCAAGACTATCTTAGTGGACAAAGTCCCTTTCTGAACCGAGTTCAATCCTCGTTTCAGTCCTGTATCACTGAACCGAAATAACCTTCCGTTCCAGCCATGTCTATCTCATGAGATATAAAATCTTTACCCAATGCATTGGAGGGAGATATAGGTCCCACCCATCTTATAATGAATCCTTTCTTATGTGTGCCACATAATCATAAAACATACATCATCGCATAACACATGAAACAAAAATGGGATTCTTGAAACATCATGACATCATAAATCAATTCATATAAGATAAAGGAATTCATAAAAATAATTCCATCACAACATAATCAAATCAATGTAATAATAGGGATAAAAACAGAACCCTTTATTATCTTAGATGGAAAATAATTTTGAAAATCACTTGAACTCCATTCTTGAGGAAAATATCCTTTCTTCTTCAAAAACATTTTTCCTTTCATAACATGTCATACAACTTTAAAATAAAAGAAGTTGATTAAAAATAAACTTGAAAACTTGTAAAGGAAGCTTCTAGGAAACAATGTTTTAAAAATCCATTCATGCCGTATAAGTTAAAAAAACATTCTTCGTACTTTTGTCGGAAAAGTCAAAAAGTACCTCGTACGGAAAAACGACAAAAGATTCCTTTCATATTCTTTACTAAAAACTCACCTAAGGGTAAAATTGGATTTAAACTATTGCAAGTGGATGGAAACAATATTACATATTGAGGGAACATGTATGTGGATGATAAAATACACCCCAGTAAATACTTACGAATAAACAATCTCGGATAAAAATGAGATTGTGATATTTCCCTTACCTTAGGTCTGATTAGCTTTGTACGTGTCCGAATCTCCTCTTCTTTGGAACGCCTCTTTGAATCCTCCACTTAAGGAACTAAGATTGGTCTTTGGAGAAGACCAGGACCTATAGGATTATTCTAGGGAAGTGGATTGGAGAAAATGGCAGGGGTTGGCCGAGCTTGAGTGCTCAAATTGGTGTGAGGAGGAGGGGGAGGAGGTGCCCTTTTATAAGGGAGGAGAGGGGCACCTTAGGAATATCTCAAAATATTATTTTATATTAAAGTCAAAATCGGTTTATAATGGTTCCAAAGGGTCTTATTTCGAAGCTAAAGTGGGGATGGGTCGAAATCCTATCAACCAATAGGATTTAGACAAGTTTAGGGTATTATTTTAACCTTATCAATTAGATTTAACTCTAAGTTAATTAATTTAACTTTTACCGTGTCTTTTTGTTTTCTTTCACTATATGGTTAATACACTTACTATAACATGCCAAACGAACCCCCAATTGTTTATTATTAATATATATATCCCTATCTAAGTCATTTGGCCGAACCTTAGATTTTTAGGAATAAAATAACAATTAATAATATAATATTTGATTTAAAAACTATTTTGTGTCAATTTTGACACTATTTGATATATGATTTTTGTGAAAGTCATAACAGAATTATATGTTCGAACCAAGTTGATTAAATCAACAATAATATATCATAGTAACCTAGAAAATTAGTGTAATTCATAAAAAGTCTCCAATTACATTTATTTTGGTATTTATATTATCAATTTTGTCAATATTTCATTAATAAGATAATTACTGCATCATCTTTGTGTCATAAATAAATTAAATTATTTGATGTCTAAAAATTAAAAATAAAATACCATCATGTAGGAAATCTTTTTAGCTTTCTAATGAATATTTACAATCGAATTTATCTTATGTATGACCCCATATTAAAAATGATTTACTTATTAAACATTGATTTTAACTATTTTAACCCTTCTTTAAATAAATTAATAATAAATGTCCTATTCTAATCCAAGTGGGCCTAAATGGTCATATTTTATTCCTAAGTTTGTTTTTGGTCGAATTACACTTGTCCAATAGAATTAGGACATGTGTTAGGGTAATATTGATATCATATTTACCCTTAGTTACCCTATTTACTATTAACCGCGGTAAAAATAGTAAAAAGTTACTATTCACCAAAAAATTATTTTCATCTCATTGAACCACATTTTAGTCCTTGATATTAACCGTGTCTCTCGGATTTTTGAAATTCCATTCACAGAAGCGGTAAAATTAAGTTTTATGCAAAATTCAGTTTTTAACCTACCACTTAGTGGTTTCACTATTCATCAAAAATTGAAAGTTTTCAGAAAAATACCAAAATTTCACCCTAGGCTAATTTCGATATTCTGAGTCCAAAAATGAAGTCCATTTTGAAAAATAAAATTTATAAAATTTTAAAAAGTGGTTATTACTATTCATAACGGCTAGTTTTAATAGCATATTGTTGTTTAGTGAAACTCGGTATTGCGTACGACGCAAGCTATCGAGGAAGGTCGCGATTGCGTGAAAAGCAAGCCAAGCAAGTGTTGTGTAGAAAAAGATTCCTTTGATAGTTTATATAACATAAAAGTCTCGGGTGTTACATTCTACCCCCCTTAAAAAGAATTTCGCCCTCGAAATCGTCACTTTGCAACAAACAGATGAGGATACTTCTCCCTCATCATATCCTCAAGCTCCCATGTAGCTTCTTCAAGTTGGTGGTTTCTCCATAAAACTTTCACCAAGCGAGTGGTCTTGTTTCGTAGGACTTTTTCGCTACGATCCAGAATCTCTATCGGCTGTTCTTCATAAGAAAGATCTTGCTCCAGCGGTACAACTTCTGAGCTGAGTACATGTGAAGGATCTGGTATGTACTTTCTCAGGAGAGATACATGGAACACATCGTGAACTTGAGAGAGATTCGGTGGAAGCGCCAATCGGTAAGCTACCTTCCCAACACGATCCAGTATTTCAAAAGGACCGATATATCTAGGGCTCAACTTCCCCTTCTTTCCAAATCTCATAACCCTCTTCCAGGGAGATATTCGTAAGAAAACTTTATCACCCACTTCAAACTCTAGGTCTTTTCTTCGGTTGTCGGCATAACTTTTCTGTCGACTCTGAGCTGCTCTTATGTGTTGTTGAATAGATCTGACCTTTTCTGCCATTTCATCAACGAGATCAGGTCCTAATAGCTTTCTTTCCCCAACTTCATCCCAGCAAGTTGGAGTCCTGCATTTCTTTCCATAGAGAGCTTCATAAGGAGCCATCTGAATACTGGAGTGAATGCTATTATTATAAGAAAATTCCACCAAAGATAGGTGTTGATCCCAACCTCCTTTGAAATCCATAGAGCAAGCTCTCAACATATCTTCTAGGGTTTGAATTGTTCTCTCAGACTGACCGTCTGTCTAGGGATGATAAGCAGTGCTGAAACTCAACTCTGTATCCAGAGTATGCTGAAGACTTCGCCAGAACTTCGAGGTAAATCTCGGATCTCGATCAGATATAATAGAAAGTGGTACTCCATGCAATCTTACCACTTCCTTTACATATATCCTGGCAAGCTGATCTAGAGAGAAATTCTCTCTAATAGCAATGAAGTGTGAAGACTTTGTAAGACGATCAACTATGACCCAGATAGCATTATTGCCTTTGGATGTTTTAGGAAGTTCTGTGACAAAGTCCATAGTGATGTTTTCCCATTTCCATTCGGGTATGGGTAATGATTGTAACATCCCCTTAGACTTCTATCTCTCAGCTTTAACTTGTTGACAAACCAAGCATCGAGAGACATATTCAGCAACATCTCTTTTCATGCCATCCCACCAGAAGTACTCTTTCAAGTCCCTATACATCTTCGTGCTTCCAGGATGAATAGAGAATGAAGAACTATGAGCCTCATCCAGCAGCTCTTTCTTTAATTCGGGGATGGGAGGAACGCAAACCCGATTCCTGAACTTTATTATCCCATCACAATCAAGGTTGAATTCAGGAACATTTCTCACCTTTTTTGTAACTCGACATCTTCTTTCTGTGCCTCTTTAATCTTCACATGTATAGATGGTTGAACATTCATTTGAGAAAGATAAGATTTTTCCCCTTCCATTATAATTCCAAGATCCATCCTTTGTAAATCCATAAATATTGGATCTTTTGTGATCCTCATCATGGATAAACTAGCATGGTCTTGTCGACTTAATGCATCTGCCACCTTGTTTGCTTTCCCAGGGTGGTAATGGATTGAGCAGTCATAATCCTTAATCAGCTCCAACCATCTTCTTTGACGCATATTCAACTCCTTTTGTGTGAAAATATACTTTAAACTTTTATGATCAGTATAAATATCACACCTTTCACCATAAAGGTAATGCCTCCAAATCTTTAATGCAAAGATTACCGCAGCCAACTCCAAATCATGTGTTGGGTAATTTTGCTCATGGATTTTCAACTGTCGTGAGGCATAAGCGATCACCATATCATTTTGCATAAGAACACACCCCAATCCCTTCTTGGATGCATCACTGTAGATCACAAACCTTTCTCCACTACAAGGCAGTGTGAGCACAGGTGCACTGGATAACCTTCTTTTCAACTCCTTGAAATTCTCTTCACATTCCTCTGTCCAGACAAACTTAACTCCTTTCCGAGTCAACTTGGTGAGTGGATTAGATAATCGTGAAAAATCTTTTAAAAAACGTCGATAATATCCAGCCAAACCAAGAAAACTTCGGATCTCAGTTACTGTTGTTGGTCTTGACCATCTTTCGATAACCTTTGTTTTTGCTGGATCCACAGATATCCCCTCTTTTGAGATTATATGACCCAAAAATGCAACTTTTTGAAGCCAAAATTCACACTTGGTAAATTTGGCATAAAGCTTCTCCTTTCTCAGGGTCTTCAATATAATTCTCAAGTGATCTTCATGCTCTTCCTTGCTCTTTGAATCGTCTATAAAGACTACCACAAATTGATCAAGATAGTCTCTAAAGACTCTATTCATTAGATCCATGAAGATAGCAGGGGCATTAGTAAGACCAAATGTCATCACTATAAATTCATAGTGTCCATACCTTGTACGGAAAGCCGTCTTTGGTATATCCTCCCTTTTGACCCTTAATTGATGATACCCTGAACGAAGATCAATCTTGGAAAAGTATTGAGCTCCGCGTAGTTGGTCAAATAAGTCATCAATGCGTGGGAGAGGATATTTGTTCTTGATAGTGATCTTGTTAAGTTCTCGATAATCAATGCAGAGTCTCATTGATCCATCTTTCTTCTTAACAAATAGAACAGGTGCTCCCCAAGGTGACGCACTAGGGCGTATGAATCCCTTATCAAGATTCTCTTGGAGTTGCTTCTTCAATTCCTGCAACTCAATTGGGGCCATTCTATAAGGTGTCTTTGAAATAGGCAAAGCACCCGGTACGAGTTCTATTGAAAACTCAACTTCACGATTTGGTGGAAGACCCGGAAATTCCTCCGGAAAGACATCATCAAACTCCCGTACAATGGGCATATTCTTAATCGTGAGTTTCTCACCAACCATTTGAGATAAATAACCTTCATTTAGTGGGATCAATACCCATAAGATGGAAGAAATTTCCACTGGAAGGTTATGTTCATCCTTGCATTGATAGACGATCGTAGGTTGATCTGGAATATGAAATGTGACTTCCCTTCTTTGGAAATTGATATGAGCTCCATGTAGAGAAAGCCAATCCATGCCAAGAATCACATCAAATTCCACTAAAGGAAGGATCACAAGATTTGCAGGAAGCACTTTCCCACAAACTTCGATCGGAGAAGAATTATAAACTTCTGATGCGATTGATGTGCCATTAGGTGTTGTCACAGCTAACTCAACATCTAATTGTTGAGGTAATATGGTGATACCCTTAGAAAATTTTTCAGAAATAAAAGAGTGGGTGGATCCAGAATCAAATAAAACATTTTCTACTTTAGAGTGGATGGTAAGTGTACCTTTCACCACATCGTTATCATACTCCACATCGCTGATAGAAATTGCATGTGACTTTCCTTTGTCTTTAGCCTTAAGAGTTTGTTGACGTCGACCATCATCATCAACCCTTGGATTTGGGCATTGATTGGCATAATGCCCCATCTCCTTGCACTTGAAACATTGAAGTGTAGTAGGTTCATTCTGTGTATCCCTTCCTTTGTTTGCATCATTAGACATCTTCTTCCCATTATCACGACATTCAAATGCCCGATGACCTTCCTTTCCACATTTAAAACATTTACTTGTCCCTTTAAGACAACTCCCTCCATGTTTCTTTCCACACTTTGAGCATAAGGGAAAGTTCATCTTCTTTTCCGTGTGCTCTTTATATTTTTCTTTTAATTCCATCTTCCTCTTCTTATCAAACCCATGTGACTGATGGGTTACTCCAATCTCCATCTCAACTTTGAGAGCACATCGAACGATTTCCTCGTAGCTATTGAAGTCCCTTATGGCTAACGCCCTTCGAAGACTTGGTTTTAAGCCACTAAAGAATCGATCGATCTTACTCTCAGGTTGGATAATAATACCAGAAGCGTACCTTGCAAGTCTTGTAAAATTTGCTTCATAGGTACTAACAGATTCATCATCCCTTTGCTTCAGTTCAAGGAACTCTTTCTCCATCTTTGTTCGGAGAATACGAGGGAAGTACTTATTGAAAAATAAGTTCTTGAACTCGTCCCATTCCATAGACTCAATTTCATCCCTTTGCCTCGTATTCTTAACAAGATTCCACCATTGATCCGCATCTCCTTCCAAACGATACACTGCTACGATGACTTTATCATGATCAAAACATTGAAGAACTGAAAATATCTTTTCAGTAGTACTAATCCATTGTTCAGCAACTAATGGATCAGTAGACCCGCTGAAAGATGGTTGACGCTGCCTCATGAAGGATTCAACAGAATGTTGCTCCCTCCTTTGTTCGTTTGGAAATCCTGCATGATTCATAGCTTGAGAAAGTTGTGTGAGCATGGCTACAAGATTTTTCATTCCAGCTCCCATATCGTTTGGTTGCTCAGGGGGACAATCATTGCATTGCCCATCGCATTCCGCATTAACACGGTTCCTTCGGGTTCCAGCCATTGACTAAAACCAAGAAGAATAGTGTGAGCAACACTAATTATAATAGGAAACCACATAATTCAGGAATAAAATTTTCATGCTTATGGTCTTATCCTAGGTTATTCAAGGCCATTTCTAAAACACTACGATTGTGTACTATGCTTAGACTTATCCTTAGGGTTCTTACTAAGGCTTTCACATCCTAGTTTCCAAAGGTTGACTATACCTTTCCTCTGATACCAACTATAACGACCCATACTTTACATACATTGTTAATACTTCAAAATTGAAGCACACTTATTACAACATATGACAAAACCACAAAGGTCCGTATAGGTATAGTGTCTTTAGAAACTGGGAAACATAAACAACTGGTTCATAAATCTTCTATAGTGTCTCCCATTTATTTCATTATATCTAGGGTCCCTTTTAGCATATTCTACTTAATATCCATCTTCCTGACCTGGGGAAAAGAAAACATAAAAGGGTGAGCTCATATGCTCAGCAAGGGCAAATAAAGGAAATAAAAATCATATCATATCTTTAAGAAAATCAAAACCTGCAAAAGAGATCATAATATCTTAACATGGAATAAATCATAGAAGTGAAAATGAGATCCCCATAATCATAACATAAAACTTGAAACTTTGTGGCATGCACACATAATCATGGAAAATCATTTCTTGTTAGTCATGACTCATTGCCAAGACTATCTTAGTGGACAAAGTCCCTTTCTGAACCGAGTTCACTCCTCGTTTCAGTCCTGTATCACTGAACCGAAATAACCTTCTGTTCCAGCCATGTCTATCCCATGAGATATAAAATCTTTACCCAATGCATTGGAGGGAGATATAGGTCCCACCCATCTTATAATGAATCCTTTCTTATGTGTGCCACATAATCATAAAACATACATCATCGCATAACACATGAAACAAAAATGGGATTCTTGAAACATCATGACATCATAAATCAATTCATATAAGATAAAGGAATTCATAAAAATAATTCCATCACAACATAATCAAATCAATGTAATAATAGGGATAAAAACAGAACCCTTTATTATCTTAGATGGAAAATAATTTTGAAAATCACTTGAACTCCATTCTTGAGGAAAATATCCTTTCTTCTTCAAAAACATTTTTCCTTTCATAACATGTCATACAACTTTAAAATAAAAGAAGTTGATTAAAAATAAACTTGAAAACTTGTAAAGGAAGCTTCTTGGAAACAATGTTTTAAAAATCCATTCATGCCGTATAAGTTAAAAAAAACATTCTTCGTACTTTTGTCGGAAAAGTCAAAAAGTACCTCGTACGGAAAAACGACAAAAGATTCCTTTCATATTCTTTACTAAAAACTCACCTAAGGGTAAAATTGGATTTAAACTATTGCAAGTGGATGGAAACAATATTACATATTGAGGGAACATGTATGTGGATGATAAAATACACCCCAGTAAATACTTACGAATAAACAATCTCGGATAAAAATGGGATTGTGATATTTCCCTTACCTTAGGTCCGATTAGCTTTGTATGTGTCCGAATCTCCTCTTCTTTGGAACGCCTCTTTGAATCCTCCACTTAAGGAACTAAGATTGGTCTTTGGAGAAGACCAGGACCTCTAGGATTATTCTAGGGAAGTGGAGAGGAGAAAATGGCAGGGGTTGGCCGAGCTTGAGTGCTCAAATTGGTGTGAGGAGGAGGGGGAGGAGGTGCCCTTTTATAAGGGAGGAGAGGGGCACCTTAGGAATATCTCAAAATATTATTTTATATTAAAGTCAAAATCGGTTTATAATGGTTCCAAAGGGTCTTATTTCGAAGCTAAAGTGGGGATGGGTCGAAATCCTATCAACCAATAGGATTTAGACAAGTTTAGGGTATTATTTTAACCTTATCAATTAGATTTAACTCTAAGTTAATTAATTTAACTTTTACCGTGTCTTTTTGTTTTCTTTCACTATATGGTTAATACACTTACTATAACATGCCAAACGAACCCCAAATTGTTTATTATTAATATATATATCCTTATCTAAGTCATTTGGCCGAACCGTAGATTTTTAGGAATAAAATAACAATTAATAATATAATATTTGATTTAAAAACTATTTTGTGTCAATTTTGACACTATTTGATATATGATTTTTGTGAAAGTCATAACAGAATTATATGTTCGAACCAAGTTGATTAAATCAACAATAATATATCATAGTAACCTAGAAAATTAGTGTAATTCATAAAAAGTCTCAAATTACTTTTATTTTGGTATTTATATTATCAATTTTGTCAATATTTCATTAATAAGATAATTACTGCATCATCTTTGTGTCATAAATAAATTAAATTATTTGATGTCTAAAAATTACAAATAAAATACCATCATGTAGGAAATCTTTTTAGCTTTCTAATGAATATTTACAATCGAATTTATCTTATGTATAACCCCATATTAAAAATGATTTACTTATTAAACATTGATTTTAACTATTTTAACCCTTCTTTAAATAAATTAATAATAAATGTCCTATTCTAATCCAAGTGGGCCTAAATGGTCATATTTTATTCCTAAGTTTGTTTTTGGTCGAATTACACTTGTCCAATAGAATTAGGACATGTGTTAGGGTAATATTGATATCATATTTACCCTTAGTTACCCTATTTACTATTAACCGCGGTAAAAATAGTAAAAAGTTACTATTCACCAAAAAATTATTTTCATCTCATTGAACCACATTTTAGTCCTTGATATTAACCGTGTCTCTCGGATTTTTGAAATTCCATTCACAGAAGCGGTAAAATTAAGTTTTATGCAAAATTCAGTTTTTAACCTACCACTTAGTGGTTTCACTATTCATCAAAAATTGAAAGTTTTCAGAAAAATACCAAAATTTCACCCTAGGCTAATTTCGATATTATGAGTCCAAAAATGAAGTCCATTTTGAAAAATAAAATTTATAAAATTTTAAAAAGTGGTTATTACTATTCATAACGGCTAGTTTTAATAGCATATTGTTGTTTAGTGAAACTCGGTATTGCGTACGACACAAGCTATCGAGGAAGGTCGCGATTGCGTGCAAAGCAAGCCAAGCAAGTGTTGTGTAGAAAAAGATTCCTTTGATAGTTTATATAACATAAAAGTCTCGGGTGTTACATTCTACCCCCCTTAAAAAGAATTTCGCCCTCGAAATTCGTCACTTTGCAACAAACAGATGAGGATACTTCTCCCTCATCATATCCTCAAGCTCCCATGTAGCTTCTTCAAGTTGGTGGTTTCTCCATAAAACTTTCACCAAGCGAGTGGTCTTGTTTCGTAGGACTTTTTCGCTACGATCCAGAATCTCTATCGGCTGTTCTTCATAAGAAAGATCTTGCTCCAGCGGTACAACTTCTGAGCTGAGTACATGTGAAGGATCTGGTATGTACTTTCTCAGGAGAGATACATGGAACACATCGTGAACTTGAGAGAGATTCGGTGGAAGCGCCAATCGGTAAGCTACCTTCCCAAAACGATCCAGTATTTCAAAAGGACCGATATATCTAGGGCTCAACTTCCCCTTCTTTCCAAATCTCATAACCCTCTTCCAGGGAGATATTCGTAAGAACACTTTATCACCCACTTCAAACTCTAGGTCTTTTCTTCGGTTGTCGGCATAACTTTTCTGTCGACTCTGAGCTGCTCTTATGTGTTGTTGAATAGATCTGACCTTTTCTGCCATTTCATCAACGAGATCAGGTCCTAATAGCTTTCTTTCCCCAACTTCATCCCAGCAAGTTGGAGTCCTGCATTTCTTTCCATAGAGAGCTTCATAAGGAGCCATCTGAATACTGGAGTGAATGCTATTATTATAAGAAAATTCCACCAAAGATAGGTGTTGATCCCAACCTCCTTTGAAATCCATAGAGCAAGCTCTCAACATATCTTCTAGGGTTTGAATTGTTCTCTCAGACTGACCGTCTGTCTAGGGATGATAAGCAGTGCTGAAACTCAACTCTGTATCCAGAGTATGCTGAAGACTTCGCCAGAACTTCGAGGTAAATCTCGGATCTCGATCAGATATAATAGAAAGTGGTACTCCATGCAATCTTACCACTTCCTTTACATATATCCTGGCAAGCTGATCTAGAGAGAAATTCTCTCTAATAGCAATGAAGTGTGAAGACTTTGTAAGACGATCAACTATGACCCAGATAGCATTATTGCCTTTGGATATTTTAGGAAGTCCTGTGACAAAGTCCATAGTGATGTTTTCCCATTTCCATTCGGGTATGGGTAATGGTTGTAACATCCCCTTAGACTTCTGTCTCTCAGCTTTAACTTGTTGACAAACCAAGCATCGAGAGACATATTCAGCAACATCTCTTTTCATGCCATCCCACCAGAAGTACTCTTTCAATTCCCTATACATCTTCGTGCTTCCAGGATGAATAGAGAATGAAGAACTATGAGCCTCATCCAGCAGCTCTTTCTTTAATTCGGGGATGGGAGGAACGCAAACCCGATTCCTGAACTTTATTATCCCATCACAATCAAGGTTGAATTCAGGAACATTTCTCACCTTCTTTTGTAACTCGACATCTTCTTTCTGTGCCTCTTTAATCTTCACATGTATAGATGGTTGAACATTCATTTGAGAAAGATAAGATTTTTCCCCTTCCATTATAATTCCAAGATCCATCCTTTGTAAATCCATAAATATTGGATCTTTTGTGATCCTCATCATGGATAAACTAGCATGGTCTTGTCAACTTAATGCATCTGCCACCTTGTTTGCTTTCCCAGGGTGGTAATGGATTGAGCAGTCATAATCCTTAATCAGCTCCAACCATCTTCTTTGACGCATATTCAACTCCTTTTGTGTGAAAATATACTTTAAACTTTTATGATCAGTATAAATATCACACCTTTCACCATAAAGGTAATGCCTCCAAATCTTTAATGCAAAGATTACCGCAGCCTACTCCAAATCATGTGTTGGGTAATTTTGCTCATGGATTTTCAACTGTCGTGAGGCATAAGCTATCACCATATCATTTTGCATAAGAACACACCCCAATCCCTTCTTGGATGCATCACTGTAGATCACAAACCTTTCTCCACTACAAGGCAGTGTGAGCACAGGTGAACTGGATAACCTTCTTTTCAACTCCTTGAAATTCTCTTCAC
Source organism: Viscum album (assembly GCA_963277665.1). Taxonomy (NCBI): domain Eukaryota; kingdom Viridiplantae; phylum Streptophyta; class Magnoliopsida; order Santalales; family Viscaceae; genus Viscum; species Viscum album. Next base: position 1,161,355,397 of record OY728133.1, on the reverse strand, counting down.
ATTCCTCTGTCCAGACAAACTTAACTCCTTTCCGAGTCAACTTGGTGAGTGGATTAGATAATCGTGAAAAATCTTTTACAAAACGTCGATAATATCCAGCCAAACCAAGAAAACTTCGGATCTCAGTTACTGTTGTTGGTCTTGACCATCTTTCGATAACCTCTGTTTTTGCTGGATCCACAGATATCCCCTCTTTTGAGATTATATGACCCAAAAATGCAACTTTTTGAAGCCAAAATTCACACTTGGTAAATTTGGCATAAAGCTTCTCCTTTCTCAGGGTCTTCAATATAATTCTCAAGTGATCTTCATGCTCTTCCTTGCTCTTTGAATCGTCTATAAAGACTACCACAAATTGATCAAGATAGTCTCTAAAGACTCTATTCATTAGATCCATGAAGATAGCAGGGGCATTAGTAAGACCAAATGGCATCACTATAAATTCATAGTGTCCATACCTTGTACGGAAAGCCGTCTTTGGTATATCCTCCCTTTTGACCCTTAATTGATGATACCCTGAACGAAGATCAATCTTGGAAAAGTATTGAGCTCCACGTAGTTGGTCAAATAAGTCATCAATGCGTGGGAGAGGATATTTGTTCTTGATAGTGATCTTGTTAAGTTCTCGATAATCAATGCAGAGTCTCATTGATCCATCTTTCTTCTTAACAAATAGAACAGGTGCTCCCCAAGGTGACGCACTAGGGAGTATGAATACCTTATCAAGATTCTCTTGGAGTTGCTTCTTCAATTCCTGCAACTCAATTGGGGCCATTCTATAAGGTGTCTTTGAAATAGGCAAAGCACCCGGTACGAGTTCTATTGAAAACTCAACTTCACGATTTGGTGGAAGACCCGGCAATTCCTCTGGAAAGACATCATCAAACTCCCGTACAATGGGCATATTCTTAATCGTGAGTTTCTCACCAACCATTTGAGATAAATAACCTTCATTTAGTGGGATCAATACCCATAAGATGGAAGAAATTTCCACTGGAAGGTTATGTTCATCCTTGCATTGATAGACGTTCGTAGGTTGATCTGGAATATGAAATGTGACTTCCCTTCTTTGGCAATTGATATGAGCTCCATGTAGAGAAAGCCAATCCATGCCAAGAATCACATCAAATTCCACTAAAGGAAGGATCACAAGATTTGCAGGAAGCACTTTCCCACAAACTTCGATCGGAGAAGAATTATAAACTTCTGATGCGATTGATGTGCCATTAGGTGTTGTCACAGCTAACTCAACATCTAATTGTTGAGGTAATACGGTGATACCCTTAGAAAATTTTTCAGAAATAAAAGAGTGGGTGGATCCAGAATCAAATAAAACATTTGCTACTTTAGAGTGGATGGTAAGTGTACCTTTCACCACATCGTTATCGTACTCCACATCGCTGATAGAAATTGCATGTGACTTTCCTTTGTCTTTAGCCTTAAGAGTTTGTTGACGTCGACCATCATCATCAACCCTTGGATTTGGGCATTGATTGGCATAATGCCCCATCTCCTTGCACTTGAAACATTGAAGTGTAGTAGGTTCATTCTGTGTATCCCTTCCTTTGTTTGCATCATTAGACATCTTCTTCCCATTATCACGGCATTCAAATGCCCGATGACCTTCCTTTCCACATTTAAAACATTTACTTGTCCCTTTAAGACAACTCCCTCCATGTTTCTTTCCACACTTTGAGCATAAGGGAAAGTTCATCTTCTTTTCCGTGTGCTCTTTATATTTTTCTTTGAATTCCATCTTCCTCTTCTTATCAAACCCATGTGACTGATGGGTTACTCCAATCTCCATCTCAACTTTGAGAGCACATCGAACGATTTCCTCGTAGCTATTGAAGTCCCTTATGGCTAACGCCCTTCGAAGACTTGGTTTTAAGCCACTAAAGAATCGATCGATCTTACTCTCAGGTTGGATAATAATACCAGAAGCGTACCTTGCAAGTCTTGTAAAATTTGCTTCATAGGTACTAACAGATTCATCATCCCTTTGCTTCAGTTCAAGGAACTCTTTCTCCATCTTTGTTCGGAGAATACGAGGGAAGTACTTATTGAAAAATAAGTTGTTGAACTCGTCCCATTCCATAGACTCAATTTCATCCCTTTGCCTCGTATTCTTAACAAGATTCCACCATTGATCCGCATCTCCTTCCAAACGATACACTGCTAGGATGACTTTATCATGATCAAAACATTGAAGAACTGAAAATATATTTTCAGTAGTACTAATCCATTGTTCAGCAACTAATGGATCAGTAGACCCGCTGAAAGATGGTGGACGCTGCCTCATGAAGGATTCAACAGAATGTTGCTCCCTCCTTTGTTCGTTTGGAAATCCTGCATGATTCATAGCTTGAGAAAGTTGTGTGAGCATGGCTACAAGATTTTGCATTCCAGCTCCCATATCGTTTGGTTGCTCATGGGGACAATCATTGCATTGCCCATCGCATTCCGCATTAACACGGTTCCTTCGGGTTCCAGCCATTGACTAAAACCAAGAAGAATAGTGTGAGCAACACTAATTATAATAGGAAACCACATAATTCAGGAATAAAATTTTCATGCTTATGGTCTTATCCTAGGTTATTCAAGGCCATTTCTAAAACACTAAGATTGTGTACTATGCTTAGACTTATCCTTAGGGTTCTTACTAAGGCTTTCACATCCTAGTTTCCAAAGGTTGACTATACCTTTCCTCTGATACCAACTATAACGACCCATACTTTACATACATTGTTAATACTTCAAAATTGAAGCACACTTATTACAACATATGACAAAACCACAAAGGACCGTATAGGTATAGTGTCTTTAGAAACTGGGAAACATAAACAACTGGTTCATAAATCTTCTATAGTGTCTCCCATTTATTTCATCATATCTAGGGTCCCTTTTAGCATATTCTACTTAATATCCATCTTCCTGACCTGGGGAAAAGAAAACATAAAAGGGTGAGCTCATATGCTCAGCATGGGCAAATAAAGGAAATAAAAATCATATCATATCTTTATGAAAATCAAAACCTGCAAAAGAGATCATAATATCTTAACATGGAATAAATCATAGAAGTGAAAATGAGATCCCCATAATCATAACATAAAACTTGAAACTTTGTGGCATGCACACATAATCATGGAAAATCATTTCTTGTTAGTCATGACTCATTGCCAAGACTATCTTAGTGGACAAAGTCCCTTTCTGAACCGAGTTCACTCCTCGTTTCAGTCCTGTATCACTGAACCGAAATAACCTTCTGTTCCAGCCATGTCTATCTCATGAGATATAAAATCTTTACCCAATGCATTGCAGGGAGATATAGGTCCCACCCATCTTATAATGAATCCTTTCTTATGTGTGCCACATAATCATAAAACATACATCATCGCATAACACATGAAACAAAAATGGGATTCTTGAAACATCATGACATCATAAATCAATTCATATAAGATAAAGGAATTCATAAAAATAATTCCATCACAACATAATCAAATCAATGTAATAATAGGGATAAAAACAGAACCCTTTATTATCTTAGATGGAAAATAATTTTGAAAATCACTTGAACTCCATTCTTGAGGAAAATATCCTTTCTTCTTCAAAAACATTTTTCCTTTCATAACATGTCATACAACTTTAAAATAAAAGAAGTTGATTAAAAATAAACTTGAAAACTTGTAAAGGAAGCTTCTTGGAAACAATGTTTTAAAAATCCATTCATGCCGTATAAGTTAAAAAAAACATTCTTCGTACTTTTGTCGGAAAAGTCAAAAAGTACCTCGTACGGAAAAACGACAAAAGATTCCTTTCATATTCTTTACTAAAAACTCACCTAAGGGTAAAATTGGATTTAAACTATTGCAAGTGGATGGAAACAATATTACATATTGAGGGAACATGTATGTGGATGATAAAATACACCCCAGTAAATACTTACGAATAAACAATCTCGGATAAAAATGAGATTGTGATATTTCCCTTACCTTAGGTCCGATTAGCTTTGTATGTGTCCGAATCTCCTCTTCTTTGGAACGCCTCTTTGAATCCTCCACTTAAGGAACTAAGATTGGTCTTTGGAGAAGACCAGAACCTCTAGGATTATTCTAGGGAAGTGGAGAGGAGAAAATGGCAGGGGTTGGCCGAGCTTGAGTGCTCAAATTGGTGTGAGGAGGAGGGGGAGGAGGTGCCCTTTTATAAGGGAGGAGAGGGGCACCTTAGGAATATCTCAAAATATTATTTTATATTAAAGTCAAAATCGGTTTATAATGGTTCCAAAGGGTCTTATTTCGAAGCTAAAGTGGGGATGGGTCGAAATCCTATCAACCAATAGGATTTAGACAAGTTTAGGGTATTATTTTAACCTTATCAATTAGATTTAACTCTAAGTTAATTAATTTAACTTTTACCGTGTCTTTTTGTTTTTTTTCACTATATGGTTAATACACTTACTATAACATGCCAAACGAACCCCAAATTGTTTATTATTAATATATATATCCTTATCTAAGTCATTTGGCCGAACCTTAGATTTTTAGGAATAAAATAACAATTAATAATATAATATTTGATTTAAAAACTATTTTGTGTCAATTTTGACACTATTTGATATATGATTTTTGTGAAAGTCATAACAGAATTATATGTTCGAACCAAGTTTATTAAATCAACAATAATATATCATAGTAACCTATAAAATTATTTTAATTCATAAAAAGTCTCAAATTACATTTATTTTGGTATTTATATTATCAATTTTGTCAATATTTCATTAATAAGATAATTACTGCATCATCTTTGTGTCATAAATAAATTAAATTATTTGATGTCTAAAAATTACAAATAAAATACCATCATGTAGGAAATCTTTTTAGCTTTCTAATGAATATTTACAATCGAATTTATCTTATGTATAACCCCATATTAAAAATGATTTACTTATTAAACGTTGATTTTAACTATTTTAACCCTTCTTTAAATAAATTAATAATAAATGTCCTATTCTAATCCAAGTGGGCCTAAATGGTCATATTTTATTCCTAAGTTTGTTTTTGGTCGAATTACACTTGTCCAATAGAATTAGGACATGTGTTAGGGTAATATTGATATCATATTTACCCTTAGTTACCCTATTTACTATTAACCGCGGTAAAAATAGTAAAAAGTTACTATTCACCAAAAAATTAGTTTCATCTCATTGAACCACATTTTAGTCCTTGATATTAACCGTGTCTCTCGGATTTTTGAAATTCCATTCACAGAAGCGGTAAAATTAAGTTTTATGCAAAATTCAGTTTTTAACCTACCACTTAGTGGTTTCACTATTCATCAAAAATTGAAAGTTTTCAGAAAAATACCAAAATTTCACCCTAGGCTAATTTCGATATTCTGAGTCCAAAAATGAAGTCCATTTTGAAAAATAAAATTTATAAAATTTTAAAAAGTGGTTATTACTATTCATAACGGCTAGTTTTAATAGCATATTGTTGTTTAGTGAAACTCGGTATTGCGTACGACGCAAGCTATCGAGGAAGGTCGCGATTGCATGCAAAGCAAGCCAAGCAAGTGTTGTGTAGAAAAAGATTCCATTGATAGTTTATATAACATAAAAGTCTCGGGTGTTACAATAACATAATAATTGTGAACCAATAAATAATCAACTTAAGGCATAAATCAAATAATATAATGATATATATATCACATTAACAAATGTATTAGAGAGATGTGTGATTCTGGGACCACCCACCATATCATAAAATGCTCATAATCAAAGAGGTGACATCGAAAGAGAACATGTAATAGTCATAGTCATGATTGAAACTCATAGAATTGAATTAGATTCATAATGGTTCCATAACTCACATGTTATGAAATAAAAACTGGGGGTCCCAATTTAAACAGTGACATCATTTTTGGCATAAAATATCATTTTTATATCAAGAATAAATAACTCAATGGAATTAAAATAAATGTTTGAGAAAATAAATTCTTGTTCAAAAAATCATTGTGTTTGCCTTTGAATCCATTTAAACTATGTAATAACTTGTATATCACCAAAATAAAAAGTGGAAGAATTTTTAAATGTAAAATTATAGAAAATATAAGAACATTGATAATGATAATAATATTAACGAGAAGATTACACCAAAAAATGGATTTGGGTTTGGTAATCTCATTACCATAAATCTTTCGTTATTTATTTCATTTCATCCTCCATAATAATAATGTTAGTATTATTAAAACATTAAATTAGAACTGAATTATGTTCATTTCTTCACTATTGATCAATTATAATCATTGGATTCTATTTATTACTTACATTTTTTAATGTTATGCATTTGGAGATCGTTTTTTTCATAAAATATCACTTCATGTTATGATTTATATTTCATTCTTTATTACTATTTATAAATGGTTAATATTAAATCAATATTATACTAAATAATTATATTTATACATTTTTATATTATAAATTATTTATTATAACCATTCACATGGGTTGAAATACGAAAATAATATATAGTGTCATTTTTGGTAGTTAAATATCGGTTACCGAGACATTGTATAAAGAAAAATAAAGATTAGTATGAAATATAAATACATTATATATAAAATCATCACAATATGTTAGAATATTTAATATAATGTTAAAATACCACCCAATTAATCTTGAAATATTTTATTTGAAACCAATACAATAAAATTTAATGAGAAGTTTATAATTATTATATAATTAAATGAAAAAATACCATATTTTGAGTTTTTCTTACATTCTATGACATTAAAATATTATGATTCCTATTATTGGTTATCTTCAAAAAATATCTAATTATTTTTATGTGATTAATGGAGTGTATTTTTTCAAAACCTTGTATTTTTTTATGTGGACATAATGTGGTTTCCCTAGAAGTGGTGAGGGGTCTTTTATAGTTAAGGAGAGGGGTATTTTTTTAGTTATAATATAGAATAAATTATTAAATCTAAGGGAAAACGTTCATATGTAATGATTTGGAAAATTTGTAATATATTTGAATTAGATAAAATGATTTTAATACTTTAGAAAACACTATAATATGAATTTATTGGATATGAAAAATGAGGGGAGAAAAATGAAAAAATATTTAAAGGAAAAATTTAGAAATGTTGTCTTTGGAAAGTAATGTATATCTATAGAAATTAATATTATTATTTTTCAATGAAATATTTACCCTACTAAACTGATTTTGGGTTGGAATAAAAAAATTATCATTTATTATGTCACTATTATATAATTATTATGTTATAAAAATGAATTATTTTATAAAATAGGTTTAATATTCATATAAAAATGGTTGGATCCCAAAATATTATCAAAAATTCACTAATTGGGAATGTTTTGTTTGCTATTTATTAAAATAAAAATAATTTTATCAAAAAATATCTATCACTGAAAATTATAGTTATTGACATAAAATTATTATTATTTACTTAATAAATTAATATAATGTTTATTTAAGTTTTTATAATTTCATTTATGTTTTGTAATCTATTTATTTATGTTTTTGTGTTATAATATTATTTTTTCCGGTATTACTCATTATATTACATTTTATTATTTTGAGGTAAAATTAAATTCCAATGGTTTTTTTACTATTCATTGTTTTCATGTTAGTATTCTTAATAGTCGCATTACTATTCCAATAGTCACATTAATTTTCTAATCCTCACAATAAATACTATAATTACCACTTCATTACCTTATAAATTAGTCACTACAATTCCGACCAAGGTTATATATTTTCTTTTTCATGATGCCGACTTGGATAATAATATTCCATTTATTTTATATAGCATTGTTTATGGTTGTGATAATCCTAGTATATTATAATTATTTATGTTTTCCCATTCAAGTGTTTTTATTTTATAGTTATTTCTGATTGTTATATTTTGACTTTTTAATGGTTTAAGAGTTGAATAATGTAATGTTCTCCGATAATGAAATAAAGTGTTTTTAGTTTCAATATGTGTTGTATGTGTATAATTCAACTTAACATAACACAAATTTATTTTGGAAAAAAATATCATTTATGATGTTTGGAACATTACATTTTATGCCACATTAAAAACATTATCCCTAAAATTTAAACTTATATTGTTTCTTGGGAATACATGATTGTACTATTGTTTCAACATTTCCCCTAGTTCCCACATCACCTCTTGATATTTGTTGTTCCTCAAAACACATTTAGGAGGTTATTTATCTAATTTCATAGAGAATTCCCTCTATGGTCCTAGAAGATACCTACTTTATCCTCACATAAGAGATCGTGCTCCAATTTTACCACCTCCATAGTATAATTAGGGGATCAGGTATGTACTTATTCATGAGGGATATATGAATCACATCACAAACATGATCCATGTTTTGTATTACTGATATCTAATAGGCCACTGCTCTTATTCATTCGATGACCTCAAAGGGCCCAATATTGCTTACGATAAACATCACATTATTTCCAAACCACAAGATTCTTTTCTAGGATGAATTTTGTGTGAATTATTTGCATCATTCTAGAAATAACAAGTTCAATATAAGTTAGTCATCACAGCTCTTATATAGAAACTGGGTAGCTTTTATATGATATTGGATGGATTGAAAATTCTCTATCATCTCATACATTAGATTAATTATATGTTCTTTTTCAATCACTAAATTTATCCTAAAAAAGGTACATACTTCCCCTAAAGAGATATCATATGGATCTATTTGAATACTTATGTTGAAGCTACTATTGTATCAAAACTCAAATAATGAGAGATTTTGATCCCATCCACCATAAAATTCCTTTGTGTAGGATCTTACCATGACCTCGACTATCTTAGGGGTCCTTTTATATTAGCAATCAATTTAGGGGTCAAAGGAAATACTAATATTCTATTAAATATTCAAATTATATTGAATACTAATATTGAATTTAGAAGTGAATCGTGGTTCTTGATCAGATATGATCGATTTTGGTTCCCTAATGGGCCACAACACAACTTTTATGTATATATTGGAATGTTTTTAATATATAAAACATCCCAAATAATGATTAAATGGGATGTTTTGGTGAATCAATATAGCATAACCCATATCATATTGCTTATTATTTATTCCATTTTCAAACCAATGAATATTTTTGTATTGAAGATATCAGAAATTGTTGCATCTTCCCCTTGGAAATATATCACTCTTCATTAACATGTTGACATTCTAAGAAAATTATGGTGTACTCATCAGTATTTTTATTCATATTTTCCAACTGGATATTCTATTAAGTTTCATGGTATATGATGGTATTTCTCATATAGATGGAAAAATATTATATCAATTCATTATCAAACAACACTTTCCTTATCTCAAGTGGTGTAATAACACAAATTATAGTACCAATACAAATGAAACCCTATTCATTCATATATAATTCCAAAATATTCCAATCCATTATTGATTACACCTTATTTATAATGTCTAGATCATCTCTTGGTACATTATTGATATACTTGTAGATTTATTGTAGAGATATCATTTGAGAAAGGTAAGATATATTCCTCACTATTATAATTTCAACATCCATCCTTTAAATATCCATTAATAGAGGGACTTTATCAATAGAAACATTTGATAGGGTAGCATGTTAATTTTCTACTAAGAGAACCAGTTAACATGATTTCCATTCCAGGATGCTTGTGAATGGAGTAATCATAGTCGTTGATAATATCCACCTATCTTGTTCAACACATTTGTATTTCCTTCTGAGTGAATATATGATTTAGAAATTTTTGATCTATACATATGTCAAAATAATCACCATTGAGGGTGTTCCAACAAATCATAATGGAAAATACCAGAACTACTAATTCTATTTCATGTATGAGGTAGATATTCTCATTGAAAATTCATGTTAATGTGGCATAGGTTATCAAATTATAATTTTTGTGAGTACACTACACAATAAATTTTATAATGTATCATTGTTTATAAAAAATCCATCTCCACATTATTGTAGTTTGATTACGTTCACATTGATTATAATTTTCCTGAGTTCCTTATATCCTTCCTCATATTCATCAATCAAGACATAATTTTCCAATTTCGTTATTAACATGGTTAGTGGGATAGAAAATCATGATTTGTTTCTCAAAAATAATTAGTTATACCAAACAAAACCACAAAAATAGGTATTTCTATGACACATGAGAGTATGTGCCATTACATAATTTAGTTTTTTACTGATGGGTCTAAAATAATTCACTCACATATGATCATGGTCCCTTGGAATATGACCAAATGCATCCAAAATACACACATTCTAAACATTGTATAAATTTTATCCCCACATAATTTCATATGTAAAATCCTCATATTATCTTCATATTCCTCCTTTATCTTAGGGTAAATGACAGTACAATCAATAAAGACTATCACAATTTGATCAAGGTAATATCAAGACACACTATTAGTCAATTTAATGAAGTCTATAAGGGAATTAGTATGTCGAAATGTCATCAATATGAATTAATAGTGGCCCTACATTGCTTGGAAGACTATATTGTAAATATCTTCCATATTTGACATCATTTGATGATATCCAAAACAAAGATCCCCCTTTGAGAGGTACTAAGATTCTCAGAGTAGATCAAATTTTTCTACAATCCTTAGTAAGGGATGTTTTTTCATTATGGTGATATTGATGAGCTCTAGGTAATAAATACACATTCTCATTGATCAGTTCTTTTTGTTGAAAATGAGTACCAGTTCACCCATGGTGACTCACTATGATAGTATGAACCCTTTTCCCAATGATATTATATCTTTTTCATTACCACCTCTTATTAAATTATGATATCTGTAGATAAAAGTTTCTTCTACAATGAGTTATCTTGAGAACACTACCTCACAAATATAGGGTTACACTAACTAACAATTCAATAAATACATCGGCCAATTCCCATACAATAGGAATTTCATCATGATTTCTTTATTTTTGTACAAATAATTAGGGAAGATATGGTTATTGTTGGTCATGAATACCAACACTATTGAGGGAATTTATAAAGTAGATTCATGATATACCATTAATTTTTAAAAGTTCATGGGATGATTTTAGAATGTTGAGAGATTATTATTTTAACTTATAGTTTATGTGAGAAATATATAATGTGATCCAATTAATTCCATGTATTGTATTAATTTCCACCAAGGGAAGGATTACGAGATTCACTTGAATAATCTCACAAAATATACAAATATGATAATAGTAAAAATACCTAGGTTTTAATGATTTCACCACTACCTATTTTTATGTGTATCTTCACTTCAAGGTATCAGGGTTGTGGTTCAAATGTTCTTGTAATGTAACATGATATAATGTAATGGGTATTTTTTGAAAAATATAAAAAATAATTCGAATCGTGAGTTAATTGGATGTTTACCATGTCTGAGTTGAATTTAATTTCCCCTCCATGTGGTAGGGATAGAATAAAATTTCCCTTCATCCTTCATTATCTGTGGCTACAAACACGTATTAGCATTGATGAACTGTGATTTAGTTTAATAAATTATATAGTTTTATTCCTACCTATAAATAAACCATCATACTAGAGGTTATTTATTATGAGTTTCCTTCTTTTTCTTTACCATGTTTTTCATATTCAGCATGAATCTTTGATATTGATGATATTGGTGGCCTTTTATACCACACATGATTTATTTTCTTCTTTATTTGAGCTAATTACCATGATGGTTATATGCAAATTTTTTACATCAATGTGGTTAGACATTCATTCCAACATTTTCATTTTAACCACATTTACAAAATCCTCTATTATCTTTTTAAATCCATATCCATGGTTCCATTATTAAAATTCAATCTATAACTTTACATAACATTGAACTACTTCATAAATCACAACTTCTTGATTGGATTGAACATTTTAGTGGTATGGTTTGAAACTCCTCAAGAATATATCTCTTTTTTTATATCATTGTTGATTACAAAACTGAATGCATTCCTTGAATTAATTGTGAAATATTATTCGTATGTCATGATAGATTCACACTCCCCTTGATTAAGCTATTGGAATTTTATCTCCATATTTTTTCAAAGATTTTATGGGGAAATAGTTTTTATGAAATAACTTATTAATGTACTTTAGCTTCATTTGTTCCATTTCATACTTTTTCTATTTATTGGTTTTCAATTCCCACCATTCACTAGCCTATCCATATAAACGATAGATAAACATGGTCAATTTCACCTTCTCAGAACAAAGGAGTATCAAAAATATCTTATCCATTGAGTTAAAACTTTATTCCATTATAATTTCATTTTAAGAACTACTTAACATATATTTTCATATCCATATAATAGACATGATCTCTATTATATCTTTGATGGGTTAATTTAGAAGTGACACATGGTTCACGTTATTTCATATCGTTAGATAGATGGGTAATAATTACCATTATGTTTTAATCTTCGTCTCAAATTACATTGGCAATATTTTTGGGACAATCATTTCATTATCTCTAAAATTGGTTGTTGGTCTAGTTTCTACCTATTTAGATTATTTTATAAAATATTAAAGATTAGAATGAAATCACTATTCAATAAATCAATGTAAAATATTTTAATCTCATGTGAAAATTAATTTTATATTCATATCTTATGGGATTCCTATGTTCATGTTTTTTATCAAGTGATGCTTCTATAATCCTATTTGTTTATAATTTTATGGTTGAAGTGGAATAATTTTTTTAGTTACATATCTTGTATAATGGTCTCTATAGAGATTGTGATTAACTAAATCATATCACCAAAGAGTGTCAGATCTATTGTGTAGAATGGTCGATTTTTTGTGCCCCAAGTGATGATTGATTTAATACTCAATCCATCATTTTGGAGTTATTACACTGATTTAAATCACTTCTAGATCCACCTTCACTTGTTTTATCCAGACATGGATTTTATAATATAGAAACCACATGATATTGCAAATTATAAAAACATATATGGTTCCCCTTAAAAAGGGATATTATCCCTAAGGTTTTAACTAATTCTATCTAGTCCATATTCACAAATTTCAAAACCTATAGCTTTCGTTCCAACTAATTTAGCAAAAGAAATTATTAAATTATTATTATATATTATTTTAAAAATAAAATATAATATTAATATATTTAAGGATCAAAAGTTACACTATATAAGAAAATTTAGGCTCATAAATCACTTGAAAAATATAAAAATTTAACATTATATAAATCCTTCTCCATTTCGATTTTAATGGTATTAAAATTCTCCAAATTTTATGTAACACATATGAAGTTACATTAATTAAATTAGTGTGATAAATACCTAATATGGGTATGAATATTACGGGGTGAATAAGGGACACGTAACAATATTACATGGATGAGAATAATATCATTCATAAAATCATAAGAATTGGATCATAGTCATAGTCAAGAGGGAGATATTTTATAACAGAATGGATTACAAAAAAAATGCATAATAATGAAACTTTGTATCATTGTTGTCAAATACAATAGATTTTTGTGAACAATGATGACAACATGTTCACACATAACATATGGGCATAAATCAGGACATCATAATAATTAAAAAATATAGATTCCTTTTCAAAACTAATACACATAATCTAATTAAGTATATCATATTTGATAATGAAATTGAGGGATATATAATTCTTGGACCTCCCATCGCATCTTAAAATTTATATATCATGCATACCATAAGTGAATAGAACATACGACAATCATAATGATGAAAGAACCCCTTGGAAATTAATTAATTTCTTAATAGTTTAATAAATTATAAATTTTTGAATAAACATTAGGGATCCCAAATTAATATGGCAGATTAGTTTTCCAAAAATGATTTTTTTAAAAAAATATAAATAACCCAACAGTGACAAAAATAAATATTTTAAAAAATAATTTCATTTTTGAAAACTCATTGTAATTAGATTTATTTCATGTTAGGAAGTTGAAAACACATATATCCCCATAATAAAAATGAAAAAAATTGTGAAAGGAATATTTACACACAATATATGAATATCCATATGGAGAATAATGTGAAACAAAATATAACCCAAAAATAATTAATAGGATTCAAGAATCCCTTACAATAAATACCACATTATTTCAAATCCTTTCATCATCCGAAATAATAAACAGAAGCTTATTAAAACAGGGAACCAAAGGAAATTTATTTTCATTTGTATGAATCATTGTCAATTATAATCATTTTATTGTACTATTTATTCCCCTTTCTTAAAGGAGAAACTATTTGAAATCCTATTTTTCATAAAATATTCTATCATTTTTAAATTTAATGACCTTGATTTATTATTGTTTACAAGTTACTAAAAATAAATCAAAATGATTATAAATACTTATATTAATAAATTTTTATATTATAAATTGTTTATTATATCTTTCTTTAAAGGTGGTGAAAATAAAAGTGCTAGAAATATCCATGTTGGTGGTTAACTAACCATTAATGGGACATTGTCAAAAGAAAAAGAAAGGGATGAATTAAATACGAATAAAGTGTAAATATAATCATCATATTTGGTCAACATAATTTATATAATTTTAACTCAACACACAATTAATTTTTGAATATTTATGATTTATTATGATTAGAGAAAATGAAAAATAGAAGTGGAAAATGAGAAGAGATGTATATGAAAAAAACCATATTCAAGGTGTTTCTTTTTTCTATGGCACTAAAAACCGTTGATTTTTAATTTTCATTTGCAATAAAATGTCATGAAGGATTGTGAAGGGATTAAGATTAGTTATTTGGTGGACCCTTTTATTTTTTAGTTCCTAATGTCTAACTCAAAAATCTCTATCAATGGAAATAAATTAGTGAACTTATCAACATTGGTGAAAAATAAGATGGAAAATACCCTTATTTGGGTAAAAAAATCTCTACCCTAATTTAATTCCAACAATTAACCATTACATTAAATTTTATAGTTACATAATTTATATAAAACCCATTAAAATATGGGTTGATATTTTAAAATTAATTTTTTACATCCCAAGAAAAGATAAAGAATCACCTGTAGTGATTCCAGTTGTTCACAAGAAGCTTACGACCACCAATATTCAATTATATAATTCCATCTATAACCTATAATAACAATAATGAATAATATTTATCTACCAATTATTTCAAAATGTGATATAATTAAATATATAAGTAAATATTTTTTTACTTATTTATTTGAAAATTCACATATATCTATAAATTCTCAAACTCACATAAAATGTAAAACAAATCATTATGAATGTAATGGTATACAAAAATCATAATTATGTGAGTTTATAAATCTTTGTTTTAATTTTTTTTTTAAAATGAATAAACCCCTAATTTTTTTAATACATTATAGAATTAATAACAATCATCAAAATCCTCCATACATCCTAAAATATTCATATCTAAAATGAATTAACATAACCATCTAATGAAAGTATTTAATTCTATAAAAAAATTCTTTAGTAATGAATTCATATTTATTAAATGATTAAATTGCTTCCATATTTATAAAAAATGAACTAGAATAACTCATGGTAATTAACCTTAATATAGTATTTATTCTCAATAATACTCTCTTATATTAGACTATTTCACCATGAATATCAAACTAAGATGACTATTTATTAATGCAAAACATTCTCTACAAAATCATGAATGTCCAAATGAAATTTAAAAAATATTGAATATTATTCAATATATATGCCTCTTTATTATATTAGATAAAATTTATCTTGATGTAATTTTAAATAAATGATATATATCATGCATCATAAATCCAATTTGGTTTCTTTTGGGGATTATGAAATTAGACTGATTCGCTTCACTCAGTTTCCCCAACTAGCATTAAGGTATCACACTGGTTCTTTTTGAATGTTGTTAAATGTTATTTTTCTTAGATCATTACTAACATAAAATCATATTATTTTAATATAAAAAACAAATAATTTGAGTATAGTTCATTTCTGAAGGAAAATAAAATCGAAAAAAAATCTCTAATATGATCCAACACTACGTATTTTATTATAAGTTAGTGTTAAATGTTTGTTGCATTATTATACCTATGATGATCACCACATATAAAGTCTAACAACATAGATATCCATTTTTCTATTTATTTATGTCCATTATTTGATGAAAACACATGACTAAAAATATTTTTCACATACACAATTACACCATAGAGCAATTATCACCCATCCGTAGTTTATTGAACAATATCAACCCAGCATTAATGTGAATGATAAATATAAACAAAACTTTCCTCATATGTTTCCATTTCAAATAATAAATAATAAAATTTTTTATAATATAACTTTGTAAATGTTTAATGATCCACCCATGATCTAAAAAAATCTATTACTCATTCTCTCATCACAACCTTTAGTTTTGAAATTTTTATCTCTATCTTCTAATCTAACCAAGAATGTGATATTATAATAAGTTACATATGGGTTTATAATAACACTATCAACCACTCTATATAAGAAAACTATGTCATGAATTATGATTAATGTCATCATCCAATGAAATAAATGTGGCTTCCCCAATTATATCCAATATTGTATTCCATGAATTTTCATATATCTATTATTATAGATAGATAAAAATGACCCGACTATTAATTTAAATACATAATAACTTATATTGATTAGTAAATTTTTTAATCAATGAAATTATATTACAAATTCCATTGGTATATCCTTTTATTTCTACTATGGTATCATCATTGTTTATAAAAACCAAAATTTACTTGATACAATGTATTAAATAATTACATATTAAAATATATTACAATAAGCTCTTATACTAATTTAATTGTAGTTATCCATAAAAAATTATTTTTACAGTGTGATAGATAATTGAGGTTCATGGATACCCAACCTTAGTTGAAATATAAAACTCACAGATAGACATTTAATAAAAAATAAAAGGTATAAATGTCAATCGTTGAAATACAACCTGATGTACCCAAAATATTGTCGATATTTTAACAACATATTGGTGTGTCATACAATAATTTGGAGCCTTATTTTTAGTATCCCACATCTAATAATCAACCATTATTTTCAATAAAAAATAATCAATATTACTATAATAAATATTACCTTCACCATTTAAATCTTATATATTTAAATGTAAAGATCAAAATAATTCTATCAAATTAAATTCCTTACTCACATGATGAAAAATATTTCTATATAACATATGCATAAATTTTTTATCTACATAATTATCCTTTCCTTATATATATTTTAATTGTAAATAATAATTCTATATAAACTTGACCAACATTCATTACATTAATAATATGTATTTATAAGGCATGATCTACCATAAGATATTAGGAATAGTGAATTTTGTGGAATGATTTGTTAGGATTTAATTCATCCATACCATTAAAGAAAATACCGTGTCAATAGAAAACATATAATTTATAAAATCACTATACTCATAAGAATCAAATTATATTGACTTATAAGCAACGAAATTGTTTTATATATCAAAACACATCCCAATCGTTGTTAAGATACATCTTATTTTTTCCATTTTGAATGAATTATTTTGGAAATAGCTGATTTTATGCACTTATCAAGTACCAATTTATATTATTATAAAAATATTAAAATTCCTCCAACAAAAAAAAATGTACTTTATGATTAAATGTATTTTTAATCTTAGAAAAATAATATATATACTTTTTTATAAAACTAACTAAATCCTACAAATCATTTTTCGTAAAAGAAATCATTTCTTCCTCAAATAACTAACTATATTAAAACTAGTTGGCTCCAAAAAATACCTTTTAATGAGATAAAAAAACAATAAAATCAAATATACATGTCCAAAAAACATGGTAATTTAATAAAAAAACTTATAGTTATTGAAACGATCCAAAACCATCCTTATGTAATCCACATGATTCTCATCAATCTTTGAGGAAATAATAAATCCATAAATGAATATTACAAATAACTAATCAGGGTTATTTTAATATTCCCAATTTACTATCAATAGAATAAACATGTGTATTTATAAATCTAAATGTAATAAAACAAAATTTTGAATTTCAATATTCATATATTTTCTTCTATTAATGAGAATTATCGACTAGTATACAATGATATCCAAACCTCATGATAAGTCATAAAAAAACATGAATTCACCATTATAATGATTAAATAAATGTTCAATACATGGATATAGACACTTTTTGTTCATTATCACTGGGTTCACCGATTTATATTATTTTAAAAATTAAAGAATTATATTTAACATTAGGGAAAACAATAGTATTGTGGACCATTGATAAGTAGCATGATAAATAAATAATTCTATAATATAAAATCAATATATATTCATATATTTAAAAAATCCATGTATTACATTCAATTTGACTTCATGTAAATAAGGTAAAAACGTATGTATAAATACATCCAAAAACCAATCTCACATCATTTAGGAGAATTTTAATCATGCTCGAGAATAACATAATAAGAACCCCTTTTAAATATAGAAAGATCATCTTCTATATTAATTGATATTTAAATCATAAAACTCACCAATTAAGAATTATTTATAAAAATATTTATAGGAATATAAATAATTAAATTAATTATTTCACATAAAAATACCACAAAATCCTATTTAAAAGGATAAAAATGAATGATTCATTGAAAATAAACTGCCAAATATCATAGAGAATATAATAACTCCATGATATGTATAAAATCATATTATTGTGTCTTTATCAAGACTCTATCCCAGGAATATGGATATTATCCTATAACTTAGTTTTAGTAATTGAATACACCCATAAATCATATCTCACCTCTTATATAATTAGATAAATATAAAGGTATATTAATTCACTAAACTAGATTACATAAACCTTTAATGAGGGTTGGAAATAAAAAATTCTACACTACACCATTGAAAAAATATGGTAAGAGATACTTGAAAATATGAAAATCCTACATTTCTCAATGGGGGTTCCCTTCATCTCAAATACCTCTTTTGAATGAATTTTATATTATGCATATACCCCACCATTATAAACCATAATATCATTATATTTATTATTCTAAAATGAACAGAGTAGTAATTATTGTTGTGGTAGTTTTTGAAATTGTATTGATATCCACAAAATATTCTAATTTCTACAAGGCATTGAAATTTAAAAAAAATTACAAGAAGTCTATACATAACATAACAATTAGAAAATTTTGGACTATACCTTGGATAATTTTGGAAGGATGAAATCTTCCCACACATGATGGTTAATATTTACTCTATAATATCATAATATCTTGAAAATACTAAAATGATTTATAACTGTGGAATATTTCATTTTAAGAAATTAATCTAGACATTTTCTTGTCTCTTCTAATTTTTTTGTATAAGAAATTTATTTTAGATTAAAAAATTATACAACCTATATCTTATACACTACCTTTAAATATTTTTCTAATCAATGGAAATTCAAATGAAATTGAATATGAGGTCATCAATATTAATCAAAACTCAAAGATCTCATATCACTATTAGGTATCATGTAAGATAAATAATAAATACGTCCCATGAATAAATATAAAAAATATTTTTTCAATAATTTTTAAAAATTTGGGATAATTTGTTTTATTAACCGTATATTTTAATAGTAATAGGTAAAATATCTATCAATAAATATAATTGATGTTTTTTTACTTAACAGAAAAAATAATGTTTGTCTCTTATAATAATTAGAGAAAAATATATTTAAATTACTCATAGAATGTTAAAATTAAAAGAAATAGGAAACTCATTAGTGTTTGTAAATATATAGAAATTAATATCCACCTCAGTGAGCCATCGCTCAGTATACCTTTCAAAAATTAATCCCTAGACAATTACTATTATCTACAAGTGAAAAAATTTCAATATTGTATCCTTGGAATTATCTACTACTTTAAAAAAAATACAAACTATTTAATATAGAGTTAGTTTCTACTTCTACTCATCTATCTCATAATACTAATGATACCCTCGATCCAATGAATTTAAAAATCTTTTAGTCCATTTTTTGAAAGCAAACATAAAATTTCATATGAATAATGTGACTTTCTATGATTTAACTCCCTTATGCGGTTATCATATAAAAAATATCAAAAAAAATACATTAAAAATATAAATATATAATTTCTATTAATACATAATACACAATAAAAAATAAATCATTCCTTAAAATGATCAATAGATAATCATTTTCAATGGTATAATTTAAGTGTCATCTTACTCTATAATTGATTTCTTTGGCCTAAATCATATCAAATATTTTTGAATATTATTAAGATATAAAAATTGATGTCCATACTAGTTAATAATCTAACTCCATCAAAGAGCATTATCTCTTAAAACATTGGAATTAAACAATCCCACCAAGAGACATCCAAGAATGATAACATTCCCTACATGAAACCCTACGCCTACCACCAATATGTCAGGGGTTGAAAACTATATTGAGGATTATATATACTTATATGTAAGGTATTAAACATAAAATATAAAATTTCACACTAAAATATATGAAATCCAATAATATAAATAATATAAAAAGGTATAAAACAATACATAAATGTAATTTAAAAATAAGTTCCATATATATTTCAAGAATAAAAATAATTACTACTTATAATATACATCAAATTAAATAAAAATGATTTTATAATAAAAAAAGGTCATCTTAATCTCAATAATTTCCTTTTAAAAACCTCCCTAATTAGATATTGGGAAATTATAAAAATTTATATAGTGGCAGTGGGTATAAATATAGTCTGTAGTTTCCTTCCCAAATCCCTCATGTTCATATATGAATACACAATACAAATGAATACATGTGATAATGTAGATAAAAATAAAATAAACAACCAAACCATGTCGCAAATTATTATATCTCACAAAAATCATCATGTACTGAATAATATATTGTATATATAACCTGAGCACTGAAGTGTTCAGAATAATAAAAACAAATGACCTCAAAATAGGTGTACTTATCATTTTACTATCCTATAGTCTACCTAAAACTAGATATTTGGTCCCACATAACCTCAAACATGTGGTAGTGGTGGTTTAGTTAATTTAGTTCATAAATCACTATTTCTATTTTAAAAATAAATAATCCATGCTCTCAAATTTCAACCTATATCCTTTACCATTTGTAATCCAACATCATATCTTATCATCGCCTCAATTAATATATATTATCATATAATAATTAAACTTAATTTATAGAACTATTAGTATTAAAATTAATTAAATAACCACATAATGTGAATTAAATCTACTATCTTTTCAGTTATATTAAAAAAAATTAAATTCAAATAATTCAACAAAATCATCCATTCTGTGATCTTGATTAAAATTTTACTATTATATCTATAAATTTTTGGAATTATACATTTAAAAATAAAATTACCAAGTTTATAATCTCGTTTTTCATAACCATTTCTATATTTCATTCCACTTTATTATTTATATCAGTTATTTGACTTTCAAATCAATCATCTTCTTCCCAAACATTATTTATGAACCTAGGTTATTCTGTTACTTTCGTATGTAAATGATAAAGGAATGATAATGAATAAAACATATGAAATTACTCCGCTACAATTTTTACAATGTCATATCCAATTATTTGAGAATACCAATCTAACTTTTTAAATAACAGTACATTAATACCTATAAGTGGGAAAAACCCACCCCTTAAGGTGTATACCATTTTTCATAAATTAAGGCATCGCATTCCATCATGAATTACCCCTTACATCAGATGTGGCCCCTATTTATATCACTATTTGAATATTTTAATGTAATATATTTTAAGATTACATCTTGATGGTGGAACAACCCTTGTGAAATCAAGAATGACCATAAGAAATAAAATTGGATCTAAAGGATTGTCATCAAATTTATATAAAGACACACTAATTAATATTTAGGGAATTTAAATAATGTTGTGATGAAATTTGAATACCACCAAAAAATATTTAAAATATCAATTAATTATGAATGTTTTGTACAATATAAAAACTTATATGGTAGTTTATTAAGAAAATAAACCATTTACCAATAACGATAACAATTTATTTTTCAATATACAATAAAGGAAAAATAATTCATGATTTATTTAACCATGTTTATATAATATCATTGAAAAAATTACAATCATTTAAATGTTATAAATATCTTTTTACCTATTTATGATTTATAAAATAGAGATTTATTTGAAAATAAATAATATTGAAGTTCTATAGTCATCTACCCCAAAACACATGATATTTCAATATTATTCCATCAATTCTTTATATCAATAAACATAATTTACTTGAAAATTACATACTCAAATATCTTAGGTAATGGTGATACGATAATATAAGGACTTTTATTATATAATAAATTTGGCATCAAACACATTACTTAGGTATGAAAAAACACAACCACAATTTTATTTCTATAATAGAATTAAACAACTAAACATCTGAATATATTGTTTTTATAAGTATAATTAATTCCCTAACCATAATCCCCCTTATTAATCATACTCATTATATTTTAAAAAAACTATATATCACTAATTATATTATAATTTAACTATATGGTTATTATTACTACAACTCATCTATTTGCAAATATTTTTATCCTCAATCACCAAAAGTAGTGCGAGGATGGGGTAAATTCGGGTTAACATAAGTTATACCAAAATTAATCTTTTTACCATGAATGAAAGGAAAATTTAATAATTTAAATCAATAATTCCAATCAAATTTTGATGTAAATTTATAGAATAAGGTAAGAGGATGTGATGATTTTAAATTATTTACTTGAAAGGGATATGTACAAAGTGCATATACCAATGATGTGTCACTATATAAATAATACACTAATAAAATGTTGAGTGATAAGTAATTTCACCATTTTGAATAGTAATATGACCCTTATGAATTGTAAGTCGTCCAAAAGAATTGTATTCCCACCCATGAGTGTGTAAATAAAATTTAGGCATTATATGTTATAATACGACCATAGTAAAAGTGTTGGTATTTTTATAAGTCATATATAATTAATTAAAAGTAATTAATTAAATTAAAAGAGAATTTATTTTCCTAAATGGTGTACATTAATTCCAAATTTTATGTCTTCTTGATTTAAGATAATTTTATCAGAACTTATCTATTTTTTGAAAATATTATAAAATCAGTTATAGTTTTAAAATATGTATTTTTCAATAAAAAACTATTTTTGTCACATGAATCATTAATATTTCTTGTCTTATGTTATAATAATGAACTAATGATTAAAATATTAAGAAAACTATCCTCCCCTCCATTGTAAAAACCACTTGCACTTCCCTCTTCTCTTCACTCCTATCAAGCCTTGTGACTTGCCTAAATTTGGCACAAATCTATCCCCAAACTCCTCTCCACTCCCAAAATCCCTTGATATCATAAAACGGCCAAATTTTCTTCCCTTATGAGGCTCTCATGGAAGATTAATGTAAGAGGTAAATTTCTCTTTCAATTCGTTTACTTTCCATTCATCTTCTTTTGTTTTATTTTCTACACATACCTCCCCTCATACAAATTTTATGAAAACTCTAGTACCATATATTTAAGTGAATTTTTTTATGATAATGTAATAGGTTATTATCATCTCTCCTATACCATTGTTTTATACTAGTAGTAAAACACCATCCGAGATGTGTTAATTTACCACATTCTAGGATGATGGGTTTTCAATTTCCATTAGCATCTTTAATTCTGGTCATGAAACTATTATTATGGTTTACCAAGACTATAATATATGTATTATGTCGCATTTATGGTTATGTAATATTTTTTTATTCATGTTTTTATTTATAAAACAAAATGTGATCATTGTTATCAAAAGCTGGCAATTGAACCAAAAGGTTGACGCAACAGTTTTATTTAATGATTCATCTTCACTCCTAATGTCCAAATGAAATTTACAATCATGTTACCTTATGTACTTTTAGTAATAGAATATATCTCCAATTATACACAACCATCCTCCTTTTACATTGTTATTTTTTCATATATTTATGTAAACCGTTGAGGAATCAATCAATCCTGAACACTGAAATTTAACCTCATTACAAATAAAATGGTTATGAATGAAATATAAAAGGTTTTAATAAATCAATTAAAAGTATAATAGGTTATGGAATTATTAATTAATGAACCTAATTTGATTATTCAATCTATTAATATCATGTTGAGAACACCATCAGACTTAAGGTGAGGGATTCTACTAGAACCACCATTATTCCTTCAGGTTTCTCTATATTTCAATTTACCCAGATAAAGTAATCAGTTAATTCAAGTGGCATATTTTAGATGTTGTTTAAATTCTCCAAATCATATATCAAGGTCCATTAATCATCTTATTTTTAGGATATACATTTTATTAAATGGTTCCCTTCTTAATAATTTCTGAAAACCAAACCCATTTTAATGGAAGTTCCCAAATTCTTAATCAATTTCAAGATCACTCTATAATATATTTTATGTGAGAATTTTATCTATAGAAAATATATTTTAATTATTAAACCCTTTTATTTTCATATCATTTTCTATATAAAATTTTATTCCCTAATTAATCTAAAATGATATTTAGTATTTTACATAAACGGTGATAAAATGTATTAGTGCTAAAATTTATTAAATAATATTATAACATGTTTTTTCATCTATTTAAAGTCACATAAGATGATATGTGATTGTTTCCCTTATGAATGTCCATTTTTATTTTATTTCCTTTCATTCATGGTACTTCCCTCAGAATTTGGGGATGACTTCCTTGATGGGAGGTTCAAACATTCCAATCGGTTTCTAACAGGTTTGTTCATAGAACCAGAAACCTCAAATGATTCTACATCCATTTGGACCTACTTTCCAAAGTTAGGCGCTCATTAGTTTGTGGACTGATGAGGCTTAGGAATTGGCATTGGTCGAGAGGATGGGAGGTCGGACTCATCACACCTTTTTTAGGAGAATTATTGTCTACTTCGGGACTCTCTTTATATATTTATGTTATGTTCGTGAATCCTTATTACATTACCAAGTATAAAATGAGCTTTCTTTCAGATCTGACAATCAATGATTAAATATGTAGGAAATTTAAAGAATCTTTTATATGTATTTGAGGTTCTTCATCTATAGATAATAATCTGTATTTATTAGAGATTCATGGTCAATGGTATCCTTCGACACATTTATATAGAAGTCTCTTGGTCGTTATGATGACCATGCTGGTTTTAAAGCCACTTAGTGGGGCACATGAAGTTTATTTTCATTCATAAGGACATGTATTATTTTAGAGTTGGGATCGAACCCACAGATGAGCTACATACGTATCCTTTGTTTAGAAAAGGAATCATAACCCATGTAGTTCGAGTAAGGGAGTATGATGTTTATGATTGATGGCTCAAAGAAAGATGTCATAATTACTTTTACACTCTAATCTCACATGAGTCATGATTGGTGTGAGAAACAAGAGGTATTGGTAAAAATAAGACAATTGTTCCATGAATGATGCAATCATAAGAAATAATGTGGGACTTATGTATGTATGACTACCTAGATAAATAAAGATTATGATTTACATCAGGGAAGAAATCCAAGAACAGGGTCTATAAAGGTATATGTGCTTCATGGAGATTTGAATACTCTAACGTGGGGCTTACTCCTGAAAAGGAGGCCCAAATTAGGGGAGGACTTATGATTGGGTTATACTCCGGAGAAGTAATCCCAGATAAATGGTAAATTAGGACTGGTTAAGATAAATTAAGACTGGGGCTTACTCCTGAGAAGGAGGCCCAGGTTAAGGGACTTGAAAAATTAAGGGACTTGGGGATTACTCTTGAAGAGGATGACCATATTTGATACTGGGGCTTACTCATGAAAAGGAGGCCCAGGTTAAGAGAATTACGGTTGGGGATTACTCCTGTGGAGGATGCCCAAATTTGGAAGACTTAGGGCTTACTCCTAAGTAGGATGCCCAAAATTAATGGGAATTATGACTGGGACTTACTCCTGATAAGGAAGCCCATATTTGATAATTATTACTGGGGATTACTCCTGAAAAGGAGGCCCAAGTTAATGAGGACATGGGACTTATTCCTGAGGAGGATTCCCAGTCTTGAGAATTATTACTAGGGCTTACTCCTGTGGAGGATGCCCATATTTGGGAGACATGGGGCTTAATCCAACGGACGATGCCCAATATTAATGGGAATTATGACTGGGACTTACTCCTGAGAAGGAAGCCCAAATTAAGGGGTTCTCAAATCTTAAAAAATGAGGTTGAATGAATGAAATCTCGAAATATAGTGACATAAAGATGTGTAAATCATTGGGTTTTGAGAGATATTCCACAGAATTCCTTTCAGATAGGGAAGTCAAATCAATAAATCATGCCATAAATGTCTTTGAAGAGTGTCTTGAAGACTGAATCTTGAATAGGAGAGGTGGAATGGCTTAAGAGGGGTGAAATGGGAAAGAAAGAAACCCAAAAAGGCAAGGGCGCATAGGTCCTGGTCACGCAGGTATACCTGCGTGACACATGGGTACCTGTGCGACGGTTAACCAACAGGGTAATACTTGGGTGACTCTTGGTTAAAGCCATTAGAATCATCTTGAGGTTCTTCCAGAAGAGTGGCACGCAAGTTCTATTGAAGGAGTTAGGCGGCGCGCAAGTGTGTCCATTTTCCTTAAGGGTTGGCCACTCTGGCACGAAAGTGTTAGTGAGTTTCAACACTTATGCCTTCCTCCCCCTCTTAATATCTTCCATTCTAGGTAAGAAATTACCATAGAAGTGTTTCGGAAGATTTTAGAAGAGACTAGGGAACCGGGAGCTCAAATCTGAGTTCTGGAAAACTTTTCCTCTCGAAATGGGGGGACCACAGGGTTTATTTATAGGCTGGAGAAGACCCTGGGCGATTTTCACTTCGGGCACGCAAGTGTACTTGCGCGACCATTGCGGCGCGCAAGTGTACTTGCACGACCACCATAGAACTTGCGCGACCCTTGTGAAAAATTCTTCTTATTCCTTCCTTTGTCAATTTTTTTATATTTTTCCAATGGTTGAATCACTTTTAGTTAAGATAATCCCCTTTTCCAATATTTAGATTTTGTGATGAAAGGAGCGTCAACAAAAGCCCCCCCTTAGAGTTGGATCCAAAAGAAATGCGGATTTTACTCTGAGGAAATCGAGAATCAAAAGGAAATTGGGGCGCGCAGGGTATGGCGTTCAAATGAGCTTCGGGCGTGCAGGGTCTGGAACGCAAGGATACGGCCTTTGATCGCATAGGGTACGACGTGCAGGGTCATGGCCTTGTCTATAAATAGAGGGCCTCACTTCCGTACAAAGCATATGGATTTGAAACTTTCAAGCTATTGTCGTGCAAGTTGCATTTCCCGCACAAGTTGCTCTGTTTCCCGATGTTTCCTTGATGTCGTTCTACTGTCAAGGAATATAGACCTATGCGGTGATAATTTCATGCCAAATACTTGTGCGGCACATCCATACTTGTGCGCCATGTTTAGACTTGCACGCCTTAATGCCTTTGCCATTTTTTCTGAAATTCCTTCACAAATTTTATGAAAAATCAACTTACTTAAAAGTTAATTTACTCAAATTTTGTGCAGAATCAATGGCTCTTAGAAAAGGAATAGCTGATGAACTAGCTAGCAAGCAGATCGATGACAGGATTAACATTTTTGGACATTATTATTATGATATCTGTGACAACACACTCCCAAATTTGGCTAAGTACTTGAAGAAATATCATCTTAATTTCCCATAGAGAATCTACTTATCCCTGTATAGTCATGGTCATCTGCAAGGAGTCAATGTTCCAGATTAAAAGAACTATACACCTAAAATGCAGCTACACTGCTACTCCTCTATTTCGGTTATGTTGTGCATTAAGAGCAAAAACAATGGTGTGAACTTTAAAATTTTCCTTCCATCCCATTTCCTTGCAGATATAAAAATAGAAAACCCATGGGCTGAAATGTTTTCCTCTGCCGGTTGGTGGAGAGAAGATAAACATAGTATTAGAGCAATATCTGAAAAGGGTACTCTCCCCAAATGGATCTTTACTTCCAATTCTTCATTCTCAAATCCATGTATCCATCTTCCAAGTCTCTTTGACAGAAATAGAGTCACTGTTTGATCAGCAGAAAATTTCTCAAACCGCACTCAAGAACATCCCTTTATAATTGTTCCATGAAGAGTTGGTATCACTACATCTCTCATTGTATCCAGTTGAATGAATTAATTCCAAGTGGTTGCTGATGAATCTTGGGACGCCGTAAATCAAATGAAGTGTTATGTTGAAAGCCTTTTGTAATTATTGAAAAAGAGAAGAGACTCCAGTCTGTGAATGTCCTTCTATCTCCTGTGCATCAAATGGAAATAATGCTTTCATCTTCAATAATTTGTACCTACATTCTTTTGCTACATGCTTTAGATTTTTACTTAATCCAATGGGACTAGTAAGCATAGTTTGATTTTTACTAGGATTATTATAAATAAACCTACAGAATTTGAATCTGTTAATTTCTCAATATTACCTAAATAATACAAAATGTATGTTTAGTGTGCTAGAACATGACTTTTATTCAGATTTCCCTTATCTTTTTTCGGCAGTTTAAAGTCATGCATGTCGGACATAAAGAGGAAAATATTTAAGGTCAAAATAGCTTTGACCAAAATGGATTAAAATTGACTCAATTCTTTGACAATTCATCTGAAAACATATTACCATACTCAAGTATGAGGGAAAATATGTAAACTATGACTTAAGAATATTTGGATATGAGGAATGATATAAAAAAGAGCTAAAAGACATTAGAAGAAGTAGTTCCCAAGAATGAAGTTACCGTTATTTAACAAACCCATTGGGGGTTGAATTATGTAGGGCCACCTAAGGGCATTGGCTGTATAGTCAAATAAATAGTATCTTTTGGCTAAAAAATATTTTATGTAGACTGTTTATGCAAGGCCGCCTATGGGAACGTGCTGCATAGTCAGGCAAAAGAACTCTCAGAAATTTACATTCCTAGTGCTAAAAGCCAGTGAATGTTTACGGAGATTCAAATTTTCCAAAGTATAGTGTTTGTTGTATAGAAAGAAGTACTTGAATATGGAGAAGATATTTCCAAAAAAGATTATCGAACAACTGGAGGGATATTACTCCTACGAAGGTCTGACCCAAACGTAGGGAAGGAGAATATAAACCATAGACTTGAATACTTTCATATCATGAAAAAGGATATGGGACAAATATGTTAAGGATGGCTACTTTTGTGGATCCCTACATACTGTCATTTAATACCAACAAGGAAAAAAGAGGCTTTCATCCCAAGAATGAAGTTACCAGTATTTAACAAACCCGTTAGGGGGTTGAATTATGCAAGGCCACCTAAGGGAATTAGCTGCATAGTCAAATAATTGTATCTTTTGGCTGACAAATCTGTTATGGATACTGTTTATGCAAGGCCGCCTAAGGGCACTTACTGCATAGTCAGGAAAAAGAACTCTCATAAGTTTGACATTTTTGTGACTAGAAGTCAAGAAAAGGTTTATGAATATCTGATAATATTTAAGGTTAAGATTATGGCACATAAAGATGGGTATTGTCTAATGTATACAGAGATACACAGATCAATGCTAACCATAATCATGTTGTGGCTGGGTCCTGAATTGAAATGATGGACTTCACTACATATCCCATAAGGATGGGAATCAAGCCATACATAGTTCTTAAACTATAGTTTAACATTGTGTGGGACAAAAGGATTATAGATCTTAGTTTAGGGTCATAGAGCTTGGACCATTATAAGAAATACGCAGTGTTTGTTTTCATGTGGACTTTTCAGCCAGGGGACTGAAAGTGGAATTTGGGGTTAGGCCCAAAGACTTGGGGCTGGATTTTAGGGACACTCGAACGTTCCTATATATCCCATAAGGATTGTGATCAATCCCACGTAGTTCTAGAAATACCCTCTGTACAAATTTTGTTCGTACATGTGAAGGGTGAAAGGGGACTTTAGTACAACGATGGTTTAACCCAAGATAAAAGGTTTGGGCATTGACATTAATTCACATAGTCTTTGGAATAAAACATGATTGAAAATCAATATAAATAATGATTCCCTCTCAAGTGAGAGTATCAAAGAATATTGTAGTTTATTGTCATACTGGACAAAACTGTTGTATAGTATAACGTCGTATAGCAAGGACGAAAGTGAACCAATGTAAAGATATTGATTCTAGAGGACGGTTTCACGAATCCACATCGTATAGGATGGAGGTGAACCGATGTGAGAAGATTGGTTTTGGGCTTGAACCTTGGAAGCTTTCCTACGTATCCAGCCTGGAAGGCCAGGATCAAAGTCCGCGTAGTTCAATTAAAGAATGAATTAATGATCAAGTTGTTCTTGGGGACAACGACCTAAAAAAATGATGTTGTTGGGACTTACACATGGTTAGTATCTCAGAGAGAGTGTTATGGTTGAGGTTTTCTCTAAGCTCACGTGAGTCATACTCGGTGTGAGAAACAAGAGGTAACAACAACCTTAACGATGCATAGTTTAATGTCATGTAGGACATATAAAGGGACTATACAGTTTAAAGTCTTGCAGTTAGGACTATTGGCGCTGCACAGTTTAGTGTCATGTAGTAGGGACAAAGTACAGTTTAATGTCATGTATGATGTATCGAGGACATTCTGTACAATTTAGCGTCATGTAGTTAGGATGATGGGGACGATATAGTTTAACTTCATGTTGGACGAAAGGGGGATTGTGAAGTTTAATGTCATGCAGTGAAGACAAAAGAGTACACCATTTAACGTCATGTTGGACATATTGGGGACTTTTTTTCCCGAAATTTTAACATCATGTTGGACGAAAAAGGGACGATACAGTTTAGCGTCATGTTGGAAGAAAGTGAGAATAGTTTAAGGTCATATGCATGGATCGTGGATGGTGCAGTTTAATGTCATGCTGGACGTAAGGGGCTTCTTGTATAGTTTAGTGTCATGCAGTTAGGACATCACAGTTTAATGTCATGTGAGACGAAAGGAATACAAATAGTTTAATGTCATATGTATGGACCGTTTCTGTATAGTTTAACGTCATAGAGCAAGTACGATTAAGGGGACACAGTTTAACATCATGTCGGACGTATGTGCAAATAGTTTAGGGTCATATGCATGGACCGTTGATGATTCAGTTTAACGTCTTGTTGGACGGTGATGCAGTTTAAGGTCATACCAGACCTTGGTGCAGTTTAAGGTCATACTGGAACATTAATGATGTAGTTTAATGTCTTTATGGACGTACGGGACTTGCAAATAGTTTAGGGTCATATGCATGGACCGTTGATGATGCAGTTTAACATCTTACTAGATGTTGGTGAAGTTTAAGGTCATACTGGACAATAGAGACTTCTGTATAGTTTAGCATCATGTAGTTAGGACATCATAGTTTAACGTCGTGTGGGACGAATTAGGAAACTTTTTTCACACATTAACATCATGTTAGACGTATGTGCAAATATTTTAGGGTTATATGCATGGACCATTGGTTATGAAGTTTAACGTCTTGCTAGACGGTGGTGTAGTTTAAGGTCATACAGGACCTACAATGATATATTTTGTGTTTATACAAAATACTTCTTCAAAAATCTGGCATTGGTTGGAGTAGTGATGAGTTCTCCATCCATCAAGATTAATGAATAAGCTCCATTGGAGTAGACCCTATGTATTGAGTAAGGTCCTTCCCATTTTGGATCAAGCTTGGGAGGTTTCTTTCCTGGTATCATTAGAGTTCTGATAAATAATACCAATTCTCCTTGAGTTAACGAACAAAGACGAACTTTTTTGTTAAAAGCTCGTTCTATTCGATTCTGATAGACTTCCAAGTGGTGCAAAGTGCACAATATTTTCTCAACTAATCGTTCCAATTCATTCAATCGCTTTTGAGATTGTTAATATGTAGATGATTAATCAAAAATGGAAACTCTGAGCGAGGGTAGTTGAACTTCAATTGGCAAGACTGCATCTGTTCCATATACCAATGAATATGGATTTGACCACGTTGCAGTGTCGGTGGTAGTCCGATAAGCCCATAAAGCATGAAAGAGTTTATCAGGCCATGACTTCGTATCTTTATCCACCATCTTTTTCTGTATATTTGAAAGATTCTTATTGAAGGCTTCTATATGGCCATTGGCTGCTGCATGATACTGAGATGAATGGTTGGATTTGATGTTGTATTCTTGATAAAACTTCTTCATATCGGATGAATAGAAGTTGGTGCCATTGTCCGTCAATATGGTGTGAGGGACACCAAATCTGGTAATGATGATATACTTGATGATGCTAGCAACGCATTTAGAACTGACTTCCTTGAGAGGTATCACCTCTGCCCACTTGGAAAAGAAGTCAGTAGCAGTAATAATTTACTTAAGTTGGTTAGTCGTAGCCGAAGGGTAAGGTCCCACAACATCTATTCCCCATGTGCAAAATGGACATGAGATTTTAGTTGTATGAAGAAACTCTGGAGGTTGATGAATGCAGTTGGCATGTACTTGGAATAAATGACACTTCTTTGTGAAATCAACAGAATCTTGTATCAATGAAGGCCAAAAGTATCCAAGCCTTTGAATCTGATCAGACAGTCTATGTCCAGACTGGTGGGCACTACAGACTCCTGCATGCACTTCTTTCATGACAGTCATTGTCTCTTCACCATCAATGTATCTGAAAAGAACTCCATCAAAACCACATTTGTAGAGAAATTTCTCTTGGTGATCTAGGCTATCATAAAGATTAAAATTGACCACACGTCGCCAGATTTGTTCTTTCTAGGCTCATTCAGGTGGAAGTATTCCATTTTGAAGGCATTCCCTGATAGGTGACATCCATCCAATAATATGACCATATAGTTCAGGAATGGGACTAATTTCATTAATTTCCTCTGTTCTAATTCGAACATAAGTTGAAATTGCACGACAGTGGGCAATACTAATGGTTGTCTCGTCCTAATTTGGATCTTCCAGAGTTGTGGCTATATTAGTCAGTGCATCAGCTTGAGAATTTTTTGATATTGGGACATAAGAAAATGTCGGTTCTGAAGGTAATTCCGCCATTAACTCTCTGACGTAATCATACAAAGGGATTAGTTCTTCTTTTCTGATGGCATAATCCCCCATTGACTTGTTTGATTACCAGGTCTGAATCACCTTTCACCATTAAGTGATTCACTTGTGCTTGAAGTGCTAATTCCAATCCTGTGATGAGAGCTTGGTATTCTACTTCATCATTGGTACCACCTTCCCACAATAAGAAGGAATAAGGTAACACTACCATTTCTAGAGAAATAAGCACAATTCCTAAGCAAACTTTTTTGAATTTAGGCTTTTCTATTTTCCTCCCTGTTGGACTTCTGGAAGCACCATCAAAATACATTTCCCATGCTTGAGGACATTCTTGAATAGAGAAGAATTCCTCATCAGGTAGTTCAATATATGAAGATGTGTCTTCCACTGAGGGTGTTCACCAGGAAATCAGCTAGAGCTTGGCCCTTTATCGCCTTTTGAGACACATACTGAATGTCGAATTGATGCAAAATAACTGCCAACCTTGCCAGATGTCCTGTAAGCATTGGACGACTAAGGATGAATTTGAGCGGGTTATTGCGAGATACCAATTGGACCTCGTGATGTTGTAGGTAGTGTCTCAACTTCTGAACTGCAATGATTAATGCAAGGAAGCACTTCTCAATACTTGAATACCAGGTTTCTACTTCAATCATAGTCTGACTGAGATAGTAGATGATGTTTTCATTCCCAGCATCATTTTTTGAGAAAGAAAGGCACCCAATGATCGCTCTATGGATGTCACGTAGAGGATAAGTGGTCTTCCTTAAACAGGTGTCATGAGTACCGGTGGACTTAAGAGGTATTTATTGAGAATATTTAATGCTTCTTGACATTCTTCAGTCCACTGGTAAGTGACTCCCTTATTCATCAATTTGGTGAAGGGTAAACTTTTGCCTGCCAAATTGGCGATGAAACACCGAATATAGGATAAGTGCCCTTGAAGTCCTCTTAATTCTTTCAAATTTTGAGTAGATAACATACCAAGGATTGACTTGGTCTTCTCAGTATAGACTTCAATACCACGATGGCGTACAACAATGCCGAGAAATTTTCTTGAGGTTACCCCAAAAGCACATTTTAATGGGTTCATCTTCAAATTATATTGTCGAAGCTTGCAGAATATGAATTCCAAATCAGCCAAGTGATTAGAACATTTTTTGGATTTAACCATCAAATAGTCTACATAGAATTCAACAAACTTCCCTAAGAAGGGTTTGAAGATACGATGCATGGCACGCTGATATGTTGCACCTGCATTCTTTAAGCCAAAGGGCATTACCCGGTAGAAAAACACACCTTGAGGGGCTCCGAAGGCTATGTATTCCTCATCTTCCGGGGCCCTTCAGATCTAATTATATCCGGAATATCCATCCCTGAAGGAAAGTGCTTCATATCCAGATGTTGCATCAATTAAAATTTCTGTAATCGGAACTAGGAAATCAACCTTAGGACAATTCCGATTGATATCTCTCAAATCGACGCAAACTCTAATTTTTCCATTCTTATTCTTTATAGGGAAAATATTAGCCAACCATTTAGGATACTTAACTTCTCTGATGAAGTTATCTTTGATAAGCTTATCCACTTCAGGTTCAATTTTGGAAGCATAAGTTTGGTGTGTTCTTCTCGTGGCTTGCTTAATTCCTCGATCTTCTTATGGTAAACCCAAATGATGAGTAGAAACATCAGGATCAATCCCGGGAATTTATGTATAGTTCCAAGAAAATATATCTCTATTTTTCTTTATAAAAGAAATATACATCTCTTGCTCTTCAAGAGTCATGGCTGCACTGATTAAAGTGGGGTGTGGATCTTCTTTTGTACCCAGATCTATTTCTCTGAGTTCATCCACAGTGGTAGAGATACCCTCTTCAAATGCTGGAGGAGCATCTCTGAGATCTTCCTCTTCTTCTTTATCATGTGTTATTTCTTCCATTTTTACTTGCATAGTAGATGATAAAGCAGAATTTTCATGATCAGAAGAGATGTCAAAATTTTCATATCTTGAAGAAGAAACATCCATTTCCGACCCGATTGATGATGAAGGGTAGTCTATGGGTAATAAATAGGATATGATGGATTGAGAATCGACATCATTGTTCACCTCCAACGTCGCAATAACTTTTTCTGGCCTAATTGGTGATGTATGGACTTGTTGTATTTCAGAAGATGAAATGAAGACGTCACCATTTGTGCTTTCATCACTGCTTGGTGGGTTACCAATTTCTACCATGTTGTCTGGCTCGATTGCCATAATTGACAATATGGATCATTCCATAAGAGTATTTTGATTTGTGTCTATCTTGTCAATTTGACTAATAGGAAACACATAATCTGTACTCACATGTGTAAATGGATTTACTGGAATCTTCTCCAAGCCATATGGAGCATTAACTTTGGTAATCTCCTTTGTTGTGGATTTCTCCCTACCCTTCATGTGATAGATTTCCACCTCAATGTATTGAGACTCGCATGTCTTGAACGGGTCCTTATCACCAAACAATGTCCCAACATGACCATAGAAAAAAAATTTGAGACATTGATGGTATGATGAAGGGATAACTGCATGTTGATGTAGCCAGGGTCTTCCAATTAAGATGTTGAAAGATGAGTCTTGATCAACAACCATGAATTCTGAATTGGATACAAGATCTCCAAACTGAGTTCTGATTGTAACTTCTCACATTGGTTCTTGTTCATTTTTATTATATCCTTGTAACATCGTGGTAGAAAGAGATAAATTAGATTCTGTGAGGCCCAATCGACGAAGTGTATGAATGGGCATGAGGTTGACTCCTGAACCTTTGTCAATGAAAACTCTCCGGACGTCTACGCCATTGACCTTGCTAGATAAGTACAAAGGTCTAATATTCCCATGCACAACATCATCTTCATCTTCATTAGTAAAAGATATTATTGCATAGAATTCTGCAGGATTATTCTCTATGTGATAGACTTCATCTGCAGAAATTTCAGTTTCAAACTCCTGAGGACTTGACAAAGCCTCGATGAGTGCTTCCCAAAGATATTTTGACAGATTCAGAGCATCCAGAATTGATAACATGGCTGGTACATGGTCTAAGTGTTTCAATACATCATACTTTTGATCCAGAGGTCTGCGTTTCCCAATAGGAATATGTGGTTTAGAAGGTACCTTGGATGCAGATGCATTGGAAGTTGATGCAGCTTGTATTGGGATAGAAGTTGACAATATTCCTGGTTTTGGAAGATTAGACCGATTAGAACCATTTACTTGCTGAGAGGAAGAAGATGGAACCTTCAACCGGTCTTCCAAAATAACTGTGCCAAGACTGAATTTGCTATTAGTATAAGAACTTTCTTGTTCTTGCTGAGCTCGCTGAAGGGCTCTACCACGAGTTTCTACTGCGTACACAGTTCTAGCAGGGGTAGAATTGGAATAGTGGCTTCTGAAAGATCCACGTCTTCCCATGTATCCTGAGCCTCTGGAACTTCCTCTGATTCCCCTATTTGATACTGGGAATTCTGGCTCATAGAAATTGAAACTGCGACTGGAATATGGATCTATTAATTGAATCATATTAATAGAACCTAGGATTAACTCTTTGTCTGATGAAGACTTTGCCTGATTGGCATGTTTAGGTTGTGGCATTTGGTGGGGCGGTGCCTGTGGCTTTGAAGTAGATGGCATGAAGTCTTCCAGAGTCAAAGACAACTTAGTCTTTGACACATACTCATCTTCTTCTGATTCTTTTTCTTTATTTGAATCATGCTGTTTCTTTGAGGACTTTCCCTCTGATGAAGAGGGTTTTTCTGCAACATTCATGGCATAAAACACAATTTGGATTCTTTAATTGTGTTCACAAAATAGCATGAGTTCGGTTGATTTTCTTTCTGGCCATCCAATCATCATACTTATGTGCATTTTTTCTTTTTACTTCTTGTCATTCGCCATCCTCCTCAAGAACTGTAGCAGTGACACATGCTACCTGAGCTGAAGAACCTTTAAGTTTGACTTGTCTCGAGTCGACCATGTTTTGCAGGGGGGTCTTTGAAGACAAAACACTCCTGGATGGGATGCCCCAACATTTGATGAAAAGGGAAATAATTGGGACGGTCTTCATCTCCTTCCTTATTTGGCCTCTTAGGCCTTGGCAATTGAACCCAATTATTTTCCAGAGCCGAAATGAAGTAACTATGAACTTGTTCATTGTGGGAAGAGTGTGTTTTTCTCTTCAGATCCTCAAATTGTTTTCGTCTTTGATCTCTTTGATCATCTGGACGAAACTGTCTTTTTTGTTGGCGCTCAGATGGTGGATCCCTTCGAGGAGATGAAGGTTTTGAAGGAGAAACAGGTACATGTGCTTGTTTAAGCATAACTATATTAGTTTATTCTTTACCCATTCTCCTTCCTAAAGCTGATGGAATTACATGAGATTTAGCCTTAGCCTGTATAAGGGAATTTTCAATCTGCTGAGCGATTGAAGTAAGGTCTTGAAACCCTCCTGTGTATTTCACGGGGATCAATGGTGTGCGTAACTCGTCGCGCAAATTTTCCACACATATTGTCAATAATTATTCTTAAGGGAGTGCTAATATTAGGGAATATGTTAATCCCTTCCATTGAGAAATGAAAATTGAGACCCTTTCATTCTCTCTTTGCTTACAGTTTGTAAGATCAAAAACTGTTGTCTTTGGCAAAGTTGAGCTGAACTGAAGAACGAATTGTTGACGGAAATCTTCCCATCTAGTAATTGACCGGGATTGCAAGCTTGTATACCAGACAAAGGCTGGTCCTTGCATAGTTTGTACAAAGCATCTGAGTTTTACTGCTTCTTGCTGCTCCGGAGTTCCCATCATAGGATCACAACAAGACACGTAATGCGTCAAATGCTGTTCACGGTCTTCTGATCCATTTAAAATATGGAATATAGGGTTTCCAAAACTGGATGGAGGATAGATTGAATCTACCCATTCATGATAAACATTCCTTTCTGGTTTAACCTGCACACGTTTCCCTTCCATAGTTTCTAACCGAGCTATTAATGACTCAATGGTAGTTATTAACTTTTGAGAAACATCTGGTTGAACTTGTACTTGGGTAGGTTCAATGATTGGAGCTTGGATAGACGTGTTGGTCGGTGATGCAACTGATGGTAGCACTGCAAACTGTTTTTGCACTTGACCCATAGGATTAGACTTGTGAGGGTGTACTGATAGAGGAGGATATTATTGACCCATCTCAGTAGCTGCAACAAATTCTCTTGGCTGACTGACTCTAGCATTCTTTAGAAGAAGACGACCATGATGTAGTTTTGCATTCAACCTCCTTAATTCCTTCATTTTGTCCTAGTATTGTGCAAACCTTTTCTCTTGTGAGAGCGATTGGCCTTCTCCAGAGGAAGGATATTTAACCTGATTCTTTCCCCTCCCATTTTTGGATCCTTTTCGGAGAGGGGGAAGTGGGTTACTTGAAGGATTACCTGGGATCTGAGTAACCCTTTGATTTTGTGTATACACACCTTCTTCATTTGTGTCGGTTTGTACATCTTCTTGAGCAGGAACCACTTCATCTGAGTCCCCTGAGTGAGCCGCATCTGGTGGATCAGCAACAACGACATTGATGACATTGATTGATGCATAATGCATCACATCCCTTCTATCATCATTTCTGTGATATTTTCTTCTTCCATTTCTTTGATGAGACATTTCCTTTTGTTGATTAGACCACTTAGGAACATATTGACGAACCGTAATTTGTAGGGAATCTCCTAATAATTTGGCTCTTCGTTCCTCTTGAGGTTTATTCCCCAATCGAGAAAAGACTAACTTTCTCTGAGGAGGGGATTGATGATTTGAAAAGGTCCCCAATCCGGTGGACTGGGGCTGTTCCTGCTATTCCCTCTCAACTTCTCGAATCCTATTTTTTTATTCTGAGGGTTGGTTTAAAAGATTCTTCAGTCTGGCGGGCTGGGATGGCTCTTGACATGCTATGTCTGAGACTTTCATAAAAGATCTCTTGACCTTGCTGGCCGTAGTTCGGAAATTAGCTGGATGCATCAATCGACATCCACTTTTATCACCCGGTTCAAAAGACCGTTGGATGATTTCTGACACTTCTGTCACTTGGTGATGTGATTGCTCCAAACGAGAGTCATTTTCAATATTCTCATTTTCTTGATGCAGGAGTAATTCCACAACTTGTTGTCTATATTCTTTATTTTGAGAGGAACTAGTTGAGGCATGTTCTTGGGAAAGATTTTGATTACAAACAAAGCCCATTGACTATGGCTGGCTATGGGAAATAACCTTGAATTAGACCATTTTCGGTGGGCTTTGCGGACTGGAGAGCACCGTCAAATGTAGTGCTCCACTAACACCCCATCCTCTGACATGAATACCATATGGGGCATTGGAAATTAACTGACACAATCTTCTTAGTGCGTCAATGCATGAACGTCGAAGGGATCTCTGCTACTTTTCAGCCTTCGTATGTCGAGAGACTGATAGAGATGCCAAGTCAATTTGGTGTTGTAACCCTTATATTATCATAACATGATTTTCATATTCATCATAAGATAATACTTTATTTTTCAACTAAAAAAGAGTTTTCCATATGATGAGATGAATATCATAAATTCCATCTTCCATTAACATTTCTGGAATGTCATGCTGAGAATCAGCCAGAGGCCAAAACATGACTGGCACTTCACCTTTCGCCAGTTGTTTTATCATGTTCAGAATTTCCTCTTTATCATTTAATGAAGATTCTTCTACCTTATTTGACCAGATTAGGTGTTTCCTTGTTGCTTCA
The DNA here is from genome assembly GCA_963277665.1 of Viscum album. Lineage (NCBI taxonomy): Eukaryota > Viridiplantae > Streptophyta > Magnoliopsida > Santalales > Viscaceae > Viscum > Viscum album. The sequence goes on along the minus strand of OY728133.1, from coordinate 1,161,315,266 downwards.
TCGGATTCAACAATATTGGTAGAGAAATCATTGATCAAACTAGAAGATGCATGACTTAGGGGTGGTTCAGAGAATGACCTACACCCTGGGCTATCTTCTGATTGAGAAAGTATTTTACCTAATAGCGATGAAGCATCAGACATGACTGGTTTCGCATTTGTAAGTGCCTCAAGATAAGAGGGCTTTCTTGGTACTACATTGTCCACTGGAGCATTTTTCGGGAAATGTGCATCACTACTGCGGAGAGGAATTTCACAGTGAAATTCATCATCATGGGGAGGACCCCCATAATGGGTTACAACAAAAGATGAGATCTCTTTCTCCTTGGTCTTCTGACCACACAGAGGGTTCCTGTGGCTCTCATATGAAGATGAAACTTCGAGATTGACCGAATTGTCATGAAGAAAGCCTTCATGAGGAAGTTTCTATTGAAGAACTTCGGAATTAATGTTGCCACTATTGGGAAATGAGGGAGTAGAATCTTGGATTTTAACAGATAATTGTCTGTGGGCTTCAAGAAATATAGCATCAAGCAAGGCCTTGTTACAGATTGGCTCTTGATCTTTTGACTGTGTTGGGTGGGTCTTCTTGTTAGACGCCTTCTTACTCGCCTTGGAAACCACTTGTTGATGAAAGTGGCTGCTCTGAGAAAGTGTATAGTCTAGATTAGGAAAGATGGCTAGGTTAGGCTGACAATCTCCACTCAAATCAGGTGTATGTGCCTGACTTGGTTGTCCATATGATATGGGGGAGTATTCCCCACAACCCTCTTGGACTGGAACAGATGTGTGTGTCTGTTCCGGAGTGAACTATTAATGTGTCACTCCACTGGTAGGGATAGATTTATGTGTCTTTCCCTGAGATGCCGCTGAATCTGTTATAATATCCTGACAGGCATCGAGGATATGAGCAGGAATTTTCTTCTACTCTTTCACCATTGATAGAATATGCTTGGTGATTGCAGCTGTCGGAACGGGGATATACGTCCATTCCGTGATTGCAGTAGGTGTATGTGCCTATATATGTCCTCCTTTTCCTGTCAGTGAATCCTGATAGTACTCAAGTGTGCGGGCAGAGATTTGAGTCTGCCTCATGTTTGTCGTTGGAGCTTTCCGACTGACTTCTCTGTGTGCTACCAAGCGAGACTGTCTGTAGGTTTGATTAGTATTAGCAGGTGTATGTGCCTACTGATTCCACTTCGCCGAACGTGGTTGAAGATCTCCATCATATGTAGTTAGAAGAGCCTGTTGACTAGATGATGATGTATAAGAAGGTGTATGTTCCTTCCTATAGTACTCCACCGGAATTTCCTGGCGGGATTGGCGTGATTCTTCCAGACGAGCCTGCTGGACAGTGGAATTAAAACAGGCAGGTGTGTGTTCCTGCTCGTTGCTTGCCACCAAGTTAGGTTGGTGGACTTCTCCAGAGATGGAAGAGATGAGAACCTACTCACTCTTAACTGCATTTTGCCTCTGGTGATTCATCTTGCCTTCTCGGGTTCGAGGAACCTGATCCGAACACCCGGAGTCGGCACCCTCATCATGTTGAGGGCGTACTGCCGCATAATTCTGGCGGTGATTGTTGATGGGAGCTCTCAGGAAGGACTCCGGCTTCTTTGAATTAAGTCCCTGAGGGACCTGATCATTCACCTCCCCAGAATATGGGAGTGAATGGTTATTGTGTTCCGGGGATAACGACCCAAAACGGTTGGATACGGTGGTTAGCACCGCCTGCTTCACGATCACTGGTCATCGTTGTTTGGACGATCGGTGTGAGTTGTTCACTTGGAGGGCTTTTCGAGCAGCCTCCAGAGTTGGGATAGTACCGTGTTGATGGTACTCCTTAACCAGTGCATTTGATACCCAGCGTTGAAGATGATGAGTAGGTGATGTCATCCTCAGAGCGGACGACGATCCAGCAGGAGTAGTCGCAGTGGCATTCGCAGCAGCGGTATTCACAGGTGTGAACTTGAGAGCAGCCATTATGGAAATGCAGAAGATCTTGGAAAAGAGTATCTGTTTGATATAAAAAACGTAATCAAGATAAATTCAGCCACTACATCTTTTGGATGAGCACATATGTCAATGAATTTTTTTTGGCCCTCTCATTGAGTTTTAAATAGAGACCTAACAAATAGGTAAAACATCATTTTAACTTGGTTTAGGATTCACGTCGGGTTCACCATTTTTTGTTTCCCTAAGAATTTGGGGATGACCTCATTGATGGGAGGTTCAAACATTCCAATCAGTTTCTAACGAGTTTGTTCGTAGAACCGGAAACATCCAATGATTCCACATCCATTTGGACCTACTTTCCAAAGGTAGGTGCTCATTAGTTTGCGGACTTACGAGGCTTAGAAATTTGCATTGGTCGAGAGGATGGGAGTTCGGACTCATCACACCTTTTTGAGGGGAATTATTGTCTACTTCGAGACTCTCTTTATAGATTTATGTTATGTTCATGAATCCTTATTACATTACCAAGTATAAAATGAGATTTCCATCAGATCTGACAATCAATGATTAAATTTGTAGTAAATTTAGAGAAACTTTTATATGTATTCTAGGTTATTCATTGATAGAGAATAATCTATATTTATTAGAGATTCTTGGTCAATTGTATCCTTCGACACATTTATATAGAAGTCTCTTGGTCATTATGATGACCATGCTGGTTTTAAATCCACTCAGTGAGGCACTTGATGTTTATTGTCATTCATAAGGACATTGATTATTTCAGAGATGGGATCGAACCCGCAAATGGGCTACCTACATATCCTTTGTTTATAAAAGGAATCAGAACCCACGTAGTTTGATTAAGGGAGTATGATTTTTATGATTGATGGCTCAAAGAAGGATGTCATAATTACTTTTACACTCTAAGCTCACGTGAGTCTTGCTTGGTGTGAGAAACAAGAGGAATTGCTCAAAATCAGACAATTGATCCATGAAAGATGCAATCATAAAAAATAGTGTGAGACTTATGTATGTATGGCTACCCAGATAAATAAAGATTATGATTTACTTCAGGGAAGAAATCCAGGAACAGGGTTCATAAATGTATATGTGCTTCATGGATATTTGAATACTCTAACTTGGGGATTACTCCTATAAAGGATCCCCAAATTAGGAGATAACTTATGATTGGGTTTTACTCCTGAGAAGGAATCCCAGATCAAAGGTAAATTAGGACTGGTTAAGAGAAATTAATACTGGGGATTACTCCTGAGAAGGAGGCCCAGGTTAAGGGACTTGAAAAATTAAGGGACTTGGGGCTTACTCCTGAAGAGGATTCCCATATTTGAGACTGGGGCTTACTCTTGAAAAGGAGGCCCAGGTTAAGAGAATTATGGTTAGGGATTAATCTTGAAGAGGATGCCCAAATTTGGGAGACATGGGGTTTACTCTTAAGGAGGATGCCCAAAATTAATGGGAATTATGACTGGGACTTACTCCTGAGAAGGAAGCCCATATTTGAGAATTATTACTGGGGCATACTCTTGAAAGGGAGGCCCAAGTTAATGAGGGCTTGGGACTTATTCCTGAGGAGGATGCCCGGTCTTGAGAATTATTACTGCGGTTTACTCCTAAGGAGGATAACCATATTTGGGAGACTTTGGGCTTACTCCTAAGGAGGATGGCCAAAACTAATGAGAATTATGACTGGGACTTACTCCTGATAAGGAATCCCAAATTAAGGGGTTCTCTCATCTTAATGGATGAGGTTGAATGAATGAAATCTCAATATTTAGTGACATAAATATGTGTAAATCACTAGGTTTTGAGAGATATTCCCCATAATCCCGTTCAGATAAGGAAGTAAAATAAAGAAATCATGCCATAAATGGCTTTAAAGAGTGTCTTGAAGACTGAATCTTGAATAGGAGAGGTTGAATGGATTAAGAGGGGTGAAATGGGAAAAAAGGGCACCAAAAAAGGCAGGGGCGCGTAGGTCTTAGTCGCGCAGGTATACCTTCATGACACATGGGTATGTGCGCGACGGTTAACCAACAGGGTAATACTTGAGCAACTCTTGGTTAAAGCCTTTATAATCATCTTGAGGTTCTTCGAGAAGAGTGGCGCACAAGTTCTATTGAAGCAGTTAGGTGGCGCGCAAGTGCGGCCATTTCCCATAAGGGCTGGCCACTCAGGTGTGTAAGTGTGGATGAGTATCAACACTTAGGCCTTTCTCCCCCTCTTTAGATCTTCCGTTCTAGGTAATAAATTATCTTATAAGTGTTTTGGAAGCTTTGAGAAGATACTAGGGCACCGAGAGCTCAAATCTGAGTTCTGGAAAAAATTTCCTCTCGAAATGGGGGACCCATAGGGTTTATTTATAGGCTAGATAATACCTCGGGTGGTTATCACTTAGGGTGTGCAAGTTTACTTTCACGACCATTGTGGCGCTCAAGTGTACTTGTGAGACCATCGTAGAACTTGCGTGACCCTTGTGAAACATTCTTCTTATTCATTCCTTTTTCAATTTTTTTTATATTGTTTCCAAGGTTGAATCACTTTGAGTTAAGATAATCCTCTTTTTCAATATTTAGATTTTGTGACGAATGGAGCATCAACACATGGAAACTTGTATGATACACCCATTCATTGTGCTTTATGATATAACTATGACACTAGTTTCATTCAGGGGTACCATTACTCTTATGTATTATTGATTATGTATGATTCATAATGTGGAATATTCATGATCTTGTTAATATTGGTGAACCCAAATGGTGCTCCAATTCATTGGGTAATGTTTAGTCTCATGATGTGTTATGTGCAACAGTCTTAGCAGTTAGGCTTGAGTCGTGGTACCATGTGAAATGGTCTTGGTATTTAACCTTGACATGTGATCCACTATTTGATACGAGCACTAACTTGTGTTTGGTATGTTTTTATGCTTCTACCAAATTACTATGAATATATTTTTATATGATCCCATGTTTATATGTTATGATTCCATATGTTCCAAGACTTTTATTATAATTATGTTATAAATCTAACCCATGTTCTAAAGATCTATTCCTATGGTAATCCCCTTATTGAGATTTTTAGATCACTTCATTGTTCATGTTAACCACAGGTTATACTACGCTAATGTATGAGAATAATGGATGTTATAATATCAATATGATGAATAAATAAATAAATTTTTTATGTTTACGGTTTTATATGCATAGTCATCAAAGACACTAGACTTCACGATCCATGACAAGTTTTTCAATGTAAAATTATGCTTAAAATCTTTTAATGTTTTGTGTAATAGTAAAGGGTCTTTATAAAAATTTACCTTATGGACCTAACACTCTCATACTATAATTAAATTAATTAATGATCATATCTTATTATTACTTCATTCCTCAAACATGTATAATTATCTCTCAAAAGATTATAATTCTCTCTCATGACCTGGGCGCATTTTTTTATTCTTCTACCAAAACCAACTATCCCATATTTTACTAATTTTACACTCTAAAAAACATACTCATAGGCTAATTACATTGAAATCCTATGATATAACATTATCATTATTATGAAATAAGAACATATTGTTTTAGATTATTTATAAAACATCCTTAAGAGTTGAAATATTACTAAACAGTGAGATTAAAAAAATTCATTGCAAAGACAATTTAATCTAATAGTTTTCTCAAATATTCTACACTTGTCGATTAATTCCATTTTTATTTAGATTAAAATCACTCTATTCCATGTTTTCAAACACAGTTTTTAAACACACCATAAGATGGCGGGGGGGGGGGGTAAATTATTGTTTTATATTATTCTTTATTTTAAAATTTTCATGTCCTTGTGTTTGTGATAACACACTAAACCTACAATTCTAAAGAACACATCAACAAAATAACAATATATAATATAAATATATCAATAATAAATTCATCCTTGTCTCTTTAAAAAAAAGATACATCCAAGATCCATACATCTAAGATATGTATATAAATGAAAATATTTATTGATAGTATTGATTACAAGATTTATGAAGGGTTAATTTCCAACACTATTGTCACTCACTTTAATTATCTCTCCACTCACCCATCTAAGTTATATAACATGAAAATTAAAAAAAATCACTCACATTAAAATTAAATAAAAATGTTCAATATTTTATTTGAATCCTAAAAATTTATATTCCGTTTTAATTTTAGCTTAAATATACATCGGGTTTGAATTTAAAAAAAAATTCATTATATTAAACCTCAAAATAACCGTTTATGTTATTGAATTTTTTTTAATTAATCATAAAATTACTCCCATTTTTTTAAAAAAAATTATTAAAAATAATATAAAAATCACTATATCATCTTGTAACACCCCTCATTGTGGTATAATAAGATTAATTTTAAAAATCCTTTAAAAAAAATTAACTTCATTGTTTCATGAAATATAATTAAATTTTGGTTATTATATAAAAATTCTATATGTATATATGCACCATTTTCTTAGAGGTTTATTCCCTTGAAACATGATATTATTCAATATGACACAACATCATAGAGTGTGGTTAGACACTGCATTTCCTCAAAACTATATGATCCAATTATTTAAAAATGTAATCCTTGGTGTATGATTCACAATTAATCATCTCCTAACAAATTCTCCATTAGGGAATGATATTTAAAATTTTATTGTCTAGACTTTGACATAATTTTACATCCATTAATAATACGTTCAACGGGATTAACTAATGATATATATTTTCCCACTATGGAGTAGCCTCATCCTTGTGGCCTGACTAAATGACTTGTACTTCAATTAATTCATATGAAATACCATTCGTGGTGTGAATAAGATAATCTCAATGATATTTTCCCCCTCATGAAATCATATTAAAATATCTTTAATCATTTCTTGAAATATCCATTTCATTATCCCCATAAATATAATTATTAATAAAAACATGACACCTACTATAGATATAAATATAAATTTATATCGTTCGACTTTCTTTATAAAACATATTATAATATTATTCAATATAAATAACATTTTTTACTACATTTCACACATTTAGGATTACTAGTAATAAAACATGTTTCCAAATACCTATAAAAAGTTATTGCATGAGGAAAAATATAAAACATAGGAATAACACTATATTTAGGAATGTAATTATTAATTATGAAAATAAAATATTTGGTAATATATATTTTTTAATTCATACATGTAGTCTTTATCCATGAAAACAACCTATTAAACTCTAAACTACTCACAAATCCTTTTGGTCAATCACTCCTTGAGGATTTTTTTGATTTCCCACACAAATAATTTCCCTATCTCACATATCTTTCTCATTCTCTAAAGTAGATTCCCTTATAAGATTTCAATTTTTTAATAAGTAAAATTATAAATCTATAAGTAACTTATTTACCTCCATGGTGTCTCTCCCTGGGATAAATAAAATTTTAACTAGATTTTTTAGACAATCAATAATTTCATTAAAGAGTCAAATCCTGAAATTATATAAAGACTCCAATCATTGAAGTCCTTTAAAAAAATGAACCAAATGGTGTGCTCTTACTAAAAATTATAATACAAATAGAGAGAGTAAAAATATATCTTGGTATATGTGAAATGTTTAAAAACAATAAATTTATGGATGGTGGATAGATAGTGAGGATCAAACAATTATTCTTAATATGGTTTTTTCTAGTTTATTTTTTAGAATTCAAGCCACTTATAGATTCATATAAATATAATCTATCATGATTATTAATTTATATAACCTTTAATTCACAATGATTATGAATTTTGGTATGATTTTTATTAGATTACAGAAGAGGACCCTTTTGGATCAATTTAATCACTTGGAGGGGGAGGGGTGAATCAATTATTTTCATTATTTAATGTTTTCCTTTGGGTGAAAGAACATTCACATTCAATTAAATATTAATCACTTTTATGAAGACATAAAATAAAAAATTAACCATGTGAAGATAAGTATTTACATGGTTCACAACTAAAAATGAGTATCTTTTTTTGAATGGTTTGGATGTAATCAAATACCACACAATCCACTAGAAAACAATAATTTTTGTGTGGTTACAACAACTTGAAAAAAGAAATAAACCAGAATATCGCTATTATCAATTAATTAGTGAATGTTCTTCTTCAAACACTGTTAATGTAAATATTACTTTGTAACATGTTTTGAAAACATTCACAATTTGTTTAGATCATTTTCATTATGATTCTTCAACAAACCCCTTTTTTTATCATTCAAAAATAGTTCTTAATTTTCATACCCAGTAGTGGGTTAGAACTTATAATTTGAACATTAAACAATGATATTCTGATCACCATGTATTATTCATCTATTCAATTAACCTATCAAAAAAATACCAATTCATCTGTCTAATTTTATGGTATGATCTAATAAATCATGACCACCTCTTTTCTAATAACTTCTTAAGTCCAGAAACATTTATCTAGAAATTCTATCCAAAATCCATTCATTTGAAATTATTCCTATTAAAATATTTGACACAAAAACCCTAGAATTATGCCTACTTACACTTGTGAATAGTTTCATAGTATGTTCTACTTATACCCCTTTGTATATGTGTATATGTAAAAGAAAATGAACAAACCTATGTTTACATTCCCACTCAAAGAAATTTAGGATCACAAAATTTCATATTCATTTGAATTCCATTTGACAACTTCTTGATTCTCCTCAACTCTTCTGTTATCTTCTCAAATATTCTTGATTTCTCCAGAATATCTCATTTCTCAAGCATACATTAATAATAACATTACCATTTCTTAGCCTAAAAATTTATTCTCTAAGGAATCCCAGTCTAAAAAACTATTTTTCATTCTAGTTTCCATGATCTAAATATAAGAAACTAAAACAAAATCCTTCCAACTCAGACCCTCCAAACCAAAAGTTTTTTTTAAAACTCCATTGAATCATCTAAGGGATTCATTAAACTACAACAATAGTTCATTAGATACTTTGATATGTCTTAAATTTTTATCCACATCCATCATATATTCAAATTATTATATGTTGGATGAAAACATGTTATATTACACACAACATTTGATGAATCGTCACTGTAAACATATTTTCTGATAAATAATATCAAAATATCTCCCGAACGATCAATTTATATTGTTAGACCAATGGCATCATTCTTTGAATCTCATATAATGAGTATGTATTAGTATCTTTAAAAATAAATCAGTTCATGAATCACATCTGATGGATCATTATCATCATCTCACATGATCGATGGGTGTCAATATATATCTCTGAGGGGTCAATTTTAACAACACCTCTCATCCACAATAATCAACTATGATCCATCTAATATTATTAGGGAAAATTGATTTTATGTATCTGGGGGAACTCTAGATATAATTCTTTATGAGGGAGAAACACTCATCTGATTGATTGGGGGCTATAACTTTTCTGATGAATTGGTACATCTGATGAATTGGTTCATTTGATTAATTATCCGGTTAGGTGGATAATATGATCAATACGTTTTTAAATAATATGAATTTACTATATTAAAATGACCTATTTTATATTAAACACTCTATCTCGTAAAATATGTCAATTAAACCATTTCTCAGTATATCCTAAAATTCTGTTTATAAACCAATTCTCTCCTTCATTTATTTTTGAACTTCCATATTATATAATATTAAATCCTCATGATTTAGTATGATTAAATCACTATCAATGAATCATTATATTTTATGTTGAAATTTTTTTGATATAATATAGTCGATGCTTATTCCTAGCCTATTAGGATAATATCCATTCTAGAATGATATTTTTTGAAAAAACCCTTGTAAATAATATTCAGAATAAAAAACTTATTTGGAATGTATTTTATGGGAAAATTGTTTTCAATCATCTGAGTCTAATAAATCTTCATCTAATAAGTAGAATATATAAATTGGTGTTCTTTTTTTAAATTTATTCAAAAAAATATCTCATAAAAAAATCAATCAATCTAAAAAACTCTCCTCATCCTACTTGGTCACAAAAATCTACCCCTTTTGATTTTCTTTTCCATCAGGATTCAAAATCACTAAAATTTTCTATCATAGGCTATGAACTAATTTTCAACAAATCTAATCATATTTATGAAATATCATAGTATTAAAAAAGACCTATTTAACAATAAAACCATGTTATCCATAAGTATATATTTAAGAATCCTATTATAGAACTTCTAACTTTACATATTCTCTTCCCAACTAGTCAAATAATATTATCTTTAAAACATTTCAGCTTATTGAATATTGAAACAATTTCATCCAAATATTACTATAGGAACATATTTTTCCCTAGAAACAACTCTAAAAACTATTGAAACCATTCATACATTTACACACTATGATAATTGTTTACCTCTTTTAACAACTACCCCGTAAAAGATTTTTTTCCTTTAAATGGTTTAGAAAATACAAATCTATACATTATGAAACATCATTTTCCTCCCCTTTGAAACACTATCCAAATACAATATGAGATAGGGTACAAAAACATACCTAAATAATAGCGAGAAGGGGATCAGATTCCACTGTTAAACCTCAATTTATCAAAATCATCCTTCGGTAAAGGTTTTTAATATTCCTACAACTTAATCTATTGTAATAAAATATTCAAAATTTAGTTCATTATTATTCATATCATCTTTTATTAAGATATATTGTTTATCAATATGATTTGAATAAGAATGTTTCTCTTTATTTTTATTGTGATTTTAAGCACATTAATTATAACAACCGAAGAGAAGGCGTATCTTTATTTGACCACTAAAATCATAAAAATAAGAACACATCCACATAAGTTGTTTTATAGCTTGATTTGTCGAAACATTTCATTCATCAGAAAATAAAACTGTTATATAATTTTATTTTTTGTTAAAAAAACTCACAAAACATCCCCCCTTAAATATAACATCATTATATATAGATCTTCTCTCATCCACAATTCCTCCCAATCAGTATCATTATAACTAAACAAATCAATTTTCATGAGATGTCAAACTTGATACCAAAATCGATTGTGCTAATGATATATTTGTGAGTTTTTTAATGATAATATATGATATTATAATGTATAAATTTCAACTATTTCACATAATGTAAAAATATATCCAATATCTGTCTTAAATCAATTATATATAATAATATTCAAATCAAATATAGAAATTACACTGAATTTACTACCTTTCAGGATCTATATCTAGACAACATGGTTTCCACCGAAATTATTGTTTAAATTGGGATTTAATTATCCATTCCAAACACAATAATAAGTCACTTATAATATTATATTGATATTGAATAATATAAATCTTTTTTTGTGATATTTTTATGCCAATGAAATATTTCATTTAACAAAGATTGGACATTTCAAAGAATTTATTCATATCTTCAGTGAACTTTTCACAAGTTATTCCATAATACATAGGAAAGATATTATTGTCAATATATAAATTTGCAATGATATACATCTCTTGAAATTTATGGATGTAGAGATTACTATCAATTCAGTACTTCATAAATTTCAACTTCATGAATCCGGAATCCAGTTTGGAATACCACTCTCTCAAGGGTTTATTAAACCCATAAAAATATCTCGTCAAAATTAACACATAAATTGAATACAATCATTAATCCAAATGATTTTTCTATATATAATTCTTCTTCATGATCTCCATTCAAAAAATATTACTGAATATCCATCTAAAAAATTTATAACTTCACTTTGAAGCAAATTCAAGAAAGATTATCATTATTTCTAACATTACTATATGGAAAAAATCCCCACATAAATAAATACATTCAATTTTGAATTAATATTTTAAAACTAGTGATAATTTTTTTCTTATCACTTCTACATATTCATCAAACATGTTTTGGAACACCCACTTTGTACCTATAATATTTTTATAATTAATTGTGGGAACCATTTTTTATGTACCAATCTTCTCAATCTGATTCATCTATTCATTCATGGAATGAATCCACTCCTGATACACCAATGATTCATTATAATATATTGAATAAACATATGAATATAATGAAGTATGTTCAACAAAAATTTATTTTCTTCTAATTTGAACAATTTTATGTTCATCATCAATGATGTTTTGTACTTCCACATATTTTCTTATATTAGGATGAGATATATGAATTGCTTCCTCATCACTAGAATTAAATGAGTGTTAATCTTCTATATTTAGGGAATCAACATTGTAGGATTTGTTTTCATGTTTATCTACTAACCCATATCCAAAATAATCAATATATGTATGTTTTTTTTTAATCACGTTATCAAGATTTTTCATGAACTCTTACATCAGAAGAATGAAATAACATCATTGTTTGTTTTTTTGAAACATAAATATCCACTATAATTATTATAATATTGAATATAAATTCCCTGTATGAATATTCGATCAAATTTTACATGATTTTCAGTTATTATTATTTTTGATATGGGAAGACCCAAAAACCCTTCAGTGTGTCAAAAATAGTGCTTTATTGTAGAACATTTTGTTAGGAGTCATATCAGGAATTGGTCTATAGAAAATTTGATTCTGAATATAAAATATTGAACTTCCCACTTGCCTCCAGAAATTGTATTACATACCAACCTTAATAAACATAGTATATACCATATCAACTAAAATTCCATTATCTCATTCAGAAACACCATTTTTATATAGTTTGTAATATCTATTGGAATCATTATGAATACAATTTTTCAAGATATATTTTTAATTCATAATATTTTTATTCACCACCATTATAATTTAAAAAAATTATAGAATATGAAAATTCATTTTCTTCTCTTCTCCTGAAACTCTTAAACTTATTTAGTGCATCTGATGTTTGTTTAAAATACCCAATATAACTAATGCAAGTAAAACCATCAGTGAATTAAATGATGTAATTATCTCTGAAAGAAGATTGGTTTCTCATTGGACCATGAATATTATAATGAATCAGTTCTACAGGAAGAGTCGAATGAACATCACATTTTATATGTATTGCATTTGTAATTATCCCTTTAGAAAAAATTTAATAACACTAATATATAATTCTTGTCAAATGATGATTATCATAGAATATATATAGGTTTATTAACATTATTATATTTCAATGATAAATTTGTCCAAAAAATTTAGGTAATAATTTATTTTCAACCTTCATTCTTAGATAACATGAATATATAAATCACCAACATGAAACTGGTTCCCTTTTGTATAATGAACTCTTAAAACCAATTTCTTGTATTCAAATATTTTCACAAATAAAAAATTTTCTATGAAAAGAACATTATTGCATTCATCATATTTTTACGAAAAAGATAACATGTTGTTCTTTAGACCATAAAAACAAGGCCTTTGGTATTTTAGTTTTCATTCCATGATAATAACAGATCCAACACCATTGATTTTGAGAGAATAATCAGTGCCAAAAGTTACTTTTCCCTCATTAAAAATATTTCAGATTCATAAAAATCATAAATATTCATTTATATGTTAAGATCACCCACTATACAAAATCCAAGGTAATTCTCCTTTTATGACATTCATAGAAGTTCTGATAAAAATATATTTTTATTTTCATTCTTTTTTATTAAATTCTAGATTTTGTGAATTATTATAAACTTTTCTCACTAGTAACCAAAAAATGATCCCTTTTTATCATTTTTAGGATATTTAAATTATTAAAAAATAGTTTTCAAAGGTTGGAAGATTTTTTTATATTTCATACGTACTTTTGACTGGTTTCTTCATTGAGCGGGTTAACTCTCCCCAAAATTTGCTTCAAGTTACTAATTAAATTATTATAGTTTTTTATTGAACTAGCATACACTTGATTAATTGATAAATATTCCACAATCCCAATAGCAGGAATAGAAGTAATATTTTCCCATGTAACTTCTATACAACATGGAGTTGTAGGGTTTTATTTCTAAAATTTTATTACTATCAATTATATGATATTTTTTTGCTCAAAAAGTTATGTTATCTTACAAAATATTCATTTTCATCATGGATTTATTCCCATATTTAACAGAATCACCAGTAGAAGAAATAATCTATTTAGACATTGATTTTTTTTAACTTAAGAATATTCAACATTTTTATGGGATACATATTAAATTTTCTCTCCATTCTTGATATTTAGAAAATAATAATTTATTTTTCAAGCATTGAATATTTCTTATATTGATCTTTTTTTATTTCACACTTCTCAGAACAGTCACTTCTTTCAGAAATAGTGTTTTTGAGACATGTTACTCCTCCCATAGTAGTAGAGAACTTTTGTTTAGAAATTTATAACTCTTCATCTGTCACATGTATCTTTACATCAAGCTATTTATTTATAAAATTTTCATTTTCAATATATTTTTTGAAATGATCAATATCATACAAAAAATTATTTTTTTCTTCAATAAAATATTCATGTTGTTTTTCAATAGAACCTTCTTTTTTCTACTTTTAATTTTCACTCTCAAGACTTAGAATATTTTAAAGATATTATTTGATCTCTATATTCAGATAAAATTATAATGTATTTTCTTTATTAATAACTACTATTTTTATTAGCAGAAAATATTCATTATTTACTTTTTCAAAAAAAAAAGATATAATTTTTTTATTGAATTTTATAGTCTCAATATCACAATGATGATCTTCACCATTTGTTGAAAAAACGACTCCTTTCAAGTTTAGATTAACTTTTACCCTTTCCTTAGAATACAAATTTTATTTTTCAATATTTTTCTTCTATGATCATAATGGATTTCTATAGTATTCATCACAATTATATACAACTATTTTTTGAGGTAATATTATTGGAAATCTCTCAAAAGATCCACAACCAAATCATTTTAGTGGTAACTTCTCTTTGTATATAATTGTTAACCTTTTAAAAAAATATAAAATAAGGAGAAATTCAAATAAAAATAGTTACTAAAATCATCTTTAGTGTAGGAGTATCTAAATTCATCAACTCTAAAAACATTCTTTGATTTTTCTTTCATGTTAGCTTTGAAGTAAATTTATCGATTATAATTTTCATTAGTTTTCATAACTTTTCATATTATCATTTAATATATAATGATTGTTCTATATAAAATATCGATGGATTCAGTTTCAAGATCTCTCTCCACATAACATGAAAACATTAAATCGAACATGTCTATGAGGGTTCATCAGATCTTATAAACAATACAAGAATATTTTATCTTGTCACCAAGAAATGTTATTGTACTTACTGAATCATTCACCCTTTTTAAAAAATTTATATGTATTCAAAATAACACATTTTAGGATATCCATACTTAATCCTCCATATTTTTAATTTTTCCTCCTTCACATTTATATTTCATTTATATACACTTTTCAACATTTTAAAAATACCATTGGTTGTTCCAACTCCTTTTACGATGTGAATTTAACAAATAGATATTGAAGAAAGTAAATCATTTGTATCCACTACATCATTCTATATATTATTATTATCAACAACTTTAAGAGGAAGTTTCACCAAATGAGGTGTAAATACATTTTTAGAATCCTCCCAAACATCATAAAAAGGAAACTAAGATATTTAAATATTACAACATTCCCAATATGATAGTTTATTCCATAAAAAGCCTGAATCCCATCTCGGTTTACACTATTCAAATTACTCATGTTTACTTCTCTTAAAAATTTAGTCTAGATTAAAACAATGGTACTTTTCTCTTATAATAATTGAAATGACCCACACATGATCAATTTAATCATTGAGAGGGGGAGGGTGAATATGTGATATGATTTTATTTTACGTTAGATTTATTATAAAAAAAACTTTCTCCTCCTATTAAATACTTATCACAATACTAAAAAACAACTATAAAAACATAACCACTAGAACACATGTATTTAAATGATTCGATACTCAAAAATAGTATCTCGTCCATATCATTTTTCAAAGTAAATAATTACCAAAAAATATACTAGATAAAAATTCTTTTTGTGTGGTTATAGAATTTAAGAAATACTCATACAATTACATATAACTATGATGAATACCATAATGAATTTTATTCTTCTATCAATATATATGTGAATATGATTTTGGAATATGTTTTAAAACCATTACCAATAGGCTTAGAACATTTTCACTAAGCTTCATCATGAAAATAAAATTATTTATCATTCAAAATAAACTTCTTCATTTCATTACCTAGTTGCGTGTGAGTAATTATTCTCTATACTTTTATACAATTTGACTCTAATCACGCTATCTAATTCATAAGTTAACATTATATATTTAGAAACAAAACTGATTTGTTTTTTATATTGTTTTACAAGGTCCAGTTAATCCTGACAACCTCTTATATGACTAATTATTCTATTTGAAAACATTCCACTATAAATTCTTTCAAAAATAATTCCAAAAAAATAATTTCTATTAAATAGTATGAAACCATATCTATATTTTTTTTAATCCATTCATAATCTAACAATGTCAGAGTACATTGTACTTATACCCACCGATATAGGTGTAATCTAAACAATAAGGGCAAGAACCCTAATTCACTTTCACACTCAATGAAATTTGAGATCTCTAAATTTCATATTCATTTGAAATCAATTTATCAACTTCTCAATTATTCCAAACTCTTATGGTGTATTATTGAGTCTTTATAAATTTACCAAAACCTCTTAATTCTCACCATTATATGAATAATAAATTTACAAGTGAATAGTCTATAAATTGATAGTCTGTACCATATCAGTATGAAACTCATTTTTTCATTCTAGTTCTCATGAATAAAAATATAAACCACAAAAATAGAATACGTATGACTCTGATTATCAAAACCATATAGAACTTGTTCCAAAACATTAGTAAAACTTTAAATTAATTCATAACCCAACAAAAATAGTTTTCTAGTGACTTGGATATGTCTAACCATTTCATCCAATTCCTATATCTAATTAATTACTTTTTACTATGATGAAAACTTGTCTAATTAAACTCATCATACAATGACTTATCGGTTTCAATAGATCATCTGATTAATCCTATTAACATCATTTATGAATGATTAGTCTCAACTTTTTTCCTAATGGACAAGTCTCTAAGGCTCATATGATTACTTATTTCCAGCCTATCATCAGATGGATTAATCTATGAAGCTCATATGATGGTTCAATATATTCTTCATACCTAATTGATCTGTGAAAAAACATTCTTTGATGGATCAGTTTCAACAAGTCTTCTCAATCACAATCAAAAAATATAGTCAATCTAATGTGATTCATGTAGTTTAATTTTAGGTATCTAATGGAACTCTACATCTGATTACATATCGGTTATAAAATATTTTTATGATTTATTAGTGGATACAACTTTTCTGACGGATCTACACATATAATGAATTGGTTTGTATTATGGATCAGACCATCTGGTGGATTGGTCGATCATCACTATTTGAAATGTTCTAACATTTCCAAATTTTCACTTCTTGTTTTATAAATAATACTCTATATGATAAACTATATCTAGATATCTACATCTCGAACTCCAATATAGTCTATCCAGAAACCAAATCTAAAATTCTTCCTCTTCCAACCTTGGATATTTATCATGAAACTTCAATATGATTTAGTAACAATAAAGGTTCATCAATGCATCGTCGAATATTATGTCAAACTGTTTTTGATATTTTTTATCTAATATATCTTCCGAGCCTATTATGAAAAGCTTCATTGTTGAATGTTATTTATGAAAACATGAACACCCAAAAAACGTTATTCAGAACACCACACATCAATTGAAGGAAATTAATTAGAAAGCTACGTTTGTTCAGATATGTCTGATTCCCCATCATGTGATCACCAAAAAATACCATGTGAGGTTATTTTTAATAATGAAATAAAAAAATATTCATCATTAAACAAAAAACCCATTAATAAAAAAACAAAATTTCTTACTTGGTCACAACAATTATTGTACCATATTGTTTATTAGATTAAGGAAACAATTTTTATCATAATTGATCAATATTGGAACCCTCACATATTCATCAATATAATTTTGTTATTTATTTGTCTATAGTAATTAAATAGATTATTTTTTGTGATGAAATTTATTATTCTTCCAATATGTTAATATTTTTTCACTATTTTTTATTGGTAAGACGACAAAACACTTGATGATGAAGAAGAAAGATCCTATATTAGAGGATTTTATACTCATAATATCATCATCATATGTTTCATCTAAATATGTAATCCAAGATTATATTTTTTATACATAATTAACAAAAATATAATTGACCGTATCATGAATATTCTAAACAAATATCATCATAGAAGTGAGATTCACTTCCTTCATATTAATTTGTAATCAATAAATCAAATGTGTAACATATCATGTCCTATTTTCCTCAAATAATATAGTGTTTCCCTTTTTAATTTATATAATTTTAAAACAATATCCCTTCTATAATCATGATTATCAATATTGGTTATAAATATTTTTTTTATTATTAAAGGTTTTATCTCACTCATTTTAATCTTATCCCCAAATTACTTTACATATTAATTTTTATGAGATGAATTTATATTTCATCTGAAATTTTACATTTATCCTAGTAATGTATGAAATAAATCTATTCTTGTGAATCCAAAAATCTAATATAATTAAACATGACAGTTTATCCATTAATTTATTAGTGTTTCATTAAAATATTTTAAACTCAACATAGAAAAGAATAGTAAAATATCTAATAAAGGATCATAGTTCACCTTTTCTACAATAAACCATTACATGACCATAAAGATACCCCCATATATATGAGAAAACTGATTAGTTGTGAGGGCCTAAATAATAACTCCTGGAGTAAATTACCTTTATATAATATAACTATAAATAATGTAATAAAAAGTGGAGAAACGAAAAATAAATTTAATATCATTGAATAAGAAATGTAACAATACCCTAAGAATCACATCACATGATAAAATAAAATTTGTACATGTACGTCACACATAAAAAAATGTAATCCCCATAAGAGGTAGATAAATATGTACAACAAATAATAGGACAAAATAATAAAAAACAAATAATTGGGAAATTACCCTAGTGTATGTCCTTGAATCACCTCAAATTGTACCCTAATTTACCTTCTAAATAAGACAATATAGATTCCTTCATATTTAATATAACACTGAAAATAATTTCTTCATATTAACTAAGATACCATTGAAGCTTGTGTTCATGAAAACCATGGTAGACACAAATAACATGTCTTTAGAATTTTTGTTAGAATCTAATTTTTCTATAGTATCTAATATAAATTACTACGAAAGAATAAATTCACCCATTTTAGGTCATCATGTGTGAATAAATCCTCCATTAACCATGAATATTCATTATTCAACTATATGTGGAAATTATAAGTAGTCCCACACAACAAATACATCATTGAACATTGCAAATAAAATATCCCAAATGATATTCCCCACCATCATGTCTCAACCCAACACCCTTTCAGTTTGGGGTAGTTCACACATTTTCATATCATACAAACACTTTACCAGTCAGGGAGACGCCTCACATTTACCATCATGTACTGACACCCATTCATTCATAGTAAGGTCACATATCAATAACAAAAATACCACCCTATCACTCATGGTGTGGTTTCATGATCTCATATATCCAACCATGACACGAAATAGGTATAAAAGTCACTAATCCACCACATAATTTTCTTTAGATCAAACACATTCCCTACAAATATATCATAAGTACAAGAACTTCTTAGTGGAATCCCATTTCATACCCCATATTTCAACCCTTAATAAGCCACTTGTACAAACCATGAAAACTCCTTATCACCTTACAAAAAAATAAAATCAACACCCATTTTGATAAACTATGATATTATACTGCTTATGTAATAAATAATCATTGTAATGTATCTTAATTTATAAATTAAAAATCTAGATTTTACAAACATAAAATAATACACAATATAAATCTGTTACATGTAATATAATTCTCTAATATCAACCCTCCTTTTGGTTAATTCCTTTTATCTGTATATACATGGTCACTTTGATACCCATAGAAGATGATTTATAATGAAATTCGGACACCATCATGCATTATTTGGTCATTTAGTCCCATACAATGCCAAAAAAATAATGAGTTCTTACATTATATAATGGAGGTTCACCTTTACAATAAAATATTCTTGAATCAATAACATTCCACTAAATTTATAAGATTATATATAAATCATTATAATGAGTAATTTGAAACTGAAGGGATCTAACAGAGAGATAAATTAAAAAAATCACATAAATTAGGTTGTCCTTAGAAATCTGAATTATCAACAACTAATGGTATTAAATGTAGTGGTAAGATGAAGTGGGAGATATGGATAGATGTTTGGAAAAGAAAAGATAAATTTGAAAAAATGTAGTATGAGGTAGTTTATATGGATGGTTAAAAATATATTTTAGTTGAACATATCAAAAAACATTTAATAAAACCATTAAGAATAGTTGTAAGTACTTGATCATCTTTCTTTTGGAACCCAGTCATCCAAATACCACCCAACATACATTATCAATATTGTATGTGTGGATACATTCCATACATAGATACTCACGTCTCATCGAGTTCCCATTACCCTTACACTATGAAACTGGTTTTCAAATACAGTATTTTTCAGTAGTGGTGCCTCAGTAATGTACTCTAACATAAAACAGTTAGTTGAAACTGTTGGAGAACAAAAAAACCAATAACCAATATTTTAATACATATAAAGACATGAATTCATAAATTAAAATTGTCATGTAATTATAATGTATGCTTTCTATTTTTTCATCTTCAGGATGTATCTCTATGTGATTATCATCATATTATTCTAAACATTGATCTTATATATTTGACTCATATTCCTATCTCTCCTCTTTGATATGTTCATATTAACATAAAAACCAAATATGTTATAATATCTACATTTAGATAACTTTATCACACTAGTATATAATATGCATTGGGAACTAATGAAATGAGGAGTCTACACCCAACTACCCATTATCACTATCAATAAAGTGTATGGGATTTTCCATTCAATTATGGTGTAATGATAGATGAAACTATTCATGCATCATTTGATCTCATGGGGGAATATCCAACCTATAATACATTGTTTTTATAAGCATTTTAATCTTGAATGTGTTGATAATCCATGGTGTAATACCCCCCTAATTCACAAAGAACCTATCCCATAACCAAGTTGATACCCTGAATAATACATATCCATCCATGATGATCTATATGATTTACTACATCTAGTTAAAATATGTGATATTCCGTATCTATGTAGTAACAAAAGGGTTTTTGATCATTTGAATCCTCTCATAGGGATATTACTCAAGGATCAACCAAAAAAACAATAAATTATCCACCTCTAATCTGAACAAGGGTAAAAATGTAGAAATCAACACAAGGATTTATAAAGAACCATCAGAATCAAGTCATGTAAGTTTTTATTATATGAAAATAGTTTCAAGGACATATGTTCATCCCATGATCCACTATAATTGATCCCACAATCCTTTATAACATCCTTGGGAATTTGGATTATCTACTCAGACTACCCATTTGTCAATATGTTATATATTCTACTCAGTTTCAATTAATATCCCATTTATTTCTATAATCAATCAAATTAATTGGATGTAAAACATGTATCCTAATCTGATACAGTAATTAAAGGTATTGTGTGAAATCCTATTATAAATTATATATATATCATTACCAGTTAATCATCTAATTATGGCTCTATGATAGGAAGGAATTATGTGACATTATTTTACATATAAAATACACCCTATATAGTTATCCCATTAACTAATAAAATTTAGCACATATACTATTGGGATATCATTTAGAGTCTATATTATCCACTCACGCTACCCATACATCAATGAATTATATGTTATTTCAAATTTAAATGAATATACCATATATTTTAAAAATCTATTCCACAAATGGACATGAAAACATATATTCTTATTTGATACTAGACTCAGGGGTATCTTGTTATGTCATGTTATCTCTTAGAAGCATAACATTCCATGTTTATCCTCTAATTTGGTCTATAAGACAATGAATAAAGGTGTTACCAAATTTTTTATTTAATAGAAGACCTAAACTACATTATAACCCCCAACATTATAGGAATATTGGTAAAAAATTCAATATTCATCTCATTCCACAACCAAACACGCAATAAAGTGGGTCAAAGTAACCCACTATGTCAATAATTATATACCTTTATCCTATAATAAGTAATAATATAATATTCAAACAAAATGATTTACTTACTCATACTAGGTCACCAGAAGTTGTGTGTGATATCTAAGTATGTCTTTTTATTCCCTTAGTGTAATCCCCAATGTGATTAAGATGAGTCCCCCACTATTTGTTCTCTTATGAAACTAATAACAGCTAACCCTCAATGGATATATTACACCCCATCCAGATCTTGAAACAATACCAAAATTGATTCATCACCTTTGATCCATTCCCACATAATGAAACAATATGAATCAAACTCTAGGATATCTATCCAATGATCCACTACAAATGATACAATGCATAAGGTAGAGAAATTCACAACCTCCTACATATCCATACCTAGTCACAATTCCATAAATGTGTCATCAAATACACTCAATTAATTCAGGAACTATATTTTCATAGGAATTCCTACTTACTGTATCATCCATGACACCCCAACCATCATAGGGAATATGGCATCATAATTACAAAATTTTATGTGTACTCAACCAAACATCATTACATCAGGTTCATCTCTAGCAATGATAAGATGCATTAGAATATCATTTGGTTCTAGTAGATATAAAATCTATCACCCAATAGATAATTACATTATTTATTTATGTATTACTCCCTTATAACTTGATCGATAACTTTTTAAGGTAGTAATTCTCAAGGGGTCACTACTGAAGAGACAAGTAAGTGACCAATCTATACCCCTACACTATGGAAGTGCTTTGATCAACCTTAAAGGAAACTAAATTCTTTGTATGTCCCTCCCACGGGTCGATAAAGATAATGAAAAAAATAGATATTATCCATTCATTAAACAATAGGAATGATTCCTCACATCTTTATTATGCAAATATTTCTCACTCATCTTGGTCTTCATAATGATTATGATTTATTTTTTAGAGAATTCCAAAATGAAACACCTGTAATACCCATCCCGGATAAGAAAGATCATAATCGTAAACACATTCTTAAGGTACAAAAAAGATATATCTATTTATACATTCTTATAGTCAGCATCGATTCTTATCTCAAAAATCACTTTCCCATGGAATCACATGTCATTAATATTTAGACACATGAAAAAATATCTATATGGTTAAACCAAAATAAATACTATCTTCAAGTAGTCAGATTACAACTCTCCAGAATATATAAGTTCATTTCAGGACCCATATAAAATCGATCCTATAAAAACAATGAAAAAATTGAAACACTAAAAATTTGTATAAATGATGAATTTATGGATTTCATCCTTAGTATTTTAGTAAAATATATTTTAGAAAAACATGGGTCTAGATATGATCATATTGAGATCATATCTGCCATTTCTTTCTTGAAGAGAAATAATGGAACTTGGTAGGATTCCCTGTATATATGAATTATAATCAATTATAAGTCCTCCTCATCTTATATGATCCCAATATGGAAAGTAATTAATTTTTTGGGACATTTCTTCTACTGATTTTTAGGAACTCCACTCGAATAGTAGAGTATAATTTGATCTATAATATAATAATGGATAGAAAATATGAAATATTAATTAATTTCTCAAGGATCTGTATGAAATAAAACCCATTCCTAATATAATGGTAGTTTTACCCTTTAAAAAATTCACGGTATGTTAGAAATAAAACTATATATCATGTAGGACATATTGTAATGGGATTGGAACCATCAATTTTTTCATTAATCCAATAATAAATAAGTTTAATCAGATAAATATATTTCATAACAATAGGCTTCATATTACATTATTTAATTCAATGTAAATTCGAGACATATATCTTCCTTATTAGGGATGTAAAATTCACATGCAACTCATAAGTGTATATGTGATCACATATGTGCATTAGCCAATTTATTCCAAAAGTATCTTAGTTATGATGATATATAAAATATGGAAATACAATAAGTTTTTGTTTCCAACAACCACTATGTATAACCCTAGGATATTATTAAAATGATTTATCATCATCAATAAAGTATTATAAATAGACTACATAATAGGTAATAAATACACTACTATCCTTGAAATGATGTATATGTGAGCAGAGATAAAATAATGAGATTATCCTTTACTAAATAAGGAAATTAGAAATTGATGCAACTACAATTGTACCTCTCATTTCATATGGACATGTTTTCCCATTAGATCGAACCTTTTCAATACCATAAAATATCTTTAGCCTATTTCGATGGCCTGGACCATGAGATCATAAATATTTCTTAAGGACTAAATCTTAAGGAATATATTACAAATGTTTACCTTGAGACCCTTAACTAATTATAGTTCTTGTCCTCCCAGATGAATCCCTATGATAAATCTAAGGTCCCCTTAACCATGATGAATAACCCTATGTCTATCCTAAACTAATTATTAAATTTCAATTTATAATACTATCATATAGTCACTAGAAATTATATATCATACCTTTTGAATGAAACTCCTTCTAAGGGCAAGAAATTACTTTATACAAATTCCCCAACCACCCACACTTTTAGTATACTAAGGGGGATCCTCTTAATGGTTGGTGTGATGAACCTTTTCAATTCAATGAATTCCAAATCACTCCATTTTTCTTTTTATCATTCAACCTATTTATACCTCTTCAAAAGGAACCAAAATTACCACATGAAGTAGCACCACTCATACTAGTAATGAATATGTGGGAACTTGTTGTACTCTCCTCTTCTAGGATCATTTCTACTCTGATATCATTATAAACTATCATATAATATGAAACGCGATTGAAAATTCTAATTTCATTCATTAAATTTGGTGGGGAATGATATATAATCGATGATAAATTTATGAATCATTCTTATTTAGTAAAATAGTGAACAATAATAATTCTAAAAATAGGTGGCATAATCCAATATTGTTAATATACTCAAATAAATAATTAATAATTTCAAATATATATCTATCTTCTACGTTGTTGGGAATAAATACTTAAATAATCGGACCTTAAAATACTCCAATGATGATATCTTATAATATAGAGTATGAACTAGAATACCCCACCACCTAAAGGTGAGTCCTTGGAGAAAGTAAACCACCAACTTCACCCATCACTCATCAATAATCTCTACCTACTAAAAAATATAATTATGACCTCGTATTTAGAACCACGAGGAGCTATTGTGACCAAGATGGAAGTCTGATAATGAATCTAAGACTACAAAATTGATTATAATATAAAATATCTTCCTCAATGTATCTATCCACCTTGAAATGGGTATGATACAAAAAAAACCATTGCACAAAGATTTTGTAATGCATAAAACATTCATTTAACCTAAAATGCATGTCAAAATCTTATGTACTAGATATATAGAAGTATGATCTTCTTCTCAACCCTTGGCTTTCACCACTTGGAATCTTTAAGGGTTCATAATTTTGAATATTAAATAATGATTTTAATCACCATTGATAGAAAAAATATTAATTGAATTTATGAATTAACAGGCTATCATTCAATCATCCTCATATAAGACAAATACACACTTGTGTACCACTATAAGAGACACTAAAGTTCCACTTCCACTACCTTTTAGTCATATATGGACTAAGATAATATCACCTACACATTTACATTCATCGCATCCATATTTGAAAAAAAATATAAGAGTCGTTAGTTTACATTAGTTGTGTATCCTCAATATTGTATTTAAGAAAAAATAAAATTCCATATTATTTATATTTAGTGAATTTAGACCATTAATAATCAAATTAAAGTTGGTTCATGACATTTAAACAATCATTCAAATTCTTGATGCCTAAACTCATTCATTCTTCACACCCCTGAAAATTAAAATTATCACTAAACTATAAACTCCACAATACCACCAAAAGAAATCCCTGATATTTTTAAATAAAAATTATGAAAAGAACTGCCATTAACACTGGTTCCTGAATGTACACTACACTAGTATTGTTCAGTAATTATTATGACATAATACTTGAGTCTCAACCATCCAATATCTAATCTATAAAACAAAAATAACGAAATAGGATCAAGTACCTCGATACCATTTTATAATTCATTTACTAGGTTCACCATGTTTAGGATGAAACACCACATGGGTATATTTGAACCTCCCAGTAAACTACATGATATGTCTTATTATTGATGTCAGAAACCATACATTGGGGTTTATATTCCCATTAAATCTACAAAAATCTAAATTATAATAGAAGAATTAGAAAACCACATAAAGATTGCAGTAAGGGATCTTAATGGTTAACCAACGAGATTAATTTTATCACATACTATAAAATAATGGGAACATCGTTTTCATACATAATTAACAAAAAGTGTTCCTCACAGATACCGAGTTAATGTGTATAATATAAAAATACATTATGAAAATTTGAAAAAAAGTTCCCATTATATATCCTTAGATCTCATCCATCTAGACCCAACTCTTCCTACCTAATCACTTGGTAATGAGCCTTTTCGATTCCTGGATACAAAAATATAATGTATGTACACACATATAGATTTTTATATAGGGAGAGTGTATTTAAACCATTAAGGAATATTGAAAAAATACAATATATTAAATAAAACCGAACATATGTGACTTTACGACTAAAAGAAAACCGATAAGTAGGGATGTGTGAACCTTTATCGGTTCATAGAGCTATAAAAAACATCCAAAAGACACATTAATTTATTATTAAACTACATGATGGATGTATGAGGTCATCATAATGGTCAATACTATATCAAATAATATATTCATCATCTTAATGACTCAAACCAATACAATTTCCTTTAGGGTGAGGTCCCAAAACATCATCCCAAACCAACCTAATATCAATTAGTACATGTAATCATACACACCTTCCTATAAAAACACCATATAACACAAGATGAGGTCAAATTTAAATGTCTGGAATTACCACCCTATAAAACTTTTTTTATAATATCCTTATCTATTCAAATATAAATTACAACATGTATATTTTCCAAAAAAATCACTTAATCCACTCTGGTTGAAGATATTTTATAAAAATCCATCACAAGTACAAGATTAACATAATGGTAGCACATATGACACACCTTAACTCAAACCATCATATTTAACTCATACTAATAATTAAATCTCCTCAAAAAATTCCTAATTTAAAATGATCATATCTAATTCCTATAATCCATGTTACCGGTTTAAAATTTTCATATGAAATCTAATGAATATGATGATATTAATAACTATACATTGTAGTAAACCCTACATTGAAAAACATAACATGATTGATATCCATTATAATTTATAAAATTCATCTATATTTAGCATCCATGGGTTCAATTACCTCTATACAAACCCACCTAGTAACATTCATACACATGGAATTTTACTTACAAGAAAATCAATATTGTGTCATGCAAATTTTTTAATGAAATCATGTAAAATAATGAAACTAATAAGTATTTCCCGTATTTCATCATTGAGATTTTAATAACCATTTATTAATACTCTGATAGAGATAATCTTTAAAATCAGTAAAGTAAAATTTAAATCCTTTGAAGTAGAAATATTAAACTAAATAGAAACAAATTGTGATAGAAATTGAAAATATAGGAAAATAATTGGTTTGGAATATAAAATAAGATAGGACTAAATTTATAGATCCTGAAATATTTAATAAAAGAGTTATATGGGACCTTAAAAAATAAATATAAAGGAAAAAATGGTAGATCTGATCATGTAAGGTCCTAAAAAGTGGAGAAGTAGGGTTAAAGCAATCATTGAGTAGAAATAATGTAATTTTACTTACAAAAAACACCAAATGAGACCACCAAGTAGGTCTTAAATCAGTACTAGGTATCAAGAGATCCACTAAACAACTATTATACCATTACTAATAGGTTAGTTCTGCTCTATAACCTATAGGGATTCAAACTACCTTAGCAGGTACTTGGTTACGTAATACTGGTTACCTTGTTCCAACATTATTATTTTTACATATTGGGGTTCCATGATACCTACTTTAAAATTTAAGAAGAAAAAAATTAGAAAAAAATTACATTATGAATATACAAATATTAAATATTTTAAAGATAAAAGAAGTAATAAAATCATATGTCAAAATTTGGGGGTTATTAGAAACTGGTCATTAATTTTTTAATTCATATAGAGGTTATGATCAACACCATATAACCTTTATTTTATATTCTTTAGGGTAGTGTCTGACATTTTATACAATACATGAGGCTCTTTATTTAATCCATAAAAAGTTCTTTAAAAAATACACATTTCATTTTTTTCACTGATTTGAAAAACATCATCAGTTGTTCAAGAAAACCATCCTATAAGATCACCCATTAAAAAAATATTATTTTCACATCCACTAGATAGAAATATAATAATATTCACAAATTCCTTTAATATGATCATAACTCTCAAACATATTCTTTTTTATTTTAGATCACTTTTCCTTACTCATAGAACTAATGTCACTATGATCAACTAGTATTCACAAAAGATCCCTTGTTTAGTTCCACTCTATTTATTCCATCGACTATTTTTTGGATTTAACCAATTATTTAACCTTTTCAAAATATTAAAATTATGATGGGTCCACTAAAAATGATTGATATAATTTTCTTATATACATCATCCTTAAGGATTATGTAAGTGTGTATTTTTCCATAATGTTATTTGACTGGTCAATTTAAGCTCATTCATTCCTCCTCAAATTTAATGTATCTATTTATTTATGAGAGGCTTATTACAACGAAATTAACCTTGGAATCTTTTTCATTTTTTGGATGTTTAATACATAAAAAATTTTAGTTAGTGTATAATTATTCATGAAAAATGTAATCCCAGACATAAATTTCATGATTTTTTCTACCATCTCTTCAATCACATTTACATCATTTCTCTTAGAAAATTCCATCAATACATTGTTCCAAAAAAATTATTCTTTATTCTATATAGGGTAGCCTAAAAAATTGAACTATGAAATCTATATATATTGTTTCCTTGTGTAAATTATCTTATAATTGCAACATTTATTTTAATACAACCTAATGTGTTATAAGTTTAGCAACCTTCTCAATAGAATTTCAATGTGTTTCTTCCCCTCTTTGGGACCCAAATAGTCACAGTTTTATGTATATATTATCATTTAAACAACCTATTTCCACGATATTTAATGAATTTCAATATAAATTGGACAATTATCTACCATATTATTCACCATTATATTTTTTTTATTTTATGTAATTGAAAATCATTTTGCAAAATGAGATTGTATTCACAATTTATGAGTGAATCATTTAGAAATAATGTATAATATATTCCACATGAAAACCTTAAAAAATAGACACTAATTTGATATATAATATATGCCATTTTTAAAAAACATTATATATTCCATAAAATTGACAATAACAAACTTACTTAATAATAAAAATTATATAATAAATCTATATCAAGATATTTTAGTAATCCTTGATCACTAAAAATTATCATGGAAGAGAACAACATATTAAAAAGAATCAAAAAAATAATTAATATAATCTAAATTTCAAAAAAGTAATAATATAGAACCTTTACAGGAAATATGGGTGTTGAATATAATTGGTATTTATAGAATGTGTGATAGCTATATGATGATTTGTATAATAACATTTCCATTAAAATAATAATGATACTTATTGAATAATAACTTAACTATTATAATAGTAGAATAATTTTTTGTCATATTATGATTTAATAATATAAAAAATGTATATCATTAAATAATAAAAATAAATTATTAAATGTGGTATTATAAATATTTGACACAAATACTGCATAATCTCATTTTTGAGAAACATATATGCACTATTTCAAAATATTATTATTCATTTAATGAACAGATAAATAAAAAATAAAAAATTATATTGATAATATATTATTACTGAATAATTATTTATGAAATTAGTAAAAAAAATTTATAAAACCATAGGATGTTTTTATAAGGATAAAATGATTAAATAATAGACATGTGAAAAAAAAATTATTATCAAAAAATAAATATTTCATTTAAAAATTAAATTTCATATATTTAGATACTCATTTTGAAAAAATTTAAATCTATTTTGGAACTACTATGTCATAAATGTTGAAGGGATATGTTTAGAATTTTTTCATAAGTATTAATATATGAATGTGAATAGTAAAATAACGTATAAGTATCATATTTTTCAATATTTTATATGAATGAATTTTGAAGGATTAAAGATGTTAATGTAAATTTTTATTGTTTAATTTTCTATTAATTTATAATTAACGTACCATCAAAATGAAATTTTTACAACAATATATAGAAATGGTATTTTATTCTTATTTTTAAAAAATAAATACCCACTCCACCACTTATAAACATAACCCCTTGGTGTTCCACTTCTCCTCCCATAACAAATTTATCACATTATATAAATTATAAATAACCCTTCAATACTCTATTATCCAGGTTAGGGAAGATATTTTCCAACTAAGAGTCTAATATATGAAGTATTAAAGAAATTTATAATTTTGCGACATCAAGTAGTGAATGCTAGTCATTTAATTCCCACTACACTTGATTTATATTTCTTATTTATTCTAAAAATTCTTTCTAATTTTCAAAAAAAACAATAATTCATAAAATAAAATAGAATTATTTATAAATTTATAAAAATCATATCGTTATATAATTCATAAAATCTATTTTTTAGTTGTTTATAATATTTTTCTAACACTGGAATGATTTAACCACCTATATTGACCATGTAATAAATCATCTATTATTTTCCTACATGGATGGTTTCAAAAAATAATAATGAATATATATGATTTTCATAATATGATTAATATTTTTAAAAGAAATCATTTTCCTCAAATTCATTTTTTTAATTATTATAAATCATGGAAACTATAATCAACAAAAAAACCAACTAAGAAACCATTTATAATTTGATGTTTTTCTGGACTATCTATTCAACCATATAATTTTTTCAATACTATAATAATAAATACTCCATAATTATATACTTCTAGACATTATTGGAATGTTTTATTACACTATTTACCATTGTAACAATCCAAATTTTTTATAGAAAAGTTTACCGAACAACTAGAATTGGATGAAATTAAAAAAACCATTTCAATAATGAATAATATATGATAGAAAATGGAATTTAATATACTAAATAAAAATTAATATTATTATTTTTCCTTAAATTAACAAATTTAAATCAACTAATCATGATGTTAAAGGGGAATTATAGATAGCCAGTACCCAATACAAGGGATCTCCCAATAGACCTTTTTTATATACTTTCTATCACATTAAATCTCATTATATCTCTCTTATTAACAAGAAATTATGATATATTATTATTATATTATCTTTACATATATATAGTTTATTTTAAATATATTTTTTAGTGACATGAATGATTTTATCAAGTTCCCTTCTCAATATTTTATTATTGTAATAATAGATTAAAGAAACTTTTCTATTCCATATTATATCTCCCAAGACCTGGTTCACTCATTGGTAATCGAACCAGGTTTTGCACATGGCCCCTATTATGCCTCTCCACACACAAGATGTTGTTATCTATTAGTATGAGTCTTTGATGATTCTTTGTGGAGACTATACCCACATGATCAATGTGTAGCACAATGGTATACAGTGATAAAAAAGAGAGAATAAAACATAATAACGAGTTATAAGAGGATATTCACCATGATATAATTAATATGTAGTATTGGAAGCAATATAAAAAATAAGTTGTTGTTATGTCAATATGCTAAAACTATTTTAACACATGGAAGAAGAGAAGTATGAATATAAAAAATGCTATAAATTTAAAAAAGAATAATATATATTTTTATACAATATTATCAGAATCATAATATCCGTGATACTCTCTCATACTTCATCCAATAATAGAAAGAAGTTCATTAAATGTTGGGGAGTTCCCTTTGTCACTACCTGTATCCATAAATTCTTTTTGTGTACTAATCAGCTACCTAAACATGGTGTGATATATACTCAGTAGGAAACCACAAAAATTGTCTTAAACTATCCAGTCCATTTATATAAAATGTGAATTTTTTATATAAAAATCATTGTATCTTTGTAAATAAAATATATCATATCGAAATGTGTTCCCTGTGTGACACTCGACCGATACAACCTACTTAATCCAAATATAAAATATCTCTAGAAACATGACACACTTAATTAATATATATAAATATGTATATGTATATTTTTATATATATAAATGATTTATGTATGAACATATATGTTCATGTATATATAGATTTGTAATTTTATACTAGGCCTCGTGTGTCAATCCATGTTTTTAGTGCAATAATCCTAAAAGGTTCCATAAACCTCATGAAATATGTGTTTCAGAAGCAAGTATAAGTGGGTATTCAAGTTTGATAAGTAAATACTAAAACCAAATATGTTATTTTAATTTCTTAGAACTTGAATTTATTTAATTAAATGTACTCCTGGGGCCATCCAAGGAATTCTATAAAAATGGAACTAAGGTATTTATCTTGGTATACTGTAAAAAACCATAACCATCAGAGTCTATTCAAGGTGTTCTATTTAAGAACTCAGGTGACACTCATTGAATGGTATAAATGTTAACTATATGATCTATTCTATTATATACCATATAGGGATCCTTCTGTCACTCATGGCCTCATATCGTATGATTTCCCTCCATGATAATCCATGGTAATCCAGTTAGGGGACCAGTTATCAATCATTGTTTAATATAAGGGAATCTACCTTGTGAGACTGTAAAAGGTATTCCATGTAAGAACACAAATATCACTCCCAATATGTTATAACTCATTTATTAATATTCTAATTGTTATTCTCTATGAGGCCATACAAGATGTTCCGAATGAGAAACCTCAAATTTTCCTCAACAAGACATGTGTGATGGTCTTGGATAGAATTTAACTAATACCAAAATAAATTTCACTTAACACTTTTGAGAAAATTAATTCATAAGGATAAATTGAGATATAGACACGTTGGGGAAATATCCTATTAAAATGGATGACCATTTTCCTTTAGTTTAATTCTAATCACATTTTCATTATTTCGTACAACTCAACACACCTAATTTGGTGGTTCAATATAATTTCAAGTCATAGGGCTCATGAAATTTAAAAGTTCCACACCCTAAGGGTTGTATTGTACTGTGTTCTATGTATTTTGATGATAGGATTTTGGGTTTATAGAGTACTCCATGCCTGGAGAGATATCTTAATTTTATGAATTTGACATTTCAGAGGCGTCCCAAAGAAGGTTCAGTGTGTGGCATAATTGGACATAATGCAATCATCGATACATTATGAAAAAATAAATATACTACAAAACTTTTGGTAGTATTTGTATCTTCATCATGTATTATAATCATATTCAATCTATAATGTAAGAATGAAGAGAAATATAAAATTACACTTAGAATATATAATATTAGCTCTCCTAGAATTAACATTCATGAGGGAATGATAAATGAGGAAAGGAAGTGTATTGAGCAACTTAACCCTATCTGTCCAACGGAATTAACATTGAGTGATTATGACACCATAATAAGAACTAAGATAAAATATTATCCACTTTATATGATGGTGTTTTCAAAATATATGGGATGTGTTGCACATTAAATAGAATAAAAAATGGAAAAATAATTTTAAAATAATGTAAGTAAAAGTGTAATTTATTTCACTTTTTAAAGGGTTAATAATTTTTTCATATCGTTTATCCAAACTATGTTCCAGCCATGAACACCCACTATCTATGTGGATCTATGTATACAGCCACAGATGAATAGTTTAAACAAACCATGTGCCTATTTTGTTTTCACAAAAAACCAAAGCCTGAGGCACTAAAAGAGCCTTAAATGAGCCTAAAAACTCCTTTAATCACTTATAAACATCTATAAGAACAAAAATAATGGATTAAACTAAGATTTACTGGATTAAAACCACATATAAAAACCGAGGATCATACAAAATCCCCTCCCTAAAAAATCTACCCCATGTTTCCCTTATGAGGGCTATAATCCATCATCTATGAGTAGATCCAACCAAAAAGCATCTACATGATCTTTCACCCCAATCCATGTCATCTACATGGTCAGGCTGCCATGACATTTAAACTAGTGGAATCAACCTAAATTGGAGAGCCTTAATTCTCTAATAAATGATTTGAATTGGGTGATCCTATAAATAAGAATCAATTTCTAACTCAACTTTATTAGGTTGAATGACATTATATGAGTTTTATTTATAATGGTAATGGTGTGAGTCATGGAAGACATTGTTCATGTCATAATATCTCAAAGGTAACTAAAACCTATATTCAACATTCTTGACACTTTCTAGTATATCAGGTGACCCATAAAATATAGGTTCCAACATCCATCGTTTATGATTATATAAATTTCCCAGCCTTTATGAAACACATCAGAGATCCAGACCCCGGACCGAGAACTTAAAAGTTCTTAAAAAATGTCATAAGACTTCAACCTAGACGAATATACATGAATATTTTTAAAAATAAGAAGCATTTTCTTTGATTTCTCCCAAAAAATATGAGGTCTCAGTATTCTTACATCTCATAACTCTATCCAGAAAAGGGGTGAATGAAATATAATTCCATATAGGGCCTGAAATGGATCCATCTATATAGATTCCTAAAAGCTGTTATTAAAAAATTATTTGGTGAGTGGAAGTTACATTCCCCCAAGAACCTCAATAATCAATGACATCTGCCATGATCAATCCATTTAACACTTTTATTGTATGATATTACTATCCATTAGTCAATGGGTGATGGCCATTACTCAGTAACCCCTATGAACCAGTGCCTTCTGCAACCCATTCTAGAATCACAACATGAATTGTTCATCTTTTTCAGAAATGATAGAAAGTATAAATCCAAAAATGTGTATGATATACAGATAATATGGACTTAAAATATCATCCATATATATTTCATCTTTATTGGGTAAAAAGTGACTAACCTTCATTATCTGGTCAATTATCACTCATACCATATCATTACCTTAAGGGGATATTGGCACACTAATTACAAAATAAATGATGAAATATTCCCATTTAAAATAAAAGAGTAGAAAATAGATATTGGGGCCATGTTGGTCACTGATGTTATACCTTCACCTAATAACATGTGGTACCTCAAGTTATGAATATAGCTACCTCCCTTTTATTCCCAAACAACCCATATAAGAGGCATGAGTCATGGAACTTCTTAATGATACTTGGATATACTACCCATGTAAGGGAATAAAACTCTCAGAAAAACACTTCATGAATGTATGATGGAACCAATACATGACCATGAATTAAAAAGACCTCATCCATATGAATAACCCTTATTGGTGGTGGTTCAACACCACATATTTTCTCCCACAGGGCCTATCCCTCATAAACAAAGGGTTTCATCATCATTACTCTATCTAAAAGTGAGGAGGTAAATTCCAAGTTTGTAAGAATACACTATATATTATAACATCCAAGGTAATTATAGAATAATAATTTTTAATATTTATTATCATTTATGAATTATATAGTCTGATATGATACATGAAATACAACATATGGTTTTTTTGATATCTTACATTGCACGCATGATAGAATTTTACAAAAAAATAAAATATTATAAATATTGTTATTTTAATTGGTAGTTTTCACCTTTCCATTGTATTCGTGGGAATGAATCGAACTAACTATTTTACTTCTAAAAAAAATTTAAATGATTTTAAATTATTTCATAAAAAATCATCTTAAAATTAGTATAAAACCAATTTTAAGCATCAAAAGATATAATATTTTCAAACGGTTGTTTTAAGTCCTTTTCATGAAGAATCCATTTTAAATATAATTTTTGACACTTTTATAAGTTATATTTTTCCAAATAGACTTCTTCTTTGGCACAAGGACAACAAAATTTACATTCTCTAAATTTTTGGTAATTTTTTTGATGATATCCATATATTAATTAATAGTGAAAATACTGCATTGTAATTCAAAACTGCATTTTCATATAATATATCTGTATTCATAAATTATACTTTTAATTAGTTTTAATGTATATTTAAATTATTTTTTATCATTTAATACAATATTTGTCATTGGAATCAATTTCATATTGAAAGTGGATATTAAAACATTGTGAACTTTTGAACCACGATACTTTTAAAACTCACATTCTCGTTCCATCAACCAAATTAATTTTTAAATAATTTTATCCACTTGTTTTTATATTTTTCATAGATTGACATAAATTTTTGTAATCGGTATGAAAATTTTGATCTAATAGAATCAAATTATTAATTTTTGAATAGTAACATTGATAATTATTTTTATTAACACTAGTATGGGTAAATAGGGTAATTAAAGGTTAACATTATATGATAAGAGAAAACAAACCATAACACTAGTCCTAATACTATTGGATAAGAAAGTTTCCACCCACACAATATTTCGGCCTAAAATATGGCCTTTTGATGCCACATGGGTGTTATTTTGACACTTATAAAATTTTATTAAAAGATATGTTGGAGATGTCAAAATCATGTCTTGCATAATTATAAAATTATTAATATGGGGATATAGAAGAGAAATATTAGAGTATAAATAGTTCTTATAATGAAAAAATTATTACTTGCAT
Organism: Viscum album; assembly: GCA_963277665.1. NCBI lineage: Eukaryota > Viridiplantae > Streptophyta > Magnoliopsida > Santalales > Viscaceae > Viscum > Viscum album. The sequence goes on along the minus strand of OY728133.1, from coordinate 1,161,278,165 downwards.
CAAGATTATTTATTTATATATTTTTTGGAAATAAATAATTAAATTAAATGCTGACACAATGATGATGTATTAATTTCTTAATTAATGAAAGAATCAAATAAATGATATTATAAATGTTCAAATAAATATAATCTGACATAATTTATTACATTAATGAATTTTATAGATTCTTTTGACTTGTTGGTGATGATTTAAATTAGTTGGTTCTAAATTATATTTTTGTTATTATATTTTTAAAAATTCAAATAATGAATATTATAAAGATTTACTCTATTGGTATTTTAAAATATGAAATCTATTATTAAATGTTATAAAAAATAAAAAAATAAACTTTTCATCCAAATAGATGGTTAAAGTCCCAATATGTAATTAATTTATCTTCTATTTTTCATTTGTAATTTTAAGGTAATTATATTAACCATCAAAGTGTAAATAACATGATATCACTGTAAGATTAAAAAAGGTAAAATAAGTGTAAAAAAATTATAATGATTATAAAACAATTAATACATGTTTAATTTTTATTGTATGAATTTATTTATACCCACACTATTACTATCTTCAAAATAAATCAGTTTCTACCCATTGGAGAATTAACATGAATTTATATTAATTTTAAAAAATTATGATTCCAAGGGTGCCCCTCCCATGTCCTAAAAAAGGAATCCATTCCTCTAAATTACTTAAAATTAAAATGATTTTGGTTTGGACATTCTCTAACCCAAACATTCATAGAATACATAACCACTTTTTTTAGGCCTTATATGTTATATAACACCCGCCTTATGGGTGTTAAGGTGTTCATCCAAGGTGATCAGCGTAAGAGAAGGTATTGTTTTATAAGTGTTCCTATTTTATTTATTCTTCCAACTCCTAGAAATATAAATCATTCATGATTAAATAATTAATCTAGTATCCTAAATATACTATGATGTTATTATTTAAATACCATCACCTAAATAATGTCCCACTTTCATCAAATGGGAAATGAACTTTTCATTCTTGTGTACGGTGGACAACGGACTCGCGAACCAATATTGTTTGTTTTTCATCACTGTCATTCAAAACAAGTTATATGATGAAATTAATGTATATATATAAAATCCAAGAAATACTAATCATTATAACGGAATTATATATCAATTACATTCTTATATCCCATTCACATAAAAATTATAGTGTCGTTCGTCCATATGAGTGAACTCTCACCTCCACGAAACGATGTGAATCATTTTTTTCATGACATCATTTTCATTATATAAATTGGTATATTTTAATGATTAAAATGATATTAATTATTTTATGATTATTTTTTAGACATAAAAAATTTCCTACCTTCTTTTTATAATGATTAACGAAAAATGAAAAATGTTATCCATGCGTACGTACGACCTACAATCATTAATATTATAAAATTATTAATTTTTCAAAAAATAAATAATGGTTGGATTTAAAAGTATAATTGACATATAAATTTTATTATTATATTATTAATATTTTTTTGTACATAATGATCTTATGACAACATGTACTATTTACATAATACGAAGATTATTTTCTACTCAAGTATTGAATGTTGACAAAACATTAGATATCGACTAAATAATCATGTAATTGTTATAAAATTGTAATAAGACATATAAAATGATAAATAAAAATATAAAAGGACATAAATAAATTAAAAATTAAAAAAATATTATTATCCCAAAAGATAAAGAATCTATGAGATGAGTAAAACTCCATGTAAGTGACTTTTTTACTCAAAACCCCATTTAATGGTTTCGATGATTTATTATAATAAATATTGCTATATTATTTTAGAATTTATAATATAGTTTTTCTAAATGTATTTAAATCGAAATTAATGTTTTAAAATGGTAAATTTTAAATTTATCTCAAATTTTTCCATAAATGGATCCTTCTTAGTATGAATTTTTTTTAGTTAAACCTATAGATAGATTAAGAGTATGTAAATTTTTTGAACATGTGTTTTTTCAAACGGATATCCATTGAGTTAGAAAATGTTTTGGGGATTAGGTAATAATTGTTAACTTGGAAAAGATTCACTATTTTGAGAACATTATATTATAACGATATATAGAATATTGTAGTGTTTTAATTGAGGAGTAAAGGTTGAAGTATATTTTGAAAATCCTTGGATTAATAGTGGAGTTATTGTGATTCGGGTAATTTATTTAAATAATTAGTATATTTTGGATATTATGTGATTTAAGAAATTATTTTTTTTGTATGAGACAATATTACTGATTGATGTTATTTTGATATAGTTCATAAAATTTTGCTTGGAAGATTGCATGATAATGACATTTTTTGATTCAATCAAAGTCCTGAACTGTGTGTATTAATTTTTAAATTTGGATATTTATTGTAGTTTTTAATCATATAAAGGGTTATTATTTTTTGAGAATTTTCTTATCTTTTGCTGAATATTTGGGTTTTGGGTAATGTTTTACTATGTGATAAATAAATTATTAATATTTTGTGGATTATATGATTTTCAAGAAGTTGATTCAGGCATGAAAAATTCATTTTAAATACTCTTTGTTTAGTATGGCGCCTCACTCGCCCGGCCGCTCTGAGCTCTCGGTATCCTAGGGTTTTGGATTTCCCTAGCATTAATTCTTCTACACCATTACTCTCCGGTTTTATCTTTTATCTTCCTCGCTCTGGGCAGCGCTCTTTCTCGGTTTCTCATTCCCTTTCACTCAGCTCCTGGATAGTTCTTTCTCTCTATATTGGTTTCTCTTTCCCTTTCTCTCGACTCCTAGATGGCGCTCTGGTTTTCTCTTAGACCGCCTCTTTGCGCTCTAACCTTGCATTCCGTAGCTCTTCTCCAAATCTGATTTGGAGCATGGGAGACGTCGTAGTTTTGGGCTAACATTTTGGTGGACATCAGGTCTCCTGGCATTACCAGAGTTTTCCCTTCTTCCTAGGGTTTGAGTCCCTTGCTCCTATTTGTGTTTTTTACTAGTTTACCTTTTCCTGTTCTAGTTATTTCAGGTTACGATTCTTCATCTAATCTCCTTTCGTTCGGGTTTATCCCTATGGTTTCATTCCCAAATCCACTTTTGGAGATTCATCCCATTTTTTTTCCTAAATCCCCTTTCTGGTTCCGGTTTCGGTTTACTGATGTTGGTTATCGATTTTGTTTTTCTTAGTGTTCTTTGTTGCTATAGATAACTTCGATGGATGAGTTCTTCTACGGCACAACGGTGATAACGGCATGTTTTGGGCATCGAAGGTGTTTGGTTCAGGAAATTTCGGATTCTGGTGCAGGCGGTGGACATCGGAGATCAGGCCGACAGTGATGAGGCGTGGAGGTTGATGTTCGTGGTGAGGTTAGGCCGGCGATGAAGAGGCGTGTTGACGTGGTGATAGTGATCGTGATTGGCTAGTGATGTTGATGGTGCGTCTCGGGATGCAACATGTGATGGGTGATTGGTTGGCTGTTGTGATGGGTGTGTGACTCGATATAGATACATATCGTTTTCTGAGATTGGCGATGATGACTTTTAATTTGAATTTTGAATTTTGTGGGTTTATTTGGAAGGTGTTGTGGCGGGTCTCAGTTCAGTTTTGTCTGAGTTCCGAATTATGTATGCTGTAAGTGGGGTTTTTGTGGGTGGTTTCTGGAGGTTTTGTATGGTTCCCACTTACCCAAAAAGTGGATCTTTAAAAAATAAAAAATCAGAGTAAAAAATACTCTTTGTTTAGAGAAAAAGATGTGGTTTCGGTGAAAAATGATAAATGTATAAAACAATACTTGTAAAGTAAGTATATTTCCTTACTATCTTATTATAGGTAGTAAATTAATTCCTCTGATAAAGGGATATTAAAACAAAAACCTTTTCCATTTTCAATTCTTACTTTTAAAGAAAATAATATTTAACCCATCAAAAATTCTATTTTTTTTGTTAACTTTCTCCTGATAATGTTTTATATCTCACTGCATCAGAGCTACATGGTTAGTTTTTCCTTCCATATTCATGTTTTCTAACACCAAAACCTAGTATATGTTCTCTCATGTAACCTTTGTACAGTCCAGTAATTATAAAAAAGTGTAACTGTTTTAATAATTTTCCTATTGTGGGATTGGAATAATGTTCTTTTGAAAGTCATTCCTTTGTTACCGACCATGAATTCAAAATTAAGAGAACCTAATTTCCAAGGGTGGGTGGGATAATGAATCATCCTATAAAACTATTGAATAATTTTTTTCTTATTTATTAACATTTATGAATTGTATTGTCTAATAGCATACTCAATACACAACAATGGGTTTCTTCGACATCTTACGTTGCATGCAAGACAAAATTATACCAAAAAATGTTTTAATATTATTATTTTACATAGCAGTTATCACCTTATCATTATATCAGCTAGAATTAATAGATCTAACTATTTTATGGTTAAAAATATTTATTAAATGTTTTTACTTTCTTTCATTAATTTTTATAGGCTTAAAAAAATATTAAATCCAATCATAAGCATCAAGAGCACCAATATTTTTAAAATCTAGTTTTACATAATTTTAATAGACTACACATTATAAATATAAATTCGGAATAAATTTTATGTTTTATTTTCCAAAATAAACCTTTTCATTAGATGTGGGATAGTAAGATAAACTTTGGTTGGATATTTGGTATTTTTCTGATAAAATTCATATTTTAATGAATTGTGAAAATAATGGGTTTTAATTCAAAGCATCATTTTCATATAACTTGTGTATGTTAATATATTATACATTTAATTATTTTTAATTTATATTTATATTATTTTTTCATAATTTAATCCAATATTTTTAATTGTATTAAATTTCATAATGAAATTTGATATAAAAACATTGTGAACTTTTGAACGGTGTTACTTTTAAAACATTCATTCACATTTTGTCCACAAGAGTAATTCTATTTTAATTTTATCCACATTGGTGTTATTAATATTCTAAATTATAAATACATGGTTTTATTAAATATTATATTTTGATATAATATGATCAAATTAATTTTTGGGGATGAATAGAACTGGTAATAATTTATTTTACAATAGTTAAGGGTAAATTGAATAATTAAAGAATAAAATATTATTATACATTTTTAAAAAATACCCTAAAAACATTAATAATTTTATTATATAAGTAATTTTATTCCACGAAAATCCTTGGGGAGATATTAGGGCCTTCATAATCCACTCGTGTGTGATTATGACACTTGTAACATTTTATTTAAAGAAAACAGAAATGATGTCAAAATCTTGTCTCTCAATACGATAAGAATTTTAATATGCGGTAATATAAATGATACATTATAATATAAAGAGTATGTATAATTATAAAAATATTACCTACATTGTTGAAATTTATTTATAATTTTTATAAAATAATTAATTACATTAAATGGTGATACAATGATGATGTATTAATTTCTAAATAAATGATAGAATCAAATAAATGATATCATAAATATGAAAATAAATATAAGATAACATAATTGAGTCAATAACCAAATTGTATTTATTAGGATTTAGTGATGGTGATGATTTAAGGATGTCTTTGTGAACTTATCTTACTTTCATAATTTTTTTAAGAAGTCAATTAATAACTATTGTAAACATTAACTATATTGGTCTTTTAAAATATAAAATATTTTATTAAATGTTATAAAATTTATAAAAATATATGATTCAGCCAAATGGTTTGGAAAAAATCTTAATATATATTAAATTACACTTTTATAGGTCGTTTATAATGTTATGGTAATTATATTAACCCAAAAATTGTGAATAACATGATATCACGATATAATTAAAAGGGTACAATAAGTGTTAAAAGTTATAAGTATTGTAAAATAATAAAAACAATTATAATTTAGATTTTATGGATTTATTTAGAACCATACTAATCCTATATTATAATTTAATAAATTTGGTTGCATTTGGGATATAAAATAAATTTTTATCAATTCAATACTTTCAATAATTTCAAGTGGTCCCCTCCACTCTCCTATAAAATGAACCCATTCCTCTCAATTAAATACATTTAAAAAACCTCTTTATTTGGAAAATAACTACCCAAAACATTCTTAGAATATCTTCACACATTCTGGAGGCCTTATATTTTGTATAAAACTTTATTTATAGATTTTATGGTATTTATTAATGGCGATCATCTGGAGTAGAGATATTGTTTTATTTAAGTGTTTATATTTTATTTATTCCACCAATTTAAAAAAATATTATTCATCCATGATGAAATAATATCTTCTTTATCCTCAATATACATATATTTTATTATGATAATATCATCACCTAAATAGATATCCACATTCATCAAATGGAAAATGAAATTTTCATTTATGTTTACATCAGACTGCCCTTCTCACGAACCGATATAGATCATTTTTCATCACCGTCTATCAATAATATTTATATTTATGTAATTAATGATTATATATGATATTAATGAAATATTTATCATTATAGTTTAATAATATATCAATAATCTTATTACCTTCTATGAAAAAAACTGATCACATCATTCGTGTGTACATGTGAACTATCACCTCCACGAAGCGATGTGAATTTTTTTTACCACATCACATGTATGATAGATATAAGTATATTTAAATGATTAATATGATATTAGTGATTTTATTATTATTCTATAAAGGTAAAATAATAATTACTTTCTTTATATATTGATTCATGAAATATGGAAAATGTTACTCATTCTTACGCATGGCCTACCGTCTTCATGATTATAACGTTGTTCATTTTTATAACAATACATAATGGTTTGGTTTAAAATTATAATTAATTTAATAAATTTATTGTTATTTCATGAATATTATCCTAGAGATGATGTAATTATGACCCCATGGACTATCTATATCATATCATGTTCATTTTTTACTCAATTACATAATATCGACAAAATGTCTGGTATGAACATAAATAATTTCTTAATTATTACAAACTATTAATAAGTGATATAAAAGTAATAATAAGAATTTCAATGGTTATCAAGAATGTAGAAATTTATCTAATATTATTATTCAGCTTGATAAACAATGTACGAGATGAGATAGACTCGAGGTAAGGGACTTTTTAACTCAAAAACAAGATTTAATGTTTCAATGACTTATTCTTATAAATATTTTTATTTTATGAACACATTTTAAAAATTGATTTCTAAATGAATTTATATGGAAATTAATGTTTATAATTGGGATCTTTGGAACTTATCTCAAATATATTCATAAATGGATCCTATTAAGGGACTTTGTCTCAATCTCCATTCATTAAAACATATTTTGATTTTATTCACCACCTTCTTTTAGAAGATGTATAATCAACCCATTTGAATTATAATTTCATTAAAAGTTTTTCAAAAAGAATATTTTTATACGAACCTTTTTACTTTCATTAAAAAATGGCATTAATAATATTTTTAACATATGTGGTGACAATGAGATATCTATCGACGTAATTTTTATTTCATATTTGGATTTTTCTATAATCCTTAATGTTTTTAAAAGAGAGAATAAATCCCTTTTTACCTTTTTGGGTATTTTGGTATTGAAAATAGTTTTGAAACATTATTTACTATTTCAAAATCTATAAATAATTTTCTATGGATGTAAATGAATTTTTATGATTAAAATGATGATAATTTCCCAATATTTTGGTGTTATGATTATACAATGGTACTTTGAAATTTGACGGGTGGTTATGTGATAAATATATGGTTTTTATAGTGATAAACAAAATAATAGTGGTTGTTTTATGAACCCAGGTTGGGTGGTTATGTTATAACTGCCAATGTACAGGGTATAAATGTCATCCATAAGAGCATTCCATTTGTAAGAGTGATATGTAGGGAATTAGGGCACATTGTTATTCTATTTAAGAGTAATTATGTCCATAGTTAACTTTATATGTTATATGTTCTTTATATGGGTTTTATTGTAAATATTTATTACAAAAAGATGGTAATATAAGATCTTATAATCCATGGAATGTATTTTCTACTTATTTATGGTGAAAAGTATTACATTATGATAAAGTATTCATGGTTTTCATGTTTTTGCATGACTAATAGTTTTTCTTCTTTTTGTAACCCTTACTAAGATTTTTTATGATCATCCCATTATTTACAAACCTTTTCACTTGTCTTAATGATGGTAAGGGAATAGAGGATGTTGTGATGAAATTACGATAGTGTTTTATGAGAAGAAATCATGTTTTATTTTAAAAGTGTATCATTTTCTTAAAAAATTAACACTGAGTTTAACATTCCACATGTAATGTATGAGTCTACTTTGTAAGTGTTTTTTTTTCAAATCCTCTAATGATCTAAACTAAAATATCCTAGAATGTTAATTAGAGTCAAAAACATCAGAATATGTTATTTTTATGCCCAATTCCTTACACCTATAGTTCCCCAAGACCTTTATATGAATTTCCCAAAACATTGCCATCATCAAAAACTCATTACTAGCCATATAAAATGTTTGCCTTTGTGTTTTCCTACATTTATCATTAGAAATGACATTTTCTTTCCTATGTTTATCATAAATCTCAGTGTTGAATGTCTATATATATTCAAACCATATTTCCTACATGATATTAACGTTATAATTTTTATATATATTCATGAGGATTTTTAGTCTATTTATAATATATAATTTAATACCAGTAAGTAATTCAACTATAAATGAGTATAATGAATAAAAATTGGTAGCTTGATTACATTTGTCTTGTAATTCCACTAATGTTTTCTCAACTATTGAGAACCGTATTCCATGACCTGATCTCCTTGGATCAGAAATTCTCTCTTACTAATGCCTAACACCTTATAATAAATCATATATCCTATTACCAGATTTAAGAAAATCAGGATCATTGAAGAAGCTAAACTTTTTACCAAATCTAGAATGGATATTTTATAGCTTTCAGACAATAAAAACATAACAAACTTTTAAGTCATTCCTATATGGGTAAATAATAGTCATGAAACATCCAGAATAATGAACCTATAATAACATTACAACCCTAATAAACTCCATATTTCAAATACATTCTTGGTTTTTTTTCTTGGAAACTACATCTCTCACTATATTTAGGTCAACAGAAACTCTTACTTTGGATATGATAGGTCCATTGTGAGAAATTATTCAATTAAAAAGTGGAATTTTGGGATCTATAAATGAAACTAGTGCTCTCTAATTATATTCTGAAAAATCTAAAAATGTTCAGAATGGTGGTGTCGAGAATGACAATACACAAAAATGTAATTCCAAAAGACTACCAAAATTGAATTCAAATATTGGTGGAATACAAAATTCATCAGTTCCTTGAATACTTTGGACACATAAATGAGATATAATGACATGATAATGTACCTTTACAATCCAAATGTTTTATGTTGAATGTTTGATAGTCTCACACAAACCTATTGATTGACCGAATGGAAGTCAATGTTCAAGAAAACCGGAGCACCACATAGTTGGTCAAAGAGGTCATTTTTATGAGGAAAATGATACTAATTCATCAACTTAATCTAATTAAACCACCAGTAACCCACATATGGCCTAAGGGTTCCATCTACCATGTCAGCAAGAAGGAAAGGTAAACCCCATGGTTATGTATTGGTTTATATGAAATTATTAGCATCTAAGTACTATAGGATCTTATTTAATTCCTAATGCTTATTTGGTTACATAATGTAATGTGGAAAGGAAACATGTTCTGCTTCTGCCAATCTTTGAATAGTTAACTCTACCTTCCTCATAGGTGGAATTCTAGAAATGTTTTCATTGAATATGTACCTAATTATATCATATAGAAAAAATCTCTTGGAAATCCCATCCACCCTTGTGAATATATTTCCACACTTTTGGATGTAAATTGCACCCTCAAGTGATAGAAATAAACATGAGTGTGATAGGGTACTTTCAAGGCTAGAGTTAGTATGATTTCAAAGCATATTATCCCCATGACAAATAGGCTTCAAAGAAAAAGATATCCAATTATCTCTATGGTGAATTCATTACATTGGCATACACTCTTAGACTATATTTCCTATGTTTTTTCAGATTCTTTATTCCACAAAAGTACTCTATATTAAGAAGAAACAATCCAAAATTTCAACAGATTTGGAATAATGGGAATCCCCAGTGTCAAATGTAGAATACACTAAAGTAGAGGCTACAATAATGGTACCTAAAACTATAAAAGTACTATAAACCTGATAATTTTGTATAGCGAATATTGTAGGTATCTTGCTAGATACAAAACCATGATTTATAAACTAACTACATTGTATAGACGCACTCTACTGGCATTGCATCTCTTAATACTAGATTCAATGACCATACCCAACTCCTTATCCAAATTGTGTTGTAGTAATATATCTCACCACCTGATTTGGAGCTGCTAACCCTAATATTTAATGTCGATCCATTGTAGATCCTTTACCTGTAGGATCTAGAGGAAATTTTGAGCAGAAAAAATTAAATGTGACCTATTGTTCCACAAGATAGATACTCAATTGGGTCCTTGGTACACTATATCTTTTTATAGCCTATCTTATTACACTAGTGAAACACCACATATCATTTAGTGTGTGATTTCTAACTACTGTTTATCATATGAGTAGTCTAAAAAATATTCTTCCAAGCACTAGATGAACCAATTCCCTTTCTCAGAGATGAACCTTTATGTTATTCACAATTAACTTCCATTTTGTCCACATGATCATATAAGCCTTGTTAAATATTTATAGATATATAATAAAATATAAAACATTCACATGAGATTAGATAGAATACACAAGACCATCCTCAAATGGTCTAGAATTATTCACCATGTAAAGAGACTATTTCAGTGTGAAGCATTGATGCTCATTGAAATGAGTTAAATAATAAATCACATACATTGAACCCTGCTATATGAAGATAAATATCCTAAAATTTATACTATATGTGTGTATATAAATATTTAATCATAAAATAATATATATATGTCCCTCCAAATCATAACCTGATGAAAATCTGCAAGGGTAATCATGTCCCTCCAATTCATGGAAGAATGAAGATGCATATAAGTCTACAACATATTCATCTAGTCTATATGTGTATCCAAATTCATGAATATGGATGAAATGTCTTATTTCCATGATTTAGTAGACTCAATACCACCTTTACACAAAACGTATGGAGGTTTATACTGTTGTACCTATCACATAAACTCTTCCATAGTAGGGGTAGGTCTTGGGGATCCCTATATAGACTATATTATTCACATTAAACCCTCTCAAAACTAAGAATTTAAAAACATATTAAAAATATAACGAGGTGTTATAGGAGGCACTACATGAGGTAATACTAGTGGATTAGGGCCCAACACCTCGAGAGAATGGTCATTAACACCTTCCTAGCCTACAACACAATCCAATCATATTATAATATCTCTACAATGATAAGAACACTCCAAAAATAGAAATTCATAATGTAATAGATTTAAAGATTCCAAAAGGATGGATACGTAGCCTTCCTATATAAAATTCAAAACCATATTTCTTAAACAAAATCTTGGTATATGTGACATAAAATATTAATAAGGATTAAAAGAGAAACTCCATACACTCCACTTCTATGGTCAGGTAAGGGTTGATGTCTCACATCACATATCAGAGGTCTGTTATATGAAGTATCAATTTCAAGTTAAATAGGAAATCATAATTCACATGGAAATTGACACCCCTATTTAATGTTTACCAATTTATTAATTAATTTATGTTATTTTATGTTCATACTAATTTATATGTTTATATAAATATATATATCAAAATATAGTTTGATGAGTCACCATTCCCATTTGATAATGGCCTAGGAATTATAGGTTGAAATAGTCTCATCATGTAACAATGACCTAATCAATACATCTTGTATCATTATGTAACAGGTCTTATAAAATTACTTTATTATATCAATCGCCATTACTAATATATAGATGAAAATTACCTGTAAATTATAATTGGTATTCATGTTATTGATGTAAACTACAATTTTATCCCATATGAGCAGTGGTATATGTCTCAGAAAATTTCAAAAGTTGTTAATTATACTGAATCCATAATGATATAGGAGAAAACACTGTTTATGTTGATACATACAATTTAATTTATCAAATAATTATATCAGTATAAGAAATTTCACCACAATTCTAAATATAAATGTCAAGGCGCTATCAATATGCAGCAGACAATACACATAATAATTAAAAAATGTGAAGGAATATATGAGATATGTGAATCATCCAATGCCTATTATGATTTAGGATTAATACCCCATCCCTTTATTAGGCCAAAAGTAAATTTGAAATCTATAATAATAGTGAAAATTATTACATGAAATATAATTTGCATCACCCAATGGTGAAATCAATACAACCGTAAGAGGAAAAACCCAAAATAGAAATTTACCATCCTAGGTAATTTGAATCATCCTGATATATGGGTTATCTACTCCTAGTAACTTGTTATCTACAAAATCCCAACATCTTCCTAGTCTTGTTTCTACCAACCAAGAATATGAAGATAAATGGAGAAAAGGTTTTGAAACAAATTTTAAAATTAAAGAACCAGTTCACTCACAAGTAACTAAACATGGTAGGCCACATGGACTCAACTACACCTCCCCATACGTAGGGGGCTTCCAACTAGAAATTATAGTCAATAATAGATTGGTAGGGAGACTTTACCCACATTATCAAAGTGTAGTACAATAGTATACAATAATAAAAAATATAGGAAATAGTAAATTAATGTTCTGTAGGAGCATAAATCGTCAAGATATAATAAATAGGATGAAGTAGAACCAATTTTATACACATGATGATGTCATGTCTATATGTTGTATATAAATATGAATACATGGAATCATAGAATCATTCATATAAAACAGGATATACGAAATTAGAAAAAAAAATCTATATCCAATAGAATCATAATAATAAGAACAATAATATTATCTCATATTCAATAATACTATAGAAAATTAGATATCATAGTCTAGATGATTAACATTTTCTAAACCTACATCCTAAATGTATTTTTGGGTAAAAATCAACCACAAAAACAGGGTGTGCGATATACTAAGTATGATATCACAAATAGTGTCCATAAATATCTTGTATCTATATATAAAATTATTTTTGTGAAGGTAATAGTTAATTTTAATAGTAAATAAAATTAACCACATAATTATGAGTTTCTCACAGGACTCCCAAATGATAATTCATGCAGAGTCCTATGCCAAAATATATTTTTACTAATGTCATCACATATTTATAAATATTTATATTTGTTATTATGTAAAAATACAAATATATTATGCACATATGAAAAATAATGTTAATATATATTGATACGTAATATTATGTACGACCTGAAAATAAAACACATGGTTTTTATGTAGAATCATAAGAGGTTCCCTAATTCTCCTGGTATATGTTATTCAGAATAATGTATAATTAGGAATTCAAGTATTTAATTAATATAAATAAACCAAATATGTCCTTTGACATTTCATATGCATAAATTTATTTAATTAAATGGAATCCAAAGCATATCTGGGGTATTCTATAAAATGGAATCATAGGTATCACTCTAGGCATATTATAACCATAGGAGTCTATCCAAAGTGTTTTGTATAAGAACCCAAGTATCACTCATTACATAAAATAATGGTATAAACATGTGATAACATTAATATTGTACCATATAGGGAAACATGTATCAATCATGGAATTACAAAATATCATTTTCCTGTGAGCACATCGACGATAATCCACCTAGGAAACATGTATTGCTCAAGGGAAATATAAACATATCCACTCGATGATCAAAGTAATGGAATTCAAGGTAAGAAACTGTGTACCACAACGAGCGTGTTATAGTTATTTTATGAATATTATAATTATTATTCTAGATGATGATGTCAATGTAATTACGAATCAAACCCCCCATATCTCCCTTGACGTGACATGAAGGACTGTGAGGTCTATAATTTAACCTATAAAACAAAATAATTAACATAAAAATTTCCAATTAATTCCTAATGTTTTTTCATTATATAATAAATAAGGATAAAGGGACTGTAAATATTTGCTATCATTTTCCTTCAAATTAATTCAAATCAAATTCTTTTATGAGAGCTAACTCTAAATGAACTCATTTTTTGGGTCATTATATGTTCACAAAAAAAGGATTGTTGACATTAAAAGCAATTCATTCAAAACCATGGATTAAATAATGATGTACATATTGTGATTATATATATTGGGATTATAATTATACCCTAAGAATTGAAATATCATATAATTTTATTTAGTCTACATTTATAAGGAAATTCATGGAAGTTCCAACATGAAGAAAAACAACATGTAATAAAAACATTATTAATTTAGGGGAAAATATTTATGACACCTTCTATATAGTGGTAGAAGACTCCTCATGTAATTACGTATTTTTATTCTTGATATAATGGTAGAGATAGAATACATAGATAATTTTTCATAGAATAGATTATATTATCTATCTATGAAATTAAATTTACGAGGGTGAGATTAATATTTATAGGAATGAAGAGGATTTTAGAACATAATCTTATCAATTGATCTTAAAATAAGGTAGGGGAGATAAGAATTTTCCAAATTTTAAATGGGTTTCTATTTTGGCCACATGTTTTGACTAAATCTTGAACTAACTATGTTTATATATATGCTATGTGGCACTTATAATGTGGCTAGTATCATATTTTGGTAAAAATGTACATAGAACGTTCAACCATATACAGCTTACTTTAGAGCCCCACATGGTTTTAATAAACAATATTGCATTAGGTTAATGGTTTAATCGAATAGTATTTTCTTCTATTATGTTGAAAACCAAATGATATAAGCTTTAAATGCTCCCCAAACACTCTCAAAACACCATTAATCTCTATGGTAATTTTATATGAATAAATAAGGTTATAACCAAACATTAAAGGATCATTATCCATTAAAAATTATTGGATATTAAACTTGTTTATTTTCAATTATGACCATTAATAAGGATTCTATCTTCCATGGTTTCTAAAATCATCTACTATATTATGGAAAAAATGATCTATTTATGGAATTAGGGAAAAAATGGTGTACTTACATTCCTAAAAGGTTCCTTATAATTTCTCAAATAATTTAAGAGGATAACTTATATACCAAATTATCTGCACCTTTGATAGGATTATTTATTCATTTGATATATATATTCATTTCTGATGAATATTTATTCAATTATCAACATAAAATGATTTTGAATACCGTATTTCTATGGAATAATTATTTCCATTCATTTGAATATGATTTATGATATGATTATGGAAACCATTACCTTATAATGCAATTTTCTCCTAGTTATGCTAATATATGAATTACTTCCTATGGATCATGTACATATTAAGTTTATGATAATAAATTTATATAAATTAGGGATTATCATAAATATATATTATATCTTTTTAAGCCAATTATCAGTACATAACACAAAAACATGCCTGACGACCATAAAAGTTTACTATCCTCAGATAATAGGTATAGAATATTATAATTTGGTGAAAAAAATCAACATATCTGATAACAATATTCTCTATTTGTACTCCTCAAAGAAATACCCTATGTAAAACCATTATTCATAACCTATGGTATGGAATCATGAGAAAGGGTGAGCTCCGATGCTTAGTAAAGGTTAAAAAGATGGATGCTTAATCCTGACATTAACATAAGGGTTTAAGAACTTGATATTGACATATGATAACATTAACCTACATAAAAAATATCATAATATTGAGTCATGAAATAAATATTTTAAATTCATTATACATGAATCATAAGTAAGTAAAATAACATAAGGAAATAGAGCATAACATTTCCATTTGACATTGAATTCTTCCATACACATATGCATAGAAAATTATTTCCTTAATATTCAAGGAACACTTGAAAGGATATCACAGTGGAATGGGTTCACTCCAAAATACATCCTAGCAGAAAAGGTTCTCTACCAATACCATCATAATAGACAATGTCCCTATGTAAACTAGGATCACTCCCCATTTCATTGTTGTCCATCTCATAAGATATTATTCTTTACACAATTCATTGGGCGAAGATATAGATCCCACCCATATTTAGTCATAATCTAAATGTTGTCCTTGGTCTTAATGTGACCAAAATCACATAATGAAAATACTTCCAATTGGATATATAATATCATATAACCTTCATCATTCAATAACCTTTGAATGAAATGGGGCCCATTAATATTTAATTATTTTATAACATGTTGAAAAGAGGCTGATTTCATAACAATTTCATCATTTCCTCATACAATAACCTATGGAAAATAAACTATTTTAAAAATATTTCTATATTGGTATAACTTATGTAATTGATTTTTTTTGTAAACATATAATCATCATAAAAAAACCATTCAAGGAAATAATTATAATGTTTTTCTTAGATCATATCCACAGTAAAAAAAATTTCATTAAATAATATCATATTCGGAAACAAATGATTTTCAATGCTAACTCACGTGATAATTTCTTGGAAAAAAGTACTTTTCCATTTGAATACCATTCTAAAACAATAAATTCATAAAAAATCGGATTATTTAAAAATAAAAATTGAAACTTATAATGGATACTTTAAAATTAATTTAAAAACATTTATTGAAGAAAATATACATACCGCATGGGAAAAATTTATTATAACAAATGAAATCTAAAATAATTTTGTATTAAAATAAAAATTAAGAATTATAATGTATGCTTCGAAATCCAAAAATAGAATAAAATTAAATTCATGATGTACATTTTAAATTATAGAATCAATTCACATTTTTAGTAAAAGAGAAGAGGGAATTTTTTTTAAATAGAAATTATTTATAAATTAAATTTTTATAAAATAGAAAAATATGTTTAATTATTTCATTAAAAATTAATTTTGATATGTTTTATGGAATTATAAAATAACATTTTTTGAAAACATGTTTTTTGAAGAAAGAAGAATTTTTCGACTAAAGATAGAAATAAAGATGATCCTTCCTAAAAATATTATACGGAACTATTCAGTACCTAAAGTGTTAAAAATGAATGAAGAAAATTAATCTATAGAAATAAAAATATAAAAAGAAAAAAGATTATTTTAATGAGATTTAGATCATAACAGTTAAACATTGGAACAATAATCAGGAGTAATCTCAATAAACGTGGATATTATGACAAAAAAACATATAACATTGGTAACTTTAAATCATAATCCCCAAGATATAATTACATTAAATAAATAATATAACTTCATGATAATTAATAAATTCATTATATTACATTTCAAATGGTCTTTATATACACCTTATAAGGAATATTTATTTGTAACATAACATATTTCTTAAAAAATGATAATTATGACTAAGATCTCTTACAACATGGTTATATTTGGAACTGTAAACCCTATGATAGATATATCCAAAAAAATTATATAAATACGCATAATTTTAATGATAATAATCATTTCATACATTAATTGGAAATATAATCACCATAGATAATAAACAATTGTTGAATATGGCATATATTTCAGAGAAGTAAAAAAGTGAGATGGAAATACCCTAATTCTTTAGTAATATTTTAAATCATAAGCCACAATAAATCATCAAATTAATTTAAATTTTTAATATAATTAATTTGGTTATATTAATGATATATATTTTCAATGTTTTAGTATATAAAACAAAATAAAAATAAAATAGGTTTTTATTTTTATATGTCCTTAATAAATAAAAAATTAGAATTCCCTTTCCATAAGAGATGACTTCTTTCATACATGTTGGACACTCTAATGTAATAAATTTAATTTTATTATACATTTATTTTATAAAAAATATTATATATAAAATTCAATATATTATTTACTTATTAACACTTTACACTATTTTATTAATAATTCCTTGTTAAATTCTTGTTTCAGGTAATACTCAACTTGTTTTAAGAATAGGTTTTGAATTTTTATTTTTGGTCATATTACTCTGATCAAGTTTAAATAATCTCATGTGTAATAATTATGAAATAATTATAATATTTATCATTCATTTATACTTTCCATAACAATAACAAAAAAATATTTAAAAAAATGATGTATGTTATGATAATGGATATGTTAAGCTCTTCACATGCATGAGTTACTTTTCCATTTTTAAATTATCCTTATAGAAATGAGTTAAGTACCACTTAGTGATCCTAGAATTAAAATTATCATAAATATAATATTACTTATTTAAAAATTCATATACTTATAATATATATTGTGTGGTGATGAAATGATAAATTCACATCACTCCATGAAGGTCGTAGTCTACATGTACACGAACGACGATGTCATCCTTCATTGAGTGAAAATGTATGAAAGGTAAATATATATTTTATTTATAGAATGATAAATATTTTTTTTAAGATGATAATTATTTAATTTATGTTTGATATATTCAATTAATATATATTTATTATTTGTGGTGTAAATCATTAGTGATAAGGAATCACATCGCTTCTTGAGGATGTAGTTTTTCTTAAACACAAAAAAAAATATCATATCACATATAAAATTGAAAGTAAAGGCGTATGCATTATATAATAACTATATTGGTATAACTATGTATTTTATATACTATATATACTTTAGATCTATCATCTTACACATCCATGTGATGGGGTATTTGAAAAACGAATGACATCGGATCGTGAGGTTGCTCTTTGTCGATCACTTGAATGATGATTTTGTATCCCAATGTAAGGATGTATATATGGTATTTGTAATTAACATAACATAAAAACAACTCATTATGTGGATTATTCATGTGTTATTTTATTATCATGTTTTTATGATAATTTAGGGAGATGAAGGAAGAAATAAAAAAATTCTCGTTGAAGAACTTGAAATCTTCTTCTAATAACCTCCATACGAGTGAACCAAAAGCCTTCCTAGGATGGATTTATGACAAAAAAATATGGCTAATTGGATTATAGTATGGATGGTTTTATGTGATTATGGAATTTATTATAAAATAATTTCGTTTATGTTTAAAATAAGATAGGAGAGTGGGTGGTCTTTTATAAGTTATTTGAGTGGCACACAAGTAATTCATTGAAATGTTAAAGGTGAAAAAAACGTTTTTATCCAGAACAAAGTCTCTAAATAGATTATTCAATAGAATAATAAATAATATGGTATACATATATCAACCCAATATATTTTAGAAATTTTTTTAGGAAGTTTAAACACTTTTATTTTTAGTTTAAACCGTAATACACCGAACATTACATTAATTATGAGAATTAATTTTTAATATTTCCACTATTAATTTTGACAAAAATTAAATGGTTAAAATATTAGATAATTTAAATACTTATGATAAAAAAGTTATTAAATTTTCCAAATTCAATTAATAGAAATGGAAATATTTAATTTAAAATTAATCTAATGGATGTAAAGAGAAAAGGAGTATTCAATGAGAAACATTCAAAAATTCACATGGTTTTTGTATCAAAATATAATGTTATAATGTTTAAAATAACATAAATAAAATTAATGGGTTTATAATTCAAATAATTTAATTTTAAAACCATACTAAAATATAATTTTACTTTGTTAAGATGTTAAGAAAAAAAATGTAATTTTCAACTAAAATTTAGTATTTTTCGCTATTTAAAAAATAATCATTCTAAATAATTTTAATAAATAACTATAACATAACATGGATATATTTATTTATATAATTTAGTTTTTAATATAAATGAAATATTCTAAAATATTCCGAATTTAATTTTATTATTATTTACATGTATAAATAATACCATTTTTTATTAAATATTATTTACTTAAAAAAATAAAGGAAATATAGAAAAATTTATTATTTTTTATCGATGAATTTTCTTTCAATAAATCCATTATGCATAATATTCAAAAATCATTTATTTTTATTCATATCTACATGTCTTACAACTAATTTTGAAAGGTCATGTTTGAGTAATATTAGTAACATATCAAGGTTTTTTAAATCTCACATTCTTATATAAAATCTTATATACCGAGTGTTTCATGTACCAAAAGCTTAAATCAGTGTTTCATGTAACAAAAGTTGATAATAGAAATTTCTTTATTCAAAACAATATTCATAAATATCTGGGGTGTTATATTATACCCCAATAAATAAATCTTACTATAAAAATTATACCCTTTGGTAGAAAAAAATGGGGATACTTATTCCAAATTACATCAATAGGTCCCTATATTGATTCCTTAGTCTAGTGGTTTCATAAAAATATTGAACATTTAAGGGATTTTTTGATTCATTTAGGATAATATATTTGATCCAAAAAATTGAACTGTTTTTAATTATAAATAATATCATAATCCAGTAGTATTATGCCTTATTTTAGTACATGTGATTATTTTTGTATGTAAATCCTCATGGGAGATACATGGGAAAAATATTGAACCTAAGAGAGTTTTGGTATAATATCCATGCAACAAGATACCATCCCAATATTTTCAATAATTTATATGGGGATGATATACATAGGGCTTAGTTTTCCCTTCCTTCAAAAACTATTAAATTTATTGAAATAAATCCTCGCCTAATTAAAATTCAAAATCACATCAATGGTTATATGAATAATATTTTTGTAAACATTTATTGTCCATATTTATTAGTGGATCTAAACATCCTTTTAAGATCATTAGCTATAACATGTCCCAAAATATTTCTTGCCGCAACTTCATTCTAGTAAGTTGATTTTCTACACTTGTTTTCCACAAATTTCATTATAAAGAGCCATATCAATGAAAGAAATAAAGTTATTTTTGAACAAAAACCAAACATAATGAATGTTTTGATCTTAACCACCATTAAAATCAAAGGAAATAGATTTTAGAATATCCTATAGGGTTTGTATTATTCTCTCAGACTGAACATCTATCAGAGGATGAATCATAGTATTGAAACTCAACTATATATCAAGATCTTTCTTATTAATTTGCAAAACAATCATGTTAAACCCCATATCTAGATCATATACAATTGAATTTTCTACCCCATGAACCCCTACCACTTCCCTAATGTACATTCTTTCAATATAATCTAGAGAGGAATATTCTATGATAGCAATAAAGATTATTATCTTCATAAGATGATCAACCACATGACATAATTATATCAACATCAAAAATAAGATAATCCCAAAAGGTTACTAGAACCTTTAATAAAATGTCCTATATGTGTAAACTAATTCGTCCTTAAATAAATTTGTTAATAAATTATTTAAAAAATGGTTTTATTGATATAATTTTATTTTAAAACATATTTAATATTGATTAAATCCTATCAAGTAAAACCTAATATTGTTGTAAATGAATTTGAACAAGTGATCTAGCCTAGAATTGTAATACTAGGATGGTATCCATAAATCATATGTTAATATTACATGAATATGTATATATTATCCAAAAATTAACATAATTCTTATATTTCTCATGATTCTTCTTATTGAACAACCATTACTGAAAAACATCAACAACATACTTTATGAATCCAAACACATGCACACTTTAATCAAATAACTTCATCAATTGGAAAAGAATATGTATTTCTATGTTTTGGGGGTTAACCTTTACTTTAGATCATTGATATATATAATTTCCAAGGAACTCAAATATAATTAATTGAAATACATGATAATTTTTCACTCTATGAGCTTATTTTACAAATAGATATCATATTCCAATTTAGTTGACATATTCTTCTAGGTTATTCATCCAATGTTCATGAAATATAGAATGTCGAATCATTATTCCAATATTTTCATTACCACATGAACATTCATAAAATTTCATCATCCTGTTATATTATTCTTTATAAATCACCCCAATGTTCTCATTGATAATCATATATCATGATAGTTAATTTGGCGTAATCATAATATAGATATATCAAGTCATTATCCAATTTGGTTTCTCATAGTAATTGATTTTTCAATTAGATATAGTTTTAACATTATTACTTATTCTTTTAGCTATTGATAATAACCAAAAACCATATTATGAGCAACAATAATAATATTAGTAACTACATAATCATTAAAAATCAATTATAGTATGTCTAAATCATGAAATATAATTTTTACTATTGGTACCATAGGACTATCAAAGGTTATTCATCGTCATAATCCATTTAAATCCTTTATAATAGTTCATATTTATTTTGTTATTTTTTGAATAATCCCCCCATAGAGTGCCAAACCACTTGTTTATAAAGGTAAACTATGCTACACCAATTGGAGATGGATTCAAACTCAATGTTTTCTTTTGGGAGGGATTATCCCTATGCACCTCTATGAAAAAGACACATCAACTTATAAAATAAAGATAAGGATGTAATTGATTGTACACCACACACTCAATCCTTTACAAAATTTCTAGGACATTTTACCATACATTTACTGATCCTTTGACTTACCCTTATATATATATTTTAAAAATCCTTGGAAATATCTAAACCGATATCACTAATGTTTTCTCATCCTAGATTACAAATGTTAACCAAACCTTACCACTTATTTCAAAAATAGTAACCCCTTATTTTCAGATATAAACATTAAATCGTTTTAGATTAATGATAAATACATTACATTGATAAAATCTAAAAGACTATAATAGTTTTTTGAATTTGGATAATACGTAAAATATATTCTAATTTTGTGAAAGACCATCAAAATCTCCCACAAATATCTTCTATTTCATTAATTTTCCTAGACATAACCTA
The DNA here is from genome assembly GCA_963277665.1 of Viscum album. NCBI lineage: Eukaryota > Viridiplantae > Streptophyta > Magnoliopsida > Santalales > Viscaceae > Viscum > Viscum album. Next base: position 1,161,255,223 of record OY728133.1, on the reverse strand, counting down.
CTAAAATCCATTCTTAGTAAATCATGAAGAAGATACCAAATTAAGGGATGAAAAATATCCTTAACAAGGGTAAGAAAAGGGGATATGTAAACATTACATAAAAATAATTGTATTACAGTATGATCATAACATATGAAAAATAGCAGCCAACATATCAAATATCAGAATTATGAGTCATGGAAAAAGGATTGGTAGTTCATACAACATGAAACATAAGGAAATAAAATAACATTATTCAAGAGATAATAACATTTTCCTATGACATCAAATTTTTTTATACACCAAGTCATATAAATTTACATTAATATTAGTCAAGGTTCACCTCAATGGATATCATAGGGGAATGATATGAATCCCCAAACCATCAAAGAAGTCAAGGTTCACTCTGAAGTCCATCATAGAAGAAAAGAACCTTATGGATATAAGTTCTCACCCAATTCCAGTCATGTAAATCTCATGAAAGATTAATCATTACCAAATGGATTGGGGTGATATATAACTCCAACCCATATGTGGTTATAAAATAACCACAATCCTTGGTTATAAAATGACCATCATACATGGTTATAATTTAACCACCTTCATGTAATGAAAATATTACATATGTATTTATAAAGATCATAAAACATTTATCTTATTATATCACATTAAACTAAATGGTTTTTAAAACTATTTCAAAATATCAAAAACCTATAGAAAAGAGGATTGGTTCATAATCCTTTCATTATTTCATCATAGAAGAAATCATGGAAAATGAAGCAGGTTTCATAAGGATTTAACTATGGTATAACCCATGGAAGATAAAAATGTTTCATAAAAATATTTTCTTCATAAAAACAAACCACTCATAGAATGAATATGAATGGTATCCTTGAATCAAATTCAATATAAAAGTAATGTTACTTCAAAAAAGTTTTTTTTAATGGTAATTTATTCTTTTTGATAATTCATTTTGATGATTTCTTGGAGAAAATAAGCTTTATTTAATAATTCATTTTCAAAAGTATAAAATCATAAATCATTTTGGAAATTATTTTCTTTGATAATATATTTGGAAATTTATTGTAATCTTTCAAAAAAAAATTAGAAACATTTCTTGATGAAAATACCCTTTCCACTTTGAAAACATTTTATAAACAATAAATCATTTTGGTAATTAATTACATAAAAATAACCATTAAAATTATTAAATTATTCTTAAATGAAAATAACAGTCATACTGGAAGGAAATTTTGTTCATGCCGTATACATTAAGAAAAATATTCCATTCACATTTTCAGTAATACCCAAAAATGAATTATTAGGAGATGGAATAAATATTTCTTTAGAATATTTCAAAAAAAGGTTAAATATGGGTAAATATGTATTAAATTAATTATTTTAATAATGTTAAAATTATTTTTGAAATCATTTTTTGAAAACATGTTTTTTTGAAGAAATGTGAGTTTTTTACTAAAGAGATAAATAAAGAGGATTTTTCAAAAAAAAAATATTGTTGTGAACTCTTGGGTGCATATTGCGTGGAAAGTAAAGGGAACATGTATTCTCAAAAAATAAAAAGAGGAGATGAAAATAAATGTGTTTAATGAGTATTGACATCATATAAAATCATAATTTTAATAATAATCATGATCAATCCGGATAAACGATTAAATTAAAACATAAAGAACATTCAAATTTGGTAATAATGAATCATTAGAACCATGATAGAATAACATTAAATGAAACATATATTATCATAATAATAAATTAATTCATAATATTAAATTTCCTAGGGGTGGTATATACACCACCTAATGAAGATTGGTGGATAACATAACATATGCCTCAAAGAAGAAACATTGTGAAAAAGATACCTTACTACTTGGGGATACTTTGAACCATAAACTCCATGAAATGTAGATCCTAAAAAGGATATTTAAATCATTAGGAAATTAGTTATTATATATATAAAAGATACTTGGTTTGAAATTATTGCACAACTATATGTTTTTATAGATATATCGACTTCGATGTTTCATGGATTCAATTCAAATATTCTAGAAAACACGACAGATATAAAGAAAGGGATAAAAATATAATCAAATTAAACTTATTTCTATTCTTGATTGAATAAGAATTTTACCACATACAAAATAATATTAATTCTCTACATCAATAGTAGTGATAAAAAATTATTTCCCATTCTCCTTTTTCTTTGGTGGTTATTAATGCTGATTACCCTCCAGGAAATGTGGTTTAATGCATTAGCTAGCATAGTACCCATTATTAAAATAATAAATCATTTAACAACATTTGGGTATTAGGAGGTTTCTTCCTTTCATGAATTTTTTCTTCTATCTTCATCATGTCTCTTTTATATTCATGAGATAGGTGGAATTCTCACCCTTAAGTGAGGAAATTCACCACCCATTTGAGAAAATTTCCATGAATCTCCACCCCAATTTGTTGACATGTTGGTAGTTGGATCCTCTTTCCACCATTTTTATTTGACCTTCAAGATTGAGTATTAATTCCACTCTTCTAGTCTGAGTAATCATGGGACCATTCTCTGAACTACAACACTACTTTGAGGGAACATAAAATGGATTATTCATAACTCCGAATGTATCAAATAGATTGTGGCTTTAGAATGTTTGGTTCTAAACCAATGATGAATATATATAAATTTATATCATTGTATAGAAAAAAATGAGGTTTTTTACCATGACATGTGATTTTTTCCTTGTATGCGGTGAAAGATTCACCTTCCTTTTGATTCATCTTTATGGATTCCCTCTCCATCTTGGTTTGAAGAGTTTGGGGATATAATTATTAATAAATATTTCCCTAGTGTATTCACACACAATCTCTTAAATTTCACCCATTAAATTGGTGTTATTTTTTTATTCCCACCATTGATCGGCTTCTCCATCTAATCGATAAATGGAAGGAGTTACCGTATCATTCTCAGAAAAATAGAGCACAAAAATGATCTTCTCTATTCAGTTTAACAAAGATTTAGTTATAAGTGTATAAAATATCCAATAAATGTTGGTGTTTGTTACCTCATAAAAGATTCAATGTATTATTGACCCTACATTGGTGAATAAAGAAATTCCACATGGATCATTTTATTATTCATAGCTTGGGAAAAATAGGTATGCATTTCAGTAATGTATTGGACTCCACCTCCAATAGAATTAGGGATTTAATTCATGAAATCATTTCATTTCTCCCCATATGGGATGGTGCACTATTTTCTATTGGTTCTCATCATTTTCAAAAATAAAAACGAATTGATCATGACAAAAATTAGAAAATACTCAATAAATAATTTATTTTTTTGTTCAATAAACACTAAATCATGTTATATGGGATCCCTATATTTATCCAATTTCAGTAATAGAGTTTCCTAGATGTTTTCATATTTTTAATCTTATTATATGGACTTAAAATATTTTTTATAATCCTATATACTAAATATACTAAACAATATCTCTAAAATATTATATAGAGACCCTACATTTAAATAATAACTATTACATCATTTTTAAAATAAGAAACACAATATAGGTACTAATTCAGGATCAAAAGTTTATTTTTCTTTGAAAAATTATGCTAACACATAACATGTATACAATAAAACATAATAAATTATTTAAATAGATACACTTTATCCTTTTAGATGATCACATTCTCCTTAGTAATGTAACTACCTAAGTATACACATCAAAGAAATTGAAATGATAAAAACCTAATAAGAGGACATAAAATGTACATGATTCAATATGACATGGGTAAGAACAATCATTATAATTATATCAAATTAATAGTATTATCATAAATGTACCAATGGGAATATATGATAATGTACTGGAATGTGAAAATGAATAAAAATGAAACATCATGTCATTGTGTTCAAATACCACACATAATTATAAACAAATCTATCATCATGTTCATACATAACATATGTCCATAATCATAACATCATAATTTTGAACAAAAATAACAACATAATCATGAAAATTACACATTATCTGATTATAAACATCACATTATACAATGAATTGGAGGGATATATATTCCCGATACCAAATTAAAAATCATTATATTTTCACAATCATGCATGCCGCATATAATGTTTTATAATCATTATCATAAAATAACCCACAGAAATGAAATGAGTTTCATAAATATTTAATCCAAAATAATGTCATGAAAAAACATGGGGTTTCAAATTTAATGATGGAAAACAAATTAGGAATAATAATCATCATTATTTAGTGATGAAGAAACAACTCAATAGGTGTAAATGATTTTTATTTAAAGAAATCATTTTTAGAAAATTGTTTATTAGGCGTATAAATAAAGGTAAAAGAATTTAAATCCAAAAAAGAAAAATGTAGAATAATGAAAAAATATTTATAGGAAAATTTAGTAATATACATATTTACGATTTCAAGAAAGTGGGAAAACGCAATTAAAAAGTAGTTGGGTTCGAGAAACACTTTGCATTAGGTCACGCTTTATTTTTTTGCTTTTGTGACTCCTGAAAAACAAACATTAATCTTCTAAAACATTGTTAAAGAAATATATTATATTAATTTTCAACAATATTTATCACTTATGTTAAATTGATTATATTTCTTAATTTACTTGGTTATAGTGTACTCATTTTGATATCATGTTTTACTCGAATTTTTTTAATTTTCCTTGGATTTCACTATTTTGTTAAATGTAATCTATACATTAGTATAATTAATTAAAGAATAATTTTATAAAAATATTTAAAATTTTATATGGTATATATTATTCATAATATTCATCCATGGTTATGATTATAAGTGTATACATGGAAATTATTCCATATCTTGCTAACTATCCTTTGATGGGACATTGTTGGGAGTGCGGGAAATAAAAGATTGAAATATACATACACATTGAATATTATAGTTAAATTTAGTTAAAATCATTAATATAATGTTAAATTACTTCTTATATTCCCTTATAATATTTATTTTAAAAAAATTATGGTGATAATATAAAGAGAAAATGAATAAAAAAAGAAAGGTAGTTGATGGAAACTTACATGATCCTTAGTGCAACTTCTCTTTTATGCCACAATAACTCCATTTTTATTTGGAGTTAGTTTACACAAAAAAGACCCTAGGTATTTTAAGTGGGTTCATAGTGGTGATTTTTTCCAAGTGTTATCTTTAGTAAGAGAGATATGAGTGATTTTCCAAAGGGAGGGAGAGGGGTTATTTATTACTGAGGAGGGGGTATTTTAAGAATTAAATTTTAAATAAAATAATATATAAATGGAAAACCCTACAATATGTAATTTTATAAAATATAAATCAATAAGAAATATAATATAAATTTTTTTACAACATTAAAATTCTTCATAAATTTAATTCATTAATTCATTAAAATAGAAAATGGAATGGAAGAAAAAGTTTTATGTTCAGAAATCAATTTTGAATTTAAGTGATAAAAAATTCTTTTTTGGTTTATAATTTTATTTTTATTTATTAATGAATAATTTATGAAATTAAATATTTTATGGAATAATATAATGTTTGGGAATGTATCTGTTCATTATAAATTCATGAATGATTTAATTTAAGATATATTTTGTTATGTAAAAAAATCTTTTTACTACTCACATGAAAATGAAGTGTTTGAGAAAATTACCATAAAAGAACCCTTAGACAATTTTGTATTGATGATTAAAAAAATAATATAAATGTTTTTAAAATAAGTTTCTAAAATTGAGAATTTGTATTTTTAATATAAAAATTATGAATTTTACAAAATAAAAAAAAATCTTATTAAAAATGTGATTATATTTTTTTAGAATTTTTTACACATGAAATTTAATTTTTTAGAATTGTAATAAGTTTATGTACTTAAATGGATCATGATAAATATTATTTAAATCACTATTTTTAATTTTGAGGAAAATTTATTTAACAAATGGTTGGGTTACTATTCCTAATGGAAAGGTTATTATTCCCAATGATCTAATTATTATTCCCACAGTCACATTACCTCCTATGAATACATATAATTTCCTCCTTTAATTAGTCAAATAAATTTCTCTCAATATTCTATATTTCCATTTTTTATAATGTTTATTGGTTTACCATTATATTATTTCTTTTCAATAGTGTTGGAATTGGGGAAATAATTCTAGTATATTTGGGTGATCCATATTACCATATTTTCTATTTTCTATTTTCTATTTTTTTCCAATTGTAATTTTAATAATTTTAATTGGTTTCATTAGTGATTAATTTATTATTATTAATTAATGAAATAGTTTTTTTCGATATCTTTATATGTATTATAATATCTTTTATATAACAAAACATATTTACATTAATAAATTAATATCATTTATAAACTCTAGGTTGTCAAATACATTATTTTATAAACACATCATTTATTATTATGTTTGTCCTTATTCATTCCATGTCCTAATATATTTTATTCTAGTATTAAATTTAAAATTATTTGGTTTACCATTATATTTTTTTAACGTCAATGATTTCTCTTTAATATATTCTTTACAATATTATCATGACTCCCATTCTATACCCACGAGGATATTTCATGACAATTCTTAATGTATATTTTATTTCTTCTTGGTTTTTATGATTATAAGAAAATAATGATATTATAGATAATAATGGAATTATATATTACCTAGTGGATTGGATAATGAATTATATCTCTTATGATTACTATATTTTTACATTATGTTATTCGATTTGTAAATAGTGTTATCCATAGGAATGGTGGATTTAGTTTTCTCAATAATGTTATGATGACTTAGAAGTGGGCATTGACTTATGATGTTTCATTTATTTATATATTCCACATCTCATTCCTCCCTCATATGATTGTTATGATTATCATCACATACTTATGATATAATGGAAGTGATTATTCTCACCCATGAAATCATGTCGTTTCATTTCACATGATTCTAAATAATATTTCAACCTTAATTTTTTTAGCTCATAATTTATTTTAGGTATATCCCCAGATGATTTTAGGAATTTAGATGATTATAAAAACCTATAGTAGGAAAATGTTGACTGATTTAAATAAATTTTTATAATTAATATGTGTTTATATTTTATAGACATCATTTCACCAAGAAATGAAAAACTCAACATTATGAATTAGAATATTTCATTTTTTACTAAAAATTTTATACTAATTATTTATGTGTGTTACAGTTCTCTATGATTTGTATCATATATATGTTTTATTATTTTAGGTATTATTTTATTAAAATCCTATCTAGGTTAAACATGGAAATTTTATAATTTGTGTACCAAACACCAATTGACTCATATAATTATGTTTTTATCTACTCATTATTCATGTATATTTTCTATAATACATATCAATTTAGAAAAATTAGGCAAGCATGATAAAAAATATGTAATGTATAGTAAAATTACTATTCATATATGAATGGAGAATTTTTAATTTGACTTGGGTTAACACTTTCTTTTATATGTTTGAAATTTTTAAGAATCATTCTCTCATATTCATGATACCATAATTTAGAAAAAATAGTTAAAAACTCATAGTGGCTTAATTTTTATATGAAAATTTTCTAACTCTTCCATAATATATTTTTAAAGAATATTTTTACATAAAATTTCATAAATAATCAATTACTCTAATTTAATTCTATATAATAAATTGATTATGTGATAGAAGGAAAGGGATCCTATGAACTATTAGAAAAAGAAATAATATTTCTATATCATGAACCATAAAATTCTAATAAATAAATGAAAGAAAAATTATAAATTTCATTATGAAAATCCATTGAATGTATGGTTTTTGATTCAAAATGAAAAATTATATATTTATCAAAAAATTGAGAAAATATAAAATTGAATATATAATGAAATAATAATTATAACTAAATAAAAAAAACGTTTATCTAAAGAGTGTTCTAAACATCTCATGGATCATGATGTAGGTTTATAAATAGTAAATATAAAATGTGTTCTACTTATATAAAAATGATATTAAAAAATTATAATGATTGAAAGAGAGGAGTAAAATATGTTACTAAATGAGAATTTGGATGAAGGGTTTGTTCACCAGATTGAGTCTCTTTGGGGAATAATACTTCTATTATTTACAAATATTGGTTGATAAATGTGGCTGTATCGATTAACAAGATCTCATATATATAACCATACTGATAATGTATATACTACCATATACTAATGACTTTTCCAATCAAATTCATTGTTCTCAGTTCTTCTCAAAATTTTACATTCTTTTTGATATGGACAATTAAATGTAAAGAGGTTATATATTCGTGATTTAGAATCCCATAGTAGATATGGTAACTATGAATTAAAATTAATTCCATTTGGATTTATAAATTACTTTAAATTGTCAATGGGATTACTATATATTGTCTTTAAGGAAGCAATATGTATTCTAATTTCTTTTACTTTGCCATCAGTGGGAATAGCAGAATTCTGATTTCTCCAGAGATGAAAATTATAATTGGTAGAAAAGGCTTTCCACCATAGGTTATAATATTTTATGGTGAATCATTAAGACCACATAGATAACCTATTATTCAATGGTGAATGGGTTTCGGCCACCTGGAACTATATTGGAGACTTCTCTGGTCACCATATTTTGGAGTTATCAGGCCCCTACTTTCTTGTGAGATGGATACACGACGCACCTAAAGCTGGTCTTGACAATAATCATCATGTGATGCTGATTTCTGAATGTTTTTGGGGAATTTGGAAATCATGGAACATGGTCCGACATGAGGGAACCTAATGCTAAGGAATAACTCATATCTCCCAAACATGTAACCTAATGCTTGAGCTGATATGGATTTTTAATGAGTGATCGGATTCTCCCACTCATAGACCACTTATCGTGGGCATCATACATGTCCCATACGCTCCTAGGTATGGAGACTGGGATCAATAGAATTTTCACACATCCAGTACCAATAAAAACATGGATAGATCATGCATCTTTGTCTTCCCTGGAAGTTTAAGACACTAATTTTACCATTGTAGTCTTTTTGTTTTCTTATGACTTGTCTATTTTTTTACTCCTTTATTATATTAAATTTAATTATCATGATGATTATAATCTTTCTGATAAGTTTATTAAGTGTGAATTTTTGATTCAACACGTCACACTCAAATGTAATGTGGTAACATGTGAAAGAATTTATATGGACCCTTCAAATAATAGGTGATTGAAGATATCAAATGATAATCATCTATCATAGATATCCACAAGAACTAAGTAAACATATATTTGGGTAATATTTTTCTAGGTGTATGAATATAAATAAGGATTTTAAAATCTTAATAATAGGATATTCCCAACTTTTGTAATCACACAATCATTAATTAAAGAATAGAATAAAGTACACTAAGTCAAATTAACAAAGGGACTAGGTTCTGTAATAATACAAAATTATTTTTTGATATACCATATTCCTAATAAATAATGACAATTGAATGGAATGACGTGATTAATTATCTAGATTTAGTTGATATGATCCCTGAATTGAATATTTGACAAATTACCTCTATGGAATGAATTGTGGAAAAATAACAATCATAATAGTTTAATATATATATTCAAACCAATAGAGATTATTATCCATTAATGAATATGGTTATAGTTAATAAATTAATATGAATTATTGATATATAACTTTCCTAGAAACAAAAATAAGGTAGCAGATGATCTTAGCACAATGGATCTTCCTACCCAATAATTGAGGTGGATTGAGAAATACTGTATCTTTATTGATATTAAAATGATGAATTTTGAAATTATAAAGTTTTATAAAACATGATAAATTTGATAAATTATTTCCAAAAAAATATATTCGAGATAAAATAATGGGTTAATAATTGAATTGTAAGAAACAGGCTTGAGATAATTACAAAAATAACCCTATCGGGTTCACTGTTGGGTCTGAATGGTGATCTTAATCCCCACTAGTTGGAAAATATTTCAAGGAAAATATTGACGATTACATTGGGAAGTATTTCTTCCTAAAATTATTGTAATCGAACTGAAGATCATTTTTTAGAAATGTTACTTGAAACTTCCATACATTTGACATGCATGCAATATTAATAATCAAATATTAAAAAATAAAGGAACCAAAAAGTGTAACTGATAATAAAAAATACACCAACCAATTTACACCATCCTTCAAGAACAACCCATAATAAATTCTCAACATTGTATAAATAAGAAAAATCAAAATAATAGTGTTGATTTACGACTAATTTGATACACCAACGTCCTAAAAAATCATGAATTATTCTCAAATATAAAATCTAGGAACACATGATTTCTCACAACATACCAAATAAATATATATAGCCAAATAAAAGTATCCAATATAAAGGTGAAACATTGATACAATGTATAAAATGGGAACTATTTCCCCACACACACAAACATAATAGTGTGAATAAATGTTGTGAGAGAACTTTCCTAGTAGGACCTCACCAGGGGGTCTATATAAATCTTATAATTTTACATTTCATTAATTCTTATTTTCAAATCATAATAAAATTACACTTCTTTATTCAATGAAAAAAATAAACCACCATCATATGATTCACTACCAAAATGGAGTTACATCTTGACTTCTAAAATAGTCTAACAAACAAAATGTTTTCCTTTGATTTTATTGAATACTAATAACCCATTTTTCAAATTTCAAATATTTTTTAAAATTTCAAACAATAAAATAAATACAATCTAATTTTATTGTAACATACCCTTGAAATATATTTATAAAAACCATTTCAAAATAAATCCAATAATAATGAATAATAAATAATAAAAATCCAAACCCAGTAGATTATAGAATATAAATAAATGAATAAACAATAAAATGGTTACATAATTATAAAGCATAGGGGAATAGAAAAAATTAGATAGAGATATTGTACATGGAACCCATGATCATGGAATTTGTGTCATGTTACATAACCTATGACCTAAATTTTGTTAAACCATAAATAATATAACACAAGATGATCTTCTATTCAATGTTACATTCTGTAAAAAAACACAAGCCTCCTAAATAGAGCACAATGACATCATCAAGGGAATCCCCCACCATTCTATATTTATCACTAGAGTGGAGACTAGATTTATGTTCTTAGTAATAGTTTATAATAAATAAATTTATACCACATATTTAACAATTTTCATATAACCAATAAAATGTGATAGTGAGAGAAAAAAAACTAGTAATGCATCAATAAATCATAAAGCATAAATATACCTCACCTAAAACACCCTAATGGAAAAAATACCATTTATAAATTATAAAGAAATTAAATATTAATGCACATCCTCTTGATATGTATACATGAAAATAGTGGTGGATCAATGGGTGTACCAAAACATAAAAATAATTAAATTGAAGGTGAAAATTTCCCATTAATAAATATAAATCCGGATTAAAATTCATTTAATTTAACAAAATTACACTTCAAACATTCCACGCAAATCATTCTAAAAAATCCATATTTAAAAATACATTTTAAATTAAATGTAATGAAACCACAATAACTAATCCAAAATAATTATTTAAGACAGACATTTTCATATTTAAAAATAAAACCAATTTTAAAGCCCCACAATTTAATTTATAAAACATATAATATACTCATAAACATTGATAAAAAGGGTATTGAAATTATTGTATAACCATTCTTAGTGATTAATTTGAAATATATTAGTAAAATTTTTTCTAATGAAAAAGTTAATGGAATGAATTCATTAACATGTCAAAGTTATCAAATAAAATCTTATTTTTAAGAAAGTGGATTCATGAATTTGAAGAAACACAACAATTTGGAAATAAAAAATGACAACAGAGAAACATACCTAATATCAGATGGAATCAATTTACAATGCATTTCATTTCCTGTTGAGTAACCAATTAAGTCAAGAATCACCTTCAATATGATCTAAATGAAAAACAATATAAACATTAATTGACCCAAAAATATAAATTCAGTTTACATAGCTATAATAGTTTTTTGGGAGTTATAAATTGATGGGGAGGAAGAGAGGGAAGATAGAAGAAGTGATGGAAAAAATATAGAGGGTTTCTTTAAATATCCACATAAAATCATGATAAATATACACCCAATCAAGTGAGGAATATTTGAACTTCCATATGGGCTCCATATAGGTTTTATTCATGACATAAGAGGATGGGTAGGGAATTATGGAGTTAAAATAAATGAGAAAAGGGACCTTTAAATTGTTTTATATATCTAGGTAAAGTATATGGTTAGAAAATATGGATCAGAAAACCATGTCCCAACCATTAAAAATTAATTATATAAGAAATTAGTAATCATAAGGCTGGGAAACATGGTCATTCGTACTAATATATCAATTATACATGTCACCCATAATAAAAACAATGGGTTAAATAGTTTCTTGATGTACCTTACACAACTTGGAGAACCATTTCTCAACCATAGAAAATAAAAAATCAAGAATTACAATGCAGTATAACATTTATTATAATTTTTTTGATAATCATGAAAAACTCATTAGACACCCAAACATATCTCCATTTAAAAATACAAAAGATGAGAAATTTATGAAAAATTGTTATACTATGTAATAATATAATATAATATAATATAACTAATAACTATAACATTGGTTTTAAAATCTCCCTACCATGATACATTCTTCCCCAATATTGTTTTTGTAAAAATTAAAAGAAAACTATGATTGAAAACCACTAAAACTACATAAAATAGGTGGGATAAAAAATAATTAGAATATAAAACCTCAATCAATGGAACCAAAATCCCCAAATATCACTTGAAATATCTATGAAAAACCAAAATATAAAAAACTTACAAGAATCCCTATAAGAATGGAAACCTATCATTAGTTTACCACCCATTTAAAATTCCATTAATGGATTAAAAAATTAAATAAAATCATATTAAGAAATCACTAACTCAATCCCTAAATCATTTACCAAACATGAAAAAGATAAAATATTACACTAACCATAGAAGACCATCAAATTATTTTAAGATAAAAATTCGAAAGAACACCCACCTAAAATATATAAACACCCATTGAACAAAACCATTGAAAAAATCCTGGAAACCATAACACAATTGTAGAAACACATTTCTTGTCAAAAAAAATATCTAAACTCAATTAATCACTACATGGTTTAAAGGAATGGACAAAGTTAAATGAAATGGGTTACCAAGGACCACACACCTAAAACATTATCTTATGGTAAATCCATCCAAAAAATAAATAAAAACCAACTAGTATACACCCAAAAAGGGTTCAATTTATGTTAATGTCACCTAATGAAGCACCAAAGGTTCTCACACTTCCATTAATAAATATTAATTATTATAGGAATCCCAAATCCATCAAACACCTCATAAATCAAAATTCCACCAAACACACACAGGAATAACCACAACACAAAAAATATTCCATCAATGAAAATAACTAATTCTTCAAAAAATGAAAAACCTAATAAGGCTCACATAATAGTTTCACTGGAATCCATATCCAAAAAAGGAAACCACTTAATATATCATTACATGAATTTACTCACCCCCTGATAGAATCTCACACATAAAGAAGAATCATATTTACCAACCTAACAATACAACCAATGGTCATCCGATGTAAACCACTAAAATCCAACATTATAATTCTCATTGAATAATAGAAACACCCCTACCCCGATAAATAAAAAAATCAGCCACACCATTAAGAGTTAGGGAAGAATCAAAACCAAAATGAAAGTAAATGGATATATTACCTACAAAAACACCCAATCATGTATTAATATCTTTATCATGATTCATACTCAAAAACATCATGAACCATGCATGTAAATTTTTTAAAAATGAAATGATATGGCCATTTCATCAATAATGTTAAAAAATATGAAAAATAAAACCCTTTTAAAACACCCATTAAATTGTTTTCACATTTCAAATAATGAAACCACATAAAAAGTTTGAAGTGAATAATATTCAAATTTAATAACTTTTAAAATAGGCTAAACCATTTTAAACTAATTAACATATTCAAAAAACACATGATAACATATTTCATATTCTCATTAAAAATTAAAATCATTGCCTCTATTTGAAAACACGTCAATTTTAAGACAATAAAACTACCCAAAAATACAAATTCCTTTAAAAAGGAATCCAGCCCTTAAGATTTCTTTTTTTAAACTACTCATACTATTTTAAGTTTTACAAAAATCCAAAGCCATTATAATGACCATTAAGGGATATTTTTTCTAAAAAACTATAACCATATGGTTACAAAGTAAATTATTTAAGGTTACCCCATTTTATTGAAAATATACACAATATAGTTCGTCATTAGATAAGACTGAGGAAAACCCACATTATTAAGAAAAAAAATTATGTACAATAAGAAAGGAAGGGGTTTTTGAAAAACGTAAAATGATCTAATTATAAATGAAAAATAACAAAAATAAAAAATATAGATTTTTCTAATATTAATACTCCTTAATATGGTTAGAATCATTTTCCATGGAGCTAAAATAGTTTTCATACACTATTGTCCCATTAGAAAGAGTTTTCGACTTATTTCTCATTGTGGTATTATTATGAAAGTAACCTCTTGATATCCTTGTCTTATTTACATGAATTGATAAAAACATTTCAGTATCATTCATATATCACATGGAATTAGATTACCTTTAAGATATTTTTAGTGAAGCATCACCATTCTCGATGGTGGCCCATTTTCCTTCAATGTTATTCAATATCCATTACATGTTCAACCCCTCTTGGATTTGAGTTCCTTCATGAGACAAGTCATAATGTGATTTTTCAATTTGAGTGGAATAACTAACTTATCAATGTGGACCATGCAACAAAGAATCCATTTAATCCTTCCCTTTTACGTATTATTATATATTAATCATTATTTTACCCCATCAATGGAATCCACATCCACTGATATGTTCTCCTTCCCAGTTCGAAATTTAGATGTAGCAACAGACTCATAAGATGATGTTATAGACCCTATATTCAAGGTATCATATTCCAAAACTACCATATATCCTTTATCAAAATAATAATTATAAATAGGATATAGATATCCCCATGATGGTCGTGATAATATTTTTTTTATTCTTTTACCAATTACCTTAGAAGTGATGTTCACCTAATCAAAACCATAAATAACATTAGAGGATCCCATCGAATCCAGTGTATTATAAAACATGGTGATTCCCATGAGGAAATATCACCAAAATAATACCCATTTTTATAGAATCATTATGATATTTCCTTATATCTCTTACTTGATCAGTAAAACAAGAAATTTTGTCCTTATTTATCTTATCTGGGGATCCACTATTCCCATAATTTTCCTCATCCTAAATAAATAATGAAAAAAAATCATGTGACTTCCTTATTCTATTTTTATTTTATATTTCCTTTTTCCATGAAATCATGAATGTATTTTGGATTATTTTCTTAGATAAGTAAAACAGTTAAGTCATCATTAGATGTAAGGAAAATCACATTTTTATAGTACTAAATTGTGATCTACCTCAACTAGAACCTGAGAAATCATCCCATATATAGGTTTTTTTCACCCTATACTTATTAATAGGGACTCCAATCGAATAAGTATTATCAAAAGAAAGAGGAAGACTCCCCAATATCAAATTAAAACAATATATTTTTCACCGAACATGAGAATAATATTTTTATTTAAAAAGGATTAAAACTAACACTACAATTTTTAATTCATAGAAAACAGTGATTAAGGGAAAAACCATGACACCATGACCTTTTCCAATGTAAATTATTGGGAAAAAATAGTAAAAAATTTAAATGAAATATTGGTAGGAAATTATAGATTGATAAGCTTAAATCATGGATAAGGGGAAAATAAGATCATCAAAATTACAAGGATTCTTACCACGATGAAGAGAAACACATACGATGATGTAGATCACATATAAACATAATAATTGTGGGTTCGCTTTGATCCTCTCATAGACCCATGAAATGAGTCATTTTTTATAAATCATTATATAATCATCATTTTATGGGGTTGTGAAAAAACAATTATTGAGAGATACCACAATTTGGAATAGGACTTTAGTTCAATGAATTCTTTGTTCTAATTCTCTAATTGAATTTACAATACACTATTCACATTCTCTCACACTCTTTTGAAAACCTCCCACAAGTATGAATTCAACAAAATTTAATTTTAAATTCAAATGGTTATAAACTATCACTTTCAAAATGGATAAATGTTTTGAAACTCAAAATGGAATCATTCACTTATAAATTTTTCTAAAAAAATAAATTTTATAATATATTCCTATGGCTAAATTTAAAAACAGAAACAATATTTCATAAATATATATCTTTCATACACAAAAAACAAAATTTTAAACACCCAAAAGAATTGAATGCCCAAACATAGTGACCAAAAATCAATATAACAGCCTTATAATACAACATAAGTGTAACACCATGGTTAAACATGTACACACAATTTAAGTATTTAGGATTTTTTTCATGGGAATGGACAAAAGAGAGATGGTTTATTGGTGTTTAAATAGAACCAATTAGTGGTTATTTGAGAAGAATAAGTTTACATAAAAAAATTGATATTTACAATGTAAATATATCATAGTCCTGATTCCATAAAACCATCTATTCCATGAATATTTTTATTTCATAATATCCAACTTTATATTGCAAAATTGTCACAAGGGATAATTTAATCCACGTTGATTCATTTTTCATTATATTTGTTTTATGGGTAATCCACATCACAAATATGGGATTTTCAATGTCTATTACATATTATACATTGGCTTTATTTAATACTCATATATATCCCTCGTTTTTCATGGTTCAACCATCAACCTTAACCCCTAGGTCTCTCCCTCGTGTTATTAGAGTATTTCATTCCCTCTATATCTTTTTTCATGGCGTGGTTGATCACTACTGTGGTGGGTTTACATCTTTTGGAAATGTTTTATTTTCCTATTTTTATTTATATTAATTTATCTTAGATTGGTAGAATTATGTGCTTTATGTTTCTGGTTATAATAATTTTTATGTGTACATGATTGATCATTTTTATTTTCCCCCTATTTATTGTCTTATAGAGGTTGATCTACTAATTTAAAATCTTCTTATCTAAGGAAACATGGTTTCCTCCATTATTTAGGTAGGTTTCTTTATAAATAATTCTAATTTGTTAACTTCTTTAAGTTATTATAAATTTATTTTTTTATCCCATGAAAATTAATGAATTGATAATGGAGTGGAATTATTGGAAGTGAGTCTTCTTTATGGGGGTTTTCATTAATAATGTATTTGTGGACACCAAGTATTTAATTAAATAATTTAAATATTTTTTTGTTTCAAAATTAGTTGTTAATCCTAAAATAAAAAATATATATCATATATAAATTTTTGATAAATTTTACCAAGGTTTCTAAATAATGTTTTTCAGACATTTCAAATTTTATAACCTTGGGTTCATTGGAAAATACACTCGTCACTCTTTGTGGGTGTAAATATACAATATGTTTTATATTTATTTTAATATATTCTTATATTATGGGGAACACATGGTTGGTTTTTACCTAACTTTACCTATTTTATTTCATAATTAAAATATCTTGGGTTTATTTTTTATATGTTTTTAAAAACAAGAATATTTTTTTAAAAATGGTTTTATTTTATGAAAATTCAATATATACTCGTTTTTATTTAAAGATGGCGCTTATGAAGTCGTGAGTTTAGAGATTGTATAGATTATTTGAAAAATTAAAAATAGGATTTTTTTTCTCACATTATAATTTATTTTTTGGGAAGTTATAGATGATTTTTCTCAGGATTCTGTTAAATTGAAGGTCAGTATATATCATTCCAGTTACACCTTTAGTCATTGTATTTGTAGTAGGATATTCTTGATGTAATGGTTGGTCACACAGAAACTTGTTGATCATATCACATTTTACTTTCAAGGTTTTCATAGTTGGAAATAGTTTTCTATGCGTAATGGAAATGTTAAATTAATTACTCTATGAAACTTTTTGGTTTTCCATATTCATTTTTTATATAAGACATGATGCTTCCTTTTTGATGTACTTCACAATTTAATTAACTATATTGGGTGAAAATTCATGTTGAACTGGAATGGTCTATTGCAAATTGGTATTCAATCTAATACCTAGCTTAATGTGGTGTGATGCTACCTAAAGTTATTTTGATTTCAATTGGATGAAAAATTTATGACTATTGTAATTCATATAGTATGTTTAGGAAGGGGCGTGACCATTTCAATGTCATGACTTACCCCAAGTTACCATAGATGGCCATGGATTTTTCCAAGATTGTGATTTGGTGTTTAAGTCCCATTGAATGTGTAAGATATGCATATTTTTAAACACCACCTACTAATTGTATTTTTAATTATAATTTTTTTCATAATGTTTTTAAATGATTAAAATTCAGGAAATTTCATGGATTTTACATGGATAACTAATGATTCTCTTATGATTATGAAATTTCTCATGACTAGAGGGATTTTTATCTTGTATTTTCTATAAAATACATCATATGGGAACTCTTCTAAATACAAGTGAGGATATTAAGATATTGGATACATATATGAATACTTTAGTGGACACTTCATGGTTGGAAGAAACAATATGCACTATTAATTCTATGGGTTCAACAAGTGTCGAGAACCTGTAATGAGTGGTGGATTATGGCTCATACATTACTAAGTAGAATCAATCCATATTCCATTATAACAATGGATCCATGAAATAGATGTAGTTTCTTGAAAATATTGAGAGGATATTAAACTTCTTGAATTCTAATTAAGAGTATATAGTGGGGTTTTTCATTTATATTCTTGATGGAATATGACTAATATGGTTGGACACTATTGTGCTAGAAATTTTTCATGAAGATATCACCCCTGATTTATTCAAGGAAATCATTAAACATATTTTTTTAATCATAATAGGATATGTGTGGAAAATACCAAGTATTTTATAACTTTATATTAATTTATGCACACCGTTATAGAAAATCCATCTAACTTTTCTGAATTGGATCACTTGGAAAAATATCTTGTTACCAAGGATTACCATAAATCTCGTATATTTAATACTGGGATAAGAGAATATATTTGGTTTATGATTGTTATAATGATTCTAATAAATTATTTGGATGTGGTTGATAAAGTTGATATTGTAGAGGTAGACATATCTAGGAGAAAAAGATGTTGTAGAGTATCTATTGGTGTAGTTTTTGGTCATGGTATGTCATCCTTAGGGAAATGTATAAAGAAATTAGCTAGTTTTATTCTGGAATAGTTTCAAGGGATTATTCTAGATAGTAACAAGTTGTTTTCATTTAGTGTGGAAGGCCTATTTATACCAATATTATTGTTCTATAATCTTCAATGAATTTTCTTAATTTTAAAAAACATATTTTTCTGATCTGTTTTTATAAACGGATGTCCTAGGGTAGTAATGATAGATCCAATTTCACGAAGGGCCTCCAGGTTTATTATAATGATTCATAGGGTGTTGGGTCTTATCCAAATGTTAAATTTCATGTTCTTTTGGATTTGAAATTTCAAAGAGGAGATAAGACTTAATTTAGCTACATGGTTTAGTATATACTAGATGAATATAAAGATGGGTCTGTATAGTTAGTGGAATGATTTTTAGTTCAATTTAGATGATTCTTGCATTGTATGATAAAGGTGCTACACATTATTTTATGACATCAATGTTTTTTTGTTGTTTTGGGTTTTAATTTAGAGATTATGAAATTATTTTTTGGATATTTCCACACATTTTGGAAAGAGTTATAAACAAGGTTTCCAACGTACCATGTATATCGTGATGATATCCAACATCAAAGTGGTGTGGGTTTTCATGGTTCTTCATCTTTCTATCTTCATCCTACTTTTGGGCATAAATGGATGATCATTGTTTTGTCCCATATAAAATATTATCATCATCATTAACATTTTCTACCTCTTAATGAATTGAATTTCTTATTTGATGATGTGTGGGAATATAGGTTAGGGAGAGTAGGCAATGTGGTTCCATATGTTGTGGTAATCTAATATTAATTGTTAGAGATGTTCCATTATGATTTTGGTCTTTTTTTGAGTATTCCACATTCTATGTTTTTGTTTTATTACCTCAAGGTATTATTTGATTACTTTTGTTGATTAACTCTATAGAGATAGGTCAGGTTTACCATTAACCTACTACTTGGTATTATGTGAATTTAAATTCCATCATATTTTATGAGTCCTTCTAAATTAAAGAAATATATCATTTATCTTGCAGACTTAGAGGATAAGGAATTTATTTTTCCATGTTTTCACTATGTGATTAAACAATCAAAATTTCTATAAGTGGAATGAGAGGCTTATGATTTGCATGGATTATCAAAAGTTAAACTAATTTCCCATTAAGAAAAAGCATCCCTTTCCTAGGATTGATGATAATTTTAAACATCTCATATAGGATAATTATAATTCTATGATCTATCATCGGTTAGGGTACCACCAGGTTAGAGTTTTATAAGTGTGTACACCTAATATAGAGTTTATTAACAAGTATAGTCATTTTGAGATTTTTTGTAGGCCATTCAGTCTCACAAACACTCCGAAGGTATTTATATCTTCCATATAGAATATCATTCATTAAAACATATACCCTTTTATTATAGTGTTGATGGATGATATATTGGTGTTCCCGTATATAGAGAAGGATCATATAGCCTATTTGGAAACCATTCTTAGAACCTTTAGAGAACATTGTGTATATGGTATAATTTAAAAAATGTGAGTTTTGTATCAAGAATGTAAATTCTCTAGGGACATGTTATATATGATAGGGTAATCATGATTGATCTAAATAATATATTGGTGGTTATGTCATAGGATTATCCTAGAAATGTGTTTGAGATCTAAGGATTTATGGGGTTTGATTGTTATTACAGGTTGTTTGTATAGGATTTTTTAAATCATTGTTCTCTGATGAATGATTTAACCATTAATGTTGTAATTATTGAGTCGAATGAAATATTGCAGAGATTGTTTGATGTATTGAATTATAGTTCGACTTCATTTACAATTTAGATTCTTCCAAAACTCGGTATAGGTTATTATTTTTTCTATGGTGGTTCTGTTATGTGTTAGGGGTGTGTTAAGGATGGGGAGATATGTGGAGGCATATGAATCTCACAAATTATACCCTCATGGGAATAAGTTCCATATCCATGAATGTTAGTTGACAATAGTTATGCATGAACTCAAATTGTAGCTTCACTATCTATTTAGTAAGTGTTTTACAGTATATTCTGACTAAAAAAGAGTGAAGTATATTTTCACTCATATGGATCTGAACATGAAATAGATACTATGGGTTTTCTATCTTTAGACCTCTTATTTTTATATTTAATATACTCCCTATAAGTATAATAAATTTACCATTTTTTCCTGCAATACATTTCTTACACAAGGCTTGGAAGAATCTATAGAAGAGAGGTATCTGATGAGTTTTATTATTATGATGAGTTTAGGAGTAGTGGAAGATGGTGAAATTATGTTACTATATTTAATAATTAATTGATTTTTATTTTATGAGTTGGTATAGATTTATAATGTACTAGAAACAATTTTACAGTAGTTTAGTAAAATCCTAAGTGGTGGGGAGACCTTTAGCGAGTGGTCTAAATATGTAAGTGGGTCATTGTGTTTTTGGAATAGTTTGGTTGTTATTTTTTCTCTGATATAGGAGTCAATGGTTAGCGGAAACCATTATTGATTGTACGTTCATCATAGTACTACCAAGATGTGTCATGTCTTGAAACATTGGTTTCCGTGTTTTAGGATGTGAATGCCAATTGTAGATATTTTATGATGGTTTCTTATGTGTAAGAGAATTATGGTTGATCACCAGATACCTACATTTTTTCCCCTTACACATTATAGTGTATAAATAGGATTATATTTCCTTGTACATAATCATTGGATTACCACAAACTCCTAGTATAAAGGATGTTGTTTGGGTTATCATAGAATAAATAAAAAATTAGGGAAATTTCCACCCAATCATGGAGATGATAAAAGTGGAATATATCAATGAATTGTGTCTCTGATAGTTTAAGATATTTCAATGGGTTCCCATTATAATTTTTTCTAATAGGGACACACATTTCACATCTAGGTTTGGAATTTTTTTCAATATGTAGTAGATTACCAATTGAAATTGACCATAACACATCATCCATACATGTATATATAGAAGGAGAGAGATATCTAAGTGCTTGGGGATATTCATTGTGAATGTGTATCTAAATTCAATGGTTCTTGGAAAATGATTTTTCTACTGGTTGAGTTTTCTTATACCAATATTTATCAATACTTGATTAAGATGATCCCATTTGAGGTTCTATGGGGGAAACCATGTGGATATCCATTATTTTAGGTTGAGTGGGAAGGGATTCCATTTTTTGGTGGAGCCTTGTTCAATAAATGTCATAAAAAGAGTATTTGATCTGAAGTAGATAGATCATGGAACATATTCAAATAAAATAATATGTAGAATATCCATAGAAAATGAGCTTGAGGATGGAAATATAGTTATTTTCAGATATTTACCTACATTGGAACATTGTTGGTTGGGTATACAGGGTAATTTGGAATTAATATTTTTTATCCCATTTATGATTGTAGACCATATTTAAAAGGTTTCATATCATTTTGACTTACCAACTCATTTGAATTCAATCCTTTGTTTATTGTTTCCCCTATAATGAGGTATCACCCAGATCCTAACCATGTGATTGAGTGTGGGGAGATTGATCATGATCACTAAACCAATGTAATTGAGAAACCGATTTTGATTATGAATCTTTGTGATAAGGTATATTGTTTTAAAATATTTCCTTTAGTCCAAGTAATGCGTTAGTGGGGATGGGATAGCCACAAGTAATGGGAGAAGGAATGGAAGATGAGGTAGTAATGACCTTATTTTTTTTTTGTGTTTCCAAGATAATGATGACTTTTTTGAATTAAAATTAAATCCTTGTTGGGAGAATATAAATGATATAGTTAAAAACATGTAGAATATTTTAGTGTTTAAGAAATTTTTATTGAGTTTAGAGGGTGGAGGGATTGGTTTTTAGTGTTTCCGTAGAACTTGTTCTTGGAGTTTTATGTAGACCCAATTTACGTCATAAAGGTAATATTTATAGTTTAAATATGTTATAGGCATCATTACATAAATCCTTTTCGTAGTTGAACCATTTAACACCATAATACCATATTTCTAGTTATAAAAGTGTCACTCTGTAAAATTTATTCTAAGGATTTTTATTTTTAAGCATACGTAGGTTTTGGGAAATTCGAAACATAAACATGGGATTTATGATGTAAATACATTATTCTAAGTAGGTTTTATTATTATCTTAGATAACTCCAATATGTTTCATTGTGTATTGGCCTCCAATGATCCCCAGTCCCCCTAGTGCATTTGTAGTGTTTCATTCCATTGTGATCATTTTTAATGATGTGGTTGATCCCAAATGTGGTTGGTCATCTTCCATCAGGTACATGTGATCTTCCTTCCACCATGTTAAACTTCACTCATCTATATTTTTCAGTGTCATGTTATTAATTTTACAAGGTCTAATAACCAGTTTGTAATATTGATTACTCCATTATAGTTTTATCACATTCCCTACATTTTAGAGGTTAAACATTTTTTCAATCTATGTTGTTGAAGGTGATTTGGTTTCCTTTTTTCATGAGGTAGGTTTCCCACTACATGGGTTTTTATTAATGAATTATATTAAGTAATTATAAATTCATTTTATTTATTTAATTAAAATTCATGACATTATATTGAAATGTAATTTTAAAAGAGAAATAAGTATTTATATATTCTTTATTGAAAAATAGAATTGATAACTCTAAGTGATTGATTAAACTATTTAAATTCTGGTTTTGGTTTCAAAATGTTTTTTTGATCTCATAAGGTAAAATGAATTGATTTCTAAAATGTTTATTTAAATATAATCATGGTTTTTGATGGATTTTGAAATTCATAACACATTGGGTAGCCTTGGGTGTGCTGAGAAAGAGACATGTCACACTTTATATGTGTGATTCCACAAGGGGTTTTATATATCATTAGTTTGTGTAATTCTATAAGAAGTTAGATTTATTGGATTTACATAGGCCTTAATTAGGGATTTTTTTCTTTTTATATCATGTATTCCCATATGATACAAGAATATTGGTTCAATTTTTCATTTATGAATTTTTTATCTCAATATGTATCTTCATGGTTATTTTTCACATTCTTATGTTATATTTCACCCATGGTTGGTTTTTCCTATTCTATATTTTTTAATTCATATAATAAATATTCTGTTATTTGGTGAATATTGTATTATTTTATGAAATCGAAAGTAAGTTTTATAAAATGTTTTTATTTTTATTAATTTTGGTTGTAAAATGATTTTATTTTAATTATAGTGCTAAATCATCCTTAATATTAACAGTTTTATAGATTCATAGGTTAGATCATATGGGACCTTACACTCACACAATATTTTTCCCTTTGGAATATTATAGATGATTTGGTGTTTGACAATGTTAAAGGTAAGCCGACTATGTTGCAAGAAAGTCTCACTTGTTTTCATCTCCTTTGTAGAAGGATGTTTTAGAGGTTATGGTTGATCACATGGAGACATGTTGGTCTTTTATTCTTTAACATTTTGAGTACAGATAATTCATCTCTTTTATTTTTGTCTTGTAAAAATGTTCACGTGATTCCTCTATAAACCTTGTTGGATTTCCTTTTTCTAGTTTAACATGGGAAATGGTAATCCCTTTTTGTTTCATTTCACCATGTGGTGTAAAATCTTGTGTTACCTATTTTGACAACTTCGGTCAGTTCATTAAAAAATCCAATATTATTATTTTCCCATTCCTTAAAGTCACGAATGTAAAATACCAGGAAGTAGAGGTCTATATAAAAAACAAAAATCTATTATTAACTATTCATTATTTGGAAATATGGTGACATCTAGGACCTAATCATTGAATAGTATCTAAAAAGCTTCTAGATTCATGTATTTAGAAACTAAAAGGGTTTTTATTCATGAAAGGAATCCTTATAACTCAAATTTCTTCTCAATTTCATTGAAAATATAAAGAAGTTCAAATAAAATCACAAAATGACAAAGAAGATCAAAAACTCATATCATAAATCTAAATCCATAAAAAAGAAAAATGAAATACAAATCCCAACTACCCCATGTAACTTAATTCTCTAAGATAGAAAGAGAAATATTGGATATCCCCACACTATTATCTTGAATACAGATAGTATTATACTACAGTATACGAAAATACCAAAATATAAGAGAGTGATCAAGAATAGGGGACCATCACGGAAACTATTCTTTGATACCATTTCTAACGAACCTTCTTGAGAAAACATAACATGTTTTTCAGAGAAGATCTCCATAGGAGCTCGAAGGTCATTACGAATCCCCATGTGATAGAAAAAACTTTTTGAGTATCAATGAACAAACCTCCTGTATTGATTACTCCAATAAATTATTTTAAATCAAAAGTGAATTATTTTTCAAAATCTTGACTTCACACATCTATATAATGTTATTAGATGAAAATTAAATAAATAAATACAAAAAAAAGAACTAAATGACTCACACAAAATAAAAGAAAGGTATAACCAATTTATATCATTATACAAGAATCAACCCAAATAAATACCTAATTGGATAAAAATAACGTAATATGAAAATAATAATATGAATATATGAATTGTACGATGTAATGGAATATAAAATAAAAAACAAGCCCCAACTATACAATAAGAACACCACCATGTAACAGAGGGTTACTAAGAAAATCATAATTAAGCATTGATATCCCATAAAAATGAGTCCAATTTGAAGATAAATCTCAGATCCTATGTAGAACATAAAACACACACACACACAAAATGTTGGGATTTGATTTTCATTAAGGGTGTGAAACCCATTTCCACTTTTAAAAAATTTCATGATGTTCCAAACAAGAAATTAAATCACTTACGATTCATATGAAACACATCCTTTAAGGTTCATTTAAAAAACCATTTCAAAATAAATTAAAAAAATGAATAGATCACAATGAAATATGACATTGCAATTATAATGGAACATCATGAAATGAGTTAGTAAAATGGGTTATATAAAAAGTATGATTTGGGGAACATATATACACAATATGTAGATTACCTATATGTGACCATATGTATGGAAATAAGTGTCATGGTCCATACACAATTTATTTATATGAGATGATCCTAATATGAAAATAATATAGGGATGATTTATAGCCTACTTTTGGTGATAAACAAATTCAAATTCCACCTGACTAGATCACAGTAGAATCGTTATAGGGAATACCATGATGCTAGATCCCACACAATGGGGAAGATATCCTATCTCTGTAGTAAACTAGTTTAATATAAATAAACATCACTCAATTAGCTATATATATTCCCCTTAATAATATTAATTTTATGTGAGAATATAATCAACCCTTATTCAGAAATACTACATAAACCATTAATCTTTATCACCTCTAAAACCCATGCACTAAATATTCCCTTTCCACATCATCGGAACAATATATATTAATGAAACAAATCCTCATATCATAGAAAATAAATTGGTTTGGGGAAACAATGGTGGTATCACAACAACAAACCATTCAATTTAAAGTCTCAAACGATCCTATAAAAATTTTAAAATTTGATTATTGGTTATTTAATTGAATAATATAACAATTTCAATATTTTTTAGAAATAAATATGGAAAAATTATTATTTTAAAACACTTATTTAAAAATAAATTGGAATGAAACCAAACTCATATATCTAAAAAAATCATAATATGTGCATTTCATTATTTAAAAATTTAACCAAGACCAAATACCCACAGCTTCCATTTCCACAATAAGGGGTCACACTTTTGTTATCAAAAATTGAATTGGAATGCTTGAATAAAAATTTTCAGAGAAATAATTCAATTTTATTAGGAAATATTTTATTCCATACCAAAAGATAAAGGAATGAATTCCCAAAAATATTAGAGATTTCATATGTAGCTATTTATTTGTGAATTGAAATTTGAAAAGATACGATTTGTGAATTAATGGTTGAATGTATAAGAACATATATTAATCTGTATAGAGACAAGTGTTAATGCAGTACCTTATATTTAAGACACCCGTTAAAGTAATGTATGATATGAAAACAATCATTAAAGAACAATAAAACAAAGATTTTATATACCCAAAGACGAAATCCCAAGTACACAATTATTAGGTTCCTTGGGGATATAGAACATTTAATATAAAAATAGTGGGATGAGATGATAAGTGGTTAATTTATGATTAGGAGGGCCCACAGGATGATTTTTTGGGAAATCCTAATGTAGAGGATACAAATTAATAGTAGAGTAAGAATGGATATCCCCAAGAGATATATGGAATTCAAATAAGATATATGGTGTAAATGAACAATGTGGGGTATTTAATATAATTGGAAAAATGAGTTTACACATATTATATAAATCTAGGTAGGCTTCATGGTGTAGTAAATAGTTTTCCAAATATGGACATAACATTTGATAAGCACCATATAGCCAAATAGTTTGGTTTTATTGTCAATCATAAGCTATAGAAACCATTCAAGTCACCCGTAACAAAAACAAATTGTTCTATGGTTTCCAGGAAGACCACATTATGCTTCTAATTTCATTATCCAAACATGTAAAATCATTCAATTTATAATTCTATGATTTCTAGATGCTTACCCCACTATTACTATTATTCATTCACAATTTTTGTGACACCAAAAAAATTACCCAAATTCCATAAATAAATATATAAAATATCATCAAAATTATTAAAAAAAACAAAAAATAATATTATGTAATACACAATCATTTCAAAAGGTGTAACATGGATTATTTGTAGCTTCAAAAAAGTCTAAAATGATAAGTAATATATGGATTATGAGTTCAAAAATGATAACAATGGATTCATTCAATTTAGAATATGTCATTACATAACATCCAAACTAAGATAATAGAAGGATCTTGTGGATAATAAACATAGAAAATCATTATATATTGACCAAGGGAGTAATAATAAGTAATCAAACTATCAAGAGGTATTTTGGGGAAGAATGACAATATCTAATTTTTTTAGAAATTTTCATTGTTTCTCATTGAAAAATAACCATAAAATTTATTAAATATATTGGATACAATTATATTTTATAAAAAAATAAAGGTATAAAATCTTTTATGAATTAATTTTTTTTAATTGAATTATTTCATTAATATCTAAATAAATTTTACACAAACACTCTATTTAGTTCATATTTTGATGGTATAAATGAAATATATAATGTTAAAAATAATAAAACAATTTTATATAAGAATAAATTTGATGGAATCTTGGGGTGTAGGAGTAAGGTTTGGAATTTTCAATGAATAGTAACTCAACCCAATTTGATATATAATAATTTCATTAACTATTGGATGAAGATAATAGATAATTGGTTGAAACCCTTACCAGTAAACCAAATCATCAATGACATACACTAGGAATGGTGAATCAAGACTAGGATTGAGAACATGTAGTATAAATGGAAGGAGGCTATAAAATGGAATGGAACAAGATATGAGTCTATAGATTTAGAAGAATTTAGAACAAAAATATAGAAAAATTGATAAATAAAACTAATAATACCCAAAAACAAATTAATAAAACTATACATTGGAGAAATTTGAAATACATATTATCTTATAAATGAGGAATCCATCTATGGAATAAAAATCAATGTGGGACGCATCAGAAATTGTAAGAATGGAAATGTTATACAATACTAAGATCCATCATCCTTCTTTCCCCACATGTACCTCCATGCTGCAAACCATATACTAAAAATTCAATTTATATAACACCTAAAAAACACTTAACAACCCTAAATCCCATTCTATCAATCAAAATGGTCATCAGGACCACTCCAAAACCACATAAACAACATTCAAGAAAACATTTGTGGGACATAATTATTAATCCCAAAAAAATAATTAATATGTTGTGGACATTAACTAAATATATAATATCCATTTTCTCTACTTGTTTGTATCATAGTTAATGGGGCTTCTATGTGGCCACTATCTATTTTTGGGATAATATAGAATCAAGAAGAAGTAATGTTACTACTACCCAATTCTACCAGCTGGTTGTACCAAATCCCGGAGAGAAATATCTAACTCTTTAAAAGAGGATAGAATATAATTTTTTACTTATGTGTACTAATATCAATATTTATAACTCCAATTGGGATCCATTAATTAAAAAATAATGATTATAATGGTTTCTAGAGAGTTAACTATTTGAACCTTGGTTGTTCTTTGATTTAATTGAGTGTGGTTTTTATTTTTTTACAATCCTCTCATGGATGATCAGTAGTGAGCGTTATGAGAACCACAAATCATTATTCATAGACTGCAAAGCATAGTGCATGGACTGCATAACAGAAATATTATGTGGGACCAATATGGTTAATATGACCGTAGCAGTTCATGGATGTAAAATATGATGTGGGATGTCTTGTAGGTTGTGGTAAAGAGGAAGATATTTATGGATCCATATAGGGTTTACATCATAGAAGGAATAGACCATCGCAAAGGAAAGGTGCTACATAGACTGAGGTGTGAAAAATGGTTTGCGGAAGTATCATGATACACAGTGGTTGTACCACATCAATGATTTCAGATATTTGGTTAACTATTATTTTCATATTTAAATTTGACTATATAAGGACCACTAATCAAATCACTTTCAAGTGAGTTTTTTATTAGAAAACAATCTCACTCTGGGAATAATTTCAATTAAGTAAAAAATAGTATGTGGGGAATCCGAAAAGGAGATATAGTTCACAAGAGAGGAGTCTATGAATAGTGAAGTAGTTCATGGGAACATTCCACGTAATAGTTTTTGCAGGGCTTTGAAGATCACACAAGAAAGTAGTCAATAGAAGAGGAGTTGGTCCATGGAAGACGAAGCCCATGGAAGTGGGAATTCTGTAGAAGCAGATGAGGTACACTAAGGTTGTACACTGCGGTAGTAGGCCGAGGCAATATGTTTAAGTAGATAAAATCCATGTAAGAAGAGGAATTACATGGAAGAGATGTGTTTCATGATTCTAACTCACTTTGTGGGGAAAAATAGTTCACAGAGGAATAGTTCGCAACTATTAGTGCACAAGAAAAGTGGTTTACATCTACAGGTAAAATTGGGACTTCAACAGAGCATCCATCTGCAGTTTATAATTCATGACTTAGTAAATATGATGGAAAATATATGTACATAAACTATGTTTTTATTTCTCTCAATGTAATAATATTGGGGGAGTCAATGGAAGTGTTTTGGGGGATGTAGTGAGCCATCACAAATCATTTATAAAGGTAGTGTGCCTAGAACAGAGTGACTATGTCTAAATATTTGTACTCTATAACTATTGATGTTTAGTTGATTTATGTATGACAGAAACACTATCAATTTCTTCTCTATGGACCATCCCTTGGTGGTGAACAATGTAAAATCATTTTTTGACTCTTTTCATCTGATTTTTTGGTTTAATGCTCATTCTCATTAGTTGGACTAATAGTATCCATCCAAAGTGGGAACAAGATCCGACACTTTTAAAGATTAATTTTACACCTTGATTCACCCCTCCACTATCAGGGTGTTCTGGGGTCCTTCATTTTCATTAACATTTAAATTATATATTACGTATCAGTGAAAAGGGGTGTTATTTCACCCATGGATAACGATGATTTAATTTTTTTAACATCATTAAACTCATTAGTAAATACATATTACATGGATTAATATATTCCTATCAACTATGATATCTTAATATCACATTATAGTGGGAGAATAAAAAAATGATCACTACCTTGTAAAAACCAAATTATCTAAATGTCTATGCATAATTATATTTTTTACTTATCTATTTGGAACTCTAATGATTTGAAGCAGTGAATGTGTTGATCTAGATAAATGAATTTCTTATTTCTTATTATCTAATATTCATTCAAATTTTAGTATCAATTTCTCTCTCCCTCTAAAATATTTAATGGTATATTGTTGAATCAATATGTTGTGTGTTTTTTTGTGAATTTATGATTTTTAAATGGAGTGGTACAAAACTTTTAGTCAACATTTAACTCTTATATTATTCTTGGAGTCAATGGTTGATAATTTATTTTGGAGTACCTTTTTGTATATTGTTCATTATGATAAGTAGTGTAGTGTATATGTCTATGTATGATGTAATATAAGATTTTATAGAAGTTATAGAAGATATATGCAAGATAACAATTAATGAGTATTTAAGATTAATTTTGGAGTACATCCTATCTTTCTAAAAAAAGCTTAATTAAAATTTCATTTGATTTGAATTTTTTATTTTTTTCCATAAATTCTTGTTTTATGTTTTGTTTTACATACACATTCATTTTTAATTAAATACATAAAAAATCAATTTATTATTTTATGGTGGGCCCCCTTAAGATCGACCCTTGGTTGTGCATTTTATTACATTAATCTAGTTAGTAATAAATTTAATTTTGTTAATGACATTTATTGGTAAATTCATAATCCTCAATTAATAATCATTGTAGGGGATTCCAAAAGGAATTCATATAATTTTTTACTTATTTTGAGAAAATATTTAAAAAAAGTTGAAAATGACTCAAATAATTGGTTAGTGAAGAGTTTCAACATTAATGTTTTCAAATTGTTACATACTCATAGGTGTTTGATAGATTTAATGAGTTTTTTGGAAAAAATAATTGTTATAATTTCCCTATTTGAATTATGAAATTTAATATCAATAAACTACAATTAATGAGTTTGTGTAAAAACATCACAATCTATCAATATTCTCAAAAATTGAAAATTACAAAGGGATGAGAAACAATAAAAAACATATTTAGGACTGAAGGGTACACTTTTGTTCCAATTTTCTTTTCGGAGTCATCAATGATAGATAATATAAAACATATTTCAAAATAACATTGAAATCATTCTCCACATTAAAGAGAAAATTTCATGAAAATTTATCAGAATTGAATCCTATAAAGAAAAGAGTTGTATTTTGATTTCACTAAATTCTATTATTTTTAAAGATAAATTGATATCTCACTACTCTTTGGTTTTCTTATAGATTAAACTAATATTTGGAGATAATTGGATGATTTTGGTGGAAAATTATACACACATATTACTATACATATGAAGCTCCTATAATTTAATTAACATCGTTCAATGGGAAAACATGATTATGCAGCCATATTTCCTCATACAGTGACCTGACCAAATTTAGACCACACATTAATGTATAATTAAAAAGAGAATTTTAATACGTATTGACACACTTTGAATAATTAACTCTCTATTGATGTGAATAAGATTATTTAAGTGGGTTTTTGGAAATTTATTTTACAATCAATCCAAAAGGAAAAAATGTGTCAGTTTTTACTAAGGAATCCTTATCAACATTCATTTTTATGTTAGTAGACTACAATTTACCATGTACGGGTGATAAAAACACACCACAACTTAAGGGATAACCCGTGATTTTTTCCCATTAGTTTATTTTGAGTTTTATTTTAATTAATTAAATATTATTTTGTTGCATTCTATGATAGTTTATAGATAACAATTGAGATATGTACAAAATTTTATACCACATAATATATTATCTAGGTTTAATCTACAATATTACCCTTTTTAAATACTATCCCTAAACATACTGCATATTATTGATCATAAATGGGGGTAAAAAGTGAACAATTTTCATGATAATGACATAATTTATTGTTTAATTTTAATCATTTTATTTGTTTTGTTTTCATGTATATAGGAATGCTTGATATATAATGAAAACCAATGTAATTTTGTAAACATTGGTTGATTTTGGTAGTTATTTGATTATCTTTGTAAAACTTATTTATATTTAATTTATATAAGATAATTTTTCTATGAATTTAATTTTTTGGACATTTTTATGAAATTAGATAAATTTGGAAATCCATACTAATGGTTACTAAAAAAAGTAACATTACATATCTTTCGAGGTATTCTAAAAAATATTAATTCCTTGTTCTTAATATCATCACCTTCAGAAGAGCAATAGGGATTTTATGAAAACTGAAAAATTTATTATTCTTATTTTAAGGATTTAGAGCACATGAAATTTCTTTCATTGATTGATGAACTTCATTATCTTTCCGATATTATCCCTTAGAACATACCCTTTATAGTAAATATAGTTTATAAATTATGGTAACTTGAATAATTTATTTGGTTGAATCCATATTAGATTATTGTTTGTATTAACCAACCCCTATATTTTGATATGTTATCTTAATTATTCATCCTTGAGTGTGAAGTAGGGTGTTCATGTGTTTTCATTAGAAGTAATTTCATTGTATGGGTCATTGTGTGGGAATAGTTATCATTCCAGCAATGGGGATTTTTCATATTTATAATATTAGAAATTTTTATCCAATTTTATTTTGAAAAAAGAAAAAAATATATAAATACTAATGAATAAAAAAAATATTATTTTAAAACAATAAAAATTCAGAAAATGAAAAATATTGATTCAAATATATATTTTTATTTAGTTTTATGTCTCATGAATATCATAAAATGAAAAAGGGATTACATAGAATTTACATTTATAATATTATGGGGATTTTAATAGAGTTACATGGGTTTACATGTATTATATTCAAATATTAAAACCCTACTTCTTTCAAAATATGTTATTAAATATTTTCCCACAAACTATATTCCACAAAGAACACCTTGGAAGGAAAAATCTCTTTAACTCATTCCCAATAAATATATTTTTTTTGATTTATTGTTTTTAATAACTTATACATATATATATGCATTTTTTAATGTATGAGAATAAATAAATTTACAAATTTAACTTCAATAAATAGTGAGATGAAATATAATATGAGGTGGGAAGTGATATGTTAATTGAATGATAATTGAGTAAGAAAAATTTTAAATTTGAAATGGGAATATGATAATGAAATTTTTTCCATATATGATACATGAGAATACCTTCTAAAATAGTGATTGAGTGTTTTTTCATTTCATATTATATTTTGTATTTCACTTGGATATATGTTTTTGATTAAGATTAAAAATTATGTTTAGAGTAGTGTTAAGGGATGTTATTTAGAAATTTGTCCTTATTTTTCATTGATGAATAACACCAATTTTTTTAATATATATAAGAAAAAATATATTTTTTATAGAATTAGGATAATAAATAGATTATATGTTTTAGGACTTCATTTCAATAAATTTAACTGATTAATTGTTTTTGGATCCATATTCAAGTAGATCTTATTTCAAAATTTTCAGTATTTATGTTATGAAATTGAAATATAATATAAAAATTTTCTTTGTGAAGTATTTTATAAAAACAATTTTTAAGGAAGTATGAAACATAATTGTAACCTATACCCACTGTAAAAAATGGGAAGCTGATATAAGATGATATTTAATTTTAACATTGGCCTCTAGATAAAGAGCTAAATTGGTTTTGACCCTCACAAGTTTACCTATGCCAAATAGACACACTGTGGGAAGTTCACATCAATGCCTGCTAAATGAATAGAAAGGGTTAAGGAAAGAGTATTTTAGAATTTAGATTCCACATAAAATATTTTCATATATTGGGATAAATAATATTATATATACTATATCCATGGAATTATATGTTTGATGATAACCCATAACCCACACAAAAAAATACAATTCAAATAAAAAGTTCAATGTGTCTAGGATTATAAACATGGTGTCTATCTCAGAAAAAAACCTATGTGGGACATATTAGATATAATAGAATATAAAATGTTTTAAAATACACCAAGTCATTACCATCATCACCTTTTCTACGCATACACTATAAAATATATATCTTAAAAACTCATACCATTTCAAAATGATCTGATCCAATGCCATTATAAAACAATTTCAATCAATCAAAATAGAGTACAAAACCACATCATAACAACCTAAGAACATTCACGAAGTCACATTAATGTCTTAAATTTGAATACCATTCTATATTCTAAAAATTATTTTTACCTTAAAAACTATTCACCATTATAATTAAGGGATATATGATGGTAAATGATAATTAGGCTTGTAATGTCCAGTTTTTTAAAAATAGATAACTATGATTGATAGTGTATACTAGACATAACACTGAACCCAAACATAAAATGATTATTTAAATTTGACCATTTTAACCATTGCATTAATTTTTTAGATCTGAGTATAGTTTAAAAAAAATTAAGATATATAAATATGTGTGTGTGTGTGTGCGTGTGTATGTTCTACACATTATAAATTTATTAATAACTGTATAGTAAATATTCACTCAATTGGGGGGGGGGGGGTATGGCCTTCTTTTTAGCTCGTGTGTGGTGTCTGTGTGTGTTTAATGTAATGGTACACCCAAAAATCTAATATATTTGTATGTTGTAATAGTTTTAATGTAAAATCAACATTTCCTTTAAAGATGATTTTTTTGGAAAACTGCCTTCCAAAATGCTTGTGGGGTTTATTTTAAATGAATATTATAAAACTATTTGAATTGATTTTGATAAAATGGATTCCATATTTTTAATCATGATAATAAATATTATATAATAAGGAAATAATTTTTAAAAAATATGAATTATTACCATAATAAATATTTATTATAATGGTAAAATAAATAAAATATGTTAATTTGGGGTAAATATAATTTAACAGTGACATAAGAATAAACTAACCATAAAAGTATGACAATATATATTTTAATTTCAATATATTAAAAACTAATTATTTTTTGGTTACTTTATAACTTATAAAAAAAATTATAAAAAATAGATTTTTCAATCTTTAAAACATAAATGGTATTTAGGGTGACATATTGTTTCATTGATGAATATTTGTAATTTTTAATGATTTAATAATTTTTTTGTAGTTGTTAATTTTTAAAAATAGTGTCATTTTAGATTAAATATAAAATATAAATTATATTATAATTTTGTGAAGGGATAATGTATTTTTTTGATTTTATTATTTATTATATGGATTGATAAACATATGTTTTTGAATAAATAAATAACTTCCCTCTCTTTTTCAATATAAACCCACAAATTTTCCAATTACATTTCATTTCAATCCCATTGAGAACATCCCTACTCTAACCTCCCCACTTTAGACTCTTCCCATTTTGTTTTCATGCTCTAAATAAGTTCCTCTCAATCTTTTGGAATCACCCTCTGAAGGTATGGGATCTCCCTCTCATATTTTAATCGAAGGACCCCTTTTATTTTGTGTATATTATATTTAATTTATTATTCTGTCAGTATCCTTTTTAAAATCCCTCATACGTAAAATTTTTAATTTAAATGTGATGAAATATCCCTTTCACTCTCATTAATCCCTATCATTATCCTTTATGTACAACTGTTATGGTGCCAAAATTGTCTTGTGATTTTATATACAAAAAGAAATGGAAAACACTCTCTTATATTCAATTAAAGAATCTTATTTGTTTTAAGCATTTTTATATTGGTTGGTTATGTTTTCAGGACTTTAAAAATATCCATCTACTAACAAATTGGTTTACTAATAATTACAAATACATTATCCTCTCTCATTATATCATTTACAAATGTAGTTTATACGCTAATATTTAATAAGTGTTCCTTTCCTTCACCTCTATATTCTAGAATCTTCTTCATTTTATATATATTATTTATAGTTCCTATTGTTGGGATATGTTTTTAAATTTCCATTTTAATTTCCATTTTATGAAAAAAAAATGATTAAATAACCCTTTCTTTATTAGTAAAACATTTTATGAATCATTATGTAATACCCTTATGGTGTAGAAATATCATGGTGATTTTTCTTTAACAAACCATTAGATTGTGATTATCATAAATATCTTAACATAAGGTTATTAAAATAGTCACACTTATAATTATATTATTGGTTTATTCTATTTATTTATTCTACACTACTTGTTCGTGGAATAAATTTTATGAAATATGTTCCTATATTGAATGATATATGTGGAACTCTTATACAAGTACACGATATGTACCTGATGGGTGTGCCCAGAATTATATACAACTCAAATGTTTTGGATATTTTTTTGCCTCATGAGATGTAATGAAATTGATTAAGGAGTGAACCTAATCCATCCTTTGACTTTTTCAATAATTTTATGATATATTGGAGGTTATCCTTCCCCTATGTTTATAGGTCCATGTTTAATGTTGTCTCCACATTTTTCATGTTACCTCAATGTTAGAGCATGCCTCATTATTCATAATTATTACTGTAGTTCATTTTATGTCCAATTTAAATTTAAAATATTGATTAGTTAATAATTTATACAAGTTATAATTAATTTATATTCCCTTTATGAGGTTTATATGTCACCCTTTTCTTATGTACATCATCAGGTTGTCCCATGCAGTTTTAGAGGACCGATGATTTATAAGAGCATCTAATTTTTTTCGTAATGTTATTTTATACCATGTTGAAGATAATATTTTATGTACATAATTGCCAAATACATTAGAATTATAAATATTATTGATAGTGTTATTGTAATTATTTTGTAATAAATCTTGAATTAATGTGTAATAAAGATACAGGTTGTTATTGTTTGTATCGAAGTAATGTTTAGTTATTATCAAGATTAGGATTACGAAACTCTTGATAATGCCTTAGGTATAAGACTAAACATAAGATAACAATACCTAAATTTTATTACTTTTTAGTGTAAGTGGTTTAAATGAAAATACATCATTTATTGATAAAAAAAGTTGATGTTTCTTTGACACATATGTACCTAGGGGTAACACCTGAATACACCATATTGATCAAGACTTAGTTAGGAACTAGTGGATGAAAATGGGCCTTACTGCACGCATGGTTCGATACACACGAGGGATAATAATTTATAAATTCAAAATCCCATAATGAACCATTATTATATGAACAATAATTCTTATAAGAGTATATGTTATGAAAAGGATAATAGATAGAATATATTGAATCTTGGAAATTCATAATTTAAGGAAATACATGTCATTTATATGTTATACCTTTTATGTGATTAGATTCATATTTCTCTATTTAAGATTATTATTTACATTTCTATAATTTTACCATTACTCTATTAAATGGATGTATATATGAGTACTCGATTTGAAAACCAATTTCATTGGAAATTTTTTGAAGTCCCAAATGAGATACCAAACATAATGGGATCATAAGTAGAAAATTTTGATAATATGCCAAACCAGCATTCAAAACTCATCATTTACTACTGGATAATAGATGAATTCATAAATAAATAAAATAATAAGAGGTCGAAGTATCAATGAACTCAGACTAAAAATAAAGGTAAATGAAATAAAATTCATGTTTCATTATGTAAAAAATATTTAAAGGGGATCTAAGGGAAATTCCATAAAGGAAGTCGATGATTTTTTATTTCTGAAAAAAGTTGATAATATATATAGTTACCCAGAAAAATAAATATTATAATATAAGGGAATATATTAAATCATATAACACCCCTTATATGTTCAATGTATTATGTGTGGTGAATATGGTCTTTATCATTGTCAATTACTTAATCCATGGGTTAAATACTAGACTAAGGAATGACTTATGATTTTTAAATCATTGAAGTGTTTGGATTAATGTTTTTATTTGTTGGAATTTTAGTGGCAGGTTATAAAAGTAGTATGTCAGTGGAATTCATGGTATATGAATTGTACAACATATATAGATAAAATTGTAATATATTTTCAATATTGATTTTAAATATTGGTTGACTCTCACTAATAACTTATATTAGTGATTTAGTGATATGGTT
Organism: Viscum album; assembly: GCA_963277665.1. Taxonomy (NCBI): domain Eukaryota; kingdom Viridiplantae; phylum Streptophyta; class Magnoliopsida; order Santalales; family Viscaceae; genus Viscum; species Viscum album. The sequence goes on along the minus strand of OY728133.1, from coordinate 1,161,216,006 downwards.
ATTTATAACCCTTATTTTGTTCTTGATGTGGGGATAAAACCAAAGAGTCTTGTAATGATGTCTCTATAGATTATTTTATTTTTAAAAGTATTGATACAATTTCGATGAGTTATGTCATTTATGATTAGTATAATTAAGAATATATTTTTAAATATATTACATAATAAAATATTTTTGATTTTTAGGTGACTAATGATATTTCGGGAGTTGTTTCAGTGGATTAAGTTATATACACTCATTGGGTTTAATATTAATGATTACTTGTAGATAATTCTATTGTTATTTTTTAGAAGTGTAATCTTAAGGGAATGAGACAACCTTTGAAGATAAAACATTATTTAATGTTATATTTAATAGTCTTGTTTGAGATATATGGGTATTTATTTTTAGTAAAGATCTATGGTAAACATTTGGAAATATTTTTATAACATTGGTGATTTATGTATTCATGTTAATCATTTTTAGTGTTAGTATATGTTATGAAATCCATTATGTATTTATAAAAGATAAAAGTAATAGTTTACTAAATTTTTTTGGATTATGCGATTCATTAGAATCCTATTTATGTTCCTTAATAATTAAAACATTGATCTGGAGTATTCATAATTTTTTAGAAAAGATTATATTGTATTAGAAATTTATTAATCCCTGAAAATATAAATTTTATGAATCTATATTTATTTTCATCTAGATGGTAAATGAATTCATTAACACTATGAAAATAATCGGAAAAAATATCTCATATTACTCTCATTTCTGATGAATTGACAGTATTTTACCGATCATAGATATATTGTTTTCTGGTCATTAACTTTCTACTAGAAATTTCCCCAAACCAATTATATTATTAATTTAGTGTAAATTTTCCCTTTTGTGCCCTTGTTTTCACCTCCCACTAATTTTCTCCTACTTATTAACATATTTATGTGATGTCCTTTATATCTCAATTTCCTACATTTCAAGTGTATATTTTATGAACACTTTTTATGATGTTTGTTATAAATAATGATGTTTTCATGTTTCAAAATAATGATCAATGAGTTCATGTTAAAATTATAGTGAAATAGTTTATTAAAATGGGATGAATGTAACACCATGAGTTTTTAAAAGTAAAAACTATATTATATAGTGTAATCGATGAAAAACATTAACCCTTAAAAGAATGATTATTTAAATAAGGAAGTTTTAAACATTCCATTATATTTGTATTCAGGAGAAGGATTAAATAAAATATGATATATATATATATATATCTTAAATTTTTTAAAATTTATGATTAATTAAATGTAAATAATCATTAATAGTATTTGGTAATTTCTTATTGTTCTACAAAATAGATTCTCTTCAAAAATTATTTTTATTTCATTTTTTAAAAAACATATTATAATTATTTTCTAGAGTATTAAATATATATTTGGTAAAATTTCTATAGTATTTTATATCATCATTTCAACATTAAAACTGGGGTAAATTATGGTTTTTCTGAAAAATAAATATTTTTATTGAATAGTGAAAAATACCATCTTTTTGGAAACTTTTATTTCTTTTTGATATATTATTTATTTTAAATATACCACTATTTTTTATTTTATTTCATTGGAAAATAATAATTATTTATTTATATTTCATTGAATTAATTTCATTTAAATAATCTTTATATTATTTTTTATTATAATAATTTTTTTGGAAATAAAATTCATTTTTGTGAAAAATATTTTAAAATGAATAATATTTCTCCATTATAATTATTGAAAATAACAATTATTGATTAATGAATTAAATTTAATCTTTATATTATACATCTTTCAATATGAATTGAAATTCATTAAAAGAAGATTACTAGTTATAAAGTTTATGTAAATTTATCTTTTACATGAAAAAAGGAATATTTTAGAAAACCTCATTCCATCATGCTGGAGAGTTTTATTTTAAATTAAATTAGTACAACAATATGAAATAATTATTTTTAAATGGGTTCCATATATATAATAATCATAATTTTTTTTCATTAATATGTTCAACACAATTGTTTGACAATATGAATAGTAAATGTAATAAAAATTTATTATAATGTTAAAAGGATAAAACTACATTAATTAAGGGAGTATATAATTTAATAAGTTCTGTTAAAAAATAACCCCTAGTAGTATGGATATATATAATTTCATTTAAAAACAATAATGATTATATTTTTTTGTCAATAAAATTAATAAAATAATTATTTTGATAATAAATTATCTTTTTATAAGTTAAACATATAATGCATTTGGTGTAAAATATATTTTTAATGAAAAAATAATTTTTATAAAAAATAAATATTATCTGAAATAAATTTTCATTATATAAAATTTAATTATAAAATATTATAATTTAAATATATATGATAAGATAATATTATGATGTAAAAATGTAATTTCTATAAGGGTTATAAAAATTTACATGTAAAAACCAGTATATTTCAAAAAATTGGGATTTCAATTTAAAAGATTATTTTTAAATAATTATAGAATTATTTTTATAAAATAAATATAATTTTTTTAATGATAGGATTGAAAGTATCAAATGATGATTTTTTCATAATTTTATGAGACAACTGGATTTTCAGGTCCAAATAAAATATGGTATGAGGATATGGTGTGCATTAGGAAGTCATAATGACCCAAAAATGATGTAATATAAACCATATAATGTATCCAGTTAAAAAAAATATTTTTTCATTTATAATATTATATTTTTAGGTTATATTATTAATTTTTCCAAGCATTATGAAACTATAAAAACCTATATTCTATTTCAAGTTTTTAGAATCAATTCTTTGTAAACATGACTCAGTTACCCATCACTAAGAGTAATAATTTAATTTCTTCCAACCTAATTCATATAAAATAATTTGATCTTATTATATTAATCCAAAACCATTTCTAAAAACCTTTTTATGATTTTTGGTTTTTGTTGTTTTATTGTATAAAATCCAAAACCTATGTCCGGAAAATAATATTGAACTCCCCTTAGTTTTCAAAAATGAACCCATCCAAACTCCCATTATCTTTAAATAAAAAACTATGAATATCATACCTAATCATACCTCTCAATTATATAATCCTCTCAAAATCCTCCCAAGCACTCAATAAGCTCCTCCAAATCTTTTGGAATCACAATCTCAGTGTAAGTATCTGCCTCTCTTATTTTTATTAAACTAAATATTTTTATGTTATGCCTATTATTTTCTATTTTTACATATTTTGTTATGTTTATTTATATTAATATTACTCAAATTTTTATTTATATTTTATTATATACCCCTTTAACTCTTATTAATAACTCCCATAAACATTTATGCATATAATTTATGCTTTTGAACTTGCCCTAGGATTTTTCGTACTAAAAGTAAGGGACCACCCTATCTTCATTTCAATTAAAATAAATCTTTGTATATATATTCATTATTCACTGTTTTTTTATGTTTTCATGAATTTATAAAGATCACTATAATTTCCAATTTATTCCCTTAATAATTTGATATCATTTATTCCCTCTCATTATAGATTTTAAATAAGTTGTTACATTGCAAAAATTTAATAAGAGATCTTTTCCTTCTCTACTTTATTCAAGAATATTATTCATTTCATGTATAATATTTACTATTCCTAATGATGGTATATATATTTTCATGTCCCTATTACATTCTATGTTATCTAAAAATTATGATATATAACTTTATCTCTCGTTAAACAATTTAATGAATATTTACGTACTTCCATTATTTTTCCAAAATTTCACTACAATTTTCTATGACAAACCATTATATTATAAATAAAATAAATATTTACTCAAATGGTTATTCATCTAGATGTAACTATTATTATTTTATTTTTTTTATTCCATATATATTATATACTCATTGATCATGGAATTAAATTTGATGAACTATGACCCTGTGTTGAATGATATATATTTAACTCTAATAGATGTACATTATTTCAAAGTCACCAATCATCTTAAATATATATAGCACTCCAAATAATTAGGTAATATTTTTTTATTTGGATATTTAATTCATGGGATCAGGTGGGGAACCTAATACATAATAGTAGTTTTTTTACCTAGTTATGAGGTCTCAGTGGTTATACATGACCAATGATAATGCTACCTTGTATATAGTTGTTTTCGTATTTCCTATGTTTCCTTTATATTACCACGTTATATCATGCCAAATTATTCATAATTACGATTATCAACCATTTTATGTTCAATTTAAATTTACAATTTTTAACATATCATAATTTCATCATGTAATGTATCTTTTATATTCCCTTACTAGGCTTAATAGATCACTCATTTTTTGTTACATGCCACGCTTATCCCATGCATTTGATAGGATAAAAGGATTATATGAATGTGTTAAGGAAGTTTTCAATAATTTCATTATATCCCATGTTCATGATGTTATAAATTGTACCTAATTCCCATTTACAATATAATTATCTATTTTATTGTGTGTATTATTTGATTTCTTATATAATAAATCAGAAATTAATGTGTAATAATGACTTTTTATGTCATAAATATAACATTGGGAGATCATCCAAGAAAGGTAAGAGTTAATATTATACTAAATTAATGCCACTTTTACATAATACCATGATCTAGTTTCATTGAATCCATGAGTTAGATCTCATACTCTATATAAGTCCCTTGAAAATATTATTTCTACCTACATGCACTCATCACTATCAATATAAATCTTTTTGAAATATACAAATTAGAGGACAAGGATAATAAAGGAAATAGAGATTTCATATATATGTTTTTGTATTGGGTGAAATATTGTTGTAAATGTTTCATGTTTTACTTTGTATTACCATAGTTTTCATTTTTTATATTGAAATTAAATTTTGTGAATATATATATATATAATATTTCACTCTCCTTCTATCCACTCCAATATCACAAGATTTCACTATACTGATTTCTAAAAAACCAAGATCATTAGTTGGAAGAAACAAAATGATTTTAGGGTCTTCTATGTTTTAATTTTTCAATAATCTATTCAAATTAATAAAAATATATGGGAGGAGAGGTGTTTAGGTAAATAAAAGTACACTTGAATTTATTCTTATGTAATTTTATTTTAAACAATTACATCAATTTCTTTTACCCTCATCCTGACTTATAGGTATATAATGGAATAATTATCTTCGTTTTAATATGTATGCAGTCTTTTAAAAAATATATAGAGTGATGGAGACCACATTATTTATTGAATATCATCAAATTTTCGTAGGAGATAGTTGTGGATATTTCATTTAGGGGTCACATTGTGTGTATTTTTCATTCCCAAATTGGGAACCACATGATTATTAGTGTAGTTTTGTTAGTAAGTGTATTTAAATAGGTATGTAATTTTCAATTATATAAGGAATGAATATTTATGCTAAATCCAGGCGTACATACTTTGTTCCTAGTAATATCACATTCCCATATACATTGTTTCTATTTGTTTTATTTTTAATTCATTCACCCTACTCATATTTTTTTACACATTTCATTACTATGAAATAAATTAGTGAAAAGGTTATTAGTGTGTCAAAGTGGACCTCCATAAGAATTATACAAAGTATTGCATTATATTAAGGTGAATTGTGAAATAAGAAATTAAATTCTATTTATTTTGATTCATGGAAAAATAAAAAACATTGGAAATCATAAATAATTAAATTGTAGAGTATGCATCAATATTCATGTTATTTAATAATTTTAGGTAGATCATTATACATACAAGGTGATGATGTGACCATTACGTATAAAAATGTGGAAATTGTAGTAAATGAAAATTTAATTTATCATTTGACTTTTGAATACCTCAAATACAAACAAAACTACATGGTTAGTGGTTGATCAACATACCATGAAATGTCACTATATTTTCTTTGGGGAAGGCATGTATAATGATCAATATTTTTATATATATTCAAAGGAGGTGTATATGGTGAATTATATTCACTTGTATCTAATCATGATCCATGTATTACTATCATGTATTAGTAGAGTCATCAAGATTCTATTGAACACATAGAGAATATTCTATATGGAATTTCATCCCAGATATATAGTAAATATAAATTTACTAACACGAATCATGATAATATGTCGATATCTTGCTCAATGGACTTCAATGGAGGCAGGCGTCAAGATCTTCCAACGATTGAGTTATCGTAGAACACTAATTTCTTCAAATTTACTAATTTTTTCCTATACAATGCTTTATATAGAAATATGTGTTGACCTCCCGAATGCACTAATTATTTTGGTTAATGTAAAACACTAATACTAGAATATGTATAATAAACAAAAATAAAATGAATTAAATAAGACAATAAATAGAAAATTATTAAATAGAAAAATATAATGAAAATCATTTAAGAACCATGCATTTTGAAGATAGTTATGAAGAATTTATTTAAATATAACCTATATGAAATTCATGAGTTTTATAAAGAATATATTGTTCAAACAGAATTATAATTCCTTATAAACACCCTCATTCTCATGGGAGTTGTGTCATATAAACCATAACATCCACCCAACCCATCTCAAATTCATACTGTGTTCCCCATATTATTTCCAAGGAAATGTATACATGATTTATCACATGTAATGATTCTGGAGGTGATATAATTGAGCATTAATTCTCTTATTAGGATCCATTGATTCATATCTTATATTATAGAGAAATTTACTAATTATCAATAAAACTCACCTTATCAATCTGCATTAGTGAAACCATATGATTGAAAGGCCATATGGGACACAAGGATTGAATGAAATACAAGTATACATATCTATTCATAGAAAATAGTTAAATTTTGAAATTTTTAGTGAAAATTTTTTACTATGTGGGATGATTTCATGATCTCATGTTCTTAAATGAAATTTTCCTTCATAATATAGGAATTTATTATTTTGTATAGTACCAATCGCATGAACCATGAACTAAAAACAAACACTCCATTATTATTTCATTATAAAACACTACAAACAAATAATAGATATAAGATATAAATATAAAAATAGTATAGTGGAATAATTACAGAACAAGAAACATAATAAGAATTTAAATATAAATAGGGTCATGGTTTCCTGTAAATATCACACATACATACAAAGTTGTCAACAAAAAAATATCACTATAAATATGGATAGAATTTTTAATATAATATAGATAACATTGACAGAAAAATATATGGGTAAGAATAAAGGAACATGATGGTATTTATTAATAGGAAATACAACATTTTTTCTTTCTGGGATAACAATATAAATGTTTTACTAGTAACCTACATATTTGAATTACAAAACTCTCATTCGAATAATAACATAACCAATAGAATAGTACCATTGTTGATGGATTAATAAAATTTAATTAATAAATAGTTATGCTGAGAATATAAATAAAAATAAATTTTATAACTCCATAAAATAAATATTTCAATTAGTTAAGTCAAATACAGTATATGATTATATATTTAATAAAGTATATTTTAACTTATTATGTAAATAAATTTATTAGTTATTAATATTTCGAAATTGAAATTTCAAATGTTATAAAATTATGTTGATAATATAGTTTTTAGTTATCTTGTCTAAACTATCAAGGAGTGTTTTTAAGTAATTTTATGAAAAATTATAATTTTTATGAAAATAGTAAATATAAAGTTGTTCAAATATCACATGTAATATGACATAATATTAATGTAATAAAGTCATAATAAATTATAAAATGGTAATCCTAACATAAAATAAGTTGGTAATATCACTAAATTACAATGGCTCTAGAGATGGTATAAATATAAATATAATATTACACTACCAACTATTAATAACTCAACAAGAGCCGAATAGAACAACTAAATGAGACCCCACAGGGCCACTACCACTTAGCTACACACTATGGGGTTAATAAAATGAATAATTCCTTAAAAATGGAAACTGTATATATAACATAATAATTATTTTAAAAATCCAATAAAAGATGTTGTATTCCTTTTTAAAAATATTTTTCAATTTTTTCTCCATCATTTTCAATGAACTAATAAATTTACTGGTATAAGGTTTAAAAGAAAAAACATAAATACCAAAAACTAATATTTAGATTCTCAATTAAGACCATTATCCTAAGTATTGGTCATGATGTAATATTATATTCATTATTTTATGTCAGAATACCCACCCCATTTATAAATACCGCCTCTCACCCCCATGAAAAATCATATCCCATATCTTTTTCACTGGACATGATTTTATGAAATATATCATCTTAATCCTCTTATGATCCATTGGGAGATTCTAGTCTCACACTACCCAAATACAATAATTTATTTAGGGTCTTAGAAAATAAGAACATTAAGGACAAGGAAACCATTGTCATATTTTATTCATTTCATTATTCCTGCACATAATTTTCTATACAAATTCCAACATATAATCACATCCTAAAAAAATAAATTTATTTGTATTTAAATATTAAATAAATTTTATCATATTATAGGATAGATTTTATAAACTATTAACAATATGTAAATTATGTCTCTCCCCATTTTGGAAATCCCATTAATGGTAGGTTTTCAACTTATTAGAACATTGTAAAATCATTATTTTACCATCACCTTTATGTATTGTTAATATTGTACATATATCTATATAAAATATTTTTATGCTACTATATATCCATTATAATATATCTTTATTGTATATGTATATTAAAAATCTCTCCTCATATATTGACAAAGTATTGTTAATGTTCAGTTTACCCACTTAATTGGTTCCTGTCAATTCATTACACATCATGGCCTCCATAGATGGTTCTTGTATGTTATTTATATTAAGAACTTATTTAGTTTTTTATTTTTATAATTATGGTTGTGTCTTGAATAATGAATAAATTAAAATGAATCAAAACCTATAAAATCAAAAATGAAAACATGGTAATTGAAAAAACATGTTATTAAACAATTTTTGCTATAGTCGAAATTGTAAATAAATCACAATGATTACATTTGATCAAGAATAATATAAATTTATATAATATTTATTTTAATATTTATTTTTATCTATGAAATGTTTCATATAATTTAGTTGCAAATATGATGAAATAAAATGGGACCTACTGTATTATGACTCTCAAACCCATTCCAATTTTCAATGTTTTCAATATCAATATCTCGTTTTTTTCACATGATTCTCCTAAAGTGTCAATAAAAACATTTTAATATTTTTTTTAAATATTTCAATTTCTTATTATGGATATATATATTTTTAATTCCTTAGGAATGATTCTTAGCCACCACTAATGATGTTCCATAAATATTTTATTTTATAAACATATCAATGATTCTTCTTCAGTTGTTTTTCTTTTCATATTATCTAATGATATTTTATAAAACAATTAAATGTAAAAAATAAATTTAAATATAATTTTTTAGGAAAATAAATTATTTTTCATTGATATACCCCTTGATATATATTTGTGAAACTCATTATTTTATTAGGGATTTATTTCTTGATTATACACTACATAAATCTCCTTTCTATGTAGAATATGAGATTATGGAAATATTAATATGTGATGAGGGATCCCAAAATTATATATCACTATAGTTAATTGGGTAAGATATTATATCATATGAGGTCAGTATTCATATTTATGATATATTTATATTTGTCTATAATGTTATTCAAAAAAATTATATGGTAAAATTTATCAATAAAATTAGGAGGTTTTGGAATTGAGAATATATTTATATTGTAATATTCTTATGAATACTCTATATTCCATGCCAACATAATATGAATCCTACTATTATGGTATTATACATCTAGTATGATGATGATTATTATTTCCAACTATGTTCTCTTGTCATTTTATTACTCATTTTCTACCCTATAAGCTCTCAACTTACTAATATTTTAGATGAACCTTAATATGATTTACTTCCACATGTAATAAAATGTTTTATAATGATTATGGAATATTATATAAGAAAAAAATAGAAATATTTTTATAAATGTTATTATATTTATGTGTTTATGATTTATAGACTAAATTTCACTAACACACTAAACATTTCAATTCATATAATTAAAATCTAAAATATTTTTAACTATAGATTACATGATAATTAATTATATATGGTAGAAGTCACTATATAGACTTGGTCAAGTTTCTATTCATTCTCATTCAAATAATCATAGAATTTCCTACATTTACTCTGATATGGAACCCAATTTTAATGAAATAAAATTCATTTCCTATGTCATGTAGTTGTATTATTATTAAAATACTGTGTTGAAGTCCATATATATTTAGAACCACCATATTTTCAATAAATATCAAACATGTCACATTTTTATATTTTTCTTTATCATTATGGATCCATCATTAAGAAATTGAACTATAACATCAAAAAAGTAGTCTAAATTATTTTAATTATTCTAATTATTATTCATGTGGGATGATCACCAATAGTCATGAATCTATAAAAAAGTTTTCTTTATCACTATTAAATAAATTTTTGATATGACTACCTTTACTTATTCTTATTTTCTTTCTAACAAATACCCCCATTAAGCTGAGATAAATGATGATCTCTACTAATTATCCTAAATATAATATTATTAAAAATAATCATTTAATTAGAGTGGATTGAATATGTTTCATAATGGAATTTATTTCATTGAATTTCACTTTATAGTACTTTGACATTCATATATACGGTTTTCACTTATTTTGAACCTATAAAATTTGAATTTATAACTAGTTATAATGAAATAATGGTAATTTAAATAAAAATAATTCCTTTTTAGGAGAACGATATGATATAAATATTTATTTAAAACTTTTAGGAGAATAATCATACATGTTGATTTTATCCTGTTTATAATATGTCATTGTGATGTAGAAGTAGACCAAAAATTTTAAATTTTACAAATGGAACTTTTTTTCAATTATGTCTCCCTATGTATCTATGGGTTATCAATGGATCTGTAGTGTTTAATATAATTTTTATAGTTAATATTTATCATTATACTTTATCATTCATTTACTATTCACACTCACTATCATATAATTGGATGATTATACTCCGATGATATTTAATTTATTTTCCCTTATAGGTTAATAAATGATCATTAATCAATTTTGTAATATAGATCATGCCCCTTTCTCACTATCTATAAATATTTAATCAAAAAATATTCCAAAATATATCATATTTTTTAAACCACATATCTTATAATATACCATAAAATTTTATCCCCAAAGTCCGTACTTCTTCATTTTCATTGATTATGATCATTTTCTTCTTTTTTATTTAGAAAAATCATTAAATATGTTTATCACATTATTATTTTATTCAATTTTTAATATAAAATCCATAACTTTTTTTTGTGATTTCATCCATAACTTCTTGAATTTCTATAACATTTTCTAAATAGAAAAATCAATCTTTGTGTATTTCAACATAGTTTATTGATTTTTTATAAAGTGCATTAACATCTCTATTCATTTTCCAATGTAAAGAAATATACATTGGGGAACACACAAAATCAATATTTAGATTAAAGACACTTCCCAGTTGGTTTTATTCAATGGATTTTTCTTAATATTTTTCCTTGGTATCTATCATTATATATTTCCAATCAAATTTAAATCAATTTTCTTATTTATAAAAGAAAACATCATAATCATCCACTTACATTTACATTAAGATTTTGAATAGTGGTTTTTTATGGAAATTAAAACATGGTTAGTGATTTATTTTAAAGGAAACAGTACTTTTCTTTCGATTTGATTAATCAAAAATACCTTCTCTATCAAATTTAATTAAAATTATTTCTACAAAGAGTCCCAAAATTCCACAGTTCAAACATTCCAATGGTACATTTCCCTAAAATATTTATTTTTGTTACCTTAATTTCCTTTTTTGAAAGTGATTATAATTCATTAATCATATCTTTTTATTCATTCATAATTTAATGACTCACAAACATATCCATGTATTTGAATACTTTTCCATTGATAAATGACCCAATATTCTTCTAATATTTACACTAATACCATATTTGACTAGCTTAAAATTTATAAAATCAATATATAATATTTTAAGGCATTATTATTTAATCTCAAAAATCCTTAGATTATAAAAATTGGTAAATATCCATACAATATCATAAAAATATTCATATCCTACATCTCATCAGTAATACTATTATAAAATAAGACAACATTAATTAGTTTATTAATGAAACAACTAATGTTATCACTTTGAGGTATATTTAAGTGACCAAAATTATTATGTAGCACATTAATCTTCTCCTATTTTGCTTTTTTGGAATAATTAATAAGAATTATAAATCATTTTACAAATTTACCTCATGGAAAAGAAGGTCATCACATTCATGTAAATATGATTTGAAAATTCTCTTGATAAAGAATTGTTTTCATTTTAATTATCATTTTTATTTTTCTATTCTATAATAATATAAATTTTCATATAATAACTTACATTAATTACAATTAAGTATAAATCATGTTTGATTGATTTTAAGTGTTGTTTCATTCAGTTATAACAGATAATTTAATTGTATCAATAAAAAATGAACATCTTTTTACATTAATATAACAATATATATAATCTATTTTATATATTCATAAAAATAATCCTTTTTTGTTGATACTGATTGTTCTAACGATGGGTCACAAACTCTCCATAACTCTAGGTGTAAACTAGAGATTAAAATTTTCTTTATTTTCGGTATATATTATCCATTAATTTTCAATAATTTACTAAATATATCATTCTAAATTATACATACATGAATCATATATTAATATTTTAAATATAGTTAAGTAGACATATTTTTTCTCACCAAAATTTTATACATCTGAAAATCTTAAATTAATATTGTTTTGATGTATCAAAATCAGTATGTGCTATCAATTTTACAATGTGAACAAATTTTTCACTATAAATCACACGATTACTCTCTATTATTGTCTATCATATTATTATTAATTTATAAGTTATAGGAAATGTTTGACCCTATAGTTTCTATAAAGAGTTTCTAAAACATTCCCAACACTAACCAGTGTAAGTGTCTCTATCATTAATTAATTTACTCTAAAAAATATAAATCATCAATATAATTACTTACCAAATGATTCTTCTATACCTTTATCAAATTTTTCAAAATATAATCTATAATATTATATGAATATCCACTATATATTTTTCCCTTATGTCATTTTTATTTTAAATTCATACCTATCAAAATTTTCACTTTTCCCCAGTATATTGGTCCTCTAAACTAAAAACTATATTTTTTTAGAAAATACCAATTACCTGATAATTAAAATTGTTTTTAAAATATTTCAATCTTTAAATTATTATGGAGTTCCTCAAATCATGGATTAACACTTTTCATTAAGCTAGGTTATTATTCAATAACCACCACCTATAAAAACTAGAAAATATGTTTTGGTATGAAATAATTTATTGTTCCATGATTCCTTCCACATAAACAAGATAAGAACTCACCATTTAATCATGAGATTAATTCAGTTTAGCATGATATATTTTATTACAATACAATATCATAGATTATTTTATGAAACAATATTTCATTAAATTATCTTTAAACAAATATATAATGATCTACTCCTTATTACATCATTCACAATTAATCATATTCATAAAAATTTCCCATTATGTGGTTAGGTTCACCATTGAATCATTAAATAACATAACTATGACTCCATATTAAATAATTTCATTGGGTATTGATCATGATATATAATCTCTCATTATATTCTAACCATAGACTTATGTTTTGAGTGAATTACCAACAATTTAATTTATTCATAAAAAATAAATTTCTTGACATGAATAAATCCATCAGTCTACGATTCTATGTTCTTTAATTTAATCTTCTATGAAAGTTACTGAATCCATCGAGAAATTTTCCAAGCCATCATGCCTCTACAAATATAATTGTTGAAAAATTAATACACTATCTACATCCTGAAAACTCATGTATAGAATATTTTCTCCCCATCCTCTAACAATTTCTAATTCATATTTTTTTAGAATTCAACCATTTTTTGATAATGAGATTAGAAAATCAATATAATAAGTTACTGAATGATATTTAGGATTATTGATAATTTCATACAAAATTATTCATAAAAAATATCACATTTATAATATTCACTACACTTCCATGATCATAAAACTATTTATTCATCCAAACATGTTCAGTATAGGATTTTTTATTCCATGATAAAATATTCTTTTGAATTACTAAATTATTGATAATATTCCTCCTTATAATATAATAAGTTCGTTGATATTTTATATAAAATTATAATTCACTTCTTTTATGTCTACAAAAATATTTTCAACAAAATCATCATTTAAATATACCACTCAACCATTCAATATTATACTTTACACATAAAAAAATAATCAATAATTCCATTTACATTCCTCGTAATCTTTTAAACATCCATAAGTTTCAATTCCTTTATATTAGTTTTTAACTATATAGGATGACATGTCTCATAAACAATTTTCTAGGTTATCTTCATTTTATATAGTAATAATCCAATAATTTCCATAAATAGTTTTATATCAATGGATTTTCTATCTTACTGTATTATAAAATTGGTTCCATAAGTGATTGGTTTTGAAAATATCATAGAAGATTTAATATAAAACTTGTTCAACATCTCTTTAACATATTCTACTTGAGAGATAAAATTATTCTGACATTTTTAATTAATATTCATCAGAAAAAATAAAATATTTCTCTAATAATTGACATTTGAAACACTAATTTTGTTAAGAATTCAATTTATTCTCCTAATTTATTTTTATTTATATTGAAAACTGTATCAAAAACAAAAATTGGTGGTATGAATTTCTATTTTTTCAAGAATCTCACATAGAGAGTTGGATAAAAAATCATTAATTGAATTCAGATTTAGTTAAATAAAAATATAATAAATATGACCACAAAAAAGATACTTTTTTACTAAAATAAATATGTTAATTTTATATGAATATATTTTAGAATAATTTCCAATGTGAAAACCCATTAGTTTCTCAATGAAAACATCAGTTTTAAGTACACTATTTAAGAATGTTATCATCAAATTTATTTCATAGAACTTGATTCCCTTTTTAATTTTCATCTCAAAAATAATTTAATATATTAAATCTAGTACACTCATACAAATTTCAATTAAATATCTACCCACCTACAATATGTGTCCATCTAATTTAAGATAGCCCTAACTTGTTTTTTATTACTTTCCCCTACTCTGCATTTTGATTTTTGAGTACCCATTTTATTCAAATTAAAATTAGACTAAGAGAAATATTCACAAGATCCCATGCCAGATTATTTTCTATTTGATAAAGTTATATATTTAATGAATTTATACATGACTCATCCATTTCCCCTACATAAAAATATATTATATTTACCATTGATAAAATAATATTTTTCATGACACTACCCATCTATGATGTTTTTTTGGATATGTTTTCACTAGTGATATTTCATTTATCAATTTCAAATAAAATTTTTATCCTTTTATCAATGATTATCACACTTCAACTCCCAACTATTATTCAAATTCCATTTTATATTATTCCTCATGGGTATAATTTTTTGTTTCTCTGGATAATTAATGATTAGAATCCTATAAATCGTAGAATCATTATACATTTTTAGCATTATTTTTAGATTTTACATTTAATGAATATCACATATATTATTTTTATAATATTATTTTTTAATTCTTAAACTAATTTATGGCTATAATATTTGTTAATAACCCTTGAAGTATACCTTTACCTAATATATTCCAATATTTATCCTATGTGACTTTTTATTTTAATCGTAATATTTACTTCTAAACACATTAATTTTTTTGAAATTTCGATTTATTTTATTATACAAATCATCTGTAATCATATTCTCTTTAGGAAATAATAAATCCTACTATAGTGTATATAATATAAATTTCATTTCCTCAATAAAATAGTTCCTTTAAATACCACATTAAATGATAAATTTTTTTCTATAATATCATACATGCAATATATTTTTTTGAAAAAAATAGAGTTGTATTGATTATTATTAATATTTACGTGCACGTATATCTAGATTGTTTTGAACATAAATAGATTTATATTACACACCATTTTTCAAAAATTATATTTTAATTATATTTTGATTTTAATTTTTATATCATTATTTATCCTTCTCAATACATTTTATCACGTTATTATTTTTTCTCATGAGAATAATAAACTATATAACATTTTAATCATCCATGAACTAGAAAATGCACCAACCGTATCATATTCTCATCTTTATTATGTGACCACATATGTCAATGAAAATATAGTCATGAAAATCTAAATTTATCATTTTATTCTTATTCAATGTTTAAGGACGTCAAATTAGCTTTTGTTTTATGCATATAATAATATTTTTACCCAATCAAGTTTCCTATTATACATATGAATCACTTACATAATATTTAAAATATTTCCCACACTATACAATTGTATATTCTTGATCAATTAATGAAATAAACTAATTTTATCTTATACCATGAGGAGAAACAATATATATTTTTATCTAATTGATAGAGATTTAGTTTTTCCTTTTCCCTTATATCAATGTATCACTTTAATTTTCATTGATCAAGAATCACTTAGGATTGAATGCATATTAGAATCTTGAACAAAAAATTTGACACAAACACACACGGTAAATATTATAAAATTCCAACTAAAAATATTATTTCCTTGTTTTTTAAAATTCTACACCTAGTCTTTAATTACCATTTCATATTATATTCAATGAACCAATATTTTAATAAATAATTCTTCCATTCAAAATATTTTTATATTCATTTACAGTGTAACATTTCACAGTATATGGGATGAAAAATTATAAATGAGAATGACTAAAATAAAATTATTTTTATATTTTAGTGTAATTTTATTCATGATATTCTTCTCATTCATCTTATTTTATTTCCATCAAATTTATTATTGATTTGAAACATAAGAGTGTCCAAAATGTGGATTTTTTCATGATAAGTAGTGTAATACAACGTCCCTTACAATAGAGATAATTTATCCTCTAATGAGGAGGTTATCGGGGATTAAATATTTAGTCTCTTTAAGTTATTAGTTGATTTATTTTTTAAACCCCATTTTCAATCAATGATAAGATTTTTGAAAAAAAATTAATTGCATTGGAAATGTAATTGATGAAAATACTTTTTCCTTTGTCTTAAATTATATGGACTAGTAATTCATTGATTCTTATCAAGTGTATTCTCTAAAATATATGATATTTCATCATAACAATAGATAATGATTTGACCTATGAAACCATTTGGATAAACAAGAATTGATTCATATTCTTACTCCACATATTTCTATCATTTGAGTAGATTTTATGTTTTTTGATAACTCTAGATGATAGATATCATGAATTTCATTAATCCTATGGATTTACTTGTATTATTGAAATTATTTTATGAGTATTTTATAATTCAAATTTCTTTCAATTTCTAATTTTACTAATAAAATTTGGCCATTAATTATTAAGGAAACAATTTAATTTAATAATTCTTTGTTCAATATCTATTTTAAGTCACAATCAATAAATTATCCATATTAAAACCATATTTTTGAATTTTTAGAATTCAATTAAGCTTCTGAGTTCATCTCTAACATATAAACTTATTTTTAATTTGATTTATTCCTGTTTCCAAATTTTTTAACATGTACAGTGATGTCATTAATCACATATAATGATTCTTGAATTTTTTATTTTTATATCTACTGCAACTCCTATATTTCCTAATAATATATCATTTCTCATATCTTCCCTAATTAAGTTATTTTTTCATGACATAAAAAACATACAAAAATATTTCGTTCAATTTTCTATAGATATTCGTTTTTTTCATTCTAAATATACTCACTCGTGTTTTTCACTGTGTTCCAATTAATAACATATACCACTTCTGATCGAGTATTATATATATTATCTATCAATGTTTTTTCCATATATTCCACCATATAATCATATGAAATATATTTTAATTTTAATTTACATACATTAAAATACATTTTTTATTTACTAATCAAATGTTTCATTTTTTAAAACTTATTTATAAATTGATTTAATTACACAAAATTCACTAGGTATCCTTTCTGAGCACTATTATTATATATATACAACATTCCTACACATTAAACATACAAAAGGTATTATCCCCTTAAAAAAATCCATATTTCAGGTTACTTAAATGAAATTAAGATTAATTGATCATTATTATCTTGATAAACTTTATCATGTTTGATATCAATATTTTCTATCATTTTGAAATCGACCTATTTGAATAAGTGACTCATCATTCTATTCAAATTTAATCTAATTTCATATGCTATAAACCAATTTCATAGATAATCCAGAGATAATAACATCAAATTTCAATCTCCATGTCCAAAAACATATTGAATATATAATTTTTTGTGTCTTTTAAATATCCCATTCAATATTATTACATCCATTATTTCATTTGAAATTCCATATATGGATTCCAAAACATCAATGATTCAGTTGGAGAGAATATAAAAGTTTTTTTATTTCTATCTCATTACTCAAAATTTTATATATTAAATTACCATTTGGAATGAATTAATGCCTTATTATGTAAGGTAGTTTTAGATAAAACATTTGTGAAATTAGTTACAATGAACCATTATAAAATATTGTTGGTCATATTTAAATGACTATTAATCAATCATAACCACAATTAATATAGTTATTGTACACTTAATAGAAAAATTAATATATATTGTGGATTATGATAAAATTTAATTGATACATATGGAATGCGATATTTTCTCTACACATTGGATCATACCCGATGAATGCCAATTATCAGATATTTTGATAAAGATAGCATCACTAGTCATTAATATTAACCAATACAAAGATGAATTTCAATTACTAAAACATTAAATAAATAATTTATTAATTAAGTTCAAGATTATAGAGATCACATAAAAAACCAATTCACCAAACTACCCAAAGAAAGTATCACCATCATATAGCTTACCCTTTAGAAATATGGAGGTGGAATAAAGGGTTATGTGTCTAAAAGATATCATCGTGAATTTGTATGTTTTATTTGTAATAAAATAATTTTTCATTATGTCCATTTTATAATATTACGTAATATGTATATATATATGATTAGAAAATTACTTTGTTAAAAATTGTATTTTGGTATGAAGAAACTCAAATTTTTATAGGAAATATACAGCTTAAATTTAGTCACTCATTTTGATAAGTTAATTTTTATGGAATTAATGTTATTTTAGTAATGGATTCATGTTAAATAATATTTATTTACATATATGTGAAAATTTTATTTAATGAACTGTAACACAATTTTTACAAGCGTTGGAATGTTCTCATTGTTGTAAAAAATAGTATTTCCATGAAATTTTAAATAAAGTGAAGGTTTACATATTTATAATATTAGACTGGTAAAATAAATTTCATTTTGGAATTCAACATTTCAAAAATAAAAATAGGTAGTCATTTATTAATTTTTTAAGAATGTGTATTTTTTTTTATAAAAATTACGAATTATCTCAATATATGGTTTGTATTATAAATAAAAATATCCAAAAAGAGATGTAATAAATTTTATAAAGGGAATATATGATAAAATATTTATTCCCCATTAATATAATGTGTTTTTTGTTATTTTATTAAATTAGAAAACATTATAAAAATCCACATAAAAATATATTATATTTAATTTTTTTAAAATTATATTGATAAGAAGATGACTTACTAACATATCACTAATGTTATAATTATAATAAATTTAGTTCTCATCCATATACATTATTTAAATCCACTTTTATATGGATAAATTGATTTTTAAACACCATGTAAATGTTTTTGGTGTGGTTTTTAGGTCATTCCGAGTCCAAAACCAATGTTTAGTAATTTGTAATATTTTCCCGTCTATTTCTCTATAAATACCAACCCAATATACCACTCATGCTAACTCAGAACCATTTAATAAAATATTTACTCTCTATATCCCTCTAAAAAACACTCCCATTGTGTTACCAATATATTAACAATCTTCACCCAATATTTTAGAAGATCCCTCTCAAGGTAAGGCTATTCTCTCCACCTCCTATTTATTCATGTATTTTCATTGGCTTGTTCCTTTTGATTTCTAATTTCTCATTATAGTATATGTTTTAACACATAAATTTAATATCATAAATATTCCTATGCAATGATAGAGAACCTTTCACTCTCACTAAAAAATTCCAATAGCCCTTATTTTCACCCATCATGCATCCAAAATCATTATATGGTTTTTTATTCGAATTATTTGTATTATGTATACCCATCTGCATTTACACACAAGGATATTAAACCAGATAAACCTATAACTAATTTTTTTCCACAAACATATATTTATCTAATATGTATTAAAATTTCCCAGTTTTATTAAATTAATCCTTTTCTATTATGTATAATGTGAAGAAAAATTCATATACACGATATGGATGTGTCATGTGGGACTAGAATTATATATATCTATAATTCATTGGGTAGTGTTGTATTTAATGATATAACATGTATGGTGTCTAGTGGGAAGTCCTATTACACTGTGTTATGATGTCTCTGTCTTTTTCCTTGACTTGTGCTTACGATTTCATGTTTTATATTATTTCAACATTCCTTTGTTTACTTGATGTTAGCATATTATATCACAATTCAATGATCATGTTTTCAAATCTTACCCTTTTATACCAACTGAACATTCATCATTACTCACATGTGTTACATTCATCATATTTTTTCCCATATTATTCTCTTTTTGGATGCTTTATATATCACCATTCTTGTATGTACATCCCAAGGTTATCTTGTGCATTATTAGAAGGTAAATAGAATATTTGGAAAATTTATGGTGTTTTTAATATATTTTATTTGTATCCCTATTTAATGTTATTTTAATATTTATCTAATTAAATTAATAATCTATGTGTTCCAATATTTTTGTATTTTCTTATTTGGATAGTTATGTAAAAAATCATGAAATAAATTATATAAATTATATTTTTGATGTAAACGGAATCAGGGTATGTTTTTGAGATATTTCGGTATTATAATTATAAATCCAAATAGAAATCTATACTGATAAGACTAAACAATGTAAAACCTCACTAAATTTTGTAATTTATTGATTATGTTGTTTCCAAGAAACAATATCCCTGTCTAGATACTATAACATGATGTGAACATGGAATAGTTGAACCTATGGGTAATAACCCAAATAAAGTTTTATTGGGTATTAACTCAATCACCTCCTAGATCACAAAAAATAGGCCTTGTTGGATTCCTTTTTTAAAAATCATATGGGATATAAATTATTAAATTCATAAGATCCATAAAAACCATCATTAAAGTAACAATAACTACCATTACTTTTTTTAATAAAATAAACCATGGTAACCTATATTGAACCCTATAAATTCATAGGTTAACGAATGTATTTTTTTATGAGTTATCACTTAAATTTTTAGTATTTTCAATTTATGTGATTAATATTTTAAAATTTTTTATTATTAATTTTCCATTCATTTTAGTAAATGGTAGTAAATAAGAAGTCAACAACCAATGTAATGGTAAGTAGGTGACAACCCAAATGAGATTCCCAACCCAATGGGGTTATGTTTTGAGAGATTTTTGATAAATATTTTCCTCCCACTCACTGACTATAAATAGAGAGGGGTTCCTTTCCCTAATGAAGAAGGATGACTAATATATCATAACATATGTGTAAAATACAACATGACATTCATAATAAATGTTTTGATTTTTTATTGACATGTAATGTAAATTAGGACACTTATTTAGTGGGATAACAAAGAATCTGTGATGATATATCTAAATTGGATACATTGAATGTAATAAATAAATTTTTCATTATACTAAAAAAGTCAAAATGGAGGCCAATGAATCTCATGTATTAGGATATAGTAGTCAGTGAATAAATTTAAATTCTGAAATATCTAGATAAATATCATTGCAATAGTAATGATAAATCTCACACATGTCAAGAGTGTGATAATAAGAATCCTAGTTATTTCCCAAAAGGGATAAGGAAATTATTTATGTGTGGTATATAAGGGAAACTAGTTTGTCAATGTCAACGAGACAAACCTACCAATGTGATATAATAGATGAATCCTTGTGGTAACTCTAAAAATTATTTCTTGTGTTCCAAAAATGAAAAACAATAACAACATGAAAATAAACTTACTGAGACCATTATGTTTAATGATAGCTAATGAAAACAAAATCTATGATCTATAAATAATGGGAGAGATTATGTCATGAGAACTACTAAGGTGGATCTGGAAATCTATTGGGTGACAAGAATGCATGTTATTTATTAATTATTAGAAAACATACTATTTGATTTTGGTTCTACAAAATCTTTCATTTCACACATGTTTAGTAGAATGAATCAAACACCACCTCAAAACATAGAAGTTTAAATATCAATGAAAATAATTAATGGGGGAATTTTTTCCTCGAATGTATATAATATCACAACTATCCATATTTTTAGGTTTAATTTCTATGGGAACCTTGTGACACACCATTTGGTGGAATTTGATTCTATTTTGGTAGTGTGTTAGATTTCATTTTATAGATCCAACGTAATTTTTTGAGAGAACTAAATCAACCATTATATTGAAAATAACCCTTCTTCTTTAAAAATTTGAGGAAGGAATGATTATTCTTTAAAATAAATCATGGATATTATTTGCTTTTAAACACGTGTGTATATGTATATTGATTATGATTTTGGAAAAGATGATCCTTGATTATAGGCACATACTTGTAGAACACACATATCTATTTCTTGAAGAAATTAATGGTATTAACTCATATCAGAGGCGTATTTCTTTATTGAAGATATACTCATAGCTTTACCAATATATATAAATCCTGAAATAATTGTCGCTATTGAACTTGAAGAACAGAAGAATAAACTATAGGATAATCTGGAGTAAATGATTATACAATCAAGTGCTTCACTATTGTGTAAAATAGTCCTATTTAACAATTATATGGATAGGAAAACGAACATCTACAATTATCATCACGAGATTAACAAGAGCATAATTGAGAAAATGCATCTATTTACATAGGTTGATGAATTATTCGATCGGCTACATGGACTACAAAACTCCACCCAGGGGGATCCTCGGTCGACATGTTATTATTTAAAGGTGAGAAAAGAGGAAATCCCCAAGACTAATTGTTTCTCATGGTACAGGTACTATGTGTTCATTGTTAGGCCATTTGGACATACTAATTTTCTTCATATCTATACAAACACTGTGAGTAGATTCTTAGGTATTATCCAAGAAATTTTTTGGATGAATTTAAAAATGATAATCTTATCAAATATAAAATATTGAGGGAACATGAGAATAATCTGAATGATTTAGTGAAGACCATGATGAATGAACTATTATATATGAATTATTGTTAGTGATTTTTTTAGATTATATATGTATCATTACCAGGTCTAGTTATCTTCAATAAATGAATATAGATCATTTGAATATTGAGTAAATTTATGAATGGACCACTCTATCATCTATGATGAAGCCCTATTGTATCAATAGATTATTCAGTGTTATAATTATTTTTTGGGAAAAGTCTCATCGTTTAAAAAAAATAAGATAATTTGGAAGTATGTGATGTTTTTATAGTTTGATGAATGTTAAGAGATACATAAATGGAAAAATAAGAAGACAATCACTAAACTTGTACTCATATTACACACTATTGGGGAATTATTTTTAATCTAATGTTATTTAACAATGATTTTATTGAGTTTGGTACTCATGAAAATTTTCAAAGTGATAGTCTATACAACCCACCAATTAATGGCCCATGAGAAGAACTAGCCCACACATGTTTTTTTGTGGGTGTAGTGATCTAAATGATAATGAAATGTTGACACTATCTCGATGTGTATAAGTGTGATAAATATATGGATCATAAAACCCTTTAAGTGTGTTTTCACACAATATTACCTGAATACACACCAAAGATGGTGGTTAGAGATGATCATGATTGGAATTTTTTAATGTATTATCATTATGTGAAGATGAATAAACTATTAAATCCTATTTTTCATAAAGGATCTCATAATAGTATACATAAAAAGGATGGAATGGGATCTAATCTACATAGACATGAAAACAAATAGAGATTGAAATAAAAAAGGATATATATCCAAAAAAATCATAAATAAACACGTAACAATCCATTATTGGGAGGATAATGTGTTACCAAAAATATTATTTTGGTAACAGAAATTATTGAGTATACTTTTTCTAATTATGGAGTTATAAGTTTTTGAACCCAGATATGTGTCCCATTAGAATGAGAATTTAAAAAGAGAACATATGGATGATTAAAAAATGTCATCATTCCCCTTAAATACACGAATAACTATGATGAATAAAGCTATTAAGAAATCCATTTTGTGGGATACATGAATATGGAGATTATTAAATTTTTTATCTTGATCCATGGTAAGCCAGCAAGTCATGGTTGAATAATTAAAGTCTAGGGGTTTGATGTAATCATTACACATACCTGTATAGAAATTAGAAAAATAATAATTTGTTTCTTTTTATGAATCCTGGATACAATGATATAATGTAACCTCATCTAGATAATAGTGGATCTTCTTAAAAATTCATGACATTTCATTTCAATCGTGAAATATTTCTCTAATGCTCATCATGAAAAGATATAAATAATATATTTTTTAGGACTGCATGGAGTGTGTAACAAAAAATTATTTTATGAATTTTTGTTTTAATAACAAATTAAATTTATTTTAGGAATTTTGATACTTGAACCACCATGTTATGATTGTGTTGCAGGCAACACTAGCTAAGCATGGATTACACACAACACCGAGTTCTCACAAAACCATGATATATTATTAATATAGTTATTTAATGGTGACCATAATAACCTATACATTAAAAAATTTAATATGAATAGTATTAAACATTTTTTAAAGTTTATTTAAAATTTGATTATATAAATAAAAAATATGGAAAAAATACTTATCTTTCAGAAATGTTTAATGTATTTAAAAAATATTTTTCCCTAGAAAATGTTTTATGTGTTTTTCTTCAAAACAATAAAAAAAATTTTTATAATTAAATATATTGACACTGATAAAATAGAATTAATTTATTTTATTAATAATGTAAAAATTATTTTTTGGTTCTTTTTTGGTTTTTTCTGAAATGTTTTATTTTTTAATTTATAGTGAAAACTTTTTAATTTTAGTTGAAAATTGTCTTTTCCATTAAATAATTTATATTTTTTAAATTTATTTTGAGATTTTTTTAAAGTGAAAATTATTTCATTTTTTAATAAAATAATCTAATTATGGTCATTGGAATCAATTTCATATTTACTTTTTCTATAAAAACATTATAAACATTTGAACTTTTTATCTTTAAAAACTCGTTTTCCCAACGTGTCTATGATATTACTTTTTAATAAAAATTTCCTAATTATGTGAAAGGAATTTCAAAATATTTATTCAAAATTTGGAAGAATAATAATTTATAACATGAAATAATGTAAATGTCATTTTTTATGAAAATTAATATAAAATGCAGTAAATATTATTTTCCACTGTTAAGGTAAAAATGGGTTTATTAGGGATTAAAATAAATAAATATGTTTAAAAATAACCTTTATATTTGTATAAAAATCATTTTATGGATATATTAATAACACTAATTCTATTAGGTTATATGATGGTCTATTTTTTTACACTGGTGACGTATGAAAAATGGTGGGAGCACTTATTTCATTTCAAAAATACCCAGTGTGTCCTTTCCCCGCCTAAAAGAAGCCACCCCCTCTCCAACATTTTTTATATCTTCAAAACTATATTTATTACCATGAAATTACCAAATCACTTACTAATTTACCACCACATACCTAGATTCATTATTTGATATAATTCAATCCTTGAAATTATATTAGTACAAAATTAAGAGGATGCCCGAATAAGATGTAATGTTAATCAATGAGAACATTTTTTTTTTTTTACTCAAGTATTTAAATTCATTAATATCATTATTATATAATATACTTAGTATATTCGTTAAAAATATATGTTTTTATGTTAATTTAATGATCTATAATCTTCTCCTTATCCATTAAATTGGTTATAAAATCATCGTTCGTGTGTACGATGGACTACCACCTCACAAACTCGTGTCGCTCTATTTTCCATTACCTTCTCTCATGGTTGGTCATAATGTTGTATTTTTTTTTTTCATTTTACAGTTACGATTTTTGTTATTTAATTATTAATTTATAATATTTATATCACACAGACTTTCATACATTCCATTTTAGGGAATAAAACCTCTATATATCCCTTGGATGGATTCTGCTGCTCGGAACGCGCTGCACGCGGCTCCAGATTTTCAAACTATTTCGACGGTTGCTTCTACAGGAGCCTCGGTTGGGCAGGCAGTGGCGCCACCTCCGCTGGTCTCAAGCCCTTCTGTAGCGCCTTGGGCGACTGTCTTTTTCATGGATGCTCTCCGGTGTCTTCCTCCCGCGCCTCGTGCACCCTGTTTCGTTGACATCGACTTTGATCTACCAGCTGGGTTTTCGGGTGCTTCAGATGTTGTGGTTCTGTCTGGGCCGTCCCTGGGGATCCCACTTGCTGCGTTCTCTGATGTCACTGATATGCTCATATGGACGCAGGTAGCTTGGTTCGGCCAGGACAAACACTCGCTACCCTCCTTTTATAGATCCTTGGATTCATGGGGTTTGGATTCATAGGCTTGGGTCTCTTCCCTCAACAGATGATCCTTCTATGTGGTCCTTGGGTCGAAGGTGGATTTCATCCAGGATTGGTGCAATGCTCCCAGGTCTATGGGTAGGTGGCAGTTGGTTCTTGCTCGTTGGTCTGTAGATGTTCATCATGGTAAAGATTCATCGCGATCAGTGGTTTGGGTTCATCTCCCAGGGCTTCCCCTCCCTTTAATGAGTTGGTCCTTCTTGCGAGCCATTGGAAACTCCTTTGGAAGGTTTCTCTGTGCAGATGATCGAACAGTTATCCTGGCGGAATCCTCTCTGGAAAGGATCTGTGTTGATATAGATATCTCATATCCTCTTCCTGACAGAATTTCTCTGAGAATGTTGGGTGGCTTCGTCTGGTCCAAATTGCTTCGCTTTCCATCAGCCCCCAGGTTTTTCTCCTTCGGTCACCTTCAAGGCCATTACCTTCTCGTTTGCAGGAAGAAATGTGTTGCTTATATGGATCGGTCCCCCTTGCCTTTGAGCCTTCACCCCTCCTCGTTGCAGCCAGTTTTGTCTGCTATTTCCCTTCTTATGCCTTCATCATGCGAGCCCTTGGCACCTCCCTTGTCCTCTTCTGCCACCAATGGTGTGCATGCCTCCAAACCGAGCCTTCTTGGTCCCTCGCCTTGTTCTGGACATGCCCCCTCCTGTCCGTCCTTGGTTACACCCTTGGCGCCCGCTTGTGAAACCCGCCTGTGGAATCGCAAAGGAAATGAGGTACTTTTTTCTGCTTGTCTGATTTCCCTGAGCTTCTGGGCCCTTCTTCTCAGATGGATTTCATCCCCAGAGACCTAGTCCTGAGTTTCCCAGGCAAGGAACCCCCCTCCATGGTTCTGATAGTTACTTCAGCCCAGTCCGGATTCCTGGAGCTTCCCTTGCCAGCTTGTGCCTCTCATCAGATTACAGAGTTTCCCCACGGCGAGGTGGTCACTTCAGCTCGGGTGGTTTCCCCAAGCGGCCCTGGTCCCCTAGTCCCCTTGACCCCTCCAGCGTCCAAAGTCTCGCCTCAACCCATTGCGAATTGTACCAGGTCTCATTCCAAACAAAAGGGCACGTTCCCCTCTTTTCATAACTCTGGAACCTTGATGATTGGGGTCAATACCAGGATACCACAATCCCAATGATATGTATAATCATCTGGAACGCTCGTGGCCTGGGAGCCAGGGAAAAAACTGATTTCTTGCCCATTGAATCTCAATCCCACAAAGCCTCTGTTGTGGTTGTTCTGGAAGTTAAGCAATCATCCTCCCAAATTGGAGAGTTTGCGTGAAGGATCAAACATAGGGCCTCCATGCATGCAGCCCCATCCAACCAACATATTTGGATCTTCGGGAAATCGTCTACCTCTGGTAACTTGATTCATTCCTCAGATCAGAGTATATCCACTGAAATCATCACTGACCCTTCACATTTGCTTGTCATTTTTGTGTAAGGAAGCTGTGATGCTATGAAGCGAGAATCTTCATGGAGGGATCTTGATGGTTTTGATCCAGGGGACTCTCCTTGGTTTGTTGGAAGGGTTTTTAATATCATCGCTGATCCAGATGAAAAGAAAGGGTGTGACACTTTCCCCTATAAAGCCAGTGAGGATTTTGTTTATTTTACGGCTCGTAAGGGTCTCATGGACATGGGTTTCGTTGGTGACAAGTTCCCTTGGTGCAATAATCAATGAGGAGGTCGTTGCACTTGGTGTCGGCTTGATTGATGTCTTGAAAATGTCCATACGGTTTCGGCATTCCCCGATGCCAAAGTCTCGCATCTTGTTCGTAGCCTATCTGATCACTCCCCTATTCTGATCTCACTCATCCCACATAAAGATTGGATCTAGCGCTGTGTCTTTTCTCACACATGTCCCAGCCTTTCAGGCTTCCAATATGTTATCAGGGACTCATAGATCATGTCTATTCTAGGATATGGCTAGCTGGATTTTCACAAAAAAACTTATAAGACTGAGAGGTGATCTCCAGCCTGGTAGAGTATCCATCTCCCACGACACAATGACTTTCATGCTCTTTCAAAGGAGATCAAATCTATGGAAATCAACCTGGAGTCAAATTGGCAGGACGACCTGTTTGAGGAACATTCTTGCAACAAGAACAATTTGGAAGAATTGGTCTTAATGGAGGAACAGTTGGCCCACAAACAAGCATGGATAAAGTGGCTGGATGACAGAGACCACAAATCTGCTTATTTCCACAAGTGCATCAATGAAAAACAATGGTTGATCAGGCCAAAAATATGGCTTGATGATGGCAGCTTCACTGACGATAGGGACCTTGTAGGGAGCATGGTTGAGGCGCATTTGAAGAAGCTTATGTGGGTCCCTAATCCTCACATGATGGGGGGATATCCAAGTAGTCATGAGAATTTTTTGGAGGTAATATTGATCACCATTCCCAACCAGGACAATGGCCTTCTGGTTTCTATTCCAAATGAGAGAGATTCACAAGGTAATGTTGAGCATCAATCCGGATAGTTCCCCAGGGCAGGATGGTTTTCCAGGGTCATTCTATAGGGAAGCCTGGGATTTGGTGAAGGGGGGATTTGTTGCGGGAGTCCAAGATTACTTCAAGGACGGGTTCCTGCCTCACATCGCATGTGCTACCACCTTTGTGTTGATTCCCAAGATCCCTCATCCCTCATCCTTCCACCACTATAGGCCTGTATGTATGTGAAATTTCCCTTACAAAATCCGGGCTACGATTGTCAACATGAGACTCCCAGCCCTCCTCCCCACCATGATCTCAGATGAGCAACATGGATTCATCAAGAGAAGATCTATTCCGGGGGTGATCACTCTGGAACAAGATTTTATTGGCGATCTAAACTTGAAGGACCATGGATCAAATCTTTCCATTAATCTGGACTTGAAAAGGGCCTACGACCACATGGATTGGAGTTTTATCATCAAAGTCCTTGCTAGATTTGGTTTCTCTTCTTGGTTTATTGATCATATTTTCAGGTGCATCGGTTCTCCATGGATTTTTGTTCATTTCATGGGAAAGCATCATGGATTATTTAAGAAGGTTCGTGGTCTGAGACAGGGGGACCCCCTCTCATCGAGAATATTTATCATGGACCAGGATTCCCTTAGCCGGCATATCAATAAGAGAACGGGCAACGGTTCCATCTCTCCTTACCATTGTTCGCAGAGGCAGAGCTGCATTTCTCACATTATGTTTACTGATTATACAATCTTCTTTATCAATGCAAACCGACATTCCATTCTGGGCCTTAATAGGATCATGGAGGACTATGGCCACTAGAGTGTCCAATGCATTTACCGGAGCAAGAGTACTTTCTACATCACAAACCGGTGCTCGGATTCTTGAAGCGCCTCCATCAGTAACCGGCTGAACATGAATCATGGTTCTTTCCCAATAACCTACCATGGTGCTCTCATTTCCCTGGGATGGTAGCGAGTCCACTTATTTGATCATATTGTACCTCACATCTATAGTCGGGACACGAAATTGAAGAGAAATTTCTTATTGTTTGGATGTAATATAACCCTAGTGAATAGCGTCCTTACCTCTATCCCAGTCCATGAGGTTTATTCGATTAATGCCTCGAAGGGTGTGCTTGCTCATATAGACAGGATCCTGGTCTCTTTTATCTGGGACGCTCATTCGGATGGGAAGCACCACTGGGTGTCTTGGGAGAGACTCTTCAAGCCTCTGGAGGAGGGAGGCATCAACGTAAGGAGCCTCTTCGGCACACGTAATTCCTAGCATGCTATGCTCACATGGTATACTATCAAGGCCCACTTTCTAGGGGGTAGGATTATGGACTTACGGTATAAACAGAGT
Source organism: Viscum album (assembly GCA_963277665.1). Lineage (NCBI taxonomy): Eukaryota > Viridiplantae > Streptophyta > Magnoliopsida > Santalales > Viscaceae > Viscum > Viscum album. Next base: position 1,161,185,116 of record OY728133.1, on the reverse strand, counting down.
GAGGGGATTTGGGATGGTCACGGTGCATCTATTTGGCGTGTAGTGGCCCCGCTGATCGCGTCCCTGAAACCGTATTCAAGATGGATTTTTAGGAGAGGGGGAACCTCTTTTTGGCACCACAACTGGTCTTGTGGGATTCTAGGTTTCCCTAGCAGCCCAGTTACCGACATTTCTTTTCACCAATATAGCTTTTATCCCACCTTTATTTCGGCAGTTCTTAATAGCAGCCAGCGTAAAGTTTTCGAACTTATCGACATGAATGACGATCAGGAAAAGTGTATATTCACGGCTCCGAGTTCTGGAGGGTTTTCAATGAAGGATTTCTATAGGATCTTTAAGACCCAGACCAAACCGATACATGGGGGGGAACTCTCTGGATCAATGAAATCCTAGAAAAATATAATTTCTTTGTTTGGCGGATTAGGAACCATGCTATTTCAATAGAAGATATGGTCAAACAGATGGTAATTCAGATGGCGTCATGTTGCTCCTACTACTGGGCACATCGAGAGGAAACTGCAACTCACCTGTTCTTTTATAGAGATTGTGCCACTGCAGTTTGGTCGGCCCTCGGTGGCTCCACTAGCTGGGCATCCATGGACCAGAGGGAGTCTCCATTCCTTGAGAGATGGTTTCATGGTGCAGGAGGCAATAGAGAGAAGTTTAAGGCTCATGCATTGGTCTTGGGGGCAGGATATTGGTGCATTTGGATGGCTCGGAACAATGCGATCTTTGAAGGGGCCACCTGTTCCCAGCAGGCGGTGGTTAAAAGGGTTAAGTGTTTGTTTCAGGATCTGGTTCGCCTTGGCAAAGGATGTTAGGGTGCCACCTCCATGAGGTTTTTTGCAAAACATATTCAATCAGCAAACCCCATCGGTGAGGGAAAGCAAGGGCAGTGGGTTAGATGGAACCCACATCCTTTTGGAAAGAAACTAGACACTAATGGATCATGCACTATAGGCACCATGAGTGGGGGTGGCATAATACTCGATAGGAATGGGGCAGTTATGGATGCTTTTGCTTTCCACTATGGAATTGGTCATTCTCTACAAGAGGAGGCCCTATCGATTCTCTCTCGTCTCCAACTATCTAGGCAGAAGAACATCAACCTTAGTGCAGTGGAAACCAACTCCATCATTCTCTATAACTCTCTGTTAGGTAAGTGTCCCATCCCATGGACTTTATCCTACATCATAAGGAAATTCCTCAATCTCTTGGATGCGAACACCGACATTCTTCATACATGGTGTGAGGGGAACAAAGTCGCTGACATTCTTTCCTCGTTATCAACCCATTGGGTGAACACCCTTTATTCTCCAGATAATGTGTTACTGTTTCCAGAGGGGGAGAACCTTGTGAGAGGGAATGCTCTAGGGCTCCACTATTTCAAACCTCCATAGTCCTCGTTTTTCTTGATTTTCTTTTTATTTGATTGTCTTCTTTTTGTCTTGTATGGTTCTTTTAATTAAAATAAATTATGATGATGATGGAAATACAGTAACTTCATTCATGTGTACGATAGAGTACCACCTAACAATATTATGTGATTCATTTATGTGTTAAATGGAATTTATTAAGGATGATTTTAATATACATATTATATATATATGTATAGATATTATTATTTAATGACAATTTTATTCTTTAATATTTTTTTATTTCACTCCAATATGAAAAATGAAAAAACATCATTAATATTTACGTATTACCAATCATCTCGTTGAATGGTGTATTTCATTTCCAATAAATAAATTTTATAGATTGTAATAAAAATATATTGCCTAAAGATATATTATATTTTTATCAAGGTGATCGTTGTAGATATTATTGGATAATTATCTATTTAAGGGGACCACGAATATAAAAAAATCAAAACTTATAAAAAAATAAAGTATTTATTGAAGAGCGTTGTCGTGGGAACCCTCAAATGATTAATGTTATTTTGGGGTACTTAGGTGCAGAAGAGTGGCTGACCAAGGTCATCTCTCAAATGAGGAAGTAGATTTAAAACAACTTTTTAAAGGTATTCTAAAAATAAAATAAAAGAGAATAAAAACACTACTTGAAAGTATGGGGTTGGTTATAGTTTATGAATCTAGATCAAGTTTGCTGGAAGAAGATTGTATTTTTTTAGTTTTGAAATGAATTTCGATTAAAATGACACAACAAGAATATGTTTTTTTAGAAATCTATTTTAAAAGGCGTAATCGATCTAACTCTACCTCTTCAATAACTTATTAATCATTATCATTTAAATCAATATCCACTTAATTATGATCCCCTAATTTTTTATCCCTCGAACCCTACGAGAGTTAACTTAACCACAAAGATGAAATTACTTAAACCCTAGGCTAGCTTCGGAACACGCAATCGCAGCACCCTGCTTTGATTGTTGTTCTAAGGATAGCTTATGGTTAGTGGTTAATTAGAGCACATATCCATTCTGGAAATGAGGATGAATTGTGTTTAGGGGTTATATTTGAACTCTACAAATTTATCCCATGTGGTCTTGTATTACTGATTAAGATTACGCTCTCACAATTTACACAAAATCCCGACCTCGCGTGTTTTTGTGTTAATTGTTCAATTGCTTTCTTAGTTTCTTACAATTTAAAAACACAATTCATGAATCATATTAAGTGAATTACAGTATCTCATTGATACAAAATAATTAAATTAAGAGTGTAGAAGATAGATCTATTACTAAAAGACTACTCTTCTATGGGTAGAGTAATCATCATAGAAGTGTTTTGCATGTGCAAAGGTTTATAATGGGTATAACCCAATAACGATTCTACTCAATAATTCCAGCCCAAAGTGGAAGATTAAGAGAAGAAGAAATTGAAACAAAACAGAAGAAAAGAAAATAAATAAAATAAGAACAAAGAATTTTATTAAAAAAACAAAATCATTACAGTATGAAGGAGAAGAAGAAAGCTTCATCGAAGGGATCCTTGCTTCAAAAGATACCCTTATTGAAATGGTTGGAGAATTGGAGTGGATCTACTTATGTTCTGCCATAAACTTCCCAATTAACGTCACAACTCCTCCAAATTAGAAAAAATTCAATTTATATAGGGGAGGGGAGGAGAGGTTACAAGTGGTTTAAAGTGCGAATGTGGAAATTCGGACAAATATTTTATTCCAAATTGCACCACCCATTTGACCTCTAAAACGCGTGAATTTACCAGCCTTCTAGAAGGATGATTTGTTAAAAATCATGTCCCAGAGCTTTCCTAAAAATATGGGCTCAATCCAAGACCTGATGAAGAATATATGGCCCAAATACAAAACCCATGTCCATTCTGCCGAGTCCAGACCACCATTGGATTAATGACACATTTACTCCATCCAAATGCACTCATTAGCTCTAGTGTCCTGAATCAAAGTTGTAGAAAATTAAGTTAGTAACACTTTTAAAAAATATCAAATTCAAATAATAAATATAAAAATATTTATCTTCGAAATACTACAGTGCACTATTAAGGGTAAAACTGGAATTTTCACCAAATTTTCAAATGAATGATCAAATCCCAAATATTTTTTAAATAAACATATTTAACGCAATGTGAGGAAATTATTTCATTTATTATCAATAAAATATTCAAAAAAATAGTGTTTTATTAACTCCCCCACACTTACCCTGTAACGACCCATACTTTACAAACATTGTCATTACTTCAGAATTTAAGCACACTTATTACAACATATAACAAAACCAGGAAAGGACCATATAGGTACAGTGTCTTTAGAAACTGGGAAACATAAACAACTGGTACATAAAGCGTCTACACTATCTCCCATTTATTTCATCATATCTATAGTACCTTTTGTCATATCTTACTTAATAACCTTTTTCCTGACCTGTGGATAGAAAACATACAAAACGGTGAGCTCAAATGCTCAGTAAGGGTAAACAAAAGAAATATCAATCACATCATATACATATGAACATAACTTTTGGAAATCTTACCCTGCAAAAGAAATCATAATCTCATTACATGGGATAAATCATAGTAGTGAAATGTAATCACAATAATCATGAATTAAAACATTAAACTTTGTGGAAAACACACATAATCATAGAAAATCATTTCTTATTAGTCAAGTCTCATTTCCAAGACTATCTTAGTGGACAAAGTCCATTTCTGAACCGAGTTCACTCCTCGTTTCAGCCCCGTTTCACTGAACCGGTTTAACCTACCATTCCAGCCATGTCTATCTCATGAGATATAAAATATTTACCCAATGCATTGGAGGGAGATATAGGTCCCACCCATCTCATAATTATACCATTCTTATGTGTGCCACAAAATCATAAACCATACATCATAGCATAACCCATGTAATAAAAATGGGATTCTTAATCATCATGACATCATAAAACAATTCATATAAGATAAAGTAATTCATAAAAATAATTCCATAACAACATAATCAAATCAATGTAATAATCAGGATAGAAACAGAACCCTTTATTATCTTATATGGAAAATAATTTTGATAAAACACTTGAACTCCATTCTTGAGGAAAATATCCTTTCTACTTCAAAAACACTTTTCATTTCTTAAAATGTCATACAATTCTAAACTAAAAAAATTTGATTAAAAATAAACTTGAAACCTTGTAAAGGAATCTTCTTGGAAATACTGTTTTAAAAATCCATTCATGCCGTATAAGTTAAAAAAACATTCTTCTCGTACTTTTGTCGGAAAAGTCAAAAAGTACCTCGTACGAAAAACGACAAAATATTCCTTTCACATATTTACTAAAAACTCACCAAAGGGTAAAATTGGATATAAACTACTTTATAAGGATATAAATATTTCATATTGAGGAAACATGGATGTGGATGATAAAATACACCCCAGTAAATATCAAAGTATAAACAATCTCGGATAAAAATGAGATTGTGATATTTTCCCTTACCTTAGGTCCGATTTGCTTCGTAAGTGTCCGATCCTCCTGTATAATGATTTAAATAATGTTATTGACTTATTCCATAATCATACTTATTTTTATGATATCATATATGGTCATATTCTTAGCTTCTTATTAGTAATATTTCATTACTACTTGTTTATTCGGCTGTTTTTTTACTTTTTGTTCTTATGCGTGTTTTGTCGAATAAATTCATATACTTATTTTTAGGTTATATATAACTCATTTACAGAATGGTATTAGTGTAATATATATCATATTTATTCACTAAATTCATTTATATAATCATTATGCAATGAAGATCATGTAGAACGAGTCGCATCACATCGTGGAGACGATATTCCGTACGTACGCACGAGCGATGATATTGTTCCCATGATCGTGGAATTGTATTGGAGTGTATGTATACTATTTCAGAATCAATATAACTTTATAATAGTCATATATAGTCATTATTTAAACCATTATACCCATCCAAGTAAGGTGGTGGTGGAAAATAGATTACACCACGTCGTGGAGACGGTATTCCGTACGTACACACACACACGGTGATTTCGTTTTCCGTAGGATGGATAGATGGTGAAATAGGGTTGTTTCATACTTATAATAACATATCAGTATATGATTTATACTGATGTTATTAATTAATGATGAAACAACTAAAGAAGAATAAGTGGAAGAAGAAATAAAGATGAAAGAATCGGTAATGGACATTACCTCTTCTTTGAAGTGCTTCTTTGAGATCTCCTTTTAGGGCACTGAAATTGGTCTTTGAAGAAGACCAGGACCTCTAGGATGTTTCTAGGGAAGTGGAGAGGAGAAATTGGCAGGGTTTTTCCGAGCTTGAAGGCTCAAAGTGGTGTGAGGAAGAGGGGGAGGAGGTGCCCTTTTATAAGGGAGGAGAGGGGCTCCTTTGGAAAAACTAAAAATATTATTTTATTATAAAGTCAAGTTCGGTTTTAAATAGCTCCAAATTGATATATTTAGAAGCTAAGGTGGGGATGGGTCTAAATACTCTCATCCAATAGAATTTAGACAAGTTTAGGTTCCTATTTTAACCTTATCATTTATATTTAACATTAAGTTAAATAATTTTACTTTTACCGTGTCTTCTTGTGTACTTATACTATAAGGTTAATAAACACACTATAAGCAGCCAAACGAACCTCAAGTTGTTTATTATTAATATATATAACCTTATATAAGTCATTTGGCCAAACATTATATTTTTAGGAATAAAACAATAATTAATAATATAATATTTGTTTTAAAAACTATTTTATGTCAATTTTGACACTATTTGGTAATTGATTTTTTGAAAATCATAAAACAATGATTAGTTCGAAACAAATTAATTAAATAAGTATTAACATGTCTTATTAACATATAAAATTATTGTAATTCATAAAAAGTCTCAAATTACATTTATTTGGTAATTTATAACATCAATTATGTCAATATTTCATTAATAAGATAATTACTGCATCATCGTTGTGTCATAAAAAATTAACTTATTTAAAGTCTAAAAATTAAAAATAAAATATCATTATGTATTAAATATTTTTAGATTTCTAATGAATATTTATAGTCGAATTTATCTTATGTATAACCCTATATTAAAAATTATTTAGTTATTAAACTTTGATTTTAACTATTTTAACCCTTCTTTAAATAAACTAATAATAAATGTCCTAATCTAATCAAAGTGGGCCTAAATGGTCATATTTTATCCCTAAGGTTGTTTTTGGTCAAATTACACTTATCCAATAGAATTAGGAAATGTGTTAGGGTAATAATAATATCATTTTTACCCTTAATTACCCTATTTACTTTTAACCGTGGAAAAAAAAGTAAAAAGTTACTATTCACCAAAAATTATTTTCATCTCATTGAACCACATTTTACTTACTGACATCAACCGTGTATCTCGGATTTTTGAAATTCCACTCACAGAAGCGGTAAAATTATGTTTTATGAAAAATTCAGTTTTTTAACTACCACTTAGTGGTTTCACTATTCATCAAAAATTGAAAGTTTTCAGAAAAATACCAAAATTTCACCCTAGGATAATTTCGATATTCCGAATCCAAAAATGAAGTCCATTTTGAAAAATAAAATTTATAAAATTTCAAAAAGTGGTTATTACTATTCATAATGGCTAGTTTTAATAATATTTTAATAGCATATCGTTGTTTAGTGAAACTCAGTATTGCGTATGACGCAAGCTATCGAGGAAGGTCGCGATTGTGTGTAAAGCAAGGCAAGCAAGTGATGTGTATAGTGAAATATTCCATTGATGATTTATATAACATAAAAACAAAATATTTCTCATAAAATTATCAGGTGTTACATACCCTTTTGCACTCCTGAGCAAAATCTCATTTCAAGTAAACATCAATATCAAATCAAAACCAATTTTAAAACACATATCTTTGAGATCAAACAATTACACACCATGAAACAAAAGATATCATGCCTCATAAAAAACCATTATTTCAAGTTCTTCATTTATATCATTCAATATATTTCCACTTTATTTATCCTCCCATGCACAAAACACTTACCTCGCTTGAATTTTCTCTCATCACTCGAATATCATTTTTTTGCAATGTCTTTCTTATCCAAACTCATACAAGGGTCACCATAGGCTTGATAGATTCCTACATCGCCACCCGATGTGAGTCAAGGATATATGTTTATCATGAGTACTTTTCAGGGTTGTTCTGTGGCTTCCGATTGGTAGGATTTAGATGTGAAAAATTATGAGGCTGAATGAGGAGGGCTTGACTCTTTTTGAAGCAAAATTGCATTAATCTAATTTTCACTTTAATATGGTCTTCTCCTCAATCCCCATAGTATCAATTCATCTCCATCATCATGAAAAGTCATGAAAGGTTTACACCATTCATCATTTCAGCATCAAAAATTTCAATCTTCTCAAACATGATTTTCTTGAAAGCTCCAGATGGGCACAACTTTCCACCTCAATTAGAAGATCCTGAAAAGGGCACAACTTCACTTGTCATGAAAGCTCCAGAAAAGGCACAACTTTCAATATAATGGATTTCTTCAGTAGAAAACACATCTCTTCAAAATTTAATTTTCCACCCAATGTATCACATAATGTGGTGGCACAACACAAGATATATTCCCCCACACTTAAGCTCAACTAGATTATGAAATTTCACTTCAAGAGTTGGTTGGATAGGGAAAATTGTCTTGTAATGTGGCTAACCTAATAAGTTTTCCATGGATTCTAAGGGATAAAAGGATTAGATATTCAAGGTAGGCCATTATAAAAAAGGATTCTTTGAAATAGGGGCTTTAATACCAAACAAATGTCTCAATCATTTAAACATAAGTAACTCAAACCCTCAAGTTTTGACAGGAATAGATCAAATTCTAGTTAAATCAAGCATGGTTTGGTTCTCTCAAAATTGAGGTGAATGTAAAGAATATGAAAATAATGGCTTAGAAGCCTCACATGAAAGTGATTTCAAATATAAGGACAGTGAGATGTGGCATGAGATTCAAAATTCAATGTACTAAATATTTTAACATGAAACAAAGTCATTTTTAACATTAATTTAAGCTTAGTTTGAAGGGATAAATTGTTTCACTCATTGATATGAATTTCAAAATTGTGATGAGAATCATTTTATCTCAAAAATTTCAAAAACACAAAGAAAATTGAAAAAACTAAACACACAAAATTTGAAAAAAAAACACACAATTTTTTTGTTTTTTTTAAACAGGAATGAAAAAAAATTGAAATTGATATACTAAAATGTTCCCTCCCCCACACTTAAAATATTACATTGTCCTCAATGTGAACCCATGAGATGATATGTGCACATGAAATGCAGAATTTTTAATTAGGACAAATAATATAAAAGTTAAAGGGTTAGGAACAGCCTGATGTGCTCAAGTGATGATGGGGTCATGCAGTGTGATAAAATCCACTACATCAGTAGGATGTCCCTAAATGTATCTCTTCAAACGTTTCCCATTGACTGTAAAGCTCCTTCTAGTATCCTCTTGTGTGTTCTCCACTGCACCATAAGGAAAAACATTAGTCACAACATAAGGACCTAACCATCTGGAACACAACATACAAGGCATTAGCTTTAGTCGTGAACTATAGAGAAGGACTTTCTCTCCAACATGAAACTCCCTTTGTTGGATAATTTTGTCATGAGCTACTTTTGATCTTTCCTTGTAGATCCATGAGTTCTAATATGATGACAATCTAATCTCCTCAAGTTCTTGAATTTGCAGCTTCCTTTGAATTCCAGCTTGGGCCAAATCCATGTGGCATTTTTTATAGCCCAATAAGCCTGATGCTCAACTTCCACGGGGAGATGACATTCTTTCCCAAACACAATCCGAAATGGGGACATACCAATAGGGGTATTGTATGCTGTCCTATAAGCCCACAATGCATCATCCAAGGGCTTGCTCCAATCCTTCCTATTTGGCTGCACGGTTTTCCCCAATATTTGTTTCAACTCACGATTTGAAACCTCAGCCTGGCCATTTGTTTGGGGGTGGTATGGTGTTGATGTTTTGTATGTCACCCCATACTTTTGAAGGAGGGAAGACAAATTTCTATTGCAAAAGTGTGTCTCTTGGTCACTGATGATGGCCTTTGGTACTCCAAACCTACAAAAAATCTATGCCTTCACAAAATCCACAACAACATGAGAATCATCAGTCATGGTGGCCATGGCCTCCACCCATTTGCTCACATAATCAACAGCAACCAAAATATACAAGAAACCATATGAACTTGGAAAAGGACCCATAAAATCAATGCCCCATACATCAAAAATCTCACATAATAGTATGGATTGTTGGAGCATCTCATGTCTCCTAGAAATGTTCCCAGTGTGTTGACAGCGAGAGCATGACTTACAAAACACATGGGCATCATGGAATAAGCTAGGACAATATAATCCAAAGTCCAAAACCTTCCTAGTTGTCCGTTGGGGGTCCAAAGTGTCCACCACAAGCAAGTGTATGACAGAAATGAAAAACAGAATCAAACTCATGATCGGGAACACACCGCCTAATGACTTGGTCACTACACATGCGCCAGAGGTAAGGATTATCCCACACATAAAACCTAAACTCACTTTTTAATTTTTGGACTTGATGTTTCTTTAAATTTGCTGGGATTTTAGAGGCAACAATGTAGTTAACTAAATCTGCATACCAAGGATGCGTACCTGATATGGAATAAAGATGCTCATCGGGGAAAGTGTCCCGAAGTGGTACCTGGTCCAAGGTGTCTTCCTCTAGTGTATGAGTAAGACTACTCATGTGGTCTGCCACCAAATTCTCTGACCCCTTCTTGTCCTTTATCTCAAGGTCAAACTCTTGAAGAAGGAGCATCCAATGGATAAGTCTGGGCTTTGCATCTGGCTTCTTCAGGAGGTACCTCAAAGTTGCATGGTCAGAAAAAACAACTACTTTAGAGTCCAATAAATATGAACGGAATTTATCTAAAGCAAATATGATAGCAAGAAACTACTTTTCCGTGGTTGTGTAGTTTGATTGGGCTGAATCCAGTGTCCTTGATGCATAGGCGATCACATGTGAACGTCCTTCCACCCTCTGAGATAAGACTGCTCCAACCGCGAAGTTGGAGGCGTCACACATAAGCTCAAAAGGAATCTCCCACTGTGGGGGATGTATGATAGGTGGATTGGTCACAAAATTCTTTAGCTCATCAAAGGAAGTCCTACAAGGATTGTCAAACAAAAAATCAGAATCCTTTTGAAGTAATTCTTGACATAGGAAGAGCAATCTTACTAAAGTCATTGATGAAGCACCGATAAAATCCCACATGCCCTAAGAAAGATCTAACATCACACACACATGAAGGATATAGTAAGGATGAAATAATATATATCTTTGATCTATCAACCTCTATCCTATGTTTTGACACAACATTCCCTAAGACAATGCCATGCTCTACCATGAAATGACTCTTTTCAAAGTTCAGGACCAGATTTTTCTCAATACAATGATTCAACACCTTTCCCAAACTAATTATACATTCATCAAATGAAGACCCATAAACTGTAAAATCATCCATAAATACCTCCATGCAAGTCCCAATAAAATCAGAAAAAATACTCACCATGCATCTCTGGAAGGTACCTGGGGCGTTGCAAAGTCCAAATGGCATCCTCCGGTAAGCAAAGGTACCGAATGGGTAGGTGAATGTCGTCTTCTCCTGGTCCTATGGAGCTATAGGAACCTGAAAATATCCAGAAAATCCATCCAAGAAACAATAGCGTGTCTTCCCAGCTAGTCTCTCAAGCATCTGATCAATAAATGGGAGGGGTAAATGGTCCTTGCGAGTGGACTGATTTAGTTTCCTATAATCAATACACACACGCCAACTGTTTTGCACCCTCATTGGAACTAACTCATCTTTCTAATTTTTAACAACAGTAACACCAATATTCTTAGGCACAACCTGAATAGGACTTACCCACTGAGAATCTGAAATGGGAAAGATTATGCCTGCCTCGAACAATTTCTCAACTTCTTTTTGAACAACTTCCAGGAGGGTGGGATTGAGTCTCCTTTGTGGTTGTCTCACTGGTTTAGCCCCATCCTCTAAGAGAATCCTATGCATGCAAATTGAGGGGATAATACATGATATGTCAGCCAAGTTCCACCCAATCGCCCTGATGTTCTCCCTAAAAATATTCAAAATCTTTTCTTCATGTTCAAAAGGGAGATTGTTAGCAATGATAACAGGTAATCTCTCACCACTCAACAAGTATTAGTATTTCAGATTTGGTGGCAATGACTTGAGTTCTAATGAAGGAGGGTGTAGTATGGATGGAGTCATTGAAGGAACTAAAATATGTGCACAAAGAGCATCAGTATTAGAATAGACTTCATCAAAATCAGAGAATAAAGCATCAAATCCATCAGTATACTCAACAGCCATGTCATAATCAGAGTGAACATGATCAAAATCAGAATATGAATCCACATCAAAATCAAATCCAAGAAAGGATTGTGTATCAGCAACATGTGTGGAAGTGCTCTTAGACATCAAACTCGAACCAATACTCATAATCTCCCTAAGAATATGACAATCAAATTCTATGGAGTTTTTATTTGGTGGTTCAAAATGGGAGATAACAAAAGCAGAATGGTCCTCTTAGGGGTACTTCATGGAATCCATAACATTAAATATCACAACTTCATCTCCAAAATCCACGGAAAGTGTACCCTCATGGACATTTATGATAGTTTTTGCAGTTTTGAGGAAGGGTCTACCTAATATTATGGGGGCATGAGAACATACCTGATCATCCTCCATGTTAAGAACATAGAAGTCTGCTGGAAAGATCATGTCTCTTACCTAGACTAGTACATCCTCAAGGACTCCCACTGGATATGTCGTAGCTCTATTCGCCAATTGCACCACTACTCTTGTTGGCTTCAACTCACCAACCTGTAAGGAAGAGAATACAGAGTGAAGCATCACATTTATTGAAGCTCCTAAATCAAAAAGAGCATCAGAGAAGTGCAACTCCCCTATGGTACATGGGATGGTGAATGTCTCGGGATCCTTGCACTTTGTCAGCATTGATAGAGTTGGTGTAATGAGTGCTGACACATTCCTTCCAAGATTGATCCTCTCATTTCCGTTGAACCCTCTTCGATTGGTGCAGATTTATTTTAAGAATTTGGCATACCTTGGAATTTTATTAATGGCTTCAAGTAGAGGAATGTTGATCTCCACACGCTTGAATGTGTCCAAAACCTCCTTTTTCATTGCTTCTTCAACCATCTTCTTGGTTTGAACAACCCTGTTTGGAAAAGGAAGGGGTTTAGGAGGAACATCATCAATCTTTTTCTTACCTTTATCTTTCTCCTTGGATTGCTCATCAGTTGGTATGGAATGCGGCTTCTATGGAGTTGAGGTGAATCCCGGTGGAATGGTAGGTATAGATGTATCGTTCATTTGCTTCCCACATCTCAATGTGATGGCACTAACATTCCCCTTTAGATTTGGAGTGGGTTGGGAAGGTAGATTTCCGGAATTCTTACTTACAAGTTCATGGAGGGCGGTGGAAATCTAGCTCATTTGAGTCTTTAAATCCTTCAGCTCCGAACCTTGACTCTTTAGCTCATTCTGTTGATTAAGAACAATTTGCATCAAAAGGTCATCAGTGTTAGAATCTACCTTTGGTGGGGGATTCCCTTGTTGTTGGCTTGTTGATGTTTGGGCTTCAAATCTCCTTTTGGGTTGTTGGAAACCCTGCTGGTAAGGCGGAGGCTGCTGGAAGTTTTATTGAAGCGGTGGCCTTTGTTGTTGTCCAGAGTCATACCTCATGTCCGATTGATCTTCCCACCCTTGGTTGTATGTTGGAGAAAATGAATCAAACTTATTTTTGGGGATATGGTTGTTGTTGCTGCTGAAATGGTCTCCCTGGAAATACTGCTGCACAATCCTCTGTCTCTTGTAGTTGTGGGAAACAGTCAGTTGGGTGGCTTGTCTCAGTGAAAATGCCACAAGGACTTGAAGGAGGGGGTAGAGATGTATTTTGCGCCAAAGCAATTTGTCTCACCATAGTGGTCAATTCTTCCAACTTAGTATCAATCAAATGACTTTCAAGAGAATAAGGACTTACCTGATGTACTCCCCTGACATGTGGTGTACCTATATCACCAAATTGTTGAGAGTTTTGGGCCATCTTGTCGATCAATGCATGTGCGGCTGTTGGTGTCTTTTCCACCAATGATTCTCCAGCTGCAGGATCCACCATGCTCCTTTCCATGGGTGTGAGTCCTTCGTAGAAGTACTGGATGAGTAATTGCTCACTGATTTGGTGATGTGGGCAGCTTGCATGCAACTTCTTGAATCGCTCCCAGTACTCATACATTGACTCCCCTTGGGCTTGCTTGATCCCCAATATCCCCTTTTGAATGGATGTTGTCCTTGATGCTAGAAAAAATATTTTCCAGAAAAGACGTTTCAAATCATTCCAACATGTTACATCTTCAGGTTGCAAATAATATATCCAATCTTTTGCAGCTCTATCAAGTGAGAATAAGAATGCTCTTAGTTTAATTTGATCTTCAGAAACATTTCTTGGTTTTAAAGTTGAGAAAACCACATAAAATTCCTTAAGGTGTTTGTTGGGATCCTCACCAAATAAGGCATGAAACTTTGGAAGAAGGTGAATTAATCCAGATTTCAATTCAAAGTCTGATTCGAGATTTGGGTATGCAATACAATTTGGTTGATAGTTAATATCAGGTGCAGCCAATTCTTGAATGGTTCTATTAAGTTCATTTCCATTATTTCCAGCCATTGGTTCCTCTTTTATGTTTGAATTTGAATAGCTTCCAGTTTCAATGTTTCCAGAAGAGAGGAATTCACCAACTGGTTGAATATTGAAACTTCCCGTAGACTGAGAATTTCTGATTCGAGCCCTAAGGCTACGTTCAATATCATGGTCAAGATCTAAGAGATCTTCGGGATTAGTTCGTGTCATAAATCAAATAAAAATGTAAAGAAAGAAAGTGGACCATAGTAAAATAAAAATGGGAAGTTTGAGTTGATTTTCCAAAAAGAAGGAGAAGAAAATAAAAGAAGAAGAAGAAAAATCAGATTGGGTAAAGAAGGATGAAAGAAGAGAGGAAGAGAATAAAATGTAAAATAAAATAAATACCTATAATTGGTTGAAATAATTACTTGCCTCCCCGGAAACGATGCCAATTTTAAATAGCGCTTTCGTGGGCACCCTCAAATGATTAATGTGATTTTGGGGTACTTAGGTGCAGTAGAGTGGCTGACCAAGGTCGTCTCTCAAAGGAGGAAGTAGATTTAAAACAACTTTTTAATGGTATTCTAAAAATAAAATAAAAGAGAATAAAAACACTACTTGAAAGGATGGGGGTTGGTTATATTTTATGAATCTTGGAGAATTTTTTTGGAAGAAGATTTTATTTTTTTTTGTTTTTAGTTTTGAAATGAATTTCAATTAAAATGACACAATAAGAAGATGTTTTTTTAGAAATCTATTTTGAAAGGTGTAATCGATCTAGCTATACCACTTCATTCACTTATTAATCATTATCATTTAATTCAATATCTACTTAATTATGATCCCCTAATTTTTTATCCCTCAAACCCTACGAGAGTTAACTTAACCACAAAGATGAAATTACTTAAACCCTAGGCTAGCTTCGGAACACGCAATCACAGCACCCTGCTTTGATTGTTGTTCTAAGGATAGCTTATGGTCAGTGGTTAATTAGAGCACATATCTATTCTGGAAATGAGGATGAATTGTGTTTAGGAATTATATTTTAACTCTACAAATTTATCCAGTGTGGTCTTGTATTACCGATTAAGATTACGCTCTCACAATTTACACACAATCCCGACCTCGCGTGTTTTTGTGTTAATTGTTCAATTGCTTGCTTAGTTTCTTACAATTTAAAAACACAATTCATGAATCATATTAAGTGAATTACAGTAGCTCATTTACTCAAAATAATTAAATTAATAGGGTAGAAGATAGATCGATTACTAAAAGACTACTCTTCCATGGGTGGCGTAATCATCGTAGAAGCATTTTGCATGTGCAAAGGTTTATAATGGGTATAACCCAATAACGCTTCTACTCAATAATTCCAGCCCAAAGAGGAATATTAAGAGAAGAAGAAATTTAAACAAAACAGAAGAGAAGAGAAGAAATAAAATAAGAACAAAGAAGTTTATTACAAAAACAAATCATTACAACATGAAGGAGAAGAAGAAGGCTTCGTCGAAGGGATCCTTGCTTCAAGAGCTACCCTTATTGAAATGGTTAGAGAATTGGAGTGGATCTACTTTTCCTCTGTAATCAACTTCCCAATGCACTTCCCAAACCCTCCAAATGAGAAAAACTCCAATTTATAGAGGGAAGGGGAGTAGAGGTTTCAAGTGGTTTCAAGTGTGAATGTGGAAATTCGGACAAATATTTTATTCCAACTTGTATCGCTCATTTGAACTCCATAACGCATGAATTTACCGTCATTCTATAAGGTTGATTTCTGAAAAATAATTTCCCCAAGCTTTCCTAAAAATTTGGGCTCAATCCAAGCTCGGATGAAGAATATATGGCCCAAATACAGAACCCATGTCCATTCTGCCAAGTCCATCCCACCATTGGATTAATGTCCCATTTACTCTATCCAAATGCAATCTTTAGCTCTAGTGTTCTGAATGAAAGTTGTATAAAATTAAGTTAGGAACACTTTTAAAAAATTGAAAATTCAAATAATAAATATAAAAATATTTATCTTCGAAATATTACAGTGCACTATTAAGGGTAAAACTGGAATTTTAACCAAATTTTCAAATGAATGATCAAATCCCAAATATTTTATAAATAAACATATTTAACACAATGTGAGGAAATTATTTCATTTATTATCAATAAAATATTCAACAAAATAGTGTTTTAACAATTTATTTCACGAAACATAACATAACATAAGATTTCTATTAAAATTGTAATAAAAAGACATAATAAAATTATATATGGTATGATTTATATGAATATAGTTATTTCTTATATTTATTATAATATTATATTTATTATACATGATTTTCAAATTTTTGAAAATTATGTCAAGATATAAAGTGATGGTTATTCATCTCACTTTTTTACTTCTAGGAACACAAACCACATTAAACACCTATTTCATTTATTTGGGGTATATAATTCTAATTATTGTATATTATTATTCCTAAACCGAAAACATATGAGGTTTATTTATACATTTTAGGATCTCTATTTCATGTTTTTATGGATTAAATGTCATCAATGGGGTAATGGATTATTGAATCAATTTTTCTTTTTTGAGATTTATGTTATTCTAGGAACAAATATTCTTTCAAAAAATGAAAATAAATAAAATTTTATATGTATTTTCCTGAATTTATTCATACTCATGATATTTTACGTTTAATATTATATTATTACTTCATTGTTCTTGTGAATCAATGTAGAAAATGTGGTAAATATTTTATTTTACTGTCACATTTTTTATCAGAATTTCTCATGATTAAGACTTCAATGTTGAAATCTCATTATATACCTCTTAATAATGCTTATAATGTTTATTCTATTATATTAATTGATGATATATTTATATAGTGGTAAAATCATTCCACTTTTAATTACTTACTACTTATATGAATTTTTTTTATGAAAATATGACTCTATTTCTCTATTAGGACATAAATATAATTTATTACAAAACCTTGTTTTAAAAAAAACATACTACAATATTTTAAAATTAATTTTGACCCATTTTTGTAATTTAAAAAAAGTTATCTTCATGTCGTTTTCCAAATAATTTATATTTTTCCTTTAATTAAATTGTAAAATGAATCTTCATTTTAATTTTTATAACATGAAAAAATTTTTATGATGTTATGACCAATAATTTATTCAATTATTTTATTGTATGTATAAGAATATTTTTTCAAAGAAAAAATAAATTTAAAAAATTTTAGGTTTTAAAAATATTTTATGATATAGTAAATGATGTTATCCTCAATAAATTTTTTAAATTATTCATCAAAGACATTCTCTATCAAAGATAGCACCCATTGATGTTATATATGCCTTACTGGGGATATGATCCAAAGATACCATTCTTATGATTTCTTTAAATGGTTTTTGTTTACGATGAAAAGTTTTATTTGAATCCCATTTCTCTTCTACATTTTATTCCATAACAAAATTCTTATGAAACGCAGTTCTTTTCATATGTTATTCGATGATAAAACGATTATGAGACCCTTGTATTTTCCATAACTAATAATATGATCCAATGTTTGTGATACCCATTTCATTTCATGGGTTATGATAGATGAATGTTTATGATCATGTGAAGCACATATGAATGATATAATTATGTGATGGGTGGGGAATATGTCTCCCCCCATTGTATTGGGTAATTATTTATATCTCATGAATAGAAAGGAATGGAATGGGGAGTGAACTATTTATAATAATATTGGGATGGAATGGGATGTTAGCACAATTCAGTAAGACATTAGTGGAATAGGGAGTGAACCATGTTCATTAAAGGAATTTTTCTCATATAATGGTCCCCATAATAATCATTGACTTATATAGAAATTATTTTTTATGATTATTTTTATGATATGAATTCAATTTAGTATTCTGGTGTTACTCTTTCATGGATTGTGTTAATTTATTTCCTTTTGAATCATGTATTATGATCTGTGAATCATTATGAAATGATTCTAGATTATGATCATTGATATTCAGAGTATGGTTTTCAAATTTTATACTCATGTTATGATAATCTTATACTCATATTATACTCATTTATCAACCATGTCTACCCTTATTGAGAATCTAACCTCACCCTTTCTTATGTTTCCTATCCCTATGTTATGAATATACTATTTTGTATGATATTCATTTAAAGGTTTCTAGTTGTGAAGAATTTAGTGGGAGATGATGAAGATATCTTATGGATTTATGATTTTTTTCTATGATTCCAATGGCGCTAAACTATTAGAGTCCTAAGGTGTAAGTTTCTTTATTGTAATGAAAATTCACAGAAAATGATGTAATCTATATGTATTAGAAGCATGGGTCACTATAGTTGGTATAAAATTATTATTTGATTCTGATTTTTAATGTATAATGAGAAAACCTTAGTGACCTCTATAAGGACATGTATATGGATATGTATAAGGATGAGTCAATGTGTATGTAACATTCTTGTTATTTTGGCAAAGGAAACAATGATTGGATTCCAAGAAATACATCCTAGTCTGGATACAAATAGTGGATGTGGTTTTGGAACGAATGTACCTAGGGAAAAAAATTGAAAACATTGTATCAGGCTTGACTCGAATAGGAACTGGTTAACAAAAATAGAACATAATGTAGAACTATATTAATACCTCTATGGGATATACTTTGGTAATTCAAAAAACTCTTTAAAATTGATACAAAATGATTTAAATATAATATGACTATGAATAACCTAATACAATCATAACATGTCACATATTTAAAAATGTGTCATGAATTAAAAATCCTTTAAGTGATTTATCAGGATTATGTGGTTCCTCACTATGATTATTATTTCTTTCACTATGTTGTTTTTTATTAGTCAATGATTAGATCCTGGAAGAACCATATTACTATTGAGTGTGATGGAAAAAGTATCAATTTTTCTCATAAGATTACCATCATTATGGGAGATGGAATGAAAAATATCATTTCAATGATCATACCAAATTCATATGATATAAATCATACTGGACATCCAAATGAACAAAGGAGGAAACAACATTATGTTGAGTACTTCATGAGGTGATATCCACATTATTTCAATGGGTAATATAGTTAACTAGTAGATGAACAATGGTTAAGTACCTCAGAAAATATATTTTTAAATCTCCTTCATTACGAATAGAAAAAATTCATTTTGGTTGTCTACTGCTTGAAAGGAGTATTAGATCAATGGTGGAATCTTATCTAGAATAAGAGTCTCCATGAAAAAATTGACTCCATGGATATAGATAGGTTCAAGAAATTATTTTTCAATAAGTTATTTCCTCATATTATATAAATGAATATGGAGAAATCGTCAATTGAGCTAATGAAAATGGATGATAAATTGTTTTGTAAATGTGAGGAAATTTTTATAAGACTTGTGAGGTATGCTTCTAGTATTATCATCCAACATGAGTTTATGGTTTTGAATGTATTTTGTGGATTAATAAAAAATATCAAAATGGAGTTATCCATAAGAGACATTAGTGGATATGATGTAATTGTGTTTTGTGATATCATGATGGAATTGGAGGTCGTAGTTACATAATAATCTCACCATTTTGAAAATATATGAAATATGGAGTTCTAAAAACACTCTAATAACTATAGGGAGGAAAAAATATGAGATTTACATAATGCTCATTGTGTGGGAATTATCATGTATCAAATTTTCTAAAAGGGGATAATAAATGTTTTATCTTTGGAAGGGAAATATAATAGGAAAATTATTTCCAATGTGACAGAAAGAAGTTCCCTAACAATGATAATAGTGATAAGGATTAATAGAATGCCCCAAAAACACTTTAGTGTTTCAGGCATAAGGAGAATGGTAATTATGATATTGAGTTCCAAAACCTAAGGGTTGTTGATTTTTATTGAAATTAGTAACCTCATAAGCCATGGGATAAGGGTAAATAACATTCTATCACTATTTTGGATAAGGGTTATGATAATGACATGGTGAAAGGTTCTCTTACCAACCACTCTAGAACTATAAATTTTTTATTTGACTCTAGATCCAATAATTTATTCAAATCTAATGAATTTTGTAAGGATTTTAATATTACACTATTACTATTATATTTATAATTATTAGTGAAAACCCATGATGGTAATAGAATCACATCACTTGTGTATGATTCCCCTCCGTTTGACCATAGTGAAATGTGATTTCTAATAATGTTGTATTTTTTTCTTTAGCAGGAATTTTACGTCATCCATGATATGCATTAACATTTGCTTCTTAAATCACATGTAAATAACTATCATTTAAAGAAGGTAATACTTTTATATTTTTAATTTAATTTCCTTTAAAAAAACTTTAAAATGAAACTTACTAGAGTTACGGGGGTCATGATGGTGTTGAGGGATTATTCATGCTCTGAAAGACTATAAATTTTCTATATAAACTAGGCCCCGTAGTTGATAGAGACCATGCCACCCATCCTGAGCAGACTCTACTAACGATGTGGGATAAGTAAGAGGAGTGGTTGCAGTCACATAGGTTTCCTACAAACATTTGACTCAAGTTGTGTGGATCTAAGAAACATGTAGTGTTTTGATAGTGGTATTTCACAATATTTCTTCACGGTTAGGGAAAAAGTGCACCTTAACCATGTGGGTTCTCGCTTTGGACTATTAATTGAGCAAGCTTTTTTTCATGGTTTTTCTAAACCATATACTAAAACTGTATGCCTCTTATTTTGAGAGTGAAATTTCATTTTTTCCATTATTTAATATTTAAAAATTATTTTTCTTTTTCTATCCTCCCATTGAAACTTGTTTTTGGTTTTCCTTCTCCTATGGGCTCCCAATCATCCCAACATATGGATTGAGATATCTCTCATATCCAGTGTTTGAATGAAGATCCA
Source organism: Viscum album (assembly GCA_963277665.1). NCBI lineage: Eukaryota > Viridiplantae > Streptophyta > Magnoliopsida > Santalales > Viscaceae > Viscum > Viscum album. The sequence goes on along the minus strand of OY728133.1, from coordinate 1,161,163,943 downwards.
CAGAATGTGTTTTATAGCTAGAGTTATAATCTACCTTCCTATTTCCTTCCATATAAGTTTATCTTCATATCTATAGATCTATTTATGTGTATTCACATTCACATATTTTTTGGGTTTTGGACAATTTATTTAATTTCTCTCAACATACTTCAAATTTGAGGCCGGAATCGGATGAGGAGTCATCAATTTCTTTATTTTAGGTGGTCAGATAATTTTTTCCAACAGTTTTGGTGGTTCAAATATTTTACATAGTGCCTCATGATGGAATTTTTCAAGCATCACTGTTTAATTGAGTTCATCATATTAAATTGATATACCCATCATGTTTAACCCCTAGGGATCATTTTTTAGTAAATAAAAGGATATTCCCCTCAGTGACGGATACCCTGTCTATGTTTAATCCTGAATTTACCTTTATAGTTAATTTCTTAGTTTCTCAAAACTCATTATATGTGTTATAATTTGATTATAAATGTATTTTAATCCATAATATGAATGTTTTAAAAACCCAAGGAACCTAATATGTTTTTCTCCCAACATGTAACTAGAATTTCCCATGTACATAATTTACCTTTTGACCCAGAATCATTCTAAAGGACTATTTGAGACTTATAAATTTTGTTACCTTGATTGATTAATTTAAGTGGATTGATTATATTTAATTGATTATTCATGAATGCTTTATTTTCATAAAATGAATTATTTAAATGGAATGAATTGTGAATCGGTGATAAAGAGACACCATTTTTTCATGATTTAGTGATGGTTTAAATTGAATTATTATGCCTTGATTAAAATTGATTTTTAAATGTGATACATGAGAGGTAATGTCTTGGGTATTATAATAATATTTTGGTTACTCCATGATATAGGAATCATAATGATTTTATTGATTCTGTTTGGAATGATAGTTAAATTCTCCCTTAAATCAAGTATTGAGCGTGACATTTGACACCACCAACAAAATTTAAACTGTTGGAATATCACACCACATCTATTTCATAGAGTACTAAAATGAAATAATACTAACCATATCGAGTGATGAGCATTTAAACTCCCATTCATTATGAGATGAAAGTCATGTACCATATTTCATGAGCATATAGTCGGGTATAGACTTGTCATGGATGTTTGAGTTATGCCCCGGTCAAGACAGCACCTTCAATTCTATGTATATGGCCACTTAAGTTTGCAAGTAATTGGTTCAATATATGTGGATGAAATATTTATAAAAATATAAATTATTTAAATTTTAACTATATATATATATTAGTTTAATAAACATTCATTACATCCATGATATGAAGCAGGTTGAGCCGCCAGGTGTCCTTTAAAAACATGAGCGAGTTGTATTTTATTTTTGAAGAACTATATATTATTTCATTCATACATGAATACTATTTATCTACGATCACTTATTAGATTCAATATAGAAACTTTTTTTTTCTGGCCTACTGGGATTTTATCTTAGACCATACTAAAGATTCTAGTTGTTCCCGATTAGATTACTTGTCTATTGGTATTTATACAGGAAACTAACCTAGTACTGGTTATTGATATGATTTACATATAGTTGAGTCATAGGATCATATTATAGAGCATATGCCCAAGATGATAGTAGAAAATACATTTGTTAATTTATAGTTGTTGTATAGTGTGATTTTATATGGCTATCCCATGTAACCATTTTGTGTATCACCAAGCCATGCATCCATGTATATGACACTTCCAACCATACAATCTATACAACATCACAACTACTCGTAATCATCTCACACATGGGTAGGCATGCTTAAGGCCACGTGACCCACTGACTTCGGGCTTGAGTTTAGTGGATCCTTGGCTGGGGAATTAAAAAGTGGTATCTAGTGGGTTATTTTTCTATTTTCAAACTACATAGGTACTAGATAAGATATTAGGAGTTAAGGGTGTTTGAAAATAACCCTATTATTTGACGTAGCTAAACCATTACAGGGGAAATCCAAATTACCTATGATAGGAAATTTTACATACTTGTTATGCTATTATGAATGATTCGAATAAACCATTGGATTCCAAACTTATTTTATGGTATTAATAATAATATTATTATTCATATAATCATTTCATTTTATTATGACCAATGAAATAATGTATTTTCATTACATGCTTCATGATGGGGACAATAGGAATAATATTCCAAGCATTTTTTCATTCCTTGACCATTTTCTGCATGCATTTTTCTATTTCATACCGATGGTACCTTGATTTTGAATTTAAATATTATGAAATTAATTACAGGGAACAGAAAACATAATTGAAACTTATAGTGAATGCCTTAACCTAACATTTTTTCCAATCTATATTGAAGCAGAACACATAATTAGTCAATTATGGTACATTGATGCCCTAACCATTGCCCACATGGGTAAGAACCTGTTATGTTTTAGACTAAGGGGATGCAATATTTCGGTTCATAAGGATTATTGGATATTTTATATACTAAATGGTAATCTATCTAATTCAACCATTTTTAGCGATTTAAATATTTTAATGAGCACAAATTTAAATTGAATATGACCTTTATAGTAAAAAATGATTATATTACACATTTGATACATAAACATGTATCTGAACCCGACCTTGGTAGTGGGTAATGGGTTATATCTTATCTTATTATGTCCATTATGTTCGCTTCTAGCACCTAGACCTGGATTTTTCTGTAGGAATATAGGTGTTATCATTTCAATAGGAAGGATATAAAACTTTTATAGTTTTTTATATAAAATATTTTCAATGGTTAAGTTCTCTTCTGAGGCATACCTTTTTTATTGTAGTATAATACGACTAGAAAATCCCCTTGTTGTATTCCTTGAATGCGGTTATGACCATACACCTGAGCAGGCAACCCATGAGCTATCAATGATCCCTCCTACAATACCACATGTGAAACCGAATAATTTTCCTGATATGGGCACTGTTACCTAGTTCTGAGAGTGATTTATACGTATGTTATAGAATATTCATCGTGTTAATTGTACTATCCCAAGTATGGAGTAGTGGACTCTAGAGATCCACCAACAAGATCCTCCCACCTTTGTAGGTGATGGAAGACCACACAATGTTGAGTCATGGATTGAAGATATTATTTCATTATTCAAAAATCTAACGATTCCTCCAGATCATAGGGTCAAGAATGTGGCTTATATGCTACATGATTTTACCAATCAGGGGTGGGATGCATTACCCAAGAAGATTGGCATAGAGTTATGTGTTAGGACGATTTCTGAACTATCATATTTGAATATTTATTTCCATAGACTTTGAGGGATGTTAAAGGGTAGAGAATTCATGAAATTGCAACATGGTGGTATGTATGTTATGGAATAATCAACTTTTCATACTATGTTTGGGTGGTTTATCCTACTCTAGAAGGTGATAACCTTATGACTAGTAGTAAATTCAAGGATGGGCTGGTTTATATCATTCAATCATGGTTCAATGTATTCAAATTTACTTCTATTTATGAATTTTTCAACTAATGCCTTATTATAGAGTTAAATTTGAGGGAAGCTGATGGTGTGAGTCAGGGTGGACTGACTCCTATATCTATTAGTGTTTCTTATTCTAAGTGAAAGAGACATTTTGAGGGTACATGGGGAGGTTTTAGTAGTCAGGATCCTCTTATATACTATTTTTTGATATGTCACCAGTGTGGGAAGGGAGGATACATGATGTCTTAGTGATTTCATGATATAGCGGATTGCATATGATTTGGAATGATGGGGAATATCCCGAGAATCATTAGGAATAATCCATCAACAACTAGCAAGTGGGGATATACTCCTACATCAAATTCTGGAGCAGGGCCAATATAATCATGATAAGACAATAGATAGAATACCATCGACTATTAAATCCAAGGTGTCTATCGAGGTAGTGGTAGTTTGGCTCATGATTCTCATCATGAGGAGATAGTAATTTCATAGGGAATTCAGGTAGTGTCTCCGGGCCACAATATAGGCTAGTAACATTCATTCTGACCTATTATAGAGGAGGAGACCATCAGACCTTCAATAATTCAAGGTGCTACTCCAGTCACCTCGACTTTAGTGTCTTATTTATTTGACATAGTCTCGTATCACTCATTTATGTGTGAGACTATTATGGGGAGTATGGGCCCCAAGATTGAATAAATTCATGGATTGATAACCCTTGATAATCAATTATCCTTTCAATCAGAGATCTATAGCTTTTGTAAAGACTTCCCCCTTGAGATAGGTGGATACCTCATCATGTGGAATTCTTTTATTCTTGACCTGATGGGATTTTATGTCATCATCAAGATGTATTGGTTAGTTCCCTATTGAGTTCATATTGAATGAAATAACATGAGGGTGATGTTTATATCACCAGAGAGAAGTAGGAGCAGGCATAAGGGAGAATGAGAAGTTAGGCCGAGACATGCTAGACCTGAGAAGAAAAGGCTGGGCACTCTGACAACTCAACTGACTAGTCATTTCATGGATAACCAGGGATTACAACCGACTATTTTTCCTCATATAGATGAGTGATTCAAAAAAATATTACCCAATGAATTCTCCCATCTACCTATAGGGAGATATGTAGAATTCACCATTGATCTTGTACCAAGAGAAGCACCAGTGAGCATTCCTCCTTATAAGATGGAACATAAGGTGCTTCTGGAACATAAGAAACAACTAGAGGATATATTGGTTAAATGATTCATATAGTTCAGTACTTCTCATTGGGGTTCATAGTCCTTTTTTGTGATCAGTGATGGAACCCTCAAGCTTTTCATGGATTACTATCGCTTGAACCAGCTTAGGTTAAATAATTGTTATCCACTTTAAATAATAGATGGACTCCTTGATTAGGAATAAATATTGAGAGTGTTTTAAATGGTATATTTCAGGCCAGGCTATCTCCATGTGAATGTTATGTCCTCAATAAAACATCACACATATTTTAGAAGTAGGTATGACATATATGTGTACCTAATCATGTCATTCGGCCCCACTAACTCTCTTGTATTTTTCCTTGTTCTTATAAATATGATTTTCCATTGGAATGTACATTTTTTCATTGAATTACATGTAGATGAAATCATTATGTATTCATTCACCAATTTAAACAATACCAACCATCTTGAAATCATGGTGAATACAATGAATGAGCATCATATCTATTCTAATCTATGTAAATGCTTATTTTTGATCAAAACATTCTATTGGAAAGTCACATTATATCAAATCTATGAGCCTCAGAACACCCATACAAAGTGTGATCTATAGTTTACTGGGGAATACCAAGAATATATTTGACATGAAGTGTCTCTTGGTACTAAACAGATTTTACAAATGTTTCACCCATGATTTATCATGCCTTGCTGTTCTATATACAAGATTGAAAAAAATTGGTGTTCAATTTTTATATTCAAAATCTTGTGAAGAAGCCTTTCGGGAGTTGAAGTGAATGAAGACTTCATCACAAATACTAATTAATCTTTTGTAAGGAAGAATCTATATAGTTTATTTTAATCCATTAGGAATCCGTCTTTTATATATTTTTATGATGTATGAGTGAAACATCATGTATGGGTTTCCCCACTTGAGGCCTCACGAGTGGAATTACCTAATTAATGACCATGAGATATATGTATTAGTTCATAATATATTATGTTGGATACACTATCTATTGGAGATCATTTTTCATTGTTCCTTGATCAAAAAATCCTCAAGTATTACACAACATGATCTAAATCTCAAGAATCATAGTTGGGTTGAGTACCTAAAATCACTTGATTTAAATTTCGCTTACACACCTAGTAATAAAATGTTATGGTCAATGCTATAAGCCAAAATATTCCAACACATGTGGTTTAGAAGTCTAGTGTGGAGTGGTATATCGTGGCCTTATTCTCAATGATCTACATTGAGGATTAAGAGCACCATGGTCGGATTATCTTCACTTCCTTAAGAGTGACATCTAGAATTATTGAATGGGTATGAATGGGGAAACTGTCCTATCCTAGGGGAATTTTCCTAAGGGAAACCATCATAGATGAAGACACATATTCATTATGGACCATGTATGGGGATGATACCTTACAATTTCATATGCACATATGGGTCCCAACAGACATCAGAGATGATATGATATGGGAATTCAATGCATCAGCATTGGAATTTCATCCCGGCGTTAGTAAGATACATCATGATCTATAGAGCCAGTATTCATGGCTATGTATGAAATGGTAGATTTTCATATTTATCACTTGGTGTTCCACCTATCTATAGGAGATGGTGTAACATTAGCATATGGTAAGTCTTTAATTGATGTCGCCCATTCTCTAGTGTAAATGTGATGATGTTTTGAGGGATTTCACGATAGGTTTAACCTGATCAACTCACCGAAATGATATAGTGTGGTTTTTCATTGACTGTTTGACAAAGGTCACACATTTCTTTCCTCTGTGAGAGACCTTGATGGTAGAAAAATTAGGGATTTTTTTGGTCAATATGGTTATACATCTTTATGTATCCCCTCATTATATCATTTTTGATAGAGATGTTCACTTTAGGTCACAGTTATGGAATGGGATTCCAAAATCCATGTGTATAATGGTGCTTCTGAGCAAGACCTATCACCAATATACTAATGGAAAAATAGACTGTATGATTTAGGTGCTTGAGGACGTGCTTTGTGCTTGTGTAATTGACATTTGGGGTTCATTGGAGAACCACAACCCCCTCATTTAGTTCACTTATAATAATTTAATTCATCATACCATAAAGATGGTTCTTTATGAATCCAATATGGTATGCCTTTCTATTCCCGTCTGTGATGGCTAGTGGCAGGGGAAGTAGATATGCGTGGACCATGTCTCGTTCAAAATACTACATTGAAGGTCCAATTGATTAGAAAGGGCATGATGATAGCTATATTTAGATACTAGTAATTATCCCATAGACATCATTTACCTATTGAGTTTAATTTTAGAGTTAACGTTTTCTTGAGAGTCTCAACCATGTTGGAAAATAGGCATATTCATAGGCATTTTAAACTCCAACTAAGGTTCATTATACCCTATGTGGTTCACCAATGGATCAATCTATTGGCTTATTAAATAGGACATACATAGAGATAACGGTATATGAATGATTTCTTTAACATATTCTAGTTTCACTGGTATTATCCTGGCCAATCACATGTCATAAATCCTGATGAGGATGAGTTGGATGTGGATTCTTATTTCAATGAGTATCATATTAATTTCACTACTGGAAATCATGTTTTTCCCAACACTTGTATACCAACGGTTCCTTTAAACTATTGGTATAGGTTTTCTTTACCAACGGTTTTCTAAACCGTTGATAAAGATGGGTAAAAATTAAGTTTTCCCAATGGTTTCAGCAAACCATTGGGAAAGTGCGGTAAAAAATGAGTTTTCCCAATGTTTTTATGAAACCATTGGGAAATATGGGTAAAAATGAGTTTTTCCAATGGTTTTATGAAACTATTGGGAAAGATGGGTAAAAAATGAGTTTTCCCAATGGTTTTATGAAACTGTTAGGATAGATGGAGTTTTCCTAAAGGTTTTCAACAACCATTGGGAAAATTTCTCCCCAAATTCGACAAGGCAGGCGACCCCACCCCGATTCCAAAAGCAGACCCCGATTCCAGAAGCTGCAACTCCTGAAGCACTTCTGGACTCCGAGAATCCCTTGAGAAGCCACAACTCCAAAAGCACTACCCAACTCCAGAAGCACTGCCCGATTTCCAAAAACCCCTATAGCACAGTAGAGAAATCATTTCCCCCAATTTCTAGAAGGCGCACAGTGAACCCTAACTCAAGTTCTTCCATCCAATTTGCTGAAACACCCCCATCTAGGTTACACTATTTAAACCTCTTCCCGAATACAAACATAGAAGCCATCTTCCTCTGATTTCTACATTTATTTCAATATCTACCAAGATAATGTAATTTTTTCCTATTTTAGGGATTTTGGAAAATTTTATGATTCACACTATATAATACTGAATCAACGACTAATACATAATTGGTATATGTCTGTGACTAGGGTTGACTTTGGTTGAATATATCATTTGTAACTAAAAATACGACATACTACCACTAATATAGTGATTCCACAGATCATGGGTCTTCCTCTTATTTTGTTCTATAGATTTTGTAGTGTTGGTTTTTAATGTATTTTATTTTCTTATGGATTTATAGTGATTATGTATTGGGTTCCTTTGGTCATGAATTTCAGGTGAGTTCTTCTTAAGTTCTTCTTAGAGATCATTGTATTCATAAAGTGTGCCTAATTTTTTGTTGGTGGTTTTGACTCAATGAGTGACTATTTGGTTATGTTTTTATTATGCCAACGTTCGATTTTTTTTAATAATGAAACCAATTTATATTTTAATGATATAAATGAGTGGTTTTTAAATATAAGTTTATAAAATTGGTAAAATGTTTTCTGATTGGTTTATTTGGAACTGTACAAAGACAGATCCCATTTTTATTGTATTCTAAAATCTCATTAAACATATTTATACATAGTGAATCCTCTATAAGTTTGGATCCATGTTTGAGAATTACTACTAATAACCCATAGCTTAATACCATTTTTAGATTGTGTATATCTCATTAGATATTTTAATGAGTTCACTTTTTCCTTCATTAATGTCTTCCAAAGACGTCTTAGAAATCTAATATCCACATGAATGTTTTTCCTTGCTTAAATAATGTAATGTATTCCTGGAATAGTCAATTAATTTTTACATTCTAGTGAACCATGTTGATAACCATAATGATTATATGATTTCATAGGTGGGTGTGGTGAATATGGATATAATTTTAAACATATGTATTGAATTTTATTTTTATCTTCCAGGGTTGCAAATTCTGCAGTTGGGTTTTTTTAAAGAGATATATAGTAATGTTTTAAACCCCTTCTATATATGCCTAATGGTTGTTTAGTAGTGGTTTGGACCAACACTATTTAAGTTCAATATTCTTTTAGTGTTTTTGGTTTCAGTAGTTGTTTTCCATGACAAAAAATGGTGACGATATAATGGCGGTTCAAACCACTACTATATCCTTTCCATTTTTGTCAGGTGAAACCTTCGTTAAAACCAAAAAAGCCACTAAAAGACATTCTGTGACGATTCCTCGAAGCTGCCTCTAAAATAATAGAACTATCATGAGTTGGATGTTGATGCCAATTTTAGCAGTTATTTTTGGAAAGCGTCGTAGAACCATATAGAAGCGATTTAAACTACCGCAAACTCCGAAAGAAAAAGTAGTTGCTCTCAGTAATTTTTTTTTATTGTCTAATGCATGATTTGGAACTAGTTATAATACCCCCTAAACAGCCCCACCCACCCCATGGACACCCCCTCCCTCGTGGACTACCCCCCACCATTAGGGATAGCCATCCCGCCCCCCTGGACACCCTGTACCCCCTGGACAGCCCCGCCACCCCCGCCACCCCCTAGACACCCTGCCCACCCCTTGGACACCTCTTACCCCCTGTAAAACCCCCACCGCTTGGTAAGCCCCCCCACCCTTGGACACCCTTGACCCCCCTGGACAGCCCCTCCACCCCCGTGGACAGCCCGCCCACCCCCTGGACAGACCATGCCACCCTGGACTGCACCCACCCTTGTTGAAAGCCCTCCCACCGCACCAACAGTCACCCGCCCACCACCCCCCGGACACCCCCCATCCCCCAGGACACCCCCACCCCCTGAAAAGGCCCGCATCCCCTTGATACCCTCGACCCCACTGGACAATGTCTCCACCACCGTGGACAACCAGACAACCCCCGGTGGATAGCCAGACCACCCCCGTGGACAGCCCACCCACCCCCCTAGACTACCCACCCACCCCCTAGACACCCCCCGAATAGCCCCACCCACCCCCTGGGCACCCCGCTCACCTCCTTGGACAGCCCACCCACCCCCCCTGGACTCCCCCTACCCCACTAGAATGCATGACCACCCCTGTGGACAGCTTGCCCACCTGGACACCCCGACCCCCCTAGACAGCCCCCACCCCCTAGACACCTCTGACTCCCCGAAGAGCCCCACCACCCCCTAGACACCCCGTACCACCTGGACACCCACACCCCCCTTGGACAGCCTCGCAAATCCCCGGATCCTCATCCTACTCCTCATCCTCATCTCCCTGAAGAAGTTAAATTATAAAACCCATGTACTCCCAACAATACCCTTAAGGATTATGTATCCCTTGATCCACTTTGAATATATTACTGGTAAATACTTTAATATAGAAATTAGAAATTTTGTATCTTATTTTCTTATTTATACTGTATTTTGTTGTATTTCTTAATATGATTCTCATACAGAGTAATGTGTCAGTTATGCTTTTATTTAAAGTAAACAATTTTCATTTACCTAAATATTTTTATTATTGAACTTTAATATTATTTAATTTCATTGAAATGACTAATTGAAATACTTTTACAGAATGGATAGAATTTGGATGTACGAAACTGATTGGATTTCAACAGATTTTCAAAATAATTGTAAAAGCTTTCTAGATTTTTCATTTGACAAGGCTTCAGATAATGGTCGCATACACTTCCCATGTTCTAATTATGTTGTAAGACCTTGGTTGAGTCATGAAGCAGTTAGCTATCATATAACCAAATATGGTTTCCAAACATACTATTATGTGTGGTATCACAATAGAGAGAAAATGGAATCTCAAAATGTTGATGCTATAAATGATAGGACTGAATTGGAGAGTTTGATATATGATTGTTTTCCATTTATTCGGCATCATGAGAAGGAAAGGATGTCCAGCCATCATGATTTCGTTACAAGCACACATGATGCATCCCATAATAATGATGATGTTGATAGGGTGAACAAATTGAATGATGTTTTGATGACTCCAGTATATCAGCAATGTGGTAAAATGAAAAAGTTAGAATTTTTATTCCGATTGTTTCATGGGAAAACTATGAATGGGATTTCAAATACTGCAATTGATTACATTCTTACCTTCTTGAAAGATTTACTTTTATATGATGAAGATATTCCCTCAAACTACTATATGGCATGGAAGTTAGTTGATGAACTTGGATTCTCAAAAAAAATTCATGCTTGCCTGAATGATTGCAACTTTTTTTGGGAGGAAACTATTAAAATAAATGATTGTATCAAATGTGGAACCTCCTGATGGAATCCAAAAGATGATTGAACACCATCTAATGTTCCAAAAAAAGTAATGTGGAACTTTCCATTGATCCCCATATTACAGTACCTTTTCATGTCTGATGAAATATTAGTAAAAATGTGATGGCATGACCCCATGAGAAAAAATAATAATGAAGAGTTGGTTCACCCTGCAGCTAAATTTTCATTATAGAAATTTGATGCTCGGTATCCTAAATTTTCAGTCGATGTGCGTAATGTGAGACTGGGTATTTCATGTGATAGTTTTAATCCATTTGGCAGATTCTTACTTTGCACAGCACATGGCAGGTTTTCATACACATTTATAACCTTCCCCCATGGTTGTCTATGAAAAATACTTACACTTTCTTGAGTATACTGATATCTGGCCCTTATGATCCTGGTAATGAAATAAATGTATACATACAACCTTTAATAAAATATTTGAAACTTTGTTGGGATGTGGGTGTGCCCACATACGATGCATGTTCGAAAGACATATTTTAGATGTGTGTTGTGGTTATGTGGACGATCAGTGATTTTCTTGCTTATGAAATGATGTCTAGATGAAGCACAAAAGGAAAATTGTCATGTATTGTTTGTAGGAATAATAATCAATCGAGAAGACAGAAATATCATCGTATTTTTATTTTTATGGGACATCGATGATTCTTTCCAATGAACCATCCATATAGAAACAATCGTCGAAGATTTCAAAATATCATGGAGACTGAAGATCCACCTCAGTGTATGTCTGGAACTGATGTTCTTAATGAATTGAAATATTTAAGTTAATCATTTGGGAAGGGTGTAATGAAATCTAAAAAGAGGAAAAATGTTTCCAATGATACCTGTTACAAATGGAAGAAGAAGAGTATATTCTTTGAGTTGTCTTATTGGTCAACCAACTTGTTACGTCATTGCTTAGACGTAATGCACATTGAAAAGAATATATGTTAAATGTTTCTTTCAATTATTCTAAATGTCAAGGGGAAGACAAAATATGATTTACGATCTCGGCATGACTTGTTAGATTGGGGGATTAGACCAGAATTGAATCCTATCTGTATCAGTGAAAATAAATGGCAGGTTCCATGTGCTTTTTATGTGATGACACATGCTGAAAAAAATCAATTTCTGGAAGTGCTGGAGACTATTAAAGTTCCTGAGGGATATTCAAGCAATATATCAAAACGGGTCAATAAAAAAGATTTAATGTTGAAATCTTCGGAGACTCATGATTGTCACGTCCTTTTGCATGAGTTCATTCCAACAGCAATTTGACATCTCTTATACAATAATGTTAGAGTCTCAGTTATTCGGTTGTGTTATATGTTTAGAGATCATTGTGCTAAGAGGTTGTCCAACTCCTTCTTGCAAAAATAGTTGGCAGAGACACCATTAATTTTGTGTGAGTTAGAGAAAATATTCCCTCCATCATTGTTTAAATGCATGCTGCATCTGACTATCCATCTTCTGACCGAAATACTTCTTTGAGGACCCATTGCATTCCGTTGGATGTATCCAACTCAAATAAACATGTGCACATTGAAATCATATGTTTGGAACAGGAATTATCCCAATGGTTCTATTGTGAACGGTTACTTGGCTCAAGAATGTATGGATTTCTGCTCAATGTATTTTTCTGATCTTACTACGAGAATAAACAGACCAATGAGAAATGAGAAGATTAGTATAGGAAAATTGATCCCAGTTTTCCATCACTTCCTCAGACAGGAGGAATTCTTGGATTATATACATTGATGACATTAAGCCTTGAATAGCGAGAGATGGAACATTACACAATGTTGTTTAATTGTGATTTGTTCGATGAGTATATCAAGTAAGTAAATTTTACATGTATCTCTTATCTATTTCTTGTAATTTTAAGTATTTTTTAAACTATTATTATTTCTATTTATAAGGAACATAAAGAATTGATATATATATAAAGCATCGTTCTTTATCTTTGAGAAAGAAAAAGACTTTTCATAGCAAAGGGTTTTCTACATGGTTGAAATTGAAGGTAAAAATATTTCTGTAATAACTAAATAAAAATAATATTTAATTAAGATTACTATTTGTTTATATTTCAGTTATCGAGTTTTCCTACAGAATCTATATCTGAGGAAATAAGAGCTTTGGATTTTGGTCCTAATACCATGGTTCGTGCTTGTAAATCACTTGTGATCAATGGATACAAATTTATTATTACTGAAAAATCAAGAAACACGAGAACACTACATGATGGTGTTATGGTAATTGCCACAACAGACTGTAATGACAGTTCATCGGATAATAGACCACATTCTGAAAATGTATCTTACTATGGAGTTGTGGAGAAAATAATAATTTTGGATTATTACTCGCATGGTCGAGTGACGATGATGAAATTTCAATGGTTTGATTCAATGACAAGGCAAGGCACCTTTATTGATGAATGTGGATTTCAAGTTATTGACATGACTCTCACTCTTTCCATCGATGAACCATATGTATTGGCATCAATGGCGAAACATGTTTTTTATGTCAAAGATCATAATCATACTAAATTTAGTGTAATTATTGAAATAAATCCCAAACATGTTTTTGATGATGGGGATGATGAAGTTGACCTTATCCCTACTACAATTGGAAGCAATCTGATTATTACTTATGATGAATCCAATAGCTCAATTATCAGAGTTGATTGTGTACCCAATTTTTTTGTGGGAAATATATAGAATCATACAGTAGTGTTCTCACCTACATGTTTCACCTACATCATTCAGAGTGTGTATCCTAGGACTTACCTTCAAACCACCAAAAATCTTTTGTTTCTTTATTTCTGTATCAGAACTGTTTTTCAATATTTTTTATGGGTTACACATTAGTTATCTGTTTCTAATTACTTCCATATTTGTTTTCATTGTAGGAAATGACACCCATTAATGAGAGGAAATAGAAAAAGATGAAAGAAAATAATCGTCGCATGACACAGATGGACATTCCTCCCATCATCCCTATTGTGAGTATTTTATTTCAAATATATATATTTCAATAACATATAGTATCATGTGTTTACATTTGTGTTAAGCTTTTTTTTTCGGATCCACCCCCTAGATGACAGATATCAAACGAGGAGCAAGATATTTCTCCTGGTATAGAGGCTTACAGTAGGACGGGGGGGGGGGGGGGTGGTGGTGTCAGAGATAGATGACCATTTGGTGGTCCTAGTACAGAGGTCAGTGGCACAAGGGCTCATGGTGAGAGAGTTAGATGATCCACCGGTCATACCCGATTGGATCATGCCTCTACCATAGACGTATCTTCTATACCCAATTTTGATCTTGGTGTGTCTTTAGGGACACACGGGATATTTTGGCCTCCGACGTTTGCACTACCAGTTGGCCAGACGTCTTTTCCATCATCTATTTCTTCTAGTTCATTATCTCCAGGATATTATATTCCACCTTCTTCGACTCCTTCTCCAACAAAGTATGTGGTTGAGGAGAGTACACTGAGGGACACTCTACCTGTACAGGATATTCCTTCGGCTTCTTCACATCCATTTATGCCCATTGATCCGACTACCACAGGTATATTTATATAACTATAAAAAAAATTTATACCAAAATTTATTTTTATTATAACTTGTACTGATATTTTTTTCTTTAATAACAGATTCATCTACTGATAGGAGGCTTGGGAGCGGGTGTACTCGCTTGTGTGCGGTATAGAACCACAAGACATTATTGATGGTTGAATAAAATAATGGACAAATGGTTGATAAATCTGGGCAGGAATGTCGGGGTTTTTTGGCGACGCTATCCAAATACTCCGACATCATTCCGGTCAGCCCTCTCTCTTGGAGACATCTTCCACACAAAGTCAAGGGTAATGTGTGGGCACAAATATGGGTAAAAATCTATTGGACATTATGTATTATTTTTTATATATGAATTAATCTATTGGGCGTCAGCTTTTGTATAACTTCCCTGGTGGCGAAGGTGCACAACCGGCACATTTAAAGGAGCTAGGAGATCTTTGGAGAGCTTATAAGCATGAGCTGTATGTTGGCTGGTGTGATATAGTGGGCACGAAGTTGGAGACATTACCTATCATGGATGACTGCCTAATAGAAAAATATCGCCAAATGATTACCCATTGGCTGGCTTCCAAATTTAAGGTATTAATCCCATTTGAGGTATTTAAATGGAAATTTTCTAATTTTGTATTAATATTATCTAATTAATTATTAAACATTATTTACGAATCTTCTGAAAAAAATAAAAAAAGCATTGATTCAATGCAATAGCTCCACACTTTGGGGTGCACGACTATGTCAGATCATGAGAGACAGCTGGTACGATATAGTTGTTTATAATTTTCTTTAAGACTTGCCCTTTTTATTGTTTCATACTTAAATTATCTGATTTATTGAATATTGAATATATGATTATACTTGCACTTTATATTGTTTCAATGTCATTATAGAATCACAAATTGAATATTGAAGGACGTATCCCTCGAGGAAAATTGTTTTGCTAGAGTAGAAGGAAAAAAGTTGGAACTGCGGTTAATGAACCGACACAAGAAAAGATTGTATGTTTTAATTTGTTTATTTAAAAGTTTAATATCTCTTTTGAAATTTAATAATATATTAATTTTTTTAACAGGCTGCTTTAGAGGCCATTGATTCCCAGGAGCCTGACAATTTTGGGTCACACGATCAATGATATCAGGTTTTGGGAGATGAGCACTCTGGTTGAGTATACTGCCGACCTGGTAAGAATATAGTCTTGATGAGGTATTGGTCCTCTCTAGGTATCAATTCTAGTACCACTGAGTTGGAACAGGTCAAGGAGTATACAAGACAGTCTGATAAAAGGGTCACAGAGTTGGAAGTATGACTTCAAATGAGGGACAAAGAATTTATGAAACTGATGAAATCTTTATCTTCATAACTTCCACCGGAGGCCAGCGTGGCTTGTCAGACATTTATATCATTGATGGGTGCATTATCTAATGCAACAGGCGGCAGTTCTAGTGGCGGTCGAGATGATGACGTTCCTGGTGATGATGAGGATGTTGAAGAGGAAAAGGGAGAGGATGAGGATGAGGACGAGGGCGAGGATGGGGTCGAGGGTGAGGATGTGGAAGACGATGAGCATGGGGATGATGACAAGGACGACGACGAGGATAGATATGGTGGCAAGGATGATGCTGATGATGACAGTGGTGATGGTGATGGTGATTACGGGAAGATTGATCCATTACATTTTTGAATTCTGTATGACTCTTTATTTTTTAACCTGGTTTTTCACTCTGGTATGGATATTCTTGAATTCAGTATAACTCTTTATTTTCAACAAAATATGGAAGCATAATGATGTTATAATGGTTTGGAGGTGAGTGGTACTATATGAGATTTTATGGGTTATTGTGAAGAGTTTCTTTCCCTTTAATTGATTGGTTCATAAAATATATGTTGGTTACATATATTATGTAATTGAAATTGGTAAAGTAAAATACTGTTCTCGGATTTTCGAGTTGGTTATTTGTATGGTATTCTATATCAAAACTGGGTATATCTCTATTGACTATCGGTGTATTTTCTAATTGACTCCTGTATTTATTAAACTGACCATGAAATACACATTTCACACAATACGAAATCACCACAAAAATCATAGATAGACACTACAAACCAGAAGACACCCATGGGAGACACCCCTTGAGGTAGAGTCCCTCTCGTAGCCTCTTTAATTTAAGAATGATTTAAATTGAATTTATATTTTTTTCTTAATTCTGCTAAATTATATGGAATTGCATATCTTGAATAAGTTTTCTTTAATTTAATTGTTTCATTTGATATATAAAGTGATGTTTTTATAATAAAACCCCTCCAATGGAGGTGTGCTGTCTACAAAAACTCACAGCTATAGTTTTAGCTATGATAATTTGACTCTCAATCAGTAGTTTCAACTACCTAGTACAACTTTTAAAAAAACAAATATAAAATATATATCATTATCATACCACAATCCCGATTCAAGAGTCTGTTTTTTATAACATAAGATCAGTTTCTATAATGTGAAGGACAACTACATAGGATTTATTTGGAATCTTTTCTAAAAGATGCTGCCCCAAGGATGTCAATGGACCAAGCCAACACGACGCAGTCACGCCGCGGTCACTATGTGGTCACGTCGCGGTCACGCCACAGTCACGCCGTGATTTGGCCCTGCTCCAGGATGACACCTTGTGGCGGTTCACAGTCTTGTCAGAATTTGATGTATGATACCTAGATATAGTTTAAGATACATTACCCACCCTCCTCCTGGGATGCTGGACAGCCCCCCCACCCTCCTCTCTGGACCCCGAACATCCCTCCGAACAGCCCCCAAACAGCCCCCCACCCTTCTCCCGGGCCGAAAATGCACTCGGCGTGTTGTAAATTGCCAAAACATGGGTTTTACGGTCAAATGTATTCCTAATGACATCAGAATTACTTTAAATCACATGAAAAAACCCTAGTTATTATTCATGAGGTGTATGAATAGACATCACGTCATTCGGACAGGCGGTTTGCGCGGAACGGCTGAATATCAGTTTTTATGTGTTTGGTGCACTTGAAAAGCATGTCTGGGGTGGTCAAAACCAGTTGAACAACATCGGAATGCAATGAAATCGGATGACAAGAAAGGGTGGGTGAATTGTGAAATTTTCGGCCAGACGACACGTCAATCAGAGGTGTCGTGTGACCGCGCTGGCCGAAAATGCACTCGGCGCGTCGTAAATGGCCAAAACATGGGTTTTACAGTCAAATTCATGCTGAACGACATCGTAATGACATGAAATCACACGAAAACAACCTAATTATTATTTGTGGGGTGTATGAGGAGATTAAATGTCATTTGGATGCGCAGTTTGCGCGGCACGGCTGAATTTGTGTGTTTTTAGGTGTTAGGGGCGCTTGAAAAGCGTGTGTGGGAAGGTCGAAACAGGCCAAATGACCTCAGAATGACATGTAATTGGACGAAAAAAATGTGTGGGTGAGTTGTGAAATTTTCGGCCAGACGACATGTCAATTAGAGGTGTCGTGTGACCGCACTGGCCGAAAACGCACTCGGCGGGTCGAAAATGGCCAAAACATGGGTTTTACGGTAAAATGCATGTCGAACGACATCGTAATGACTTGAAATCACACAAAAACAGACTAGTTATTATTTGTGAGGTGTAATAGAATATGGCACGTCATTCGAATGTGCTGTTTGCGCAGCACGGCTGAATATGTGTTTTTTAGGTGTTCGGCGTGCTTGAAAAACGTGCGTGGGTGGTGGAAACCGGCTGAACGACCTCAGAATTCCATGAAATCAGACGACAACAAATTGTGGGTGGATTGTGAAATTTTCGTCTAGACGGAATGTCAATCAGAGGTGTTGTGTGGCCACCCTGGCCGAAAACGCACTCGGCGTGTCAAAAATGGCCAAAACATGGGTTTTATGGTCAAATGGATGCCGAACGACATCGAAATGACTTGTAATCACATGAAAACACCCTAGTTATTATTCTTGAGGAGTATGAGGAGATGAAACATCATTCAGACGTGCAATTTTCATGGAAAGGTTGAATATGTGTTTTTAGGTGTTCGACGCGCTTGAAAAGCATGCGTGGGGTGGTCGAAACCAGCCAAACAACCTCAGAATTCCATGATATCGGACGACAACAAAGGGTGGGTGAAATGTGAAATTTTCGGCCAGATGGCACGTCAATCGGAGGTGTCGTGTGACCGCACTGGACGAAAACGCACTCGGCGTGTCGTAAATGGCCAAAACATGGGTTTTACGATTAAATGGATGCCGAAAGACATCATAATGACTTGAAATCACAGGAAAACACCCTAATTATTATTTGTGAGGTGCAAGAGGGACGCCACATCATTCGGACACACGGTCTTCACGGAACGGTTGAATATGTGTTTTTTAGGTGTTTAGCGCGCTTGAAAAGCGTGCGTGGGGTAGTTGAAACTAGCCGAACGACCTCGGAATTCCATGAAATCAGATGAAAACAAATGGTGGGTAAATGGTAAAATTTTTGGCCAGAAGGTATGTCAATCAGAGGTGTCGTGTGACCGCACTAGCCGAAAACACACTCGGCGTGTTGTAAATGGCCAAAACATGGGTTTTACGGTCAAATAAATTCTGAATGACATCAGAATGACTTGAAATCACACGAAAACACCATATTTATTATTCATGAGGTGTATGAGGAGACGAAAAATCATTTGAATTCGTTTTATGTGTGGCACAACTGAATATGTGTTTTTAGATGTTCAGCGTGCTTGAAAAGCGTGCGAGGGGTGTTTGAAACCAAGCGAACGACCTCAAAATTCCATGAAATCAGACAACAACAAAGGGTGGGTGAATTGTGAAATTGTCAGTCAGACGGTACGTCAATCAGAGGTATTGTGTGACCACACTGCAAAAAAACGCACTCAGCGTGTCGTAAATGGCCAAAACATGGGTTTTACGGTCAAATGTATACCGAACAACATCAGAATGACTTGAAATCACACGAAAACACCCTATTTATTATTCATGTGATGTATGAAGAGAAGACACGTCATTCATACACGCGGTTTGCGTACCACGCCTGAATATGTGTTATTTAGGTGTTCGGCGTGCTTGAAAAGCATGTGTGGGGTGGTCAAAACCGGCCAAACGACCTCAGAATTCCCTGACATCAGACAACAACAAAGGGTGGGTGAATTGTGAAACTTTCGACTAGACGGAACATCAATCGGAGGTGTCGTGTGACCACGCTGGCCGAAAACACACTCGGTGTGTCTTAAATGGACAAAACATGGGTTTTACAGTCAAATGAATGACGAAAGACATCAGAATGACTTAAAATTACATGAAAACAACCTAATTATTATTTGTGAGGTGTACAAGGAGACGACATGTAATTCGGACGTGCAGTTTGCATGGCGCGACTGAATATGTGTTTTTTAGGAGTTAGGCGTGCTTGAAAAGCATGTGTGGGGTAGTCAAAAACAGTTGAATGACCTCTGAATTCCATGAAATTAGATGAAAAAAATGGTGGGAAAATTGTGAAATTTTTGGCTAAACAGCACGTTAATCGGAGGTGTCATGTGACGGCGCTGGCCGAAAATGCACTCGGGGTGTCGTAAATGCCAAAAAAATGGGTTTTACGGTCAAATGCATGCCGAACGACATCGAAATGACTTGAAATCACAATAAAACACTCTAGTTATTATTCGTGATGTGTACGGGGAGACGACACATCATTCAGATGTGCTGTTTGGGCGGCACGACTGAATTTGTCTTTTTTAGGTGTTAGGCACGCTTGAAAAGCGTGCGTGGGGTGGTCGAAACCGGCTGAACGACCTCGGAATGCCAAGAAATCGGACGACAATAAAGGGTGGGTGAATTTTGAAATTTTCAGCCAGAAGACATGTCAATCGGAGGTGTCGTGTGACCGCGCTAGCCGTAAATGCACTCGGCGTGTTGTAAATGGCAAAAACATGGGTTTTATGGTCAAATGGATGCTGATTGACATCGGAATGACATGTAATCACACGAAAACACCCTAGTTATTATTCGTGAGGTGTACGAGGAGACGACACATCATTTTGAGGCGCAGTATGCGTGGCATGACTGAATATGTGTTTTTAGTTGTTCAGCGCGCTTGAAAAGCGTGCGTGGGGAGGTCGAAACCGGCCGAACGGCCTTGAAATGCCATTAAATCAGACAACAACAAATGGTGGGTAAATTGTGAACTTTTTTGCTAGACGACACGTCAATTGGAGGTGTTGTGTGACCGCACCGGCTTAAAACGCACTCGGCGTGTCGTAAATGGCCAAAACATGGGTTTTACGGTGAAATGCATACCGAACAACATCAGAATGACTTAGAATCACACAAAACACCCTATTTATTATTCTTGAGATGTATGAAGAGAAAAAATGTCATTCAGATGCGAGTTTTGCATAGCACACCTGAATATATGTTTTTTAGGTGTTCGGCGTGCTTGAAAAGCGTGCGTGGGGTGGTAGAAACCGGCCAAACTACCTCAGAATTCCCTGACATCGGAAGACAACAAAGGGTGGGTGAATTGTGAACCTTTCGACTAGACGGCACATCAATCGGAGGTGTCATGTGACCGTGCTGGCAGAAGATGCACTCGGTGTGTCTTAAATGGCTAAAACATGGGTTTTACGGTCAGATGAATGCCGAAAGACATCAAAATGACTTGAAATTACATGAAAACAACCTAATTATTATTCGTGAGGTGTATGAAGAGACAACATGTCATTCGAATGTATAGTTTACGTGGCACGACTGAATATGTGTTTTTTAGGTGTTAGGCGCGCTTGAAAAGAATGCGTGGGGTGGTCGAAAACAGCTGAATGACCTCTGAATTCCATGAAATCGGACGACAACAAATGGTGGGCAAATTGTGAAATTTTTGGCCAGACAGCACATCAATCAGAGGTGTCGTGTGACCGCGCTAGCCGAAAACGCACTCGGGGTGTCGTAAATGCCAAAAAATGTGTTTTACGGTCAAATGCATGCTGAACAACATCGAAATGACTTGAAATCACACAAAAAACTCTAGTTATTATTCGTGATGTGTACGAGGAGACGACACATCATTCAGTTGCGCAGTATGCGTGGCACAGCTGAATATGTGTTTTTAGTTTTTCGGCGCGCTTGAAAAGCGTGCATGGGGTGGTCGAAACCGGCCGAACGGCCTTGAAATGTCATTAAATTGGAAGACAGCAAATGATGGGTAAATTGTGAACTTTTTGGCTAGACAGCACGTCAATCAGAGGTGTCGTGTGACCGCGCCGGCGGAAAACGCACTCGGTGTGTTGTAAATGGACAAACATGGGTTTTAATGTCAAATTCTTGCTGAACGACATCAGAATGTCATGAAATCACACGAAAACACCCTAGTCATTATATTTGAGGTGTAAGAGGAGACGACACGGTATTCGGATGAGCGGTTTGCATGGAACGGCAGAATATGTGTTTTTTAGGTGTTCGGCGCGCTTGAAAAGCGTGCGTGGGGTGGTCGAAACTGGCTAAATGACCTCGGAATGCCATAAAATAGGACGAAAAAAGGGTGTATGAATTTTAAAATTGTCGGCTAGACGGAATTTCAATCGAGGTGTCATGTGACCGCGCTAACCGAAAACTCACTTAGCGTGTCGTAAATGGCCAAAACATGGGTTTTACGGTCAAATGGATGACGAACGACAACAGAATGACTTGAAATCACACGAAAACACCCTAGTTATTATTCTTGAGGAGTATGAGGAGACAAAACGTCATTCAGACGCGCGTTTTTCATGGAACGACTTAATATGTGTTTTTTAGGTGTTCAGCGCACTTGAAAAGCGTGTGTGGGGTGGTCGAAACCAGCCGAACGACCTTGAAATTCCATTAAATCGGACGACAACAAAGGGTGGGTGAATTGTAAAATTTTTGTCCAGACGGCACGTCAATCAGAGGTGTCATGTGACCGTGCCGGCCGAAAACACACTCTGCGTGCCGTAAATGGCCAAAACATGGGTTTTAATGTCAAATGCATGCTGAATGACATCAGAATGACTTAAAATCACAAGAAAACACCGTAGTTATTATTGATGAAGTGTAAAATATGACGAAACATCATTCGGACGCGCGGTTTGCACGACACGAATGAATATGTGTTTTTTAGATGTTCAGCGCGCTTGAAAAGCATGCGTGGGGTGGTTGAAACCGGCCGAACGACCTCGTAATGCCATGAAATCGGACGACAACAAAGAGAGGGTGAATTTTGAAATTATCGACCAGAAGGCACATCAATCGGAGTAGTCGTGTGACCGCGCTGGCTGAAAACGCACTCGGCGTGTCGTAAATGGCCAAAACAAGGTTTTTACGGTCAAATGCATGCGGAATGACATCAGACTGACTTGAAATCACACAAAAACACTCTAGGTATTATTCTTGAAGTGTAAGAGGATACAGAAAGTCATTCAGATGTGCGGTTTGCACGGTAGGACTGAATATGTGTATTTTAGGTGTTCGGGGCACTTGAAAAGCGTGCGTGGGGTGGTCGAAACCGGCCAAAAGACCTCAGAATTCTATGAAATCAGAAGAAAAAAAGGGTGGGTGAATTGTGAAATTGTTGGCAAGATGGAACGTCAATCGGAGGTGTCGTGTTACTGTGCTGGCCAAAAATGGACTCGGCGTGTCGTAAATGGCCAAAACATGGGTTTTACGGTCAAATGGATTCCAAACGACATCAGAATAACTTGAAATCACAGGAAAAAACCATATTTATTATTCGTGAGGTGTACGTGGAGACGACACATCATTCGGACACGCGGTTTGCGCGGCACAGCTGAATATGTGTTTTTTAGGTGTTCAGCGTGCTTGAAAAGAATGCGTGGGGTGGTCGAAACCGGCCAAACGACCTCAGAATACCATGAAATCGGACGATAACAAAGGGTAGGTGAATTGTAAATTTTTTGGCCATATGACACGTAAATCAGAGGTGTCGTGTGACCGTGCTGGCCAAAAACATACTCTAAGTGTCGTAAATGGCCAAAACAAGGGTTTTACGGTCAAATGCATGTCGAACGACATCGGAATGACTTTAAATCACACGAAAAACCCCTATTTATGATTCGTGAAGTGTACGAGGAGACGACATGTCATTCAGACATGCAGTTTGTGTGGCACGACTGAATATGTGTTTTTTAGGTATTCGACGTGCTTGAAAAGTGTGCGTGGGGTTGTCAAAACCAGCAGAACGACCTTAGAATGCCATGAAATCGGACGACAAGAAAGGGTAGGTGAATTTTGAAATTTCCGGCCAGACGACACGTCAATCGGATGTGTCGTGTGACCGCGATGGCCGAAAACGCACTCGGCATGTCCTAAATGGCCAAAACGTGGTTTTACGGTCAAATGCATGTCGAACGACATCAGAATGACTTGAAATCACATGAAACACCCTAGTTATAATTTGTGAGGTGTACGAGGAGACGACATGTCATTCGGATGCGCGGTTTGCGCGGTACGACTGAATATGTGTTTTTTAGGTGTTGGCGAGTTTGAAAAGCGTGTGTGTGGTGGTCAAAATCAGCCGAATGACCTCAGAATGCCATGAAATCTGACAAAAACAAAGGGTGGGTGAATTGTGAAATTTTCATCCAAATGACAGGTCAATCAGAAGTGTCATGTGACCGTGCTGGCCGAAAACACATTCGGGGTGTCGTAAATGGCCAAAACATGGGTTTTACGGTCAAATCCATGATGAACGACATCAGAATGACTTGAAATCACACGAATACACCCTAGTTATTATTCGTGAAGTTTATGAGAAGACAACACGTCATTAAGATGCGTGGTTTGCGCGTCACGGCTGAATATGTGTTATTTAGGTGTTAGGCGCGCTTGAAAAGCGTGTATGGGGTGGTCAAAACAGACTGAACGACCTTGAAATACAATGAAAGCAGACGACAACGTTGGGTGGGTGAATTGTGAAATTTTCAGTAAGACGGAATGTCAATCGGAGGTTTCGTGTGACCGCGCTGGCTGGAAACACACTCGGCGTGTCTTAAATGGAAAAAACATGGGTTTCACAGTCAAATGCATGCCAAACGACATCAGAATGACTTGAAATCTCATGAAAACACCCTAGTTATTATTCGTGAAGTGTAAGAGGAGACGAAACATCATTCAGACGTGCGGTTTGTGCGTCACGGCTGAATATGTGTTTTTTAGGTGTTCAGCGCAGTTGAAAAGCGTGCGTGGGGTGGTCGAAACCGGCCGAACGACCTCAGAATGCCATGAAATCGGATGAAAACAAAGGGTGGGTGAATTATTAAATTGTCAGCCAGGCGGCACATCAATCAGAGGTGTCATGTGACCGCGCTGGCCGAAAATGAACCCCGCGTGTCGTAAATGGACAAAACATGGGTTTTACGGTCAAATTGATGCCGAACGGCATCAGAATGACTTGAAATCACACGAAAACACACTAGTTATTATTTTTGAGGTGAACGAGAATACTTCACGTCATTCGAACTCGCGGTTTACGCGGCACGACTGAATTAGTGTTTTTTAGGTGTTCGGCGCACTTGAAAAGCATGCGTGGGGTGGTCGAAACCGGCCGAACGACCTCAGAATGCCATGAAATCCGACAACAACAAAGGGTGGGTGAATTGTGAAATTTTTAGCCAGAAGACACATCAATCAGAGGTTTCGTGTGACCGCACTGGTCAAAAACGCACTCGGTGTTTCGTAAATGGCCAAAACATGTGTTTTACAGTCAAATGGATTCCGAACGACATCGGAATGACTTGAAATCACACGAAAACACCCTAGTTATTATTCATTACATGTACAGGGAGACGACACGTCATTCGGATGTGTGGTTTGCTCAGCATGGTTGAATATGTGTTTTTAGGTGTTCGGCGCGCTTGAAAAGCGTGCGTGGGGTGGTCGAAACCGGCCGAATGACCTCAGAATGCAATGAAATCGGACGACAACAAAGGGTGGGTGAATTGAATTTTTTTTGGCTAGATGTGACATTAATCGGAGGTGTTTTGTGACCACTCTAGCTGAAAACACACTCGGCATGTCGTAAATGGCCAAACCATGGGTTTTACAGTCAAATGAATACCGAATGACATCAGAATGACATGAAATCACACGAAAACACCCTAGTTCTTATTCATGAAGTTTACGAGGAGATGACACATCATTAGGGGAATATAAACATCCCATGTTCTTCCTATAACTCATCCTAGGTCCAAGAACATGAGCACTACCATTGTCTATATTATGGATATCATGATCCTTGCCACACTGCCCCTGTTTTTCTGTTGGTTTTAAGATACTCAACCCAAGACCATGAATAAGCATCCCATGTGCTTCATATAACATGTAGGGTTTTTCCCTTGTGTGTATTGGTGTTGTGGTTTGAGTGAGGAATGAATTCTAAATTTTGAATACACTTATGTGTTTTGGTTTTGTGGTTTGAGTGAGGAATAAATTTTAAATTTGGAATACTATTATGGGTGTTATTGCATTTCCTATAATGTTTAGGTGTTTTCTCTTATGGGTGTTATTTCATTTGAATATCTAAATTTCTAAATTATGGAATGAATTCTAAATTTTGAATAATTTGGATGGGGATTCTGTATCGGTGTTGTTGCAGGTCTGGAGAGGGGTTGGTGTGTTGTTGCAGGTCTGGAGAGGGGAGAGGGGCTTGCTATTGGGAAGCTGTGAAATTGTATACCAACAGTTCTACAAATGTTGCTATAGTTTTTTTATACAAGGATATACTAGTGGTTCTGTAACCGTTGGTATAGATAGTATCATATAATCTATACCAACGGTTTGTTATAACCATTGGTATAGGTTTATACCAATGGTTATAACCAAACCGTTCGTATAGCCTTATGTCTTGGCATATGATCACTATACCATTGGTTATAAACTGTTTGTAGAGGTGTCACACATATATACCGATGGTTTACAAACCGTTGGTATATGTTATAATTTTACACACATATACCAACGGTTTGTAGAAAATAGTTGGTATACCTCTTATTTTGACACCTATACCAACGCTTTTCACAGATTCGTTGGTATAGGCCTATTATCACACATTACATCCGCACGATTGAGGGAACCAATGGTAAACTATATACCAATGGTTTCCAGGCCTTTACCAACAGTTTTGAACCGTTGGTAAAGTGTAATATTCCAGTAGTGTTTTTTGGATCGAGTTGTGATGATACTCTGTGGCAGGTGAGTTCCATTAGTAGAGGGGGTATGGAAGCATGGAAAAGTACAAGAAAATAAATTAGATTTGAAAACATATATTCAATATCAGTGGCCAAAAACCATTATATAATATACCTCTACACCTATATAAGGCTAACTCAAGGAAAATATTATTTAAAGAGTGGAGGTTGTAAGGAAAAGTCGTTTCATGAAGGTACAAATTGTTTGTTTTTTGTTTAAAATCTGTTAAATAGACCATATAATTTTACCTAAAGGATTTTTGGGTGGAATGAGGGAATCAATGGTCTATTAGGAGATGAGAAACCTTGAAATTTGGAAAATTAAAAGGGGAACATGGTTAGTAGAATTCCTTCTATCCAGTCCACATGGTAAATTATAATAGTGTAAGGAAAAATAGTGCAGTAAAATTTGCATGGTTTTTTACAGCTATAAAACTCCAGGATCATGGTCATGAAAAAAACTGTAGATTTTTTACTGTGTTATTTTGAACATATATGGTAACTTTTCAACTTAACACTATGAAGTATCTTTTTTGGATAGTGTCATGAACATGGTTTGTGCACTATTTGGAAAACATGTGCAGCAAAACTGTGCACCTCCTTTTTTGATGTTCAAATGAAATTTCCCTATATAATGAATCATTATTACTTGTTTTTATTTTTATCTAATCCAATTCAAGTAAATTTTTGGTTTTCCATTATCTTGTGAGCTCCCAATAATACCAACATCAGTCTTTATATATTTCTCACATTTGGTGTATGAATACAGATCTTTCGATTCATATTACCTTTGATTAATGTTTATCTTTGTATTAGTGGTACTATTTATAAACAAGCTCTATTAACCTATTATTATGGAGTGGGACCATTTCGTTTATTTATCCCAATAGACTTCAAATCTAAGGCTTCCACGAGAAAAGGTCTCTTTAATAACCCTACAGTAGGTGCTCTCATCATTTTCCCCAAGTGTTTTGGTGATTTATAGATTTTTCATAATGCTGCAAATTGGAATTTTCATTGCAACACAATTTAATTCAGTTTTTTATAATAAATTAATCTAGGAAACTTATTTAAATCCAAAGGATCACTATTTAATAAATTAAATGAATTTTTTCGTCATTAATGGACTCCCCTTGTCTTTGAAAACATAATTTTCCCTTTATAGTAAATTATTTAATCACCTATAACACCATATAAGCATCCAATATAGTTTATAA
This sequence comes from Viscum album, assembly GCA_963277665.1. Lineage (NCBI taxonomy): Eukaryota > Viridiplantae > Streptophyta > Magnoliopsida > Santalales > Viscaceae > Viscum > Viscum album. The sequence goes on along the minus strand of OY728133.1, from coordinate 1,161,135,695 downwards.
ATAGATATTCCTCAATTATATAATTGTTTAATGACTCCAAAAAACCATTGAAGTTCTTTTACTAACATATAATTTAAATTTTCCATATATGAAATTTCCCTATTGACCACAAAACTTTCTAAATCACTCTTTGAAACATATAAATTTAACTACCATGATTTAACCAATTAAATTGATTTATTATACGGAAAGAATTATTCATGAAGGCAGTTTTTTCAAAAATGAATTTAGTTACTTAAGTGGAATGAATTAGAAGAGTTTGGAAAGGCCACATCGTTTGTTCTTGTTTTATTGATTAGTTAAATTGAATTGTTATGAGTTGATTATAATGGATTAGTAAATACGATACATGAGATGTAATACCTAATGAATTATAATATTATTATGGTTATGACTATATATGATATGTGGAATGATAGTATGGGTTCTGTTGTGAATGATTATTACATTCTCCATTATATAGGGTGTTTATCATGACATCTCCCACTACTAACGCTATTTGGATCATGAAAATGATGCACCACATCCCTTTCCTTGAGTGTTTAATTGATGGAAACACTTACCAAATCGAGTAAAGAGAATGAATTCCCCCACTCATTTTGAGAAGTGGGGTAATTTACCCTATTTATTGATCTTATAGTCTAGTTTAGACATGTCATGGATGTATGAGTTATGAATTAGTCCATCCAGTACCAAGTAATCCAGGTATATGTCCACCTACATCTGCATGAAATTGGTTTATACAGGTGGCTAATATATATAACCATATATATATTACTATATATATAGTTACAGATCTGACACTGATTATGAACATGTGTCGAAGCAGGTAGAGATTCTTGGTTTCCTTTAGATACTTGCATGATATATCTTTTATTTATTTATCTGTTTCCATTATTTCTTTAATTCCTGCACACAGTTTAACTAAGATCACATATTGTACTTCTTATAGACACTATTTGTGGTAGAATACTTGGATTTTATGTCAAACCCTACCCAGTATTCCTTTGGTACATGAGTAGATTACTAGTATGTAGGTACATGTAAGGGAAAGATCCCTGTTATTGGCCTTTGATATATTTTACCTATAATTTGGGCATAAGAGAAGATGACTGAGAATTTTCTCAAGGTGTTAGTTGAGAATCCTTTTGTTATTTTTAGTCTTTTATAGAGCGATGATATATTCCTATCCTGATTTTTTATAATATCATAACAAGAATCCATTTATATGACACTCACTAGTTGATGTTTATTATTATTCAATTTTACTTATTATTTACTCATCTAATTATTATTTATTATGTGTGTTTATATATATATAAATATAAGCCTTAATTATTTTATGTTTATGGTTTCATCCACCTCACCACTCTGATAATATAGTAAATTCTCCCCAATAAACCACCTTTACAACCACACTTCTAGTTGAAAACTTATGGCATATGGGGAGGCACGCATTGGGAAATATGACCCCCAAACTCATGTGATTACTTAATATTGGGATGGAAATTAAAACACACATCAATTGTAAAGGATAGTATGTTTTTTTTGATATTCATAACAAACCTATATTCTCTTATCAATGTTTTGATATGTAAGATAATCTAAGGGAGATCACATTAATTTTATAGGTCTTAATTCCCATTCAAAATGGGTTTATCTCAAATGGTTGGGGAGAATCTCAACATCGATGATATGTTTATTATTTACGAAATTCATAATGTTATTTTAGAAATGTTTAATAGTCTTCCCAAAAATTGAAAACTAAGATTATAATTTAATGAATACATGGTGTCACACCAATTTAAAATAATCCATATAGAATGAAAGATATTTATTTTTAGGAGTTAAAGATGTAGCTTTAGTTAAACCCTGATAACAGATTCATTTATACTTGTGTGTCACAATGGGGTTCACCAATTATTTTTTGTGAAAATGATATATGGATTAGTGAGAATTTTTTTATTGACAGCTAAATTATATTACAATAAAGAAAAGGTCTTCTATTCCCTATATTGATTGCTTGTTTAATTAACATTAAAGAGATTAATACTTTTCCCAGATTGAACAGTATTCTAGGTATTATAAATTGAGGGTTAATAATGATATACACATGATTACATTCCATAAAATTCATGAACTCTATGAATTTATATTGAATATATTCAATCATAATAATTCCCCTTCTATATTCCTGGTTTTAGTGAATATAGTCTTTAGAAATTACCTTGATCAGTTTTTTGTTATCTTTTTAGATGATATTCATATACACTCAATGATCAAGGAAGAGTAGGTATAACAATAGGGTATTTTAATAAATTCATCAAGGAAGGAAAACTATATGGGAAATTAAAAAAGTGTGATCTTTGAATTCATACGGTTTCATATTTCAGTTATATAATCTAAAGATAGGGCATATTAGTAGATCCATCAAAGACGGAGGCTATTGAATGTTGGCCTAAACTAACCACGGTTATTGAGATCCATAGTTCATTGGGTTTATCTAGATATAATCTAAAGATTATGGATAATTTCTCACAACTATCTAATCCAATAACCAAATTAACTCATAAGGTTGAGATGTTCCTATGAAACAATTAATGCATGGAATCTTTCAATGAATCAATGATAAGATTAGTAAGTACACCTAATCTTACATTAACCGCTAGTTGATAAGGTTCAAAAATCTATACGGATGAATCCAAGAAGGTATGGGATATGTTGTTCTGAATAATGATATTTATGTAGTTTATTCATCATTCCAACTAATGATTCTTGATAAATATTACACGGATAATGATTTAGAGTTAGCTATGAAAATTTTTATATTAATGATATTTATGAAATATATTTTTGGTCAAAAGAGATATATATAAACAAATAACAAACATTTAAAGAATATATTCATGAATAATGTCTGTTATATGATAAAAATAAAATGTTTATAGATGATTAATGAATTTATATCCTCATTTTATTACTACAATGGGAATGAAAAAGTAGGTGGCTAATTCTTTCAGTTGAAAAGAACATTTTATTTTATCAATAATGAAGATAAAAAGATCCAATATTTCTCAATTTTCAAAGTTTGGAGCTATAAATTCTCAAGGAAGGACACATATATTATATTTATCAAATTAATGTCAAACCATTTATCTATGTGCATATTAAAGAGGATAATAGATAATATATTGAGCTTCAAAAAAAAGTTTACAGATGTTCATGAATTAAACAATGATCGTGATTGAATGATAAGGTTAGGGAACAATTTATGGATTTGTTCTATACCATACATTATAAATTTGGTTTAATAGGAAGCTCATAGTTCATCATTCATCATTCATCCTTTAAGAATGATGATGTATACATAGTTGAAATAATACTTCTGGTGGGATGGAATGAAGAGAGATATCACAGAGTTTGTATCTTAGTGATTTGTATGATAAAAAAGTAATGATGAATGACCATTGTCAAATGGGATGTTGGATCCATTAGACATACCGGAATTAATGTGGAAAGAACACCTTATATGTTTTTATTGGACTCCCCAAACCCTATAAAGGGCATAATAATATTTTGGTTTTACTCGATCATCTTTCTAAGTCAGGACTCGTCATCATTAATACATAAGGAATCCCTCTAGATCATCATTATAGGCTATACATTATGCATGTAGTATCATTTCATATAGTATAAAATTCTATTATATTTAACTTGGACATGATGTTTAACTAAATGTTTTAGTAAATACTTCATCAATTTCTTGATACAGAGTTGAGTCTTAGTATTATGTATCATCCTATAACAGATGGTAATTATAAATGAAAAATTAAGACCCAGGAGTGTGTGACAAGTTTCTATTCATTGGATTTAAATAGTTTTATAGTTCGAATATAATCCCTATGTGAGTTTTATTAAAACAATATCTTTCACTCAAGCATTAAAATAAATATTTATAAAGCCTTATATAGAATAAAATTTAGAGCTCCAACATGCTAGAATGAAGTTGGAGAATGAAATATATTGTGACCTAAGATAGTAAAAAAATATAAGGGATGATTAGAGACATTAAACAACAAATCATGGAAGTGAATTTCCATCAAAAAAGGTATAAATAATATTTATGTTTTGATCTATAATTTTATATTGGTGATTAGGAGTTTCAAATAAAATTTATATGGAATAAGGATATCAAATTTTGGAATAAAGGTACACTAATCTATAGATATATCATTCCTATATCATTCTATTTAAAATTATTAATTTTATTAGGATGGTATCCTATCAATTGTAGATCCTAATGAACTTCTCAATTCCAAAATTTGTTCAATTATACTATTAAATTACATTCATTACCCCTCACATATATTAGATTTTTAGGTCATACCATTCAATCAAGACCTTTGTTATGAGAAACTACTAATAGAGATTATGGAATTTATATAGAATGTTCTATGAAATATTACCAATAACTTGGTCAAATTTTTATTGTGAAACCATGTGTTTTAGAATGTAATATGGGAACCTGTGGTTATGATGATGTAGAATGATCTTTGTTTGTTAGTACCAGAGCGATAAATTTTGATGGAGAAATTCATTTTTTGGGGGGTAAAATGTAAGACAAGGAGTATTTATGAATTATTATTTTTTCTAATAAATTATATTTATTTCATGGCTATCATTAAATGAAATACTATGTTACACTTTTACGAAATCTACCATCGTCTTATCTTACGTTACACGCAACTCAAGGGTTTAACCATACTGTGATAGATTACAAATATAGATATCTAAATGTGAAAAATATACCCTATATGTCCAACATAGTAATATTAATAGTAACAAATACTTTTAAATATTTTTTATAATTTTTTTACCTTAATAATACATATTGAAAAAATAATTAACTTTCAGTAAACTTTTTACATGATTCAAAAATATTCTTTTATAAAATTTGTTATTTTTTTCATGAACAACAAAAAAATAATTTTTTGGGAATTTGGGAATTATAAATTGATAAAATAAACTTATTTTTCAATTAAAAATTTCAAAATTATCTTATGGAAATTTTTGTATAATTTTCCAGAATAGTTTCAATTTATGATGAATAGTGAAAAATACTAAAGTATAATTTAAAGTTTCCTATCTATTAAAATAATTCATAATTTAAAATAATGTTTATAAATGGTTTTAAAGTAAAATTAATTCATTATTTTATCAATTAATACAATTTATTTCATTTGATATAATTTTAAATTAAATTTTGATATTAAAATATTCTAATCTTTTCAATCTTTTCTCTTAGAGGAAGGATTTATCTTTGTGTTTTTGGGAACAATTATATATTACATTATTTCAAAAATGATAATGGAGTTTTCAAAAATGGATTCCATATTATGAATCAAAATAAATTGTAATTTATTATAATGGAACATCATTTTTTTACAAAAATTAATAGTAAAAGAAGTAAAAATTATTTATTATGGTTATTGTAAAAATGGATTTAGTAGGGGTTAAACTAAAATGATAACTGATAAAATGAAATTTTATCTAGTCTAAAAACTATTTCATGAACATATATGGGTCATTAATTCTTTATGGGTTGATTATGGTCAATTTTGGATACTTTTACATGTTCAATACGTGGGAAAATTTATTTCTTTTCAAAACTACCATGTGTGTCATCTCCCCAACTCATAAAATGCAACCCCTCTCCTCTATTATTCAAACATTCACAACTATGTTTTTTGACAAACACATAACCAGATAACTTCCAAAATTTCCTCCCTTAATTTTATTATCCTTATTTAGGGAATTAATTTATTTTATTAATTATTGTAATGTAATCCTAAGGAGGATACTTGAAAAAGAGGTAATGTTCAAGAAAAAGAACTTTTATTTTATTTATTATCCCACTCCCTTAAATAAATTCTATATAATTATTATATAATATTTAAATTATTATAAATATACTAATATATTTTTATGTTAATTTAATTATATAAAACACTCTCCACATAAGTCAAATGGGTTATGAAAACATTGTTAGAGTATACAATGGACTACCACCTCACGAACTGATGTCGTTTGTTTTTCAATTACAACATTTCATGAATGGTCATAATTATTCACTTATTATTTATATATGATATTTTTATATATATATTATTTTATTATAATTTGAGAATTTTCATATCACACATAACTTCATATATTTCATTTTTTTAGAATACGATAATGTCATTCGTGTGTAAGGAAGACTACCGACACACGAGGTGATGTGATTCATTCACTATTTACATGGAAAGTATTAATGATAGTTTTAATAAATTTTATTATATTCATTACATACCCAATATTATTTAATTATAATATATATAATTTAATTTTCTACCCTTCAATTAGACTAGAATATGAAATGAAAAACATTCATGCGTATATATGACAATCGTCTGCATGAACATTGTATATCATTTCTATCAATAAAATTAAATGAATACTATAAATTAATATATACACAATTCATGTTATTTTTATATAATGGTTATCATTATGGAGATTATTTAACCATGATAAATTTAATAGGATCTTGAATATAACCAAGTAAATCATATGTGAAAAACAAAGCATATATTTTCCAAAACATAACTTAACAATGAATTCTTAAAAAACGAGGAATAAAATTTCATAAGAAAATAACATATTTAAAAAATAAAATTATATGGTTATTTATTATATTTATAATAAATTTTTATATATTATATTGGTGGTTCTGACATTTATGATAGAATTCAATGATTAATGTATGGGATTTACGTCTCACTTTTTTACTTCTGTGAGACACAAGACACATTCGCAACCTATTTATTTTATGGGTCATATATAATGCACATGAACTTATGATATAATGTTTTTAATTATAAATATATGGTTTTAGATATCCATTTTATGATATGCCTATCATGGGGTTTATTGTTAAATTGTTACCTGAGCTGTAGGAATCTATGTCTCAATTTTCATTCTTTGAGACATCCATAATGTTTAGAACCTTTATTCATTCACAATGTGTATACATATATCCCATTTTACTTTAGTATATCGACTTTATTAATAGTCATGATATTTTAGGATTCATTATATTTCATTACTTCAAGGTGATTATGAATTAATGTAACAATAGTGGTAATGATTTTATGTTACAGTCTCATTGTTTATTGTGATTATTTAGGATTAAGTCTACAATTTTTTAATATCATAAAAACAATCAATAATTATCATTAAATTTTTTCTCATATTTTTATTGATGACATATTAATTTCATGGTACTATTTATACACTCTATTGTACATAAAATTAAAAATAATTTTTTAAAAGAAAATATGTATTTATTTCTCAGGTCGGTCAAAATCTATTTTATTCCAAAACCACGTTTTATAAAATGCTTTCAAAAATGAGTTGTTACTATAATTTTATTTTTAAGAGAAGTTTTTTTTACCAATTTTATACTTTTTTGTGAATTGTTTGAAAGGAAAATTCATGTCACATTCTAAATAATAATTTTTTGTATTTTACCAAAAATGAGAGAGGAATATTCCATTAAATGTTTACGACCTGAATGGTATTTTATAATGTCATGAAAAATAATTTCACAGATTATCCCATAATATTTTAAAAAAATTATATTAAAGGAATTTTTTTCCTAAATTCATTATGTATTGAAAATTATTTTCCAAAGTGAAAATGATATTTTCATCAAGAGATGTTTTAAATTATTGATCAAAATCATTCTCTATCTAGGATGAAACCTATTAATTTTACATATGACTTACTAGGGATATTATCCAAGGATACCATTCTTATTCATTCTATAAATTTTATACATTTATAATTACCTTTTTTATGAATCCTATTTCTCTTCCATGGGTCATGTTATGATTAAGTAATTATGAGACCTGCTTGTTTTCAGGGGTTATTCAGGGATGAAATGATTATGAAACTTTTAATATTTTCATAGGTTATGATATAATGAATTTTACATCATACCCATTTCATTTCACAGGTTATAATATAACTAATGGTTATGATCTTGTGGAAAACATATGTATGATTTTAGTAGTTGTTGGGTGGGACCTATATCTCCCTCTAGTGCATTGGGAAATGAATTATTTGGAATGGTATAGAAATTACTAAAACATAGAATGAAATTGTATTAAAATGTCTTGTATAAAACTCAGAGTAAACCTGGTTCCATAATACATGGATAGAATGCGGTGAACATGGTTCATTAGAGGTCATTGTCCACTATGATGGCCTTGGATGTGAGAATTGACTAATATAGAAATGGTTTTTTGTGTGTATTTATATTCCAAAAATTCCATTTCTTATTCCATTATTATTATATCATGTATCAATTTATTTTATTCTCTTATGATTCTTGTCTTATGGAATCAAAATATTTATGGAATGAATCAAGATTATGATCATTGATTTTAAGGTTGGGGTTTTGAAATGTCATAATCCTGTCCTGATACAATTAAGCTCATGTTAAGCATATGAGTCTCCCTTGTTTACTCTTTTTGAGAATTTAATATCAGAATTTTTTATGTTTCATTTCCCCCAGTTCTGAATATATTAATTATATATGGTATTTCTAAGATGGGTGATAGTTGTCCTGAACGTAGTGGGATATGATATAGCTCACATGTGGACTATACATTATGATTACATGTTCCTAAATGAACTAAAGTATTATATTCCTCATGTCAGTCTTCTTTTAATGTAATTAATATTTATAAAAATGATCTAATGTATATGGATGAAAATAATGGTTCACTATAGAGTGAAACCATACATTTTATATGATTTATCCTAGGATTAACTCAGGTTTTTAGAGAATCCTTAAAAAAAATTTGTTACACATGTGAGTTTTAGAAATACTTATCCCTTTAAGATAAATGGTTCATCTAAGAAAATTTCAAACATTAATTAATATGATGAGATCATATTCAATTATCTTTTTAAGATGTTTTGATTAACTCTTTCCCCTAGTGGAGTTATCATATATTTTTTCATTCTAGTATTCAAATGAAACAATAAATGACTATTTATGGGATGTGTTGTCAAAACCCAACATGTTTGGTTGAAGTTAGAGAGGAAATGATTATGGGAACTAATCTTATACATGATATTAATGATAAGGTTAAAAACATTAAATATTATAATAAATTAGAATAAATCCCTCAAAAAAGTCTATGTAGTAAATCACAGATGAGATCTAGAGTATGAATTCCAAGATATGGTATTCCTTGATGTATCACAATGGAAGAATTTGAATAGGTTTGGGATGATGGGAAATCTCAATCCCAGACACATTGACCCATTTTTGATCATTGATAGAATTGGAGTTGTAACATATCTATTAACACTACAATATAACCTAATTACAGTATATGATGTCTTCTATGTATCCCTATTAAGGAAGTACATACTAGATGCTCATATGTACTAAATCTCACAGAGGTACATTTATAGGATTTTCATTCATATTCGGAGAATTTAGTGAAGATTTCAGTTTACAGAATCAATGTTATACAAAACAAGAAAATTCCTCTTATAAATTTTTTGTGATGGAACTTCTATTTGAGGATGTCACATGTGATCGCTATGAGGTGATGAAAGAAAATTACCATAATCTGTTATACTATATTTAATGAAATTTTAACAGAAAAATTCTTAAGGGGGGATAACTAAAACCACCAGAACTTTTATAAATGAAATTTAATTTTTAATGGAATAAATTATTTATTAAATAATGTACATATAAAAAACACATGCTTGTGTTTGGTTGTTTTTTTACTATTATAAAAATAGTTATTATGAAATAAAATATCATTTTGAATCATAATGTTTTTTATTATTTCTATTTTATAGTGGCCATTAAGACAATAATATATTAAGTGTTATTAGACAATCTAATTCTTATATATTGAAGAAGTGATGGACTAAACCAATTGGATTGTACACTATGAACCTGAATTATCAGAGCATTTGTGGGAGATGATGTCATTATGATTATCTACTTAACAAAAACAAGATTAAATTTGAGAAAAAACATGAATGTAACACATTATGGTAAATTATTAGTCTTATTGAGATCACATTCCAAACGATGTCAATTGAACCACCCTATAATGTGCCACCATCACACACCATTCCATTATTGTGTATTCAATTGTAATAAGGGTTTATGTATGTAGTAGCTAGTATTAAGAATTTTTATATTCATTTGTATTAAAATAATTCTTATTCCCCCTCCCCTTCATTATTATTTCATATATATATATATGTATAATGAGTTTGATAAAAATTATGTTTTGATATAAAGAATATAAGATTTTATTTTAAAAATATATAGTATCAATTAAGATAGTCTATTTGATAAATTCAATAATATTTCAAATAAATATTTCTTTAAAAAACTATTCTAAATAAATAATATATATTTAAATATAAATTTTAATATTATTTATTGATTTCCAATTAAAATTTTAATATGGTTATTTTTTATAGTGTTATAAATTTTTTTTTTTTCAAAATATGGTTTTTAATTAAATGTTAAAATTTTCAAATTTATAAAATAATTTTGGTAAAATAAAAATTATTTTTAAAATCATCAAGTTGAAATTATCCAGTACTAAATTTTTTTTCTAGGATAGATGAGTTTTTGGGTTCATCTTAAACACACAAAAAATATATGGTCTGCATTATGACATCATAATTTCCCAAAAGTTATATAATAAATTTTATAAAAGGTATAAATGAATAAGTATATATTTTAACATTTAAATTAATTTTTAAATGTTATTTTATTAAATTTATATTCATTTAATGAATCCTAAAAAACATATAATATATTTTTCAATTTTAAATTGAATTCTTTATCAACATGACTCACTTGCACACCACAAATGTAGTTAATTTAAAATTTAATGTTATTAACCTTATAAAATATAAAAAATTACTCCTATTTGGTAGAAATCATGGGAAAAAATTATTCGGGTTTGTGTATTTTATTATTTTACCATATAGAGTCAAGAAAACAATGTTTAGAGAATTAAAAAAAATTATATATATTTTTCATTTAATTTCACACCCAACTCCCCACTTCTACTCACTCAAAAAATATTAATAATAAATTTTCACTCCACATACATTTAAAAAAACCTTCAAAGGTTTTCCAATTCTCTTAATAATATCCTCTCGAGAATTTATAATCACCGTCTTAAGGTTTTGGGATTCTATCCTCTTCTTATTTATTCAAGAAAATTATTTAAGTTACTCAATTTTATTTATAATATTTTTATTATCATATGTTTTTTACACATACCTATACTATAATTATGAATTCACCATATTCAGATACCACCTTAATATCTCATAAAACATTTCATAAACTATTTTGTACACCTATTTTGTAACCAACATTATCTAATGATTTTTCAAGACAAAGGTTTGTCTCATGTAAACATATCCCCATTTCCACTTAGGGGTATTCACCAAGATTTACCTATATTTTATTGAGGAGTTACACCATTTAAATAACTCTCACGGCTTAATAATTGGATTAAATGTTGTTTAATTCATTCTTATGTTTTATGATCTATGTACAAAACATGACTGTGTACAAGTTATAAATGTGAAGCATGTGAATAAAGCTATATTGTTATCCAATGTGCTTGATAATGTTTCTATATTATGTGATAAATTGTATGGTTTATGAGATTTTATACAAATCATATGATGTTGTGATGTATTTGATGTTAACTTTGACATATTCTTATGTTGTCATGTTTTATATTGTAGGATCATTTTTATGTTTACTTCATGTTATTATATTTAATCATGCATGGATGTTCATGTTTATGATTATCCCTAGTCATTTTCAAATTAATATGATTCCTTACCCACATTTATTAATTTAATAACACCATGTTATGATTATTCTCTTACTGTATTTATAGCTCACCCTTTCTATAGGAACATCACAATTTTATTCCGCATATTATTATAAGATCAATGGATTATGGGGGTATATATTTTAGTATTTAAATAATTTTATAGTATAATTTTTAAAATTTATCGTATTATGTTACTATTTAGAGAAAGAAAACATTCCTTTAGATATTTTTATCTTTTATTATCTGTTACTTTATTTAAAAAATCATGAAACAATATTAATAAGAGATATGGGATATCATTTGTTATATCTCCAATTCCTTAAATTTATTATAAATTTTTTATTCTGTTACCTTATTTTCACCTCGTATAATTAAAATAAATTTGAATATTTTTATTTTATCAATTCCATACTCATCGAATTTATATATTTTGGATTCATGAGTACTTTTAATTACCTTTTTTTGACATTTTAGTGTAATTTAATAGCCACTGTTATATTTCATTCAATAAAATTTAAAATGTATTATATAGATGAATTCAATGTTTTATACTATTTAATATATCCCTTCTATGTCATCAAACATGATATGTCATTATTTATATACATATTTATTAATTTTACCCATAAAAATTGAGACCCCCATTAAAATGATACTGTGTTACCAATCAAATTCATCATTAGGGATAATTTTTCAAACCACAACCTTTCTGATATGATACCCCTTATTATACCCAAAATTCACATAATATCAACAAGTGTGGCTAAATAGGTGCAAATATAATTTTCATCTAGTAAGATATTTTTACTGTGTTACAAGGAAAACATGAAACAATAAAATTAATCCTTCCAAGAACATCATCAAAATAAAAAATTACATGGAAATAATGAATTCATTTAGATTACAATAAAGAGATGTGTATGGTGCATAATCTAATGATGTACTAATAAATTATTTATCTACTAACAAATTATTGAGTTCATACAATATTTGGATAGGTTATTTACTAATTCCATGTATCACTATATCTATTTATATCTTATCTCTTGGCATCATGAAAAGGCCACTATAATTTCATGTCTTTGGTAATTAATGTGATATAATTTGTATAAATAATTACAATAATTCATTGTTGGTGTTTTTTAGATCTATTGATCAATATTTTCAACAATATGTGTGCGATATAATCTTGAAACAAAAACAAGAATATGATTTTATTTATACAAAAAAAATATTTTTATAATTCCTTTATACATTCTGTCTCTATTATTTTGGTACATATAATCACTTAAGTATTTCTTCCATAAAAATCTATTTCTTTTTATTCCATGTGTAACCTATATACTATTCATCAAAAGCATATTTAATAGATGAGAAAAATAATTATTTAATTAATTAGATATATGTATATTTCCAAAATATTTAAATCTAAAAATATTATACATATCTACAAAATCATGGGGTAAATAGTTTTTTATAGTGTGATATTCCTAAGGTTATAAATCGATAAAAATTACAGCAGATAAAATATCCAATCATAAATCCCAATAGATTATAAATTCTATGAAATACATCTGATGAAATCACTACATAACAATGAATAAAATTATAGAATAATACTTATTTCTATATTGGGTCATGGATTCAATCCATGGAATAATCTCCTTGAGTATGTTTCATATCACGATTCCATTAATCTAGAAAACACCATAACAAAAAAATATGGGTTTTCAATATAGTTTGAAAAACGTTTTCTGATGAATAATATTAATTATGTTCATACTTTGGCATCCCATTGCGATATGAACTCCTTTAATCTCTTGAAAATTCATTCTACCCCTATATAAATTTCAAATATATTTCACCAAACAATTATATACAATTTTTTTGAATGGGATTTTTTGTTCAAATATACATCCACAAAAATTCTTTGATCACACAAGTAAATAATGTGAATGTAATATTATATATCATTATTTTATTAAATTCAAAAATAAACTTCAAAAAATATTAAACATATTTATATATATTATAGTCTTCATCATTGAAATATTTTATCCACTAACCAAAATTCAAAATAAGTACAATTGTTATGGAGTCCCCTTTCACTGTCAATTTTTATGATCAATAGAGGGTCCAAAATCCTTTAATACATTATCCTTCATATAACAGAAATTATAATAATGAATGATATTTATTCAAAAAAAAAGGAAAAATTATAAATAAACTAATAGAATCCTGTATAATTTAATAAAAAAATTCATCTATATTTTATTGTTGAAAAATACACACACATGGTTTTCCACCGTATTTAAAAAATGTGATATATTTAGAACATAATTATGTTTCCTTAAAAAATTACTATTTCCACTTAAATTATGATAAAATTTAAATAAATTCAGAAACTATAAAGGTAATGAATACGGATCTCAATATATTAATTCATTGAAACACTTTTCATGTGTGTATACAAAGTTATTGAGATGAGTTTGTTGAAGAGTATGGTTATGATTTATGATGGGGGTATAACATGATCCACCTTAGAAAATCATATAATATGGTAAATGTTATAATTATAGGGTGATGTTATTATGGATGGTTAATTATATAAAACATTTCAATGATGAACTATCGTATAAAGACAAATGAAATGATTTGAGAATGTACAGGAAATGGTATGTTATATATAATGTTTTTTTATTTGTTCATAAATATAATACTATGAACCTCTCATGTTGTCAACCATAGGTTTCTATATAGGTCATCTGAAATATATTTTCACAAATACTACATGTAATGTGAGGATACATGATTATCAAAATATAATGAAAACAAACAATGTTTGTGAAATCCCATGGAAATTGTTAATTAAGAATACATAGTATTCCCTAAATAATGTTGTGTCTTTGGAGTGGATTATTAGAGTGTTTTGATAATGTATTTGGGAGTGATAGAACATATTTTGATTTTTCATTGGGTCCCTATTAATTATTTTACTACTTTGTTTTATATATATAGATAATAATATATTGTTCTTATTTTTGATGGTTATTGAGAGTTTTTTCTTGTTAGAATCTGTAGGTATAGTTTACATGGACCATAATTTCAATTATTTTTCAAGGGAGTGTAATATTTTTAATATGTGGTATCATTTAATATTATATGATTCATATTACATAAAATTAGTTCAATAGTTGGGATGGTCATAAGGGGTATAAATACTTCCCCCATTTTTAATACATGTCTGCTTTTATATTAAATTAATGAAGACCACATGGATATTAAAAATAAATTATTTTGGACGAACTCAAAACTAAATTTTTTCACTTAATTTAATAGATAATTATTGTTTCTAAAGGGAGTCGTATTAAAATTATAATTAAATTTTAATTATCATTGAACTATAGTTAGAGTTTTTGATATGTCTTACCATCGTATGTATCATATATTTTTTATTTTAATTCATATTTTTAGATAATCATTAGTACTTGAGGTTTATTACTATTTCTATGGTTAATAGTGGGTAAAGAAAAAGATTTTGATAAGAAATAAACTTTTATTCTACATAAATTTTTATAATTTCAGAAATATATAAAAATACAAAATTATTTATAATTTTTTATAATATTATTGGAGGGAATGTAATGAGACTCTATAGAATTAAATTCTCTGGTGGGGCCAATATATTTTTAATTTCCTTCAATTTCCATCCCAATGAAAGTCATAACTGAGCCACATTTATAATAAAATGATCATAGCAGTTTTTTATGGCGTTAAAGTAAAATTATGATTATAATTCTATGAGTTATAATTTAAGAAATTAATTATTAATATACATTCAAATACATATAATTTATATTTAATTATAGAGGAAGAAATTTTATTTTTTGAGAAATAAATATGATATCTTAATCATTTTTTTCTGAAACTGTTTAATTTTTTAGTATTATTATTTATATAGTTATGTACATGACAGTTAATGTATACAATATTTTATATTTTGATGTTTTATAGAGTATATTTATATGGATATTAGAATAATATATTAGAAAATAACTAGTAACTAATGATATAGACTCTAATTAAGTGACTTCAGATAACATATAAAGGAAACATGTTGAATATAGAATATGGAATAATATAATGGTTTTGAAGATGTAAAAACAAAAATGGGATGTAAAATATAAATAAAAAATATTCAATTTAAAGGATAATATAGAGGAATATAGGTATATGACAGTGAAATTTTTTTTGAATAAGTGTAAATATTTGAATGAATTTTTTAAAATCTAGCTACATAATATTTTTAATAATGTGAAAATTTTGATTAAATGGAATCAATGTTTTTTCGTGAAAAATTTTATAATGATGAATTATAGAAGAATCCATATTAAAAAAGTAATGGAAATTAACTAGACCATTGATAGGAGTTTGGGGTTCCTAAATGATCCTAGAATACTGCTTATATAATACAAGATCTAACCTACAGAATGTCAAAAATGGAATTTAGGTTCCCATGGGATGGTGAAAAGTGATAGGGTATCAAAAAAAATCTTTTTATATGATTTAACCATGATTAAATATAAAAATCAATCAGTGTAACATATCAAAAAAAAATAGACTCTACAAACTGTGAAAACTACTACTAAATGTCAAATAATCTGATGACATCACAAAAAATCATTACATTTAGATATAATGTAATGGTAAAAGAAGGGAAAAAATGCATACTATGATAGTGTCATTGAAGAGAAAAAGTTCTGTAACCCATCTCATGCTGTAATTAAATCACTCAACACATTTTATATCACCATCCCTTGGACATAAAGAGATATCCCATGATAGAATGTATAAGTGAACCAGAGATACTACAAAATAATCATTAACACTATAAACCCAAAATGTCATATGTTGGGTGTGAAGAATAAAATCCAAATTGAATCATGCTAAGGATTCTATTCCGTTCTTTACATAACTAATATTATATATGCAGAAGAAAATAAAAGAAAAATATAAATATATATTTCATTATAATAAAACAAATTAATTCATCTGAAACTTTTAATATATATATAATATCAATGAAATATGTTTATAATAAATACAGGGGTTAAACAATTTCTTTTTCCATTTTTTGTCAACCTAGAAATATAAAGAGAAAAATTCTGAAAAATTCAAATAAAATTCCATTTTTAGAAAATAATTGAATGATATTTCTAAATCCAATGTTCACCATTAATAAATTAACAATTATTTTGACCCACATATCAAAGAGTAACATAAGATAAATGCATTTTATTTAAATAAATAATCAATTATAATCAGAAATGAAGTAAAATTTGGAATCCCAAAGGTTGAGTAATGTTTAGCTGACCAATGTTATCTATTGTTCATCAAGATTCATGTGTCTGAGGTAAATCCTCAATATAGTAGTGATTTCCCCAAATAAAAACTAACAAATATAATTGATTATTTTATTTAAATTTCATGTCTAACTTGTTCAAAATCAATATGATTCCACACAAATGCACTACCTATAACCACATCCCTACCCTGAACACATATTCTATATAGATACACTAGATAGGGTGTGAGCTAAAAATGAATATAATAAATAAAGGAATCACATATTCTAACAAGGTTCCCAAGATAAATGAATGGTGGTGAGTAAGACAATTAGAAATATGTTTCACATCAGTGATCCACATCATCAGAAAATAATATATAATACATTTCATATCACAAAAAATACACATCACACCCTCACACCATGAACCTATTAATGTGAAAAAAACCCTTCCCTGAACACATATCATCATGTTCACAAATCACTATTATTCAAGGAAAAAACATATGCGATTCATCAATTGATTTTTAATGTAATGGAAATAACTTTGTAATATTCTAAATACATCATTTGTAAAATCCACTAGGAAGAACTAAACCTATTTTAGTAAAAAAAGAACTTTTAATCATCTATTAAAACATAACCATACACACCTGCATCCCTAAAAACCATTTAAATGTGCCAAATTTCCATTAAAAAAAGATATAAAATTTTCAATGTATCTGTATAAATGGATTTAAATATAAATTAAACCAATAATTATAAATCCAATCAATGTGAATTTTTATTCAAATAACTCCAAAAAATATATCATGTAATCAATCGTTAAACCATATGCAATTAACTTCCAAGTATCAATACATCTTTTATAAAAAAAGGCTTTACATATTTCAAACCACAATCCTGGACATATCCTCATGATAACCATCAAAACATTCCTTTTAAATCTATTAGAAAATTTCCCATCCAATATTAAAAAAACTGATCTTCATTCGTGAAAAATACATATCAATGAATAAATACATTCCAGACGAAGGAAATTTCTATAAAAATGGGGAATTAATACTTCAAAATGAAAAAACAATGTGTAAATCATCATAAGTTTAATATATAATGAACTCATTATGATCAATAATTGTAATTAAAATAACAATAATAAAAATTCATATATAATAATATTCAGGAAGATATCACAATTAATCTAAAATTTGTCACCTTCGATGGAGAACACCATACTGTGGGAGATAATTTTAATAAAACACAATGAAAAATATTCCAAATTGTATCATGATACAACCAATATATCAATTCATAAATTTTTTAATTTTTTATTCCTTCCAAAAAAACATACATCATTTAGAATAAAGATGAGTAATAATAATGAATAGGCTCATACCTTGAATTCTATAGATATATGTCCTCAATGTCATTAGAATAACTCTCCATAAAAAAAATAATTGTGAAATTATCCTAGGTCTAGGATATTATTCAAGTTACTATGATAAATGATAAATAATAGGGTGAATGGGTGGAATAATGTGTTTTTAAAATAATTTCTAGAATAATTAATTTCCATTATATATCTTGGGCACATGTTTTGGTAAACTATTTAATAATCATTCACCCAATTCTATATAACTTGAGGGAACATATGTTTTGGCTACATATTTTGTCTATATTTTTTCTAATCATAGTAAATTCAACATTACAGGACTCGTGAATCCACATTGTTTCCTTGTAATACAACATTGTCAGGCCTATATGTGTTAAAACATTGATCTAGCCCAAAAACTCTGGAATTCTAAAATAATCTCTTATAATAACCTAATAAAATATTATGAAAATAAATTTAAATAAATAATTTCTAAACCTGAAATTGACCTCAATATTTTATAATTCCCCTAAACATGTCAACATTTTTCCCTATAAATTCTCCATTATAATTAAAGAAATCATCTTGACAATAAACATCCGCACCAAAATATTGCATGGATAGTTTAAGAAATTAATTAAGACTCTCCCAATAATAATCCAATATCCATTAACTCTAAAAGAATAACTGATCATAATTCCCAATACTACTTAATAACGAAACACAAATATTACAAAAAATCATTAAAAAAACAATTACATATCCATGAAATTATAATTCAAGAATAGAGTTATATACCAAAGATAACTCCCCCCACAATTTAAAAAATAAATTCTCTAAAATAGTGGAATAAAGATAGGGAATACACTAATGAAATACATATATATAATATGTAGAAGAAATATTCAACTAAAATGAAGGATATTGCGTCTAAATATGTATTACATCTCTCTGGTTCCTGGAAATTGATATTAGACTAAACTTTGATGATCCATAGTGTGTCATATGATCCACCCATCACCAATATTCATTATGGATACATGATCCATAATGAATCTCCTATGATCCCTTTAGATCCATAAAAAATCACTAACTCATTTTTTGTTCACACAACATACATAAATATTGTGGAAAGATCATTCTTGAATTGAACTCATGAAAATAAATCCATTACCCCATGGTTCAATGGTTATGAACATGAAGAATTATTGGTATAATTGAACAACAGTTAACTAAACCATACTTTAGAAAATCTTTCATGGGCAATGTTCACCTAAAGAATATACTAGGCTGATAGAATGGATTATAAAGAATATATTTGAATAATAAACTCAATTACACTAATTAGGATCATGTAAGGATGGAGACCACTAGAAATAAATGTGGATAAAAAATATTTTATTTATTAAATCAAAAGAGTTTTATCTAAAAAAAGTATACCCTAACTCTATTTAAGATCAATATTTTGTGAAGAACGTAGTTTTTAGTGATGACTAAGAGGCAATGCATTAGTATCCACTCAATTTCAACTAAAATTAAGTCGTTCCTAGGGTTGAATCCACCTTTCATAATCAAGCACATTTATGGATTTCCCATATGAGGTCCTATAAAATAAGAATTCTAAAAAACTAAAACAAGCATGTGAAATAAAATATATTAAAATAATTAATGTATTAATTATGGGTTCCTAAGACACCTATAAACCATAACAACTACAATTATTTTTCTATTTAAATACATATAGAATTATTGAATGAAAAACCCCTTCAAAACTAGTTCTACTATATTTCTACAAGATAAAAATTAATCATAAAATAGATATTGTTTGAAAAAAAATAATCAACTCATAAAACATCTAGAGAAAAAATGTAGAGACCCTAAGCATAACGTACATGGACATTACATTACTTTTGCAGAATACTTAGTACATTACAAAAACACACACACAAGGACCTTAATAGTTTAGTGTCTTTGGAAACTCGGAATATAATCTTCTAATCGTGGTGAAATATCTTCAACATCTCCTATAAAGATATTCCCTTTTTTTCTTACCTAAAACTTTTATTTATATATTGGGGAAAAGAAAACATAAAAGGGTGAGCTCAAAGGCTCAGTAAGGGTAAAAAAAAGAAATATCAATCACATCATATTCATAAGAACATAACATTTTGGAAATCATAACCTGCAAAACAGATCATAATATCATAAAATTGGATAAATCATAGTAGTTAAATGCAATCCCAATAATCATAACATAAAACATGAAACTTTGTGGAATACACACATAATCATAGAGAATCATTTCTTATTAGTCAAGACTCATTGCCTAGACTATATTAGTGGACAAAGTCCATTCTTGAACCGAGTTCACTCCTCGTTTCAGTCCAGTTTCACTGAACCGGTTTAACCTGCCGTTCCATCCATGTCAATCTCATGAGATATAAAATCTTTACCCAATGCATTGGAGGGAGATATAGGTCCCACCCATCTCATAATGATACCATTCTTATGTGTGCCACAAAATCATAAACCATACATCATTGCATAACCCATGTAATAAAAATGGGAATCTTAAATATCATGCCATCATAACATAATTCATATAAGATAAAAGGTTATCATAAAAATAATAACATAATCAAATCAACGTAAAAATAGGGATATAAACAGAACCCTATATTATCTTAGATGGAAAATAATTTTGATAAAACACTTGAACTCCATTCTTGAGGAAAATATCCTTTCTACTTCAAAAAAATTTTCCTTTCTTAACATGTCATACAATTTTAAACTAAAATAAGTTGATTAAAAATAAACATGAAAACTTGTAAAGGAATCTTCTTGGAAATAATGTTTTAAAAATCCATTCCTGCTGTATAAGTTAAAATAAAACATTCTTCTCGTACTTTTGTCGGAAAAGTCAAAAAGTACCTCGTAAGAAAAACGACAAAAGATTCCTTTCATATCTTTTACTAAAAACTCACCAAAGGGTAAAATAGGATTTAAACAATTGTAGGTGGATGGAAATAATATTACATATTGAGGAAAGATGGATGTGGATGATAAAATACACCCTAGTAAATACCGAAGTATAAATAATCTCGGATAAAAATGAGATTGTGATATTTCCCTTACCTTAGGTCCGATTTGCTTCCTAAGTGTCTGAACCTCCTGTATAATGATTTAAATAATGTAATTGACTTATTACAGAAGCATACTCATTGTTATGATATCATATATGGTTCACTTATGACTTTATTTTACCTGTTCTTTTGTAAATTCCATGTTAAAGAGCGTTTTGGGTAAAATCGTTTCATTTGTCGTCCGTGTTTTGACTTGTAATTATTCATATGATTACTTAGATCATGATAACTTAATTCCAGAATATAAAACATGATTTATATATAATATATATTCAGAATATACACATATATAATAGATCAGTAAATGTAAAGAAATACACCGTTCATGGAGACGGTAGGCCGTACGTACGCATGAACGCTGTTTTCGTTTCCTTATTGAGTTGAATGGAATTAATTAGATGACATACATATATATACACATAAATCCAGTATCATTATTATGTCATATATTTCATGATTTCTTATTATATATACTTTATAATCATTCATGAATGGTTAACGTGGAGAATGAATCTAATCGCGTCGTGGAGAGGGTAGTCCGTACGTACGCACGAGCGATGATATCGTTCTCATTATCGTGGAATTGTATTGGAGTGTATGTATACTATTTCCGAATCAATATAACTTTACAATAATCATATATAGTTATTATGTGCACCATTATACCCATCCAAGTAAGGTGGTGGTGGAAAATATATTACACCACGGCGTGGAGACGATATTCCGTACGTACGCACGCGCGGTGATTTCGTTTTCCGTAGGATGGATAGATGGTGAAATAGGTTATTTCATACTTATAATAACATATAAGTATATTAGTGATACTGATGTTATTACTTCATAATGAAACAACCTAATAAGAATAATTTGAAGATGAAATAAAGTTGAAAGAATCGGTAACCGACATTACCTCTTCTTTGAAGCGCCTCTTTGAGTCCTCTTCTTAGGGCACTAAAATTGGTCTTTGAAGAAGACCAGGACCTATAGGATGTTTATAGGGAAGTGGAGAAGAGAATTTTTCAGGTGTTGTCCGAGCTTGAAGGCTCAATGTGGTGTGAGGAAGAGAGGGAGGAGGTGCCCTTTTATAATAGAGGAGATGAGCTCTTTTGGAAAAACTAAACATATTATTTTATTATAAAGACAAATTCGGTTTTAAATAGCTCAAAATTGATTTATTTCGAAGATAAGGTGGGTATGGGTCTAAATAATCTCATCAAATAGAATTTATACAAGTTTAGGTTCCTATTTTAACCTTATCATTTATATTTAACTTTAAGTTAGATAATTTTACTTTTACCGTGTCTTTTTGTGTTCTTACACTTTAAGGTTAATAAACATTCTATAACAAGCCAAAAGAACCCCAAGTTGTTTAGTATTAATATATATAGCCTTATCTAAGTCCTTTTTCCGAACCTTAGATTTTTTAGAATAAAATAACAATTAATAATATAATATTTGTTTTAAAAACTATTTTATGTCAATTTTGACACTATTTTGTTATTGATTTTTGTGAAACTCATAACAGAATTATTAGTAAAAAAAAAGTTAATTAAATAAACACTATCATGTAACATTAACCTATAAAATTAGTGTAATTCATAAAAAGTCTCAAATTATATTTATTTGCGTATTTATAACACCAATTATGTCAATATTTTATTAATAAGATAATTACTGCATCATCTTTGTGTCATAAATAAATTAACTTATATAACGTCTAAAAATTACAAATAAAATACCATTATGTAGTAAATATATTTATATTTCTAATGAATATTTATAGTAGAATTTATCTTATGTATAACCCTATATTAAAAATTATTTACTTATTAAACTTTGATTTTAACTATTTTAACCCTTCTTTAAATAAATTAATAATAAATGTCCTAATCAAATCCAAGTGGGCCTAAATGGTCATATTTTATTCCTAAGGTTTTTTTGGTCGAATTACACTTATCCAATAGAATTATGACATGTGTTAGGGTAATAATAATATCATTTTTACCCTTAATTACCCTATTTACTTTTAACCGTGGTAAAAAAAAGTAAAACGTTACTATTCACCAAAAATTATTTTCATCTCATTGAACCACATTTTACTTACTGACATCAACCGTGTCTCTCGGAGTTTTGAAATTCCACTCATAGAAGTGGTAAAATTAAGTTTTATGAAAAATTCATTTTTTTAACTACCACTTAGTGGTTTCACTATTCATTAAAAAAATGAAAGTTTCCAGAAAAATACAAAAAATTAGGCCTAAGCTATATTTGATATTATGAATTCAAAAATTATGTGTATTTTACCAAATTAAAAACATATCAGTTTCATTAATTAATTTAAAAATTAATTCCCATCGTCAAAACAAATAGCGTGTTCTTAAGAGATAATAACTATCAAAAGATTGACACTTGTTTATGTCTGGTTTAAATGTGAAATTACATCCAATGACCAACATTGTATTAAATTGTAAAAATATATTCTAAATATACTTTAAATCTACTCAAATTAATAATTTATCACTATTAATTATTTTGATTGAAAAAGTTGTTTTTAATTAAAATTTAGTAATTTTCACTATTCATCAAAATATGAAAGTTATCCGAAAATTACCAAAATTTCACCCTAAGCTAATTTTGATATTCCTAATCCAAAAATGAATTCCATTTTAAAAAATAAAATTTACAAAATTTCAAAAAGTGGTTATTACTATTCATAACGGCTAGTTTTAATAATATTTTAATAGCATATCGTTGTTTAGTGAAACTCAGTATTGCATACTACACACGCTATCGAGTAAGATCGTGATTGCGTGTAATGAAAGGAAAGTCAAGGATTCATGTTGTGCAAGATCTTTTTGGTGTAGCGTACAACATAAGACATTAATGAAATTAAAAAGAATATTTTTCATAAAATCTGGGGGTGTTACATTCTACCCCCTTAAAATGAATTTCCCCCTCGAAATTCATCGGG
The DNA here is from genome assembly GCA_963277665.1 of Viscum album. Classification (NCBI taxonomy): domain Eukaryota; kingdom Viridiplantae; phylum Streptophyta; class Magnoliopsida; order Santalales; family Viscaceae; genus Viscum; species Viscum album. The sequence goes on along the minus strand of OY728133.1, from coordinate 1,161,110,905 downwards.
GTTATAAATGGTTTACTACTCGAAAGTTTCTTTAATAAAAACCCACATCGTAAAAAGGAATACCAAATCCAATCTTGAAAATAAGAAGTATGAAACGTAACGGTTACCCAAATAAACTAATCACTGGGTTTCCACATAGGTGAAAATATGGATATGGAAGAGAAATCTAACCATCATGTTCTGATGGAGGGTGGTAGAGAACATGTCTATGGAAAATCCAGCAATCACAAAGCCATAAATTTGTGATGATCCAAGGTACCATCTGATTCATTATATATAAGAGCACAAGGACAACATTTTTGGTTTTCAAGATCATTTCCCCTAAAGTTGATGAAATTGGAATTCGAAGAAATACTTTCATGATTTTGGTGTAGTCTCACCGTTAGTCGTTCTTTGGAAAATTTCCACTTCATCTCTTAAAGAAATAAAGTTGAATTTGTCATTCGTGATGTGTTAGCAGATCATGTGATAGAATGAGGGGTCATTCCATCTGTCCCAAACAAAAGGTTAGAAAAGTTATCAAAAAATACGTAAGTCCATCTATATTTAGATTAATCATATATGGTTCCTAAAATGGACTTATACTTCTTATATTATACTTCTTAATATATTAAAACTAGTTTCTACTAAACAGGGACTTCCTATAGGCCAGTGGTAGGCGATAAAGGCCAGTCGCACTTCGCTTGTGGGTTCGATTCCCACAGCCTTGTCCGACGCGATGGGTTGTCGCCCGTCCTGCAGGTTGTCCTTTTTCTAAAGCTATATTACTATAACATCTCATAAATAACATCGAAAAAAGTTCTATCCTAACTTATGTCCAACATAATCCATTCCAATCTTTAGGCTTATCTAAAATACTTCGGTCCAAGCTCATAGTATAAAGAAAATGATTACTTGAAATGTCACAAAAAAATCACGTGAATGCCATCATTTATCCCCCATATATCGTAAGATATATCTTGTTGGTCAAATTACAAATATGTGAATACCTTAATCATGTATTCTCTTGAATAATGAATACCCATTGAACCTTAGTGAAAACATGAATGCAGTTAAAAGTTAACAGTTTCCACAAACCAAAATCCTCAAAATTATTTATACTCAAACCATGATATCACTTAGTCCTTATATCAATCATGAGCTCATGAATACAATATAACATCTCATTATCTTCTTATCCCTTCATTATGTGCATATCATCTATTTACCAAAAATGTCTCAATCACTTTTCATGGTAACCGGTACCATAAAATTATTGAATACCACAATAGACCAATACATAAATATTCCAATATTCCACGATACTATATACAACATTATTTTGGAATCCCATTACATAAACACTTAATCATTCCACCACATCGTTGTCATATTCAACATCGCCAATGGTGATCGCATGTGACTTCCCTTTGTCCTTTTCCTTAAGTGTTTTCTCATGTCGATCATCACTAACCCTTGGATTAGGCCATTTATTAGCATAATGCCCCACTTCCTTGCACTTGAAGCATTGAAGTGTTGGTGGTGCGTTCTCTACAGTCTTTTCTTTATTCACATCATTAGAAACCCTTTTTCCATTACTTCGACACTCAACTGCTTGATGACCTTCTTTTCCACACTTAAAACATTTTCTAGTCCCTTTAAGACTATCTCCACCATGCTTCTTTCCACACTTTGAGAATAAGGAAACATTCATCCTCTTTTCACCATTATTCTGAGATTTCTTCTTGAACTCCATCTTTCATTTCTTGTCAAAACTATGAGATGGATAAGTAACACCAACTTCCATTTCTACCTTGATAGCACAACGCACAATTTATTCATAGCTACTGAAGTCTCTTATAGCTAATTCCCTTCGAAGACTTGGTTTTAAGCCACTGAATAATTGATCAACTTTACTTTCAGGTTGAATGATAAAGCCAGATGCATACCTTGCAAGCCTTGAAAAATTAGCTTCGTATATACCAACAGATTCGTCATCCTTTTGCTTTAGTTCAATAAACTCCTTCTCCATCTTTGTTCGAAGAATACGAGGGAAATACTTATTGAAGAATATGTTCTTGAACTCATCCCATTCCATGGACACAATTTCATCACTTGTCCTCGTATTCTTGATAAGATCCACCATTGATCAGCTTCACCTTCAAAACGATATACTACTAAGATGACTTCATCATGTTCAGAACATTGAAGAACTGAAAATATCTTTTCAGTGGTACTGATCCATTGTTCAGCAACAATTGGATCAGAAGACCCACTGAAAGAAGGTGGACGTTGCCTCATGAAGGACTCAATAGAATATTGTTCCCTTCTCTTATCATTTGGAAGTCCAGAATGGTTCATAGCTTTTGTAAGTATAGCAATAAGATTTTTCACTCCATCTCCCATAACATTGGTTTGTGCAGGAGGAAAGTCATGGAATTGTCCATTACATTGATCAACCTGGTTCCTTCGGGTTCCAGCCACTGTCTAAAACCCAAAAAGAATAGTGTGAGAGGAAAAAATCACGCTAGGGAAAAAATATAATAAAGGGGGAGTACCTTCAATATCTTATATCTTAGGTTAAATTATATGATCGTTACCATAGTTCTAGGAATATATCCTATACGTATACTTATCCTTAGGGACATCCCTAGACATACCTTAGAAATATCTCTAGGGATCTCACTAACGTTTTCGAATCCTAGTTTCCAAAGGTTGACTAAACCTTTCCTCTGATAGCAACTGTAGAGACCCTAAGCTTAATGTACATGGAAATTACATTACTTTTTCGGAATACTAATACATTACAAAAACACACGCACAAGGACCGTAATAGTTTAGTGTCTTTAGAAACTCGGAATATAATCTTCTAATCATGGTGAAAAATCTTCAACATCTCCCATAAAGATATTCCCTTTTTTTTTCTTACCTAAAACTTTTCTTTATATCCTGGGGAAAAGAAAACATAAAAGGGTGAGATCAAATGCTCAGTAAGGGTAAACAAAAGAAATATAAATCACATCATATTCACAAGAACATAACATTTTGGAAATATTAACCTGCAAAACAGATCATAATATCATAACATTGGATAAATCATAGTAGTGAAATGTAATCCCAATAATCATAACATAAAACATGAAACTTTGTGGCATACACACATAATCATAGAGAATCATTTCTTATTAGTCAAGACTCATTTCCAAGACTATCTTAGTGGACAAAGTCCATTTCTGAACCGAGTTCACTCCTCATTTCAGTCCTGTTTCACTGAACCGGTTTAACCTGCCGTTCCAGCCATGTCTATCTCATGAGATATAAAATCTTTACCCAATGCATTGGAGGGAGATATAGGTCCCACCCAGCTCATAATGATACCATTATTATGTGTTCCACAAAATCATAAACCATACATCATTGCATAACCCATGTAATAAAAATGGGAATCTTAAATATCATGCCATCATAACATAATCCATATAAGATAAAAGGATATCATAAAAATAATAACATAATCAAATCAACATAAAAATAGGGATAGAAACCGAACCCTATATTATCTTAGATGTAAAATAATTTTGATAAAACACTTGAACTCCGTTCTTGAGGAAAACATCCTTTCTACTTCAAAAAAATTTTCCTTTCTTAACATGTCATACAATTTTAAACTAAAATAAGTTTATTAAAAATAAACTTGAAAACTTGTAAAGGAACCTTCTTGGAAATAATGTCTCAAAAATCCATTCATGCCGTATAAGTTAAAATAAAACATTCTTCTCGTACTTTTGTCAGAAAAGTCAAAAAGTACCTCGTAAGAAAAACGACAAAAGATTCCTTTCATATCTTTTACTAAAAACTCACTGAAGGGTAAAATTGGATTTAAAAAATTGTAGGTGGATGGAAATAATATTACATATTGAGGAAACATGGATGTGGATGATAAAATACACCCCAGTAAATACCGAAGTATAAACAATCTCGGATAAAAATGAGATTGTGATATTTCCCTTACCTTAGGTCCGATTTGCTTCTTATGTGTCCGAACCTCCTGTATAATGATTTAAATAATGTCATTGACTTATTCCAGAATCATACTCATTGTTATGATATCATATATGGTTCACTTATGACTTTATTTTACCCATTCTTTTGTAAATTCCATGTTAAAGAGCGTTTTGGGTAAAATCGTTTCATTTGTCGTCCGTGTTTTGACTTGTAATTATTCATATGATTACATAGATCATGATTACTTAATTACAAAATATAAAACATGATTTATATATAATATATATTCAGAATATACATATATATAATAGATCAGTAAATGGAAAGAAATACACCGTTCATGGAGACGGTAGGTCGTACGTACGCATGAACGATGTTTTCGTTTCCTTATTGAGTTGAATGGAATTAAGTAGATGACATAAATATATATACACATAAATCCAGTATCATTATTATGTCATATATTTCATTATTAATTATTATATATACTTTATAATCATTCATGAATGGTTAACGTGGAGAATGAATCTCATCGCGTCGTGGAGACGGTAGTCCGTACGTACGCGCGAGCGATGATATCGTTCTCATGATCATGGAATTGTATTGAAGTGTATGTATACTATTTCAGAATCAATATAACTTTACAATAATCATATATAGTTATTATGTGCACCATTATACCCATCTAAGTAAGGTGGTGGTGGAAAATAGATTACACCACGGCGTGGAGACGGTATTCCGTACGTACGCACGCGCGGTGATTTCGTTTTCCGTAGGATGGATAGATGGTAAAATAGGGTTGTTTCATACTTATAATAACATATCAGTTATGAGTGATACTGATGTTATTACTTCATAATGAAACAAACTAAGAAGAAGAAGTGGAAGAAGAAATAGAGTTGAAAGAATTGGTAACGGACATTACCTCTTCTTTGAAGCACCTCTTTGAGTCCTCATCTTAGGGCACTAAAATTGGTCTTTGAGGAAGACCAGGACCTCTAGGATGTTTCTAGGGAAGTGAAGAAGTGAATTTGGCAGGGGTTGGCCGATCTTGAAGGCTAAAAGTGGTGTGAGGAAGAGAGGGAGGAGGTGCCCTTTTATAAGGGAGGAGAGGGGCTCTTTTGAAAAAACTAAAAATATTATTTTATTATAAAGCCAAATTCGGTTTTAAATAGATCTAAATTGATTTATTTAGAAGCTAAGGCGGGGATGGGTCGAAATCCTCTAATCAAATAAAATTTAGACAAGTTTAGGTTCCTATTTTAACCATATCATTTATATTTAACTTTAATTTAGATAATTTTACTTTTACCGTGTCTTTTTATGTTCTTATGCTTTAAGGTTAATAAACTTACTATAAAAAGCCAAACGAACCCCATGTTGTTTATTATTAATATATATATCCTTATCTAAGTCATTTTTCAGAACCTTAGATTTTTAGGAATAAAATAACAATTAATAATATAATATTTGTTTTAAAAACTATTTTATGTCAATTTTGACACTATTTTGTAATTGATTTTTGTGGAAATCATAACAGAATGATTAGTTAAAAAAAGTTAATTAAATAAATACTAAATGTCATATTAACCTAAAAAATTAGTGGAATTCATAAAAAGTCTCAAATTATATTTATTTGGGTATTTATAACACCAATTATGTCAATATTTTATTAATAAGATAATTACTGCATCATCTTTGTGTCATAAATAAATTAACTTATATAACGTCTAAAAATTACAAATAAAATATCATTATGTATGAAATCTTTTTATCTTTATAATGAATATTTATATAAGAATTTATCTTATGCATAACCCTATATTAAAAATGATTTACTTATTAAACTTTGATTTTAACTATTTTAACCCTTCTTTAAATAAATTAATAATAAATGTCCTAATCTAATCCAAGTGGGCCTAAATGGTCATATGTTATTCCTAAGGTTGTTTTTGGTCTAATTAAACTTATCCAATAGAATTAGGATATGTGTTAGGGTAATAATAATATCATTTTTACCCTTAATTACCCTATTTACTTTTAACCGTGGTAAAAAAAAGTAAAAAGTTACTATTCACCAAATTTTTTTTTCATCTCATTGAACCAAATTTTACTTACTGACATCAACCGTGTCTATCGGATTTTCGAAATTCCACTCACAGAAGCGGTAAAATTAAGTTTTATGAAAAATTCATTTTTTTAACTACCACTTAGTGGTTTCACTATTCATCAAAAAATGAAAGTTTCCAAAAAAATACAATAAATTAGGCCTAAGCTATATTTGATATTATGAATTAAAAAATGATGTATATTTTACCAAATTCAAAACATATCAGTTGCATTAATTAATTTAAAAATTAATCCCGTCGTCAAAACAAATAGCGTGTTCTTAAGAGATAATAACTATCAAAAGATTGACACTTGTTTATGTCTGGTTTAAATGTGAAATTACATCCAATGACAAACATTGTATTAAATTGTAAAAATATATTCTAAATAAACTTTAAAACCACTCAAATTAATAATTTATCACTATTAATTATTTCGATTGAAAAAGTAGTTTTTAATTAAAATTTAGTAATTTTCACTATTCATCAAAATATGAAAGTTATCTGAAAATTACCAAAATTTCACCCTAAGTTAATTTCGATATTCCGAATCCAAAAATGAAGTCCATTTTGAAAAATAAAATTTACAAAATTTCAAAAAGTGGTTATTAATATTCATAACGGATAGTTTTAATAATATTTTAATAGCATATTGTTGTTTAGTGAAACTCGGTACTGCGTACTACACACGCTATCGAGGAAGATCGTGATTGCGTGTAATGAAAGGCAAGTCAAGGATGCGTGTTGTACAAGCTCTTTTTGGTGTAGCGTACAACACAAGACATTAATGAAATTAAAAAGAATATTTTTCATAAAATCTCAGGGTGTTACAAAAAACTCGATTCCTCATAAAAAATAGAATCACTTAAAACTAATAAATCTAAATACATGTCATGGATAAAATTGGTGATAAAAATAATAATAATGTAGAGGCATAAAATTATATAAAACTACTTTAATTGAGCTCTTAGAGGTCCTAGAGCTATCACCACATCCATTTCCACCACTCCATGGCCAAATCAGCATGAATCCAGAATGGAATGAATAAGATAAACTGAGAACCTACTAATGAATCACTAATAATTTATATAATTAGTATATGGGATATTATAAAAAATATAACATTAGGATCAAATGGAGGAGCCTATTAAAATTATTCCACAAATAATTTAATATATGTTTTTGTAACAAATATAATAATAAATGAATGAATTTATTTTCAAAAAAGTAGATAAATAATTCCACACATTTAATCAACATTAAAAATATATCAAATTAGGTTATAATAAATATATCATTTAAAACATTCCATTTTACTTTTAGGATCTATAAAAAAATCTTATGATAAAACATGCCAAATCTTTTCAAATAATGTATCCTTTTTCAGAAATATTTTTATGTCATTTCACAACCCAAAGAATATAGATCCTAAAATAACTATGAGCATAAATGAAAAATTAAACAGAAATCCAATAGAAGAAAATTTTAATGATATCAAAATGAAGATATGGTAATAAAAAAATTAAAATTTTGAAAATCTATTGTCGATTAATGACCAAGTGACTAAATTAGTATACCGAGTAGAAAATTTCAAGTGTCATTGGTAAATCTAATATATGTTAGTGAGTCCACCAAATTAATGCTAATAAATCTCAGGACCATTACCAAAAAATTTAATGGCAACCATGTTGACAAGAATCCCAATTCTTGGAACAATTGTATCCAAAGGGAACATCCCAATCCTAAACCCACAATCTATTGGAATACAGTAGATGATGTGTGATGTGAAATATATTAACATAAATCTATGGATATCATCAAGATACCAAAGTTTACACAACAATTCAAGTTATTTGAGTGGGATAAGAAATATAATTGATCAGAGTGGTGAACCATATGATAATCAACAAATTCAATTGAAAATTTTTATCACAAAAAATATACATCTTACCCTCACCCCTAGGATCCCTCAAAGAGAAAAACCACTTCTTCTTTTGAGGAAAAGGAATTACATGGGGCTCATAAATGGGTTTTTAAAACTATATAATTGGCTTACTAATGTGAAAAATCATTCTTTAAGAAAAGTTTTTAAAAAAAACAACAGTTTTCAATAAAAAAGTATCACATTAAACCATATATTCAAAAGGGATATACCCAACAACTTCCTTTAAAATCCTTCGTAATGTTCCTAATGAGATTTTATGAAAAATAACTAAAAAATACAATATATTTATTGAATTGATTTTAAATATAATTTCAATCAATAATTCTGAAAAACATTTATGAGTTATTCTTCTAATAGTTACAAATTATATTCCAATTAAATAAGCATTAAAAAATTTGGAATTATCTTTATAGAAGCAAACCATACGCTTTAAGAAAGGATTTAAATTTTAAAAAGATATTCCTTGGTCATAGTCCCTCAAAAAACTTCAATACCATCCTTCATAGTTCATAAAAAAATTCCCATCAAAATTACCAGAAAAACCAATCATTATTCATGAAAATTGATCCAATTCATAAGTAATAAAATTTATATCAAGTATAATTTTCAGGGAAAAGGCCTATTGATTCTTAAAAATAAAAAATCGTTCTATGAACTATCATATATGATACATATAATGACCTAAATAAATTCAGGAATTATAATATAGAAAAATGGAACATACACCCCGATCTCAAAATATACAAGATCAAAACACAATGATTTTGAAACATGACTCCTTAGATAAAGAATGACAAATTATGGGAGATGAGATTCGAAAAAACTCTAGAAAATATTATTACCAATTTGATCATCATAAACCCATATTTATATTCACATTAGTACTATGATATTTTAATTTTGATACAAAATTTTGTGATATAGAAGAATAATAATGAATTATACAGTATATTGAATTCTCTAGATTTGATACCTCATGATTCATCAGAATCACTCCCTAAATGGAATAGTGTCTTGAAATTCTTTCTGGATAGGATATGGTTTGAGATTATAATAAATAAGTGAAATTATGGGGTAAATTAGAGATATTTTGGGTATTTAAAATATTTTTTGGATTCATAAATTTTGACTTTAGGATTTGATTGCATGGTTTCATAAACCGTTTTCCAATCATGTGACCTACTCTAGACCACGAGATGGCCACATAGATTAGTCACATGGATTTTTTAACAGTGTTCCAACCACGTGATTAACCTCTATCAATGATTTTAAAATCCACTTGGATTCTTGAGAAGGTTATGTGGTTTTATTAACCATGAAGAAACCATAGTCTTGCCTAGAAAACTCCAAAATTCAAAAAAAAAAACTAACAGAGAATAACACAATAAATTCTTCTAAAAAAGATTTGTAAAAAAATAATTCATAATCCTAGATGTGATATGGGGCTGTGACATTTAAAATAGAAATTATATGAATGGAATTAATAAAGATATAATAAGGAATATTATTTTTTAGAATGTTAATAATTTTGTTTCATTAAAATAGAATGAATATATTATCAAGAAGTACTATATAAATGGATGTCTAATTATTTTCTTGGAGTATTATGATACATAAAAACATGTTGAATATAGTAAATTTATATAGAATGATGTAGTTTTCTTATATGTTGGTCATGATGATAAACTACATAAAATATATGTTTAGATGATATTATTGAACAATGAAAATTTGGTACTTAGTAATAATTTTTTTATTAAATTGTAACTAAAATTAAACTATGAATTTAGGAAAATAACTAGAGGATATTGAATTTATTTATTTTATATTAATAGATATAAAAATAAATATAAATTTTAATCAAATGATTAATGAAAAAATCATCAAATATTTTAATATAATCTATAGAAAAAGAAGAATTTGACATGTTTATAAGGTATTTTTGTTTTTAATAATAAATTTTTATTTGATGTGATCCAATTACCTATACCTAAAATAAATAAATGTACATATTCATTAAAATTAATTACTATAAATTCGTATTAAAAATATTATTTGAATACTTAAATTTATAAACAATATTTTTCTAGATAAATATGCAACATGTTGAATTTAAAATGGTTGTAATATTAATTTCCCATTTATTTTAAGAGATTAATTTTTTTATATTAATAATGGTGATCCATAAAATTTTTTCATTGAAAGGCCTATGAATTAGTAAATTGCATAATTGAATTGGTTTAATTTGTTATCACATTTGGTCCCAATATGGATGTTTTATGCTTATAAGAAGTGAATTTTTTATATTAAATATTAAGAATTATTCCAAAAATGTCAGAAAAATAATCTTTTAAGGAGGATTTATTTTAATGAATAATATTTCAATGGTAATACTATTTTTATAAGTGTATTTTTATTAGTAAAATAAGTTCAAATAGATTTAATGAATTAATTATCATTCGATCACATAAAAGTATATAGAATTAAATAAATAATAATATAATATAATAAAACAATAAAATTTTCAATCTAAATGAGCAATAGGGAGATAAAAAGAAAAATTCGATGGCATAGAAAAAAATTCTAACATTTATAAAATATTTATAGAAAGAAAGGACGATTACTATGATTTTAGATTCTGATAAACTTGTTCTCAATGCTTACACAAATTATTTTACATACATTTTTTATAGTCGGTATTATAACCATTGTATGAGGAATGAAAAATTGATACCTAACTAAAATAAAATTTTTGATGATATAATTAAATTTTACAATTATATATTTTGAAAGATTATGGTAAGAGAAATAATGAAATAAAGGTGAATTTAGATATGTATATATATATATACCTTTTTTAGGATTCCTTAAATCATAAATTATATACGGTAGTTTATTTAAATGAATTTACCATGATATATTTTTTACAAATAAATTTTTTCTAATAAGATGAATAAGTAATATTTTATTAATGAAATGATATAATTGGGAACATTTTTTACGTGTATAAGTGGAAAATAGTCATTTTCAACTCTTGGATGAAGTGAATATTTTAAACAATGAATTTCTTGGTTATCTAAATAAAAATATTATAGAAAATTTACATTCAAGGAAAATATTATTTTGTTACCAAAATTATAGATGGATTGATCAGTATTTTCTTATAATCATATATTAAATACATTTATAAGAAATATAAGTTCAATAGTAGATCAAATTGATTTTTATGTTAGTGAATATAGATATTCATCGAACCATGGTATTCATGGGAATATGGTTGAAAGGTGTTAAGTGATACATGAATATTATTGTAATAAAATGGGATGTATTTTTTTATATAACACTAATAATATGTGTTATCCTTTATTTATAGGTATAACATGGTACATAAAAAATTGAATGGCCTAATAAACAATGTATTCCAAATTGTATAAACACAGAAATCTAACATGATTCCATAAATTTTCATTCTATCATGACTAATATCATGGATAAATATTAATTTATTTTTTCCTTGTTTATTTCCTTTAACCTATTTCAATATTTAAACAAAATTTATTCTGAAGTAAATATTTATCCACACATTTAACATAATCAAAATAAATATTCTTCAAAAAATGAACACAATTAAAATATTTATTCCCGTAACATTATAAAATAAAATAATATCAATTAAAACATTCTTATAAGATTATTTAACTGAATACACATGTTTTTATGAAACAATTTATTAGAAACACATGGATTCATTTAAGTCATATAATCTAAATAAAAATGAAAGAGTCTTTGGAAAAAATATATATGGGAACGTTCTTTGTCTTTGGCCACTATAAATTGAATAATATTATGGGATTTAATATTTGAAAAAAATATATTTTATTCATTTATTTTCAGATATAATCTCTCACACATGGATAAATTAATTGATTTATGATTTCAATTTTAAATTTATTTTATTACCTGTGGCGGGATATGGTTTTTATCAAAAAATAAAGAAAATGGAGGTGCATTTAGTTATCTAAATCCATATTGCACAACACTAAATAGAAGAAGAATGCAACATCAGACTTTTAAAGATTTATTAATGATGAATTAGAGTCGTGGAGCAAACCAGTTTTACAAAAATGATGAACCAAACTAAAATTGGTGAAACCACCTGGAAGTAAACTTTACAAGTTGTGGAAGTAACTCGTGAAGTGTAATATGATGAATTAATTTTATAAAAAATGATATGTAAAATATGAAGCCACACATTACACGACCTGAATCCACTATTCCATATGTCTAATATTTTAGGAATCATTATTCTCATACAATACATTAAATGTCATTAAACAAGTACATCATGTAAAACTCCTTCTATAGGCATTGAAATAGATGTTTTTATAGGATTTTATGAATCCTCTAATTTATGATCCCTATAGTCGCATGGATGACCAGTTAATTGACCATTTTTATTCCCCAATGGCTCTTTGCGTATATATGTAGATGGAATATTGGTTATGGGAGGGGTATCAATCGACAGGGGAATATCTAGATAATATCTTGCTCGAGATTTATTTCCCCATTTTCCTTTTATTTTATTTTATACATTCTATGATGTCTCTAATCTCCTAAATCATCTTTTCTTCCCCATATATGGAGGGGATGTTCCTATGAGTGTTTGAGAAATAGGGAAGCTTTACCAACTACTATGATTGTATTTTAGTATTTGAGGGAATAAATCATGTTCACTTTCTTCTTCTAACATGTTTAAACAATTAATTACATTTTTTATTCTGAATGAATCTATTCGATGGATAGATTTTTTTTTGAATTTCCTAAGTAAATGATAAATATCTCCCACCACCAAAATTTTTATTTGTTTTTAATTGAATGTACTAGGTTTGGCTAGTGAGGTTTCGATGATCTCCATCACTTGTGAGAATTTATGACAATGACTTTTTCTAATCAAGGATAACAAATTCAAAAATTTGAATTTCATTAATTTATCAAAAGAACCACTTACAAGGAAACAAACATATGATGTAGGATAGATCTGTTGATACATGATTATGGGTTCCCTTACAAACACTATTTATCCAAGGGGACATACGAACCAATAGAGGAATCTCCCTCTTATGAGAAATCATAAGTAGAATTAGTAGAAATTGGAAATGATGATGGAATAAAACTAGGTTCATACCAAACCATTTTGGTCACCGCCAATGATAAATTATTTCAAAATGAATAAATGTTAATAGTTTTTTTCATTTTCTCAATTTAATCAAAAATAAATTCTCAAAAACTCAACCACTAGGAAAAAGCTATTTTCCATGCAATCATATTTGGGAGAAAACATCTTTTATAAAGTATACTATTCTTGGTATTAATAAAATATATTTTTAAACACCCCAATAAAAGAGTGAATCAATTTATGTCAAATAGTTATTCAAAATAATAGGTGAAAAAATAATTTTTTTTATAGTTTATAATATAAACCACACTATGTTCAGTAGTAAAGGGTGAGATCTATGACATTTTAAAATTTTCATTTTGACCTACATTACTATTTTCTATTTTAATATAACTGGATTTTTTTTATAGGTTCAATGAATTCCCACTCACATTATGCCACATCTCATACAAATTCTCTACCGATTGGATTTAAAAAAAACCCAAGTATATAGGATTTCATGGTGTTCTGGATCTCCCTGAAAGAACATTATTCTTATGAAATAATTTACTCATTTACTCTCCTTGATAAATTACTCATGTATTGGACTCTGTTTGTACCGTTTTATTAACATATCAACTCAGTGTGGGGTCTTTATTCAATAGTGGCTGTCTGTAACCAATCCCATGAAACATTTTTATTATCATTTGGTTGGATAAAGGGTTCCTATTCTTGTTTTTGATGATAGATTAGGTGTATTATTAAAAGGTATTCATACTCCTTCACCATAACCTTAAAATTCATCACCAACCAAATCCATGAATAAGTATATTTTATCCCTAGGGATGCCTATCCATTTCAAAAACCTTGTGATAATGATAGTAATTTTGGATTCATTTTTATTACAGATGGTAGAATGGTCATATTTTTTAATCCCATTGATCACCATATTTATAAATAATTAAACATTTCCCCTGATTTTCACTATCACCTAGGATAAAATATTGGTTAAGAGGTATTTGTTTGGTATGATGATATTTAGGATTCAAAACCTATATTTTTTCCTTTTACAATATATAGGGTCATTGATTGGATTTAGAATATAAATTCCCCTGTCCCCAAAAGTTTTTCATTCCAAACTCCTCCACCAAGTATGATATTCTCTAAGGTGATGACTAGTTAACTGAGATACTTAATCATATTTCTCTATCTTCTTATACCCTAGTAAAAAAGTGATTTATCCTCTTCTCCTATCCCATTACATTACTTATTATCCCACCTTTACACATCCATCTAACCTAATAACCTCCATTTTCCCCATCAAACCAAGACCATTAACTATATGAGTTTATCCCCAACATTTTATGTATCTTTATTATAAGGATTCATTATTTACAAAATCATGAATTATTATTTTTGAGGGGATTGGGGGTTTATTCATGGGATTTATTGAACTTTATACCTATAATATAAATGTTTCCATAAATAAAAATTATTTCTTTCTAATTTTTTCATATACCCTTCCATCTCTAGAGAAAGGTAATTTTTCTTACCTTTGAGTATACATTTATAGAATTTTGTATAATGGTATCTGACCCTATATAGGTGGAGATTTAAACCTCGTGTAAGGGAATAACTCTATATTTCATAATGATAAGGCTCTTGATTATATAAATTGTTGTTTTTGTGTGTCGTGTAAGGGTAGGTCTTATTGGACGGTTGTCACATATGGGTAGTTTTGGTATATATTTAGATATTCAATTATTTGTAAAGGTAAAAACCATCATGCATAAGTATCCCCATTTGAGGGTCTTGTGTGTAGGAATTTATGAAAATGTTCTCATGATATGGTAACTTGTTAATTTTGGGTTTTAACTAATATAAACAGATTACCTAAAAAAATATAAAAAGTTATTTATATCTAGTGTAAGACTAACTAGTTTTTCACCTCCTAAAGATAAAAAGTTTACCTTTGCTCATGATCAATTTTTTGGGTGCGGTCCCACACCTTATGTATATTTAATCATAGGATTACATGGAGAGATATTTTTTATAAACTATGAGTTTATTATTAATTTTCTTCCATTAGTATCTGGTACGAATATACATAACATATAATAATAAGAATGATGAGGAATAAAGGAAATTGATATCTTGAGATATATTTTTTGTATGATCCAATTTTAGGATAACATTGAGGATATTGTGATATTAAATTTAATTAAATAATATGAACCATTGAATAGAAAATATTTCTATAAAAGACATCATAATTTTGGGGAATAAGAAATCTATAAAAACTATAATTCATGTGATGTTTCTCCTTTTATTTTTTCTAAAAGGGAATAACATGAATAACTATAAGGGGATTTCTTGATGTCCAGTGGTGGAATATCTTTGTGGATAAATTAGTAATTCAATTTTAATATTTCTATTATATTTAACATTTTTTAATTGAATTTCGTTTTTGTGGGTTTTTTCTTATATATATAAGACCATATATGTTGTTAAAGTTTTTTACCATAATATTATGTTTTTTGAAGGTTTTTTTATAGAAATAACTTTTCATAAATAATTTATAAATAAATATTATAATTAAATTACATTTTTTGAAAAATTAGGACTTCAATAATATTGATGTTAGATATTGTATTGATTTTTCCTAGAAATATTAATGTTCACTATTGTAGTGTGGTTCTGATAAATGGAGGGTTGTTGGATGGATATTGTAGTGGTTGTAATGTGGTTTGTTTGTAAATGATAATGTCTATTTTGGGTGCATGGTTGGATAGATGTGTGGCTTTTTGAATATGATATGGTTTGTAAATTAGGTGGTCTAGTTTTGAGGTAATGACTATACTATGTTGTTTTTTGTACAGAAATGACATTATGGTATAATACAGATTTACTAAAACTAAAAACTATAATATTTTAGAGTAATGTATTCCTTGGTAGTTAAGTAATTCATAAATGTTTTATTTGGGTAGAACTATGGTAGAATATAATATCAGTAATAAAAATGGATTGGGTAGTAGCCATTGACCTATAATAGTAAAATGTTATGGGATAAAATTAAATAGAAGCAAGATATAACTAAAATAAAAAGACTTGAAGAGAATGTATAATGGTTGGTAATTAATGTGGTATGTAACTAAAGAATTTTTTTCATTAAACATTCCAAATAGAATAATTTAATAAATAGAGTGTGGTTTGTGAGGTATAAATGCTTGAATTGGTAAACATAATGATAAAATGGGTAATTTGATGGGCTATTATTGATATTTTGTGTGATAAAGGATGGGGTTAGTTGACCTATCGATTTAGAAGTGATTAATAGTGTTTTTGGTGAAATCATAGAGGTTGTGTGAGTTATATAGATAATTTCTAGTTAAAATCCATTGATTAGAATTATGGTTTACTATATTAGTCATTGAATCTTTGTTAATATTTTTTAGATGCCTATTTGAGTTAGATAGACATTCTAATGGACCTATATTTTTAATTTTGAGGAATTTTCTCCAATATTTGATTTGTTTAATGAATATGGGTAGCTACACATTTTTCATTGATATTCCCTTAGAAATAATATATTTAAATGTTGACAGTGATTTTATTCAGTAGAGATCATGCATGGTAGTTAAATAAAATTAGTTTTATGTCATTCAGGTTCTTAATAACTGACTAGTCTTCACTAATTATTTTTTTTCTTGTGTATAACATGTTTTTATCTCTATATAATAAAATTTTATAGTTCATACTGAATGTTAAGGGATTCATTACATAAAGGAAACATTAATCTCTCATAATTAATTGATCTATTTATATTTATACATTTTTAATAACTTAGGTGATGTTTAACCATATATATATCATCACATATTTCTATCATGATGTTATGACATCCATGAATAATTGAAATGTGTCTTATTAATGAAAATAAAAAAAATTCAATATTTTAGGAGAAAATATATTTTATTTTTCTTGATCATAAAAATTTTTATTATTAGGAGGGGTCCCAATGTTAATGTTATCACATGGTCTGATTTGGATATTATTGGTTTAACATTTTGCATAAAACTCAAGACGACTAGATTAACATTAAAAATATTTGTGTAATGGTTGTCTCTAAAGAACAAAACTATTTCAACATCTAGGATAACAATCCAATTTTTATATCAAAATTATAATTTTGAGTAGTTGAGGATATGTGGGAGATTTATTATTCTAAATTTCTAGCACATTTATTTTATTTTATCTAGGTATACAGTTAATCTGGGGTGAAATATAATTGTTAGGGATTTGAACATATTGATTTTAAAATATTTATAAGAAAGGAGGAATCATTTATAATGGAGAAAAGTGAAATACCAATATTTTATATTGTCTACCCCCCAAATGATCAGTGGTTATTTGTTTTTATTGGAAAAAATTCATTTCTCTGGTGAAAATACAGATGATATTGAAGACAAATCTAACATTTCTCCACCTATTAAATCATTGAAAAATAAAAAAATTATGTTATTGACATTATCCATGTAACAAGATGAGATCATGTAGAAGGGATATGTGAAAAAATTTCATCTCTCTTAAAATTAATCTGGTAATATTTTTTGGTGAAACTTACTTGGTTAAAACATTTATTTTTTTTACATTTATATTTAAATATATAGTTGTTGGAATTGAAAAAAATTCAAAATTTATTTATTTTTCATTGGATTTAAATATCATTTTTCTAATTTATTTTTCCCTTTATAATTTTCTGGTAACTATTTTCATTATATTCATAATTTTTAGTTATAAAATTTTATTTATAAAAAATATTTATAATTTAATCATATTTTTAACTAATACATTTTTTTCGTATAAAATTTTTTTATTTGCAAAACATATATGTAAAAAATGACATTTTTTTTAAATAATAATTTATATCATTTTAATGTTGATAATTATTATATTTAGTTGTTTTAGTTTCACATTATTTGATGATAACCTAACATTTAATGTTTTATTTTCTATAATAAACAATAAATTTTTAATATACTATATTTATTTTATTTTAATCACACATAGTTGCACATATTGTTTTTGATTTAGCATAAATATTTCTAAATGATAACTATATAATAAGGGAAACTATGGTATGTATGATTTTTCATATCAATATATATCAATAGTAAATAACTTATTTAATAACATTGAAATAATATTTATGAAAATCCTGTACAGCTATTCTTTATATAGGTTGACGATTCTAAATAAATTAGATGTGAAAAGGATAAAATATTTAACAAAATATTAACTCGCACATAGAGACAAGTGGCTGATAATTATCATTGATGAGAACAAACACCAATCTAGCCCACATGCCTCGCTGTTTTGGATTTACCATGTTATAAATATTTATTATTGGATATGTATTTTATTACTTGACTGTATTAGAATCAAACAGTCAGTGAATGATCTTCTATGGGGGTCCATAATGTTAAAAATTATAAACTCATTTATATAGATTTTCAATGGTTTAACTATTATGAGGTTATTAGAGTTTTATCTTTTAAAATTTAGATGTCATTTATCTTTAAATAGGTGAAAGGGGGAATGGGAATTTATATAACCCATGTGGAATCAATATAGAGAGTGTAACACCCCAAGCTTCCATGGTAAGCTTCTCTTTGAAAAATACAGTAGCATGTGTTGTACGCAACATCGAGTTCTAACACACACCACAACCAATCAAACTAGCCGTTATAAATAATAATACCCACTTTTTGAAATTTTATACATTTTATCATTCAAAATGGACTTCATTATTGGATTCATAATATCGAAATTAGCTTAGGGTTAATTTTTGGTACTTTTCATATAACTTTCATATTTTGATGAATAGCGAAAATTATTAAATTTTAATTAAAAACAACTTTTTTAATCGAAATAATTAATGGAGATAAATTATGAATTTGATTTGTTTTAAATTATATTTATAATATATTTTTACCATTTAATCCAATGTTGGTCATTGGACATAATTTCACATTTAAACCGGACATAAACAAGTGTCAATATTTTGATAGTTATTGTTTCTTAAAAAAACGCTTTTTATTTTAACAGCGGGAATTAATTTTAAATAAATAAATGAATCTTATATGTTTTGAATTTGAAAATATATGCTTCATTATTGAATTCAGAATATCAAAATTATCTTAGGCTAATGTTTTGGTATTTTTCTGAAAACTTTCAATTTTTGATGAATAGTGAAAAACACTAAGTTAATGTTTAAAACCAGATTTTTATTTAAATAATTATTTATATTATTTAAATTTATTTTAGGTAAAAATAGATACATAATACCTATATATATTCAATGTAATTAATTTAATTCAGTTTAAAATAAATTTAGATATATAAAAATTTTATTGAACTTTATCACCGTATTTTTCCCACCTCCTAAGAGAATTTGTATATTCACATAAAACATAATTTTACAACTTATTTGAGCTGAATATCAAAAATCCGAGAGACGCGGTTAATATCAAGGAGTAAAATTTGGTTCATTAAGATAAAAATAATTTTTTGAGAATAGTAACTTTTTACTTTTATTTACCACAGTTAAAAGTAAATTGGGTAATTAAGGGTAAAAATTATATTAATATTAACCAAACACATGTCCTAATTCTATAAGACAAGAGTATCTCGACCATAATAAAACTTATGAATAGAATATTATCATTTAGGTCCACTTGGATTAGATTAGGACATATATTGTTATTTAATTCAAAGAAGAGTTAAAAAAGTGTAAATCAATGTTTAATAACTAAAACATTTTTAATATAGGGTTATTCATAATATAAATTTGATTATAAATATTAATTTGAAATATAAAATTATTTCTGACATCATGGTATTTTATTTATAATTTTTAGACATTATATAAATAAATTTATTTATGACACAATGATGATGTAGTAATTACCTTATTCATGAATGAGTCAAATAAATGGTATTATAAATTTTATAATAAATATAATTTCCAAGTTTTTATGACATCCACAAATTTTATAGGTGAATATGACATGTTAGTATTGATTAAATGTATTTTTTTGGAGTAATCATGTTTTTATTATTTTACCAAAAAACAAATACCAAATAGTGTCAAAATTGACATAAAATAGTTTTTAAAACAAATATTATATTATTAATTCATATAATGGTCCTAAAAATATAAGGTTCGGAGAAAAGACTTATAAAATAATATATATGTCATTAATGGACCAATTTTGGATCTATTGGCTGTATATAGTAAGTTTATTAACCATATAGTGTAAGAATACAAGAAGACACGGTAAAAGTTAAATTATTTAACTTAGAGTTAAATCTAAATGATAAGGTTAAAATGTTAACCTAAACTTGTCTAAAACCTATTGGTTGAGTAGATTTCGACCTATCCCCACCTTAGAATTTAAATAATCATCTTTTGAGCCATGAGAAACAGAATATGAATTTATTATAAAATAATATTTTAAGTTTTTTCTAAGGTGCCCCTCACCCCTCTTATAGAAGGGCACTCCCCCTTCTCTCTAATTCACACCTTTTAAGCCATTTGGATCGGTAAAACCCAACCCAAATACCCTCTTGACTATCTTCCTTTCAACCTAGAGGCATTACTTTGAACAGAAATCCAACCAAAGGATCCCTTTTAATAAAATCAATAGGAAGAACCCGAAGAGGAGTTAATGATTTCACCACCCTCTTTCAAGTTCCTTTCTTCTTCCACTTCCTTTTTATTTGTTGTTTCCATTTTAAAATAGTAACTTCAGTATATTCTATATATCGTGATGTTATTATAATTATAGTACAACCAGATTCATTATTCTATCCACCCTTTGAATGAAATATCACCATATGTGCGTATGCACGACTTACCGTCTCCACGTCATGGTGTAATTGTTATTCAATACATTATTATTTGGATGGGTATAATAATGATTTGTATTTGATATAAATAATAAATATAACATGATAATAGTTCTTTATATATTATATGTCATCCAATTATATATTATATTAATATCAAAAGAATGATATTTTCTCTCGTGCGTACGTACGGATTACAGTCTCCACGACGCGATGAGATTCATTTCCAAGTTCACCATTCATTGACGATTATAAAAATATATATTACTAGTAAGTATGTAATATATGAAATTATAATGCTACTAGAGATATATATATTTATATATATATGTATTTATGTACTTACATATATCTTATTCACTTACTACTGATCAATACTATATGAAAACGGAAACACTGTTTATGCGTACGTACGGACTACCATCTCCATAAATAGTGTTTTCCATTTCATATATGCATCTATTATAAATTTTTATATTATAAATATATATGATAGATAAATCATTTTCTATATTCTGGAAGTATTTAAATCATGATCTAAGTGCTATAATCAAGAGTAACAAGTTAAAACACGTACGATAAAGAAAGCAATTTTTACCTGAAATATTAATATAACATTGAAATTATTATT
Source organism: Viscum album (assembly GCA_963277665.1). NCBI lineage: Eukaryota > Viridiplantae > Streptophyta > Magnoliopsida > Santalales > Viscaceae > Viscum > Viscum album. The sequence continues at coordinate 1,161,089,171 of OY728133.1, read as the reverse complement.
AAATAGGTAGTATAATGTCCTAAATGAATAATGTATGATATCATAAATATTAATATGGTTCTGGTATAATTTAATAAAATACTATAGTCTTCATATAGGTTTCTAAACGTACCCTTGGCTAAAGGAAAGTGCAAGGTAAGTGGTTTTCATCTCACTCCTTATTCCCGTGAGATTGATGCCATATTGATGCTATTACCTTTTGTATGGTGTGTGTACTTCCCATAATTGTATTCATTGTGTAATACACTTTAATTTATGTTTATTTACATATTCATTGTATGATACCTCTTTCATGGGGTGTATGTTTCGTAAGACACCAAATTGGTAGGGGTTTATTTCACAATCTCTTCATTATCTGAGGTTGTTTATACGTAATTATCTAATGGGACCTCCTTATCATCCACATCCATGTTTCTTAAAAATGTATTTCAACACATTCTTACTATTTTACAGAATATGGGTTATAGTCATTTATACCCTTGATTGACTTTTTATAAGAAGTTTATAAAGGAATCTTTCCATCGTTTTCAAAACAAGGTCATTTTTAACCTTTTCGACAGAATTAAGGTAAGAATGTATTTTTTAACTTATATAGCGGGTGTGGCTATTTTCCACCATTATAAAATCTTTTAAGCCTCCCTTAAAAGCTTATAAGAATATTTTCAAAGTAAATGTTTTCTTTTATAATTATGTTACTTTTAAATGATTTAAAAAAAAGGGATATTTCTCTCAAATAGTTTTGATTTCATCTATGTCAACATCTTCGATAAATTTTACACTTGTTTGAAGTTGATTTATTATGATACAAATCTTCCATATTGTATTTAAGGTTTTGTGATATGTTTGACTATGGATGAGTTATTTTTATGCCATTAATGGTTTATGATTAATGTTTTTACATTTCGTATGCTAGTTTTAATATGAAAGTTTATGTTATATTTCATCTTCTTATTAAGATAAATGTGTTGGACTAGTATGTTCTAGGTTGGGGAACGGTAAAAGTAAGCCCTCCGGGTTGGGGTCTGGTTACAGCAGACCCTCCGGGTTGGTGTCCGGTTATTAGAGGCACTCGAGGTTGGTGTCTGGGTATTAGAGGCACTTCGGGTTGGTGTCCGGTTATTAGAGTCACTCCGGGTTGGTGTCCGGTTATTAGAGGCACTCCGGGATGGATTCTGGTTACAAAGGCTCTCTGGGATGGAGTCCAATTACAGAGGGTCTCCGAGTTGGGTTCCGGTTACAGTTATCCCTTAGGTCTTGGCATGAGGCCTTGACACATAAATTAAAGTTCGGCATTATGCATTCCATCATTATGAATGTGGATATTGATATTGAATGTGACTATTCGATTAGTAGAATATCCATATGAATAAGTAAATGGCATTATTTCATTTTATTTCTGCCATATGATGCTCAAGTTCAAGTTTAAAATACTTTTGTTTTAGTTTTATACATTTCCTTAAATGTTTATGCTTATTTTTGAAAGTTTCCACTGTATTGCTTACCCTTATTGAGCATTTGAGCTCACCCCTTTCTATGTTTTATTTTCCGCGGATTCCAAGAGGGGTTTTGTGATTGATATGCAGGGTTAAGACAATGGAATAATTGAATTTATAAAAAAATATTTATGTTGTTTTGTATGTTATAAAGTGTAATGTAACATTCATGTATATAATCTATTTTCCAAGACTGCTAAACCGATCGGTACTTTGGGACTTGATCCCTTGTAATCATGCCAATGTATTAAAATAATGCACCGACTCTGGGTAACTAGGGTAGGGGAATTACAGAGAGATCTTCAATAAATTTATATATATTTTATATTTATTGGAGTAAATAGGAATATATTCTATGCATTATCTATGAGTTTATAGATAGGGAAATAATCCAGAAGCTTTTCCCAAATTTGTGGGGAAAACCATTTAAGCTATTTTATTATTTTTGATAAAATTTAGTAGATTAGTTAAAATTAATTTTATGATAAGTTTTTTATTTTTATTATTATGTTACAGTACCCTAGGAAAACTCACCAAGATTTACATTCTCTTAATTTATACAGTCATTTATTAATACACGAATGGTGTCTTTTATTAGTGGATAAAATGATTGCTAAAAAGTATTTTAAATTAAGATCCATGTCATATAGAATACCTAAAGAAGTTTCAATCAACACTATATATCCTCCATCATATAATGAAAAAATGTGTAGGGTGATAATGACAAAAAAGTGGAATCTGATTGATGTCCTAATAAAGGGTACATTCTATAATATTATAAGTAAATAACTATTTAATTTTTTCAAATTTAAATTTTATTAAATTTATATCTTTATTACAAAAATTTAAATTATTATTTTATGACACCCTTTATAAGAAAATGAAATTATGGACCTTTATCTCTATGGGTAGGAAGAATATTTATACTAATTATTTAAGGTATCTACAACACTTAGGCTGTGTTAGAGGATAAAAGGTGGTAATTTTTTTTTGAAAAATTTCCACACCCCTAGAGAGAAGAAAGTCGTGGAAAAATATAAAGGGGAAATATATTTTTTAAATTATAATCTATGACAATTTGATGAGTTTTTAGAGGATAAAATTAAATCAACTATATAAATTAACCTTGAAAAAGAAATGTGAAAATAGTAGGCTGTCTCACTAGATCCACCGCCTTCTCATTTAAGCACAACATTGTAATATCTCTTTCATGCTACAGATCCCAATGTACGTATTATAGAATACAAAAATTCTATTGTTTTTGGGGGACTATGTAAAATATCATCTTATTTATTTATGACAAGTAAGATTATCATTACATGATATTATTGATGTAATGGAAAAGAAAATTATAGGTTCCATCACATTCAAATAGTCTCTTTGAAGTATATTGGAAAACAAATCTATCAATAAAAATTATATATTAGATATTTGTTATACATTCAAAATGTGAGATCATATATGTGGAAAATATTATAAGTTATATATTTTCAAAACCAACATAATGGATGTTTTAAAGAGTGATCATCTCATTTTAAACATGTCATATTTCTGTTCTATGTATGTAATTTTTCATAATAATTTAATTTATTTAGGATAAAATATGTAATACTAAAACAGTTAATTAAGTTTCTAATCAGGTATATCCAAAAAACATTGAAAACTATATTATATCACTTGTACTTATGGTTTCATGCGTCTAAAATACATTTCAACATATGTGAAATATTTTCACCAAGAGCGAGAAGTCAATAAATATTTGTATGATTAAAAAACAATTAGATAATATTTTTTTTCATTCCTGGAGTGGAAATAAAAAAAAATTATTTATGAACAATTATTCACTAAAGTCTTATTATTGGTATACATTTTATATTTTTGCGAAAATTGGATGTTATATATATATATTCTAAAGTAATCTAATTAATAATGGTTATTCTCATTATTGAGTAGAGTTCGAAAAAGATTACACATTTTTTAATGAATAAAGTCTTATTCTACACATTCAGTTCATTAGTTATAAAATTTTTATTTTATATTTGATAGGTTATGTAATATTTGATATTAAATTAAAACATGTATTGAGTGTAAAATGGCTCCGTATTCAAAAATAGAACTGAAAAAATTGGACATTTTAAGGTTTAGGTATATAGAATTTATATAGGGGAGTAATTGTTTCTTCTTACCTATATAGTGTTTTTATTTTCAAAATATTTTTTAATAAATATAGTTTGATAATACAAAAGGGAATATTGAATTTTTACATAAATTTTTATTATTCATTTTTTATTTAATGATGAACGTAAGATTTTTTTTGTAATGGTCAGTTTCATTTTAAAGCGTTTAATTAAAATCAATATGTTATTTTTTTAATTTGAAACACATTATGTTATAGGATCCTAATGATTTTTCTTCCAATAAATCCCTATAATTGAAACACCATAACAATTTATTCGTAGAATGTTTCTATGCTTTACTAACATGAAGATTTAGTTACATATAGATTTTATTTAAATTATATTGAGAATTTTGTCAATGAGTTTATTGTCTCCAACTAGATAGGTTTTTTTTTGAAGTTTTATTATACACTTTTTATATAAATTTCATGAATTATTTATTATTTAAACATTGTTAAATGTTTTTAAATTTAAGTGTCTAATTTTGAAAAAATAACATCCAATGATTTATTTTCCATGCCTTCTTTAGTAAAACCAATAATAAAATCCTTGAAACATTTATCGCATAGAAGGCTTTCAATGATAGATTTATTGAAACCACAAATGGAAAGACTTATATTAATTATTTTAGAGGGATTTAAAATGAATTTTTTTTCATAAACCAATAATTAAATTTCAACATTTTATATCACATATATTAATGTTTCTTTATGATAGGAATTTAATAGAAATTAATGTGTTATTAAACATTTTTTTCATTAGTGTATTACCAATTCCAAAACATATTGGCTTCAAAATGTTTTTTCCAATATCAATTTAGGTGATTAAATATGGTTTAATTCCCCTTATTCCCCATTATAACCTTATTTGTAATACGTAGAAAATTTCTCAATGAAATAAATTTGTATGGGTTGTGCATGGTATATGGAAGGAACAAGGTAAATTTCCTTTATTTTCACAATAACAAACTTCTCTATACTATGTTTTGATATATAAAATTGTGATTCCATTATTATTTGTGTTTGTGATGATTGTTATATTTTGAGAGTAAAGATTTCCCATTGTCCTGATGAGATAATCCACACAGGTTGATAGATTTGATTTAATATTATGATAAGAAAGATGACATGGAAGGTATATGAGAACATGACATTAGAAATTTTGGAATCTGAATAGAACTCTAAAGGGGATGCTGATATTATGAACCCATTATTATATTTCTTTGATATTATACTCTTACATTGGGTGTAAAAATTTGAGAGTGAGCCATGTTGAAGCCATGATATGGATAAATAACCTAGTAGTGTCTTATTGGATCGACAATTTACTGAATAGATAATTAATATTATTTTTTCACATTTTCAAAATAGGAATATAGGATCATCCTAGTATACACATTATGAACACAAAAAGTATATTTATACTATTTTTAAAGAGTTAAGGAGGGTTTGGGTGTTTGAAATGGTCTAATTAGATTTGATTGTGTATTCTTTATTATTAGTTTCTATGTAGGATTCTAATTTCATATAAATTTGTAGACTCATATATATTTTCAAATATTAAGTTATGAAAATTTATTATGATAAAATTATAGTTTATTTTGTAATATTTCATGGTGTTTATTTGTGGATATATCTTGTCAATTTTCATTAACTTGTACAAAGGGGGTAATGCCTCCGATTGTGTGTTTTATACCCATAGTGGTAGTCACCAACCCTTGTCCTAATAGATATAGGTCTTGTGTCCAATACATGACTTATTTTAAAGTTAAATTTTATTTAAGTTCCATTTATGATTTTTTTGTGGTTTCTCAAGATTTTATGGTGGAATGGGCTAGTTTTAAAGAATTTGGCCAAACCTTGAGCCCAATTCATGATTTAAAAATAAATTATGTTTCTTTTATAAATTTTTTATTTTTTAATATTTTTCACTCATTCAAATTCATAAATGGTATCTCTTGACATATTAATATCACCATTGTAGTTTGGAGCTTTTAGAAAACCATAAACAAGTTGTATATCGGTTTTTATTTAAGTGATTGAGCCTGCGCGAAAGCCCAATTCTTATTTTGAAAATAAAATATTTTTAATTAATAATATATTCAATATTAAGGATTTTTTTTGTCATTCTAAGCACCAAACACACCCATTGAACCCAGAAACACGTCCAGTATCCTTCCAACCTCTTTGCAGCTCATTTTCCTCGCAGTTTAGGTCAAAACATCAGAAGCACTCACATTTCATCCAGATTTAAAAATGTAATTTGATTTCATCATAAATCATTCATTATTCACTCTTTCCACACCCCCCATTCCAGTTCTCAATTAACCTTATATTTCATGTTACAACCTCAATTCAATTTTTGGCTATTTTTAAATTCATCCACTTGTGGATTTGGGTCTATTTTTTCAAGAACCTTCAAGTGAGTGAGTCTTCTTCATTCTTCTTTCATTTTTCTTAGGGTTTAATTTAATGTGTTTAGGGTTTCTTCCCTTATAAATGAAGTCCAAAATTTCCAAAGGTTAAGGTGTCAAACCTAAGGTTTAACCTTGGGGTTTCTTGGACCAATATTCTACTTTTAGGTTTGATCTACCCTCCTTGAGGTGTGGGGGTGGGGCGTTTGTGTTTTCACACAAAGGATTCAAGGGCTTCCATTGTTTTGGTAGGTGATTCCATGTTTATTAAATCCTTGTGTCTTAGAATGATGTATTTATCATTTTTTCAGGTTTATATAATTTTATTATTTTCTTCAAAAATTATTTTAGAGGTTTTTGTATTGAAAATGTATTTTAAATGCCAATTTTATGTGAAATTGGGGTTTTTTCATAGAAATGTTTTATGAGTTTATTTGGGGATTACCTATAACAACTTGGATGATTTTATTGAAATTTATCAGGGATTATAATTATGTTTTGAATGTTTATATACCTTGTTTTATTTTACGAAATATTATTATGGTGAAGTTTGATAAGTGAAGGATTTGTGGGCACTATTTTGGTGCTAAATTGGTTGTTTTACATGACTATTTGATATTTTTCCTAATGGGGTTGTTTTATAACACATGTAATAGGATTATAGAAATTTTTTGGGCACATTTAATTCTGTTTTGGTAAATTTGAGTGTGCACATATTGTGAAATGTGGTGTTTTCAAGTAGTTTTGGGAGCAAAATAATGCGGGTTTTTGAGAAATTGCTTTATGGAAAATCAAAGTGTTTTGTTGTGTGTTTGAAGTGGTATAATGAGTGTGTAGCTACTGTACTATTTTAATTTGACCAGTAGTGGTGTTTTATATTACAATGACTGTATTTAGCATGCTGAAATTGTTTGATCACAAAAGGGGAGCCCTGGTACATAGTTGGGGCGGGTGTGTACTAGTATTGCTAGTGGACCGGATGGGTTTTGTCAATGTTTCACTTAGCATTTAGATAACAACAACTCTAAATAAATATTATGGATGATTATTTGGGACCTCTAGGTTATGGGTATTTCCCTACTAGTGGTTCATGCATGAGAACATATTTAACTGTTGTTACATTACACCGTGGTATGAGGTACATGGGGCCCGAGACTATCTAGTGCCTAGGGGTGTTCCCAATTTTGTTGCTCATTGGATTTGTGGTATTTGCCCTTTTATTTTGGTTTATTTGGAATTATATTTCATTATATAACATGCATATTTAAATGTGCTAACATTCTGAACGTTTTATCTTGAAAAATATTTTCAATTTAATGTTTAATTTCTTAGAATTTGTCGCCGCTTTTCGTTGCATATTAAAACTCCTTTCATTATCACCTTGTATTGCATGCACCTTGGAATAATAGGGTGGTATCCTATTGGTATTAGGATCACATCCTACTTACACCTCTTTAGTGTAAGTAAAAATTGTTATTTTTGACCTAGGTAAAGTAATGGCATTGGGTGATGATGGTTTGAGGTGTTAGTTCCCATATTTGGGGCGGAGTTGTGGAGAAGACCGGTGGGTGATGAACCCTTGTAATGGGGAGTACATGGGGCTTTTTTATTATTGTTTAATTGTGTATTTGGGACTTTTTATTGCATTTGAACTTATGTATTCAGTTTTGGAGTTTTGTATAAACCTTCTTTGTATGAATTTTTCAGATTCCTTTTATCAAATATTTTTTGTGTTTTAAGTATACATTTTCGGGTAAATCGTTCCAAAACCAAGATAAATGATACCCAGGAACTCATACCAGCCCGTGGAGATAGGGAATGCCCTTTGGAACATTTCACGGGCTGGGTCTGGTGCCAGTTTTTGTGGGGACCAGATTCAGTTCGTGATAAAATGGTATCAAAGGGGGTTCTCTCTCTTTGGGTCACATTATTTGGGGAACAGTCAGAATAGTCTGGAGTTAGGATTATCGGGACTTGGAATTCTAGTTATGAGTAATGTGGCTGATCACCACACCTCATGATGGGATTCAAGTCTCTAGGGGTTGTCGGGATTTATATGAGTCCTTTGGATTTCTTAGATTGATGATGATTAGGGGAAATGAAAAGAGATTTGGGTTACTGGTCTCAGTGAGATCGCAGGGTCTGGAAAGCCATGTGGAGCCTGTGATATTTACCAAAAACACTCTCTATGATAGTGAAGTGATTTTAATATGGCTTCCAACCATATTTCCAAGTCTCCCACTGAAACTAGTTTCTTCTCGCATTGTCTTGTATTCTTTAGTTTTGAAATGTTGGATCTTTGGATTTAAAGTGACTTGGTTTTAAGAAGCACGAAGTAATTGTTAAATGATTATATAATAAAGAGGGAATGGTTAGATTTTCTATAATGGCAAACTGAATTTTCATAATTGTATTGGAATGGAAAATAGTATGTTTGAACCTCTTTTGAAAGCATGTACTATGTCAATGTTGGTTTTGAAAAAGTGTTTCCAATAGAGTTCTCTACACTATTGAAAGGTGTTTTAATGGGATGAAAGTTTTTGAAATTGATGTGTATGAGTTGAAAGTGATTTTTCATTTAAATGATTGTTCATTTCTGAAAATATTGGTAATATGTAATTTGGGTTTGATTTTGTGGTTAGAGGTTTTGAGAAAAAAGAGGTATTGGTTGACTTTTTTGGTTTTGAAAAGTGGAAAGAATTTTTTTATTGCAACCACTGGTATTTTCATGAACGAACACATGCATAGGGTTATATGGAATGATGGACTGTTAATGACATGGCCGGATGAGTTTTGGGTAGGATATGAGGAGGGTGACCTTTATGGGATAGAAACATGCATGTGTAAGGACAATGGGGTACCATTGGTGGATACGCTAACCGCTGAATCATTTATTTTAAAAAATGTGATTTTAAATGAGAAACATGATGTATTTATGACTAGTTTGGGATGGTGTGTATTATGTGTTTTTTGAAATGTTGATGTTGTGGGATGATTTGAGTCCAAGAACCCCTCTTGTTTGTATTGTGTTTGGTCTGTAAGCTGTGTTGAAGGGACGGTTAGTGGTCTCTTCTGAGAAATGTTTTGGGATGATTTTACGGTGTTTAATTTCATTTTTTTGGATCTAGGTTGTGGTATATCTTGACCAATGTACCTTCTTGGTTGGGTCCTTATGTTTAATCGTTCGATATGGTATGCCCCATTAAGGGTTAGTGCACAACTGAAGTGGAACCTGGATTGTTTCTTCATTTGAAGACCCTCCAGTTGATCAATATAACGAATTTTTTTCTTGAGATTTTTAGATTGAGTCTACACCCTTTCCATTCTTGGTTTTTTGCATCCTCTTGTAGTGGGAGAGTGATTATGGAAGGAATAAATATACCATAGCCTCTTAAGTTTCTTGATTTTCGGATGGTCGAAGTGGTCTGGGGTTGTTAACATGGATGCGTATCTGGATGGTGTCTAAGAGGTCCTCTTAGTCCATCGTAGTCTCTTCGACGAAAAAGTTCACAATAAACTACAAGTGTGGGAAATCTATTCACGAGAGGATATTGTGCCCACTTTCTATAATTGTGTCTTGTTTGGGGATGTTTTATAAGGTCCTACTCCATGAATTGTTTATATCAGTCACAATGGTCTTGTTCGGTGAAGCCTTGTGATTTCGTGCACTCGATTGACTTTAAAGGTGAAAGTCGTGAAATCCTCTGAGAGTCTCTTTATGTTGGGAGAATGTCTCCCTTGTAAAAACTTCAAAATCTTCAATTTTAGAGGATGGTGATTATAGGTGTTATTTACCTGTATAGTTTCTCACTCGAATTAACAAGGTGTTATGTGTGTTCATTTTAAGACCTTGTTTCGATGAATTATCGAATTAGGGTGAGGTTAGATTGGCATGTGTTATGACTTGGTAATCTTATCCGGGATTTCAGTATAGTTTTTGGTGGCAATGAAAGAAGAATTCTCATTCAGGGGGGTTTCCAAATCCTAACTGCGAGGTCGAAGATGCTTCAATCATTTGAGCTCCGGCCATAGTTCTCAGAGAGAAGTTGACTCGTAGTCAGGGGAAATCCCACTATTGTTTAAACCCATGTACACTGTCTTATCCTTATTATTAATGATATTAAGAGATTAAACCTCTAGTGTCATTATCTTTATTTCATTTTCCCATTCATTGGAAATAGATTGAGGGCATTGTACACATGTCATAACCTATTATCATTCCCTCCCCCTTTGGTTTCCATCGAGTCATTAGAGAATGGTTGGAAATTTGGATAGACGTGATGAGGACACAGTTTGTGTATGATTAGTAGTGACCATGTTCCAGGAAGCAATGTGAAATGAATGATCTATACAGTTAGTGCAGAATTTCCCAAACCATGTTGACTGACCATACAACCTTCCCAAATATTTAAAAAAAAATCGGTCTTTCAGTGTCGGCCCATGCTGGTCGGTTAAGATGGTTGGTTCTTATGGTGGGGAGACCCACTATGATTCTCATGTACATTCCTTCATAAAATGTGAATGGAATTATACCCTTTGTACTAGGGAGTTCATTCTGGCTTCCCCTGTTAGTGTCTTGATTTTGTCTCGGAAAATAATATAGGTTGCCTCTTATGGTGGGGTGCCTATTTGTGTCCCTCCATAACAATAGCTCAGATTTATCCATGGTTTTGGATGGGTGGTAGGTAGTATTGTTCGGAAATATCTAGATAGAAAAATATTCCATGAGTAAATGTGGGTATTAGAGTGCTCCCAACGGTTTAGTTAATGTTAGGTAAGTGTAACCTTGTTCGATGTTGTTGTTCGTTTGGGTGAATTGCTTGAGTCTTGTTCAGATAGCGTTTGGGGAGTTTCATTTTGAGATAAAGTATGAATGTGATTGATATTTTCAGTAAAGTGGTGTAAGTTTGGGATGTGAGATTAATAATTTTTTAATTGATCACTGGGGGTGTTTTCGCTAGTGGGGGCGAATCTTGGCAAAGAAGTACATCTTGGTTTATCAGTTGGGTTTGGTTTTGGAATCTGGCCTTATTGTAGCTTTCTGGGGACGGAGAGTTTTCATGGTGGGAATAATTGTCAAATAAATGACTTATTTTCAAGTTAAATTTCATATAAGTTCCATTTATTCTTTTTTTGGGGCTTTTCAAACTTTTATGGTGGAATGGGTGAGTCTTCGTGAATTGGGCCAAACCGTGATCCTAATTCCAAATTTAAAAAGAAATTTTGTTTCTTTTATACCTTTTTCATTTTTAATATTTTTCACCCATTTAAATTCATAAATGATCTCCCTTGAAATATTAACATCACCATTGTAGTTTTTTTCCTTTATAAATCCATAACCAAGTTGTATATGGGTTTTTATTTAAGTGATTGGGCTTGCCCGAAAGCCCATTTCTAGTTTTAGAAAAAAAATTTGTTTAATTAATAACATATTAAATATTACAGATTTATAGGTGATTCCAAGCCCCAAAAACTCCCATAGAACCTAGCCACGCTTCCAGTACCCTCCCATCCTCTTTGCAGCTCATTTGCCTCGCGGTTTATGTGAAATCTTTTGAAGTACTCGCATTTCATCCAAATTTAAAAAGGTAATTTGATTCCTTCTTAAATATTTCATTATTCAATATTTTCCCGCCTTTCTAGTTCTCAATTAAACTTATATTTCATGTTCCAACTTCAATTGAATTTTTTTCTATTTTAAAATTCATACACTGGTGCATTTGGGGCGATTTTTTTAAGAACCCTCAAGTGAGTGAGTCTCCTTCATTCTTTTTTCATTTTTCTTAGGGTTTCATTCAATGTGCTTAGGGTTTCTTCCCTTATACATGAAGTCCCAAATTTCCAGAGGGTAAGGTTTCATACCTAAGGTTTAACCCTGGGTTTTCTTGGTCCAATTTTCTATTTTGAGGTTTGATCTACACTCCTTGAGGTGTGGCAGTGGTGCGTTTGTGTTTTCGCACAAAGGATTCAAGGGTTTCCTTTTTTTGGTAGGTGATTCGATGTTTATGAAATCCTTATGTCTTAGAACGCTGTATTTATCATATTTTCAGGTTTATATCATTTTATTATTGCTGCAAAAATTATTTTTAGTGGTGTTTGTATTGAAAATGAATTTTAAATGCCAATTTTATGTGAAATTGGGGGGTTTTTCATAAAAATGTTTTATAAGTTTATTTGGGGATGCCATATAACTTCTTGGTTGATTTTATTTAAATTTATTAGGGCTTATAATAATGTGTTTAATGTTTATATCCCTTTTTTGCTTCTAAAAAAATCTTATTTTGTTGATATTGGATAAGTGGAAGATTTTTGGGCACCATTTAGGTGCTAAATTGGTTGTTTTACCTAACTATTTGATGTTTTTTCTAATGGGATTGTTTTATAACACATGTAATAGATTGATAGAAATTTTTTGGGCACTGTGAATTCTGTTTTGGTAAATTTGAGTGTGCACATAGTGTGAAATGTGGGGTTTTCAATGAGTTTTGGGTGCAAAATAATGCGGGTTTATGAGAAATTGATTTATGGAAAATCAAGGTGTTTTGTTGTGTGTTTGAAGCGGTATAAAGAGTGTGTAGCTAATGAACTATTTCAATGTGACCATTATTGGTGTTTTATTTTAGAATAGATTTATTTAGAATGCATAAATTGTTTGAGCACAAAGGGGGAAGCCCGTGTACCTAGGTGGGGTGGATGTGTAATAGTATGACTAGTGGACTAGATGGGTTTTGTCCATGTTTCACTTAGCATTTGGATAAATAAAACCCTAAATAAACAATATGGATGATTATTGGGGACCACTAGGTTATGGGTATGTTCCCTAATAGTGGCTCATGCACGAGAATGGATTTTACTATGGTTACATTACACTGAGGTATGAGGTACATGGGGCCTACGACTATCTAGTGCCTAGGGGTGTTCCCAATTTTGTTTCTCATTGGATTTGTGGTATTTGCAATTTTATTTTGGTGTCTTTGGAATTATATTGTAGTATCTAACATGCCTACTTAAATGTGTTAACATTCTGAATGTTTTATCTTGATTTGTTTTTCAATTTAATGTTTCATTTCTTAGAATTTGTCGCCGATTTTCATTGCATATTAAAACTTGCTTGATTTTTCACCTTGTATTTCATGCACCTTGGAATCAAAGGGTGGTATCATATTGGGCATAGGCTCACACCATACATACAACCCTTGGGTGTAAGTAGACTTTATTATTTTTGACCCATTTAACGGAAAGGCATTGTGTGATGGTGCTTCGAGGTGTTAGTTCCAATCCTTAGGGCGGAGTTGTGGAGACAGTTGGTGGGTGATGACCCCTTGTTATGGGGAGTCCATGGGGATCTTTTATTATTTTTTCATTGTGTCTTTGGACCTTTTTTATTGCATTTGAACTTATGTATTCAGTTTTGGTGTTTTGTACAAACCTTGTTGGTATGAATTTTTCAGATTCATTTTATCAAATATTTTTGGTGTTTTATGTGTACATTTATGGGTAATTCGTTACCAAACCAAGATAAATGATACACATGAACTTTTTCCAGCCCATGGGGATAGGGAACGCCCATTGGGCCTTGTCACGAGCTGGATTTGGTGTCGGTTTTGGTGGCGACCAGATTCAGTTCGTGATATCTGGGAGTATTTTTATCTCTTCATTATCATCCTAGGAGGGGTACCAGTTATTGGGGGAAGCAGTTATTAAATTTTTCCTTATTTTATCTTTCATATCCTAGAAAAAATTGATTTATGTTTCTACTACATTATTAATTCATAATATTATCATCATATAGTTTTATTTTATTTTGAACTTCTATGAAAAATAGAAATGGTAAAAATAGATCCACCATTTGACCCCCCTATGAACACATTGGATTACATGATCAATATATGAAATTGGGCATGAAAAGAGGATCACCCAAAAATAATAAAATATAAAACAAAATGTAAATTACAAGATATTAAATGGGGGTTTATAGAGTGTTGTTAATGTATCACTAGATATTTTTACGAGCTATTTTATATGTTTATTGGAGGTTTCTATTTATTAAAAGTAAATATATCGGGATAACCCCCCCCCCCACAAGAAAAATTCATGAAAATATCTATTTTATTCTTTATCATCACATGAAGTATTAGATTAGTGGGATACCCATCAATGTTGTATTACATTATGATACAAAATGTAGATTTTATGTTGCCATTAATATTGGTTCCTGATATAAATTAAATCCTTATGTATTGATATTGGACAAATCCTTTATAGATGTTGATTGAGTAAGAGTCCTTGTTCAATAAATGACATATATGTTGTACTCTCACTACCACACTATATTCCTAACATGAATTTATGATACATGAAATATATATTGCATTGACTCCCACTATAGTTCTATCTCTGATCTGGATCTAGTATCCACTCCTTTTATTATCAATAATTACCACAATACCATTATATATCCATCTGAAAAAGAGGTAATAAACTCATTTATTATAAACATATATGAATAATTTAAGGGGATATATACCAAAGAATAATCTTCTTGATTTTTAGTATAATGTAGACAGATTAACATGTCACAAACAAAAAAAATATGGCAGAAGGGTTCAGTTCAAATTGGAAAGATATATTAGAAGCCTTAAAAGTATAAAATTCTCTAATATTTTTAAGGAAAAACAAATTTTATAAACTCTTTTATATTATTCATGATATTTTTTATCCTTATGTAATTAATAGATAGATAATTATGTTGTTTATTTCTTTGAATCACTGAATATACAGTTAAACCTTTAATTGGACATTTCAAATTTATGGATTTTTTATAATTTTTATCCCCCTTATACAATCTTCAAACTAAACTAATTACTATAAAATAATTTATTATGGAATATTCTATAATTGAACTCATTTATATCCCTATGATAACTAACATGGGTAATGACATCTAACAACCAAAATAATCCTTAGAATACCAATGGGGAAAAACGTTTTGGACTTATTAGATCTTAAGTTGAAATCATTTTTGAATATACTTCTTCATAATGAGATGAGACTATTGTGAAATTTAAATCTCAATGGATTTGAATGGAAGGAATCACCACTTATTTACATGAATTAACTATTGAAAGTAATTCATGTCGTATAAATAATGTATTTAATGAAGATGAGACTGTCACCATCAAAATAAATTAGTTAGACCTTTTTTGTATCCATTTATCCTCTCATTCTTCATCTAATGTAGAAGTCCTAAACCTCTAGAAATTCATATTGTCATTTCACCATCATCACAACATCTTCAATGTTCTTCATCCATGTATATCACTATATAATAACTTTATATATGGATCCTATACAAACAAATGCCAATGGATGGATATTAATTTCTTAGTATTCTAATGATTTATAGATTCCCCAGTTCATGTTATAATAAGTAATGAATTGTTATCAAATTTAACCTCATCAATATGAACCATTATTTTATTTAAAATAGGGAGTATTCACAGATCAAAAAAACCCACCATTAAATTTTTAATTCACATAATACATTCCCCATTTTAATTTTTAAAATTATGATCAACTAGTCTATGAAAATTTTTATTACATGATTTTTCTAATATTTATGATGGTAATATTCAACATAACCAAATTTTTCCCATATCGATTTCAAAACATGAGTTTTACATAGTAATAGGCATTTAAGGATCCAATGACCTCCCATAATTAATGTCTAGTGTCATTGATAACATGATTTTTAGTATATATTATTATATTTATGATATCTATAGAAAATTAATGGGGAAAATAGAATAAGATAATATCTTAATTTTCATTAGTCACATAATCATTAATTTTTCAATATATATTTTTCATTTTATGTGATTGAAATATATTTAGTTACCCAATTTGTTTTTGGGAATATTTTTTGGACACTTCAAGATAGTAAGGGGTCCGTGTGGAAGCTATTTGTTATCCCACAACCAATATACTCTAAATCAATTTATTATAGTATGAACATTGAAATATTTATGGGGAATAAGGATTTAAAGAGATTTTCTATTATATATGGTCATTCATATCTTTCCCTAATATATTAATGATTATATACTCGTATAAAATATTGTTCTATTTACGTCCCCATTAGAAATTAATAAATTTATGACTGAGAAAGGGGACTAGAGTGGTTATACTATGAATGAATCTATGATAATATTTCTTATTGATCCTTCAATTTAATTTATACGGGTCTTGATTCCTATGAAATTGATAGGTTTTATGAAAAACAATTCCTATTCTTGTATCTTGTTTTTACCCTCATCCATGGGAGAATACTTATTTATCCAATTGATGAATTGGTCAAAAATATGGATTCTCACATTCATAATTTGTGAAACTGATTTCTATAATTTTCTTGGAAGTTCACTCTCATTCATAGTGTCTTGGAATTTATCCAAATTCAAATTTTCTTTATTCTCAATGTGTCTAAGGAAATTATAAATTCATATTATATGTTTCTTGTTGGATTCCTTTGGGTAGTTGGCTTTGTAATTTATATCAATTAGACCAGTTAAAAGAAAATCTCCCTTCCTCTACTGGAACGATGTATAATAGTTCATAGGTTGATGTATACATTATAGGTAGTCTAATATAATTTGTCATGGGAATTAATTATTGGTTAAACTATATGGGTTAATTTTATAAACTTAGAATATGGGTATGTACTGGATATTATCAATTGAACCCCTAGTATTCACAACATATAAATTTCCCATAAATTCTTGTATGTAATTTACCCTATACTATAAATCTAATAAATAATTATTAGGTATTAAATTATATTTTCTGGTATGATAAGTACAAATGTTATTCTCTTTATTTCCTTGCACTTATATCCCCTTATAGAGAATTCCAATAGTCATGTGGTCATAAAAATATTATGGAAGAATACTAGAATGACCATGATAAAATATTTTGATAGAAATATCACTCCTTGAAAAGGTCAATCCTCTAGTTTTCACCCATATCTCGTCCAATACCTTATTTTTTACCACGTATCACGATTTCCTCTCCTATCCACAATCATATGTGTGATGGGATTATTATATTTTAAAACACTTTCTCTAATACTTTATTATTTTACACATATGAAATATTAATAGGGGTATTAATACCCATAGAATTTGAGATATAAAAAACTTATCCTATCATTATTATGATGTCTTTATTTCCATTATATAGACATTGAATCCATCCATTATCTCTTCCTAGATAGGTCATGGGATATGTCTTTATTGTTTGGGTTTTATATGCTATTGAATTTTACACTTGTTAACATATCCTTTGAACTTATCCCTGATTAAATGATCACAAGAATGAACGATAACAATCTCTTATGAAATATAAATATTACAAAATTAATTAAAATTGTTTAGTTTAGCAAGATATAAGGGAATTGTTTTTGAGGGATTTCACTCAAAACCTTTAATGGTTTCATGTGAAAGGTCACTGAGCATTATAAATAAATATTGAATGTCCTAACATGTGGTAAATTGAATTCCTTCTTAGATTGGATGACTTAGAAAACATAGGGGTTCCCAATGAAGCTCTAATCATTCAGATGTTTATTTGGAATAGATATATCATAATAGGCCATGTCCTAATGCTCAAAACTGATGGGTCTAACTTAAATATCATGATGGCCATAGTAGGTGTGGATAAAAATCAATGTATCGATATGATTTTGGGATATATGATTAATTTTTGTCCAGAAAACAAATTTAAATGTGATGAAAATTTCATTCTCCATTGAATATATCAAGTGAGTAAAATTGTCTTCTGATGTCACATGTTGATTTTGATTTATGCATAGTGTATAGTTGCCCCAAAAATCCACCTCATTCTTTTAGAGTATTACCTACCTCATATACCACCATCTTGTCATTTTCCATCTTGACACAACCTTGTACCACATTTATAGATAAGGTAATCAATCTAGGGATTCCACATCCCATTAAGAATGAAAAATTATTAAAAAAAAATTTAATAAGAAATTCATATCGTTACGGGATACTTATAAATTTTTATATATTATAATTCCATTGATCTTCACTATTTCACCCAATGAAATTGTAAGACTTGTGTAATTATTTACATCATATAAAAAAATTGTAATGAATGAATATAGTCACTAAACTCTATTTTTAGGTATATATCATATTTATAACAAAATAAATATATTTTATAGTGTTATTAAATAAAATCAATAAAATTAATCATCCTGAACTACTAGATTAATAACCTTAAAAATTATAGTAAATAATAACATGCCATCACATTCCATAAGAGGATCATATGATATAATTTTTCTAAACCCATTAAGTTATCAAGAAAAGAACATAAATAATTATGTCAATGAGAAGATATTAATAATTATAATTTGGAGGTAAATAAACCATATGTGTATACATATTTTTCATAACCAATGTGAAAAAATAAAATTGTAGTGTAACTATACATATGTTTTTTGTATTGTTACTGAATAATTTTATTTTATTCACATTGGTTATGAATAATAAGTATACACCTATGGTGAATATCCCTGTTAATCTTGATTATTATAATTTTCCAATTGACATAATTCTTAATGTTCTAGTCTTGATATAGGAATGGATTTAGAAAAATGATATCATATGATTCCCTCACAATTCCAAGGACATGTTATTATACTGTGGTGCGTTAGTGATTTATATAGAATAGAAAATGTTCCCAAGGCATCAATTTAAGATTTATGAATTACATTCCCTAACTAAAAATAAATATTTAAGGATTCAGTTCAACCAAACACCCAAAAAAACATTCCCATTAGTTACGATTATCTTTCCATAAGAAGTTATAACTTAAGTAAAACAAAAAATAAATAGCGTATCAATAGGAAATAATACTTTAATTTACACTCATAAATTTTAAAATAGATAAATAAGTAATAGAGTAAAGTGTATAAGGAAAAAAATTCTAATATACACCTAACTTTGAAGAAATGGTAATAATTACCAATGTGGCGTGTGGACATATTTGTAGGCCATCATCTCTATAGGGCGGAATGTAAAGACCTGTAAATTTCAAGGAAATATTTTTCTTAATTTTCTTTGGAATTTTACAAGAGCGCAGTTTCTGACGGCACCTGATTCCGAGGCCCGGTGTGCTCGGAATCATTTTCCGAAGTTTGGCTCAGGTACGTTCAGTGAACGGACGAGCGGGTTTTTCTAACTTTTGAACCGGAGCCCGGAATCGAATTCTGAGGGCACCGATTAAATTGCAGCGCCGATATTCTCTTAGAAATTCCTCTTATGGTGTTGCGTTTGCTCAGTTGTGGTTTTTAATTTTCGGGCTTAAGGTTAAGAAATAAAATAATTTTGCGACAACTTTATTTTATTTCACATAAGCCACTTGGAAGCCACTTGAAGCCACTTAAAGGTGTCTTGAACTGAGTTGAACCGGATAGGATGCTATCCAGAAATATCCTACGCCTTTGGTAGGATATTTGTGAGGTTGGGCCCGCACGAGCCCCGTCGTTTCATTCCACTAAGAAACGCACCCCCGAAAACCCGTCTTTATGAAAGTCAACTGACGCGTTTCTTAAAATCTTAACAGACCATTTAATTGGGCGGTTTATTTCGTGAATTAAATGGGAATTTTCTTTCGTTGAATTAATTCAACGAATTAATTCAATCTTTTCTTAACCAGTTTTCAAATTCGTTGGCGTAATAATAAAATAAGGCCAACGCACGACCTCTCGTTATTTGCGCGTTGAGAGGATTTGAGAGGACCCTTGTATCTTCTTCTCCCTTGCAAAGAACGCGAAGAATGTGAAGAACATGAAGGACGCGAAGAACGCCGAACCCAGAAATCGACGACGCTCCCATCTGAGATGTTCTTCCCCGCCCCGATCTCCAATCGCCAAACGTTTGAGGTGAGTGATTTCGGGTTTCCTCTAGAGGTTCTTTTTGGTTTAAAACGAAACACATATTTAATTATTTATAATTTCAATCTGTTGTTCTTGGTCCGTTGAGCTCACAGACTCAACGCCAGATTCCGCGACGACGCGACGCCTTCCCGCGACTACGCGACGTTCCCCCTCTTCCGCGACGAGCAATTCCGCGAAGAACGCTCACGCGCGACGACCAATGAGGTAGGGATTTGTTTTTGGGAACTACCCCCTTTTCTTTTTATTTTCCCGTCAATGTTTCTTTAAAAAAAAAATTAAAGAACCGGTTTGTGAACAATTTTAAACCCATTAAAATTGTTGTTTCCTGTGTGGAATAAAATTTTTCCCGTTGTTTATCTTTAACGCGGAGGGTGCGGGCCAAACGAACACGGCCCGACGACCCTCCGCCGTTCTTCGTTTTGTGCGGATTTGACGGGCGACAACGGAACGTTCCGCAACGGATGTTTGACGATCCCGCAGTGAAGAACGAGTCCCGGGAGGATCAATGGCGCAGACGGGAAGAAAATCAGGCCACCGGAGCGACTCCGGTGGCCCGCAGAAGCCGGCGGCGGCGCACGCGGGACGCGGCAAAAGCCGCGTCCGGCGCCAGGAGACATCCCGAGGGTGTCCCGCAGGTGTCCCGCGGGTGTCCGGCGGGTGTCACGCGGGGGTGGCGGCACCCCCCGCGACACCCGGGACGCGGCTGTAGCCGCGTCCGTTTGGCTGGCCGACACCCCACGGGTCATGCGGGGGTGTCACGCGGGGCGGAGGCTCCCCCCGCATCGGGTCGCTCGGCCGCTCGGCCAAGCCGAGCCAGACCGGTCGGACCGGGTCGGACCGGGTTCGGCCGACCCAGGGGGGGTCGGGCCAGGTCGGCCCGGGCCCGGACCCCCGTCTTCGGACGATCTTCTTTCAAACGCCCGTAACTTGAGCTACGGGCCTCCAAACTACTCGCCGTCAGCGGCAACGCGATCCTTGGATCGAGACGGGCGTTTTGGTATATCGCACTCAAGGATTCGGAACACTTTGAGTTTGGCCGGGTTGGTTCGTACATGAAACCGACCGGGCCCTCGGAGTGGAAACGCTAATATCTTGAGCCACGGACGTCCGATTGACGTGCCGTCAGCTTTGTTGTTTTCCTCTTTGTGAGACGGATCTTTTGGCATAATCCGCACGAGGTTTGGACGCAGGTGGAGTATGGTCGTGTTGGTTTTTCCTTAAAAACCAACCGGGCCTCTGGGACGAAAAAGCCCATAACTCTCAGACCGGGCGTCCGATCGACGCGCCGTCTGCGACGTTGAGTTCCTGTTGGTGATACAAAACTTTTGGATACATCAACCTAAGACTTTGTGTCAGTTGATGTATCAAACTCTCGGCTCGTGGAGCAGACCCTCCCGAACGAGCTTGCTGTGTGCGGGAACCCTAGTGCTGGCTCCGACTGCTACTTCGACAGCGACGACTGTGCAGAGATCCTCTGTGGACTCCGACGACGACCGTGCAGAGATCCTCAGTGGACTGCGGCGGTGACTGTGCAGAGATCCTCAGTGGACTGCGATGACTACTGCACTCAGCGATCCTACGTGGATCAGTGCTACAGGTCATGTGTGGGCCCGATCCTGTGTGGGTCCGATCCTATGTGGGTCCGCGCTCAGCGGTTCTGTGTGAGCCAGCGCCTACGGGTCCAGTGTGGGCCCAATCCTGTGTGGGTCATTGCGGGGGTTAGTTACCTATCGATCCTTCGTGGGTCCGATGACTTAGATGGATCAGTGATCAACTTTATCTTCATCCGAATAAGTATACCTGTGTGAGCTGAATCTTGTGTTACTCTCCTTTGTGGATTGTGTTGAGCTATCCTGTGTGGATTTACTGTTTACTCTCCTTTTTGGATTGTGTTGTGTTATCCTGTGTGGGTATATGTTTTTCTTTCCTATGTGGAATGGGTTGTTCTTGGCTCGGACGTTGGATCCGAACGGGAATTGATGACTTGGGTATATGTATGGGCATATACCTAAGCCTTATCAGTTGTTACTTCGTGTTTGTATCTTTCCTTTGTGGATTTCGGGAGACCTTCGGGGGTCTCGGGGTCCCTACTGAGTATCTTATACTCACCCCTGCATGGGTTATGCCCGCACTACGTTGTGTTGGTTGCAGACGACGGACATCGCTGCTCGTGGTGGAGGCGTGCGGAGCAGGATGATACCTGGAGGTGGACCACTGGGCGGGACGTATTCGGAGCGGTCAGGTGGACCCGAGGAGCAGTGGAGGCTATCTGTACCCACCCTTCAGGTGGGACTTCCAGAGGATGGCACGACGCTGCAGTTTTCCCTTTCAGTTGCTGTTTTTCCTTTCAGTTGTACTTTACAGTTGGGCTTGTATTTCCTGCCCCTTTTTACTTTCAGCAGAGCTTGTACCGTTTTTACTTAGTGTTTACTTTTCCGCTTGCTTACTCTATGGTGCTTGTTTACTTTTCAAAGGCAATGCCTTCCCTTTTTGTTGGGATTTATGCCTTGGTGCTAGTCGCCAGCCCCTGGCCTATGGAAGGCGGGCTTGGGGTAGTCACGGAACGGGCCCCGAGGACGGGTCGTGACAAATTGGTATCAAAGGCTGGTCGGTTCTACCACAGACTCTGATCTTTCTTCTATGTGAAGCAATAGTGTTTAGAGTATTGAGTGTGGTTATCAGTCCAGGGAGTCCAGTGTTGGTGCGACGGCCGACGTATCCATACACCAGGACCCTGACTTCTGATTTCCGACTTAATGCCCGAAAACATTGATTGCATATGTGTTTCAAGTTTTCTTTGAGATTACTTGTCTCAGTTCACCAGGTATACTGTTCTGACCATGGCGCACTTGTTTCCTTTTCAGGATGGCCCGACAATAGCAGCCAGCTAGGGTTCCTAGAGTAGAGCGCGACGACATCCCACCGAGCGACGAGGCCTTGGTACAGGGCCCGTTGACCGCAGAGGCACCGGCGGTACCTTTACCCGCCGAGCCCCCGATGCTTCCAGCACTGGCAGCTGACGACGCACGATGCCTCGGAGCTCTGCACGAGTTCCAGCGCCAGCTACCACCCAGGTTCCATGGGGAGTCGGACCCCCAGGCAGCCGAGGACTGGCTGGAGGCGGTCGTCCGAGTTTTCGGGCTAGTGAGGACACCAGCAGACCTCATAGTGATCCTCGCGGCGAGCCTACTGCACGCAACAGAAGGGCGATGGTGGAGCCTGATGCTCCAGGTACACGATGAGGCCAACCTCATCTGGACGGACATCGAGAGACTCTTCCGCTCAAAGTTCTTCCCGGAAACCCTCCGTGCCGTGCGCATTCAAGAGCTTCTTCAGCTGCGGTAGGGCAGCTTGACGGTCGCCCAATACGCGGAGAGGTTCACCGACCTTTATCGATACTCTACCGACATGGTACGGGACCCCTTCTTCCGGGCCCGGACCTTCGAGCAGGGATTGAGACACGAGATCAGGGCATCGCTGATCTCCCTCAGCATCCCGACCCAGGCAGGAGTGCTGGAGCGAGCCCTCCTGATCGAGAGCCTTCTGGCTGAGTCTACAGCGAGACCTACCGCAGGGCGGCAGGTGGCGGAGTCTTCAGCAGCAGGTAGCCGACGGACGACTCAAGGTTCCAGCCGGACCAGACCTTCCAGCAGACGACCTCGGGACACTGGCTCAGCAGCGCATGGCACTCAGCGCGGAGCCAGTCTTCCGAGAGGCAGGCAGTGCTACTCGTGCGGCGGGCAGGGCCACATGGCTCGTGACTGCCCGACCCGTCGTACCGAGGAGCAGCAGACGGTGGAGGGGCCACCCAAGGAGAGGCATAGGGTCGACCATGGAGGTCCGTAGGGAGGAGGCGGACGAGGCAGAGGAGCCGTCCGAGCAGTAGGTGGTGGACGACGCTTTGAGGCTCTGCCACCACCACCACCAGGAGGCCTGCCCCGACCACAGGGAGCTGGCGGGCAGAGACAGGCTCAGCTCCAGGCAGCGGAGGCCTACAACCATGGCGCACCAGAGATGATTCGAGGTACGATCTGTGTCTATTCCACCCTTGCTGCAGTTCTGATAGACACAGGAGTGAGTCACTATTTCATAGCCGCTGCCCTTGTTCGGAGCTCGGAGATTCGGACAGAGCCGTTGGCTCGATCCTTACGGCTAGAGACTCCTACAGGAGCAGACTCGACGATTACGCACTGGTGCCTGCAGTGTGAGCTTACTCTATGAGGCGATAGCTTCGGCTGGGATCTTCTTGTAGCGGCATCGAGGCCTTACGACGTCATCTTGGTCATGGATTGGTTCTCTACGGTCCATGCTCAGATTGACTGCATTAGGTGCAAGGTGCGATGTGTGCGCACCGACCGGAGCAGGTTCACCTTCACCGGCGAGAAGGGAGCCTTAGCAGCACAGGATGGACTCACACAGAGGAGAGGCCAGCCCATCACTCATCAGTTGGCTAGCCTCATCCTGGGAGAAGTTAACGTGCAGAGTCCCAGTTTTCCTGTAGTGGTGGATCAGTATGCGGACGTCTTCCCCGAAGACGTTCCAGGGATACCTCCTCGCATAGAGGTAGACTTTTATATTGATCTGTACCCCGGGACAGCCCCGATATCTACTCCTGCATATCGGATGGTCCCCGCTGAGCTTCGAGAGCTGCGGGTACAGTTGGAGGACTTGCATGGCAAGGGGTTCATCCGACCCAGTGTTTCACCCTGGGCTTCCCCGATTTTGTTCGCCAAGAAGGCGGATGGTAGCTTGCGACTGTGTGTCGATTATCGTCGCCTAAACCAGGTGACAGTGAGGAACAGGTATCCGCTACCCAGGATTGATGATCTCTTCGACCAGCTCATGGGAGCGCGGTGGTTCTCGAAGATAGACCTCAGGTCAGGCTATCATCAGCTCAGAGTTCGAGATGAGGATGTGCAGAAGACGACCTTCAGGTGTCGGTATGGCCATTATGAGTTCATGGTTATGCCTTTCAGCATAACCAATGCTCCAACAGTGTTCATGAGTCTCATGAACCGGATCTTCCAGCCATACCTCAATCGATTTGTCGCGGTCTTCATCGACAACATCTTGGTGTACTCGACCACCGAGGAGGAGCACGCCTACCACTTGCATGTTGTACTAGACACACTCTGAGAGCACCAGCTTTATGGGAAGCTCTCTAAGTGTCAGTTCGGGTTACGTGAGGTCCACTTCTTGGGGCACGTCATTTCTGAGGCGGGAGTTGCAGTGGATCCCGCGAAGATCGAGGCAGTGCTAGCTTGGGAGCCACCCAGGAGCGTGACGGAGGTGCAGAGTTTCTTGGGTCTTGTCGGATACTATCGGAGATTTGTGCCGGACTTCTCCAGAGTTGCGGCACCACTCTCAGCGTTGACGAAGAAGGGGAAACCCTTCATGTGGTTAGACCGATGTCAGCAAAGCTTCCAGGAGCTGAGATAGAGATTGACCAGTGCACCTATCTTGAGGTTTCCTGAGGAGGGAGTTGGATACGTAGTCTACTGCAATGCATCAGGGACCGGGCTCGGGTGTGTCCTAATGCAGGAGCGGGCCGTGATTGCCTACGGATCACGTCAGTTGAGGCCGCATGAGCAGAACTACGCCACTCAGGACCTGGAGTTAGCAGCAGTGGTCTTCGCTTTGAAGACATGGAAGCACTATCTGATGGACGAGCGCCTCACCGTCTTTTCTGACCAGCAGAGTCTCAGGTACATCTTCTCTCAGAAGGACCTGAACCTGAGACAGCGACGATGGCTCGAGTTCCTCCAGGACTATGACTTTGATATAGTCTATACTCCTGGTAAGGGGAACGTGGTAGCTGATGCCCTCAGCAGAAGGACTGACATCCAGCTACTTGAGGAGGTGACAGAGCAGCTAGCCGCCTTACAGATATCCTTCATGGATAGAGACGGAGCAGCCTCCCTTCAGTCTCTCACAGTCTCTCCTGCACTTCTACAGCGGGTCAGAGAGGCACAACATGGGGACGCTGACTGTGAGACACGTCGTGCACAGATATCCTTGGGACAGGCACCCGATGGTTTCTCCATTGGAGTAGAGCACGATGTCCTTTTTAGAGGACGTAACTTGGTACCAGTCGCTTTACGAGACAAGGTGCCATGAGAGTTTCACACTTCTCCTTTGGCGGTACATCCTGGAGTGGCGAAGATGTACCAGGATCTCAGACGATAGCACTGGTGGCCAGGCATGAAGAAGGCTGTGGCAGAGTTCGTTTCACGGTGCCTCACCTGCCAGCAGGTGAAGGCAGAGCATCAGGTACCAGCAGTTTTGTTACATCCCTTGGAGGTCCCGGAGTGGAAGTGGGATGACATATCTATGGACTTCATGAATGGACTTCCACACACTTCCAGAGGTCACGACTCCATTTGGGTGATTGTTGACCGACTCACCAAGTCGGCACACTTCTTACCCATCCGAGAGCAGGGCTCAGTGGAGAGCTTGGGACGTCTCTACGTTCATGAGATTTTACGGCTTCACGGTGTGCCATCGACTATCGTATCTGATCGGGACACTCACTTTACTTCCCGGATTTGGAAGGGGTTGCAGGAGGCGTTCGGGACACGACTACGTCTGAGCACCACCTTTCACCCTCAGATGGATGGTCAGACGGAGAGGACCATTCAGAATCTCGAGGACATGCTCCGTGCATGTGTCCTCGACTTTGGTCACAGCTGGGAGGACCACCTACCCTTGGAGGAGTTCGCGTACAACAACAGCTACCACTCCACCATTGGGATGGCACCTTACGAGGCGTTGTACGGCAGACCTTGCAGATCTCCATTGTGCTGGACAGACCCTGGGGAGTCAGCACTTGTGGGACCAGAGATAGTCCGGGCCATGAAAGGGAAGGTACAGGTCATCCAGGAGCGGATGAGGACAACACAGAGATGACAGAAGTCATATGCCGACAGGAGGCGGAGGCCACTAGAGTTCGAGGATGGCGACCACGTCTTCTTGCGTGTCTCACCTCGACGTGGTTTGCGGAGATTTGGCCGAGGCGGCAAGTTGTCTCCATGCTTCATCGGGCCTTTCCAGGTCCTCGACAGGATTGGAGAGGTGGCTTATTTCCTGGCTCTGCCACCTCAGTTGCACCGGGTGCACGACGTCTTCCACATATCCAAGCTGAGGAGATACGTGCACGACCCGACGCACATCATTGACTATGGGGAGCTAGACGTGGATGATGGGGCGACTTTTGTGGAGGTCCCGGTGGAGATAGAGGATCGATAGGAGCGGGTCCTATGTGGGCGATCGATTCCTCTCGTGCGCATCAGATGGCATCACGGGAACCTCCAGGAGAGCACATGGGAGCAAGAGTCTCAGATGCGTGCACAGTACCCACTTTTTTTTCCCTAGTTTTTGATTATCTTTACAGGGACGTAAATCCCTGAGGTGGGAGTAATGTAAAGACCCGTAAATTTCAAGGAAATTTTTTTCTTAATTTTCTTTGGAATTTTACAAGAGCGCAGTTTCTGACGGCACCTGATTCTTAGGCCCGGTGTGCCCGGAATCATTTTCCGAAGTTTGGATCGGGTACGTTCAGTGAACAGACGAGCGGGTTTTTTTAACATTTGAACCGGAGCCCGGAATCGAATTCTGAGGGCACTTATGAAATCGCAGCGCCGGTATTCGCTTAGAAACGCCTCTTCCGGAGTTGCGTTTTCTCGGTTTTGGTTTTTAATTTTCGGGCTTAAGGTTAAGAAATAAAATAATTTGGTGACAACATTATTTTATTTCACATAAGACAATTGGAAGCCACTTGAATCCACTTAAAGGCGGCTTGAACTAAGTTGAACCGGATAGGATGCTATCCAGAAATATCCTACCCCCTTGGTAGGATATTTGTGTGGTTGGGCCCGCATGAGCCCGCCGTTTCTTTCTGCTAAGAAACACACCCGCGAAAACTCGTCTTTATGAAAGTCAACTGACGCGTTTCTTAAAATCATAACAGACCATTTAATTGGGCAGTTTATTTCGTGAATTAAATGGGCAGTTTCTTTCGTCGAATTAATTCAACGAATTAATTCAATCGTTTCTTAAACAGTTTTCAAATTCGTTGGCGTAATAATAAAATAAGGCCAACGCACGACCTCTGGTTATTTGCGCGTTGAGAGGATTTGATAGGACCCTTGTATCTTCTTCTCCCTTGCGAAGAACGTGAAGAACGCGAAGAACGCGAAGGACGTGAAGAACGTCGAACCCGAAAATTGACGACGCTCCCATCCGAGACGTTCTTCCCCGCCCCGATCTCCAATCGCCAACCGTTTGAGGTGAGTGATTTCGGGTTTCCTCTAGAGGTTCTTTTTGGTTTAAAACGAAACACAGATTTAATTATTTATAATTTAAATCTGTTGTTCTTGGTCCGTTGAGCTCGCCGACTCAACGCCGGATTCCGCGACGACGCGACGCCTTCCCGCAACGACGCGACGTTCCCCCTCTTCCGCGACGAGTAATTCCGCGAAGAACGCTCACGCGCGGCGACCAACGAGGTAGGGATTTGTTTTTGGGAACTACCCCCCTTTTTTCCCGTCAATGTTTCTTTAAAAAAAAAATTAAAGAACCAGTTTGTGAAAAATTTTAAACCCATTAAAATTTTTGTTTCCTGTGTGGAATAAAATTTCTCCCGTTGTTTATCTTTAACGCGGAGGGTGCGGGCCAAACGAACACGGCCCGACGACCCTCCGCCGTTCTTCGTTTTGTGCGGATTTGACGGGCGATGACGGAACATGCCGCAACAGATGTGTGATGATCCCGCAGTGAAGAACGACTCCCGGGAGGAGCAATGGTGCAGACGGGAAGAAAATCAGGCCACCAGAGCGACTCCGACGGCCCGCGGAAGCCGGTGGCGGCGCACGCGGGACGCGGCTGAAGCCGCGTCTGGCGCCAGGAGACACCCCGTGGGTGTCTCGCGGGTGTCACGCGGGGGCGGCGGCACCCCCCGCGGCACCCGGTACGCAGCTTCAGCCGCGTCCGGTTGGCTGGCCGACACCCCGCGGGTCACGCGAGGGTGTCACGCGGGGCGGCGGCTCCCCCCGCGTCGGGCCGCTCGGCCGCTCAGCCAAGCCGAGCTGGACCAGCCCTGGTCGAGCCAGACTGGTCCGACCGGGTTGGACCAGGTCGGACCGGGTCGGACCGGGTTCAGCCGACCCAGGGGGGGTCGGGCCGGGTCGGCCCGGGCCCGGACCCCC
The DNA here is from genome assembly GCA_963277665.1 of Viscum album. Lineage (NCBI taxonomy): Eukaryota > Viridiplantae > Streptophyta > Magnoliopsida > Santalales > Viscaceae > Viscum > Viscum album. Next base: position 1,161,059,904 of record OY728133.1, on the reverse strand, counting down.
GTCTTCGGACGATCTTCGTTCAAACGCCCGTAACTTGAGCTACAGACCTCCAAACGACTCGCTGTCAGTGGAAACACGATCCTTGGATCGAGACGGTCGTTTCGGTATATCGCACTCAAGGTTTCGGAACACTTTGAGGTTGGCCGGGTTGGTTCGTACACGAAACCAACCGGGCCCTCGGAGCGGAAACGCTCATATCTTGAGCCACAGACGTCCGATTGACGTGTCGTCAGCTTTGTTGTTTTCCTCTTTGTGAGACAGATCTTTTGGTATAATCCGCCCGAGTTTTGGACGCAGGTGGAGTACGGTCGGGTTGGTTTTGCCTTAAAAACCAACCGGGTCCCTGGGACGAAAAATCCAATAACTCTCAGACCGGGCGTCCGATCGACGCGCCGTCAGCGACGTTGAGTTCCTGTTGGTGATACGGAACTTTTGGATACATCAACCTCAGACTTTGTGTCAGTTGATGTGTCAGCCTCTCAGCTCGTGGAGGGGACCCTCCCGAACGAGCTTGCTGTGTGCGGGAACCCTAGTGCTGGCTGCGACTGCTACTTCGACAACGACGACTGTGCAGAGATCCTCCGTGGACTCCGATGACGACCATGCAGAGATCCTCAGTGGACTGCGGCGACAACTGTGCAGAGATCCTCAGTGGACTGCGACGACTACTGCACTCAACGATCCTACATGGATCAGTGCTACAGGTCCTGTGTGGGCCCGATTTTGTGTGGGTCCGATCCTGTGTGGGTACGCGCTCAGCGGTTCTATGTGAGCCAGTGCCTACAGGTCCTGTGTGGGCCCGATCCTGTGTGGGTCATTGCGGGGGTTAGTTACCTATCGATCCTTCGTGGGTCCGACGACATAGATGGATCAGTGATCATCTTTATCGTCATCCGAAGAAGTATACCCGTGTGAGCTGAATCTCGTGTTACTCTCCTTTGTGGATTGTGTTGAGCTATCCTGTGTGGATTTACTGTTTACTCTCCTTTGTGGATTGTGTTGTGCTATCCTGTGTGGGTATATGTTTTGCTTTCCTGTGTGGATTGGGTTGTGCTTTGCTCGGATGTTGGAGCCGAACGAGAATTGATGACTTGGGTATATGTATGGGCATATACCTAAGCCGTGTCAGTTGTTAATTCGTGTTTGTATCTTTTCTTTGTGGATTTTGGGAGACCTTCGGGGGTCTCGAGGTCCCTACTGAGTAGCTTATACACACCCCTGCACGGGCTATGCCTGCACTATGTTGTGTTTGTTGCAGATGACGGACAGCGCTGATCGTGGTGGAGGCGTGCGGAGCAGGACGGTACCTGGAGGTGGACCACTGGACGGGACGTACTCGGAGCGGTCAGGTGGACCCGAGGAGAAGTGGAGGCTATCTGTACCCACCCTTCATGTGGGACTTCTATAGGACGGCACGACGCTGCAGTTTTCCCTTTCAGTTGCTGTTTTTCCTTTCAGTTGTACTTTACAGTTGGGCTTGTATTTCCGGCCCCTTTTTACTTTCAGCACAGCTTGTACCATTTTTACTTAGTGTTTACTTTTCCGCTTGCTTACTCTGTGGTGCTTGTTTACTTTTCAAAGGAAATGCCTTCCCTTTTTGTTGGGATTTACACCTTGGTGCTAGTTGTAACAGCCCGAGATTTTATGAAAAATATTCTTTTTTATTTTACTAATGTCTTGTGTTATACGCTACACCAAAAGGAGCTTGCACAACACGCATCCTTGACTTGCCTTGCATTACACGCAATCGCAACCTTCCTCGATAGCGTGTGTGGTACGTAATCCTGAGTTTCACGAAACAATGATATGCTATTAAAATATTATTAAAACTAGCCGTTATGAATAGTAATAACCACTTTTTAAATTTTAGAAATTTTAACTCTCAAAATGGACTTCATTTTTGGATTCGGAGTATCGAATTTAGCCTAAGGTGAAATTTTGGTACTTTTCGGATAACTTTCATATTCTGATGAATAGTGAAAATTACTAAATTATAATTAAAAACAATTTTTTTTAATCGAAATAATTAATAGTGATAAATCATTAATTTGAGTGGTTTTAAAGTATATTTAGAATATATTTTTACAATTTAATACAATGTTGGTCATTGGATGTAATTTCACATTTAAAGTGTCAATCTTTTGATAGATATTGTTTCTTAAAAACACGCTATTTGTTTTAACAGCGGGATTTAATTATAAAATTAATTAATGCAACTTTTATGTTATGAATTTGGTAAAATAGACTTCATTTTTGAATTTGGAATATGAAATATAGCTTGGGATGAAATTTTGGCATTGTTCTGAAAAACATCAATTTTTGATGAATAGTGAAACTACTAAGTGGTAGGTTAAAAACTGAATTTTGAATAAAACTTAATTTTACCGCTTCTGTGAATGGAATTTCGAAAATCCGAGAGACACTGTTAATATCAAGGACTAAAATGTGGTTCAATGAGATGAAAATAATTTTTTGGTGAATAGTAACTTTTTACTTTTTTTACCACGGTTAATAGTAAATAGGGTAACTAAGGGTAAATATTATTTTAATATTACCCTAACACATGTCATAATTCTATTGGACAAGTGTAATTCGACCAAAAACAAACTTAGGAATAAAATATGACCATTTAGGCCCACTTGGATTAGATTAGGACATTTATTATTAATTTATTTAAAGAAGGGTTAAAATAGTTAAAATCAAAGTTTAATAAGTAAATCATTTCTAATATGGGGTTATACATAAGATAAATTCGATTGTAAATATTCATTAGAAATATAAAAAGATTTACTACATGATGGTATTTTATTTGTAATTTTTAGACATCAAATAATTTAATTTATTTATGAAACAAAGATGATGCAGTAATTATCTTGTTAATGAAATATTGACATAATTGATGTTATAAACACCAAAATAAATGTAATTTGAGACTTTTTATGAATTCCACTAATTTTCTAGGTTACTATGATATATTAGTGTTGATTTAATCAACTTGGTTTGAACATATAATTCTGTTATAACTTTCACAAAAATCATATATCAAATAGTTTCAAAATTGACACAAAATATTTTTTAAATCAAATATTATATTATAAATTGTTATTTTATTCCTAAAAATATAATGTTAGGCCAAATGACTTAGATAAGGATATATGTATTAATAATATACAATTTGGGGTTCGTTTGGCATGTTATAGTAAGTTTATTAACCATATAGTGAAAGAAAACAAAAAGACACGGTAAAAGTTAAATTATTTAACTTAGAGTTAAATCTAATTGATAAGGTTAAAATAATACCCTAAACTTGTCTAAATCCTATTGGTTGATAAGATTTCGACCCATCCCCACTTTAGCTTCGAAATAAGACCCTTTGGAACCATTATAAACCGATTTTTACTTTAATATAAAATAATATTTTGAGATATTCCTAAGGTACCTCTCTCCTCCCCTATAAAAGGACACCTCCTCCCCCTCCTCCTCACACCAATTTGAGCACTCAAGCTCGGCCAACCCCTGCCAATTTCTCCTCTCACCTTCCCTAGCAACATCCTAGAGGTTCTGGTCTTCCTCAAAGACCAATTTTAGTGCCCTAAGAGGAGGTCTCAAAGAGGCACTTCAAAGAAGAGGTAATTACCGCTACCAATTCTTTCATCTTTATTTCTTCTTCCACTTCTTCTTCATAGGTTGTTTCATTATGAAGTAATAACATCAGTATCACTCATATACTGATATGTTATTATAAGTATGAAACAACCCTATTTCACCATCTATCCATCCTACGGAAAAAGAAATCACCGCGCGTGCGTACGTACGGAATACCGTCTCCACGCCGTGGTGTAATCTATTTTCCACCACCACCTTACATGGATGGGTATAATGGTGTAAATAATAACTATACATAGTTATTAAAACATCATATTGATTCTGATATATTGTATAATCCACTCCAATTCAATTCAATATTTATAGAAATGATATCATCGCTCGTGCGTACGTACGGAATACCGTCTCCACGACGCGATGAGATTCATTCTCCATGTTAACCATTTAAGAATGATTATAAAGTATATATAAGAAATAATAATGAAATATATGACATTATAAAGCTACTGGATTTATGTATATATATATGTATGTCATCTACTTACTTCCATTTCAAGACAATAAGGAAAGTAAAACAGCGTTCATGCGTACGTACGGACTACCGTCTCCATGAACGGTGTTTTTCATTTTATTTATCTATCTATTATATATATATATATACTGAATATATATGATATATAAATCATATTTTATATTCTGGAAGTAAGTAAATCATGATATAAGTAATAGTGATGTCAAGAACAACAAGTCAAAACACCTAAGATAAATGAAACGATTTTACCCAAAACGCTTCTTTAACATGGAATTTACAAAAGAACGGGTAATATAATGTCATAAGTGAACCATATATGATATCATAACAATGAATATGATTCTGGAATAAGTCAATAACATGATTTAAATCATTATACAGGAGGTTTGGACACTTACAAAGCAAGTCGGACATAAGGTAAGGGAAATATCACAATCTCATTTTTATCCGAGATTGTTTATTCGTAAGTATTTACTGGGGTGTATTTTATCATCCAAATCCATGTTCCCTCAATATGTAATATTGTTTCCATCCACTTGCAATAGTTTAAATCCAATTTTACCCTTAGGTGAGTTTTTAGTAAAGAATATGAAAGGAATCTTTTGTCGTTTTTTTCGTACGAGGTACTTTTTGACTTTTCCGACAAAAGTACGAAGAATGTTTTTTTAACTTATACGGCACGAACGGATTTATACTGTTTTATAAAGCCTTATTTTCATGAAGCTTCATCTAAAAGATTTCATGACTATTTTCAATAAAATCTCTTTCTTTTAAAATTGCATGATGTTTTGTGAAAAGAAATTGATTTTGAAGAAGAAAGGATATTTTCCTCAAGAATTCAGTTCAAGTGTTTTATCAAAATTATTTTCCATATAAGATAATAAAGGGTTCTGTTTCTATCCATATTTTTACATTGATTTGACTATGTTGTGATGGAATTATGTTTATGAATTCCTTTATCTTATATGAATGGTTTTATGATGTCATGTTGTTTAAAAATCCCATTTTTATTACATGGGTTATGCAATGATGTATGATTTATCATTCTGTGGCACACATAAGAAAGGATTCATTAAGAGATGGGTGTGACCTATATCTACCTCTAATGCATTGGGTAAAGATTTTATATCTCATGAGATAGACATGGCTGGAATGGTAGGTTATACCGGTTCAATGAAACAGCACTGAAACAAGGATTACTCGATTCAGAAAGGGACTTTGTCCACTAAGATAGTCTTGGCAATGAGTCTTGACTAACAAGAAATGATTCTCTATGATTATGTGTGTATGCCACAATGAGTAATGTTTTAAGTTATGATTTCATTTCACTACTATGATTTATCCCATGTTATGAAATTATGCTCTCTTTTGCAGGTTAAGATTTCCAAAAATGTTATGTTCTTATGAAAATTATGTGATTGATATTTCCTTTGTTTACCCTTACTGAGCATTTGAGCTCACCCTTTTATGTTTTCTTTTCCCCAGGATATAAAGAATGGTTTTGGGTAAAAAAAGGGGAAGATCTTTATGGGAGATTTTGAAGATCTTTCACCACGTTTAGAAGATTACGATCCGAGTTTCCAAAGACACTAAACTATTACGATCCTTGTGTGTGTGTTTTTTTTTATGTACTAAGTATTCCGCAAAAGTAATGTAATGTCCATGTACGATAAGCTTCGGGTCTCTACAGTTGGTATCAGAGGAAAGGTTTAGTCAACCTTTGGAAACTAGGATGCGAAAACGTTAGTGAGATTTCTAGAGATATTTCTATGGTATGTCTAGGGATGCCCCTAAGGATAAGTATACGTATACGATATAGTCCTAGAACTATGGTAACGATATTAGATTAAACCAAAGATGTTAGATATTTAAGTTACTCCCCCTTTATTATGATTTTTGCCTCTCAAACTATTCTTTTTTTGGGTTTTAGAAAATGGCTGGAAACAAGATGATTCACGATAATGGAGGATATGATGGACAATGGAATGATATTCTTTATAATGAAATGGGATTTGGAAGTCCAAACATCATTATTATGCCGAATCAGCAATCTCACAACATGATCAATAAAGTAAAATTTGGTAAGTTTCCTGACTCGACTAATAAGAGAAAGATGGAGTTCCATGATGATCATAGAGGAAAGAAAGTTCAATTTCCCCTATGTAAATCATGCGGGAAGAGGCATCAAGGAGAATGTTTCAAGGGAACTGGAAGATGCTTTGGGTGTGGAAAAGAAGGACACAAAGCAAGTAAGTGCAAAGGAAAAGGGTCGGTTAACACCATGGATGAGGATAATGGTATTGCTACGACATCAAAAATGGTTAACTGTTTTAAATGTGGAATGTATGGGCATTATGCAAACAAATGCCCTAAGGGAAAGACTCATGAAGAGAATCAGTATGGTCATATGGGTAGTATTTATGTGGATAATGATGAAGAGACTACAAATGATATGTGAGATGAAAGAATTGTTGAAGCTCGGTCAATGGTTTAAGAATGTAGTGGAATGATTACATGTTTATCATGTGTAATGTTGTATAAGTAATCTCATGGTACTATGGAATAAAGAGACATGTAAGGATTGTTACACTGTTGTCTGATTAATGTTACCAGTAACCATGAAAGGTTATTCAGATATTTTTGGAATATAGATGATATGCGCATAATGAAGGGATAAGGAGAAAATTAAATGTTTAACAGTATTCATGAGCTCATGATTGATATAAGGATTAAGTGATATCATGGTTTGAGTATATAGAATTTTGAGGATTTTGGTATGTGGAAAGTGTTAACTTTTAACTGCACTCATGTTTTCACTAAGGTATTCAAGAGAATACACGATTAAGGACTTTGAATGTTTGGAATGTGACCAACAAGACATATCTTATGATATGTGGGGATCAACGACAGTATTAAATCTCTAGTAATCGTTGTCACTATATTATGAGAGTGGACTGCAGTATTATGTATAAGCCTAAAGATTAGACTGGATTATGTTGGACATAAGTTAGTATTGTTTAAGGATAGAAGATTTTCGATTTTATTGATGGGATGTTATAGTAACGTAGTTTTAGAAAAAGGACAACCTGCAGGACGGGCGACAGCCCATCGCTTCGGACAAGGCTGTAGGAATCGAACCCACAACCGAAGTGCGACTGGCCTTTATCGCCTACCACTGACCTACAGGAAGTCCCTGTTTAGTAGAAACTAGTTTTATTATATTAAGCAGTATGATATATGAAGTATAAGTCCATTTTAGGAACCATATATGATTAATCTCACTATAGAATGACTTATGTATATTTAATAACTTTTGCTAACCTTTTGTTTGAGATAGATGGAATGAACAGTCATTCTATCACATGATCTTCTAACACTTCACAAATAACAAATTCAACTTCATTTAAGAGATGAAGTAGAAATTGTTCAAGGCACGAACAAAAGTGAGATTGTACCAAAATAAAGTAAGTATTTATTCTAAGCAAATTTTCAACTTTAGGGAAATGATCTTGAAAACCAAAAATGTTGTCCTAGTGATCTTATACCTGATGAATCAGATGGTACCTTATATCATCACAAATCTATGGATTTGTGATTACTGGCTTTTCCATAGCCATGTTCTCTACCACTCTCCATCAGAACATGATGGTTAGATTTCTCTTCCATATCCATATTTTCACCTATGTGGAAACCCAGTGATTAGTTTATTTGGGTAATCGTTACATTTCATACTTTAGTTTTTAAAGCCAAGTTTTGGTATTCCCTTTTACGATGTGGGTTTCTATTAAAGAAACTTTCGAATAGTAAACCATTTATAACCCCGACGAATTTCGAGGGCGAAATTCATTTTAAGGGGGGTAGAATGTAACAGCCCGAGATTTTATGAAAAATATTCTTTTTTATTTTACTAATGTCTTGTGTTATATGCTACACCAAAAGGAGCTTGCACAACACGCATCCTTGACTTGCCTTTCATTACACGCAATCGCCACCTTCCTCGATAGCGTGTGTGGTACGTAATCCTGAGTTTCACGAAACAATGATATGCTATTAAAATATTATTAAAACTAACCGTTATGAATAGCAATAACCACTTTTTAAATTTTAGAAATTTTAACTCTCAAAATGGACTTCATTTTTGGATTCGGGGTATCGAATTTAGCCTAAGGTGAAATTTTGGTACTTTTCAGATAACTTTCATATTCTGATGAATAGAGAAAATTACTAAATTATAATTAAAAACAATTTTTTTAATCGAAATAATTAATAGTGATAAATCATTAATTTGAGTGGTTTTAAAGTATATTTAGAATATATTTTTACAATTTAATACAATGTTGGTCATTGGATGTAATTTCACATTTAAAGTGTCAATCTTTTGATAGATATTGTTTCTTAAAAACACGCTATTTGTTTTAACAGCGGGATTTAATTATAAAATTAATTAATGAAACTTTTATGTTATGGATTTGGTAAAATAGACTTCATTTTTGAATTTGGAATATGAAATATAGCTTGGGATGAAATTTTGGCATTGTTCTGAAAAACATCAATTTTTGATGAATAGTGAAACTACTAAGTGGTAGGTTAAAAAGTGAATTTTGAATAAAACTTAATTTTACCGCTTCTGTGAATGGAATTTCGAAAATCCGAGAGACACGGTTAATATCAAGGACTAAAATGTGGTTCAATGAGATGAAAATAATTTTTTGGTGAATAGTAACTTTTTACTTTTTTTTACCACGGTTAATAGTAAATAGGGTAACTAAGGGTAAATATGATATTAATATTACCCTAACACATGTCCTAATTCTATTGGACACGTGTAATTCGACCAAAAACAAACTTAGGAGTAAAATATGACCATTTAGGCCCACTTGGATTAGATTAGGACATTTATTATTAATTTATTTAAAGAAGGGTTAAAATAGTTAAAATCAAAGTTTAATAAGTAAATCATTTCTAATATGGGGTTATACATAAGCTAAATTCAATTGTAAATATTCATTAGAAAGCTAAAACGATTTACTACATGATGGTATTTTATTTGTAATTTTTAGACATCAAATAATTTAATTTATTTATGACACAAAGATGATGCAGTAATTATCCTGTTAATGAAATATTGACATAATTGATGTTATAAACACCAAAATAAATGTAATTTGAGACTTTTTCTGAATTACACTAATTTTCTAGGTTACTATGATATATTAGTGTTGATTTAATCAACTTTTTTTGAACATATAATTCTGTTATGACTTTCACAAAAATCATATATCAAATAGTGTCAAAATTGACACAAAATATTTTTTAAATCAAATATTATATTATTAATTGTTATTTTATTCCTACAAATCTAAGGTTCGGCCAAATGACTTAGATAAGGATATATGTATTAATAATATACAATTTGGGGTTCGTTTGGCATGTTATAGTAAGTTTATTAACCATATAGTGAAAGAAAACAAAAAGACACGGTAAAAGTTAAATTATTTAACTTAGAGTTAAATCTAATTGATAAGGTTAAAATAATACCCTAAACTTGTCTAAATCCTATTGGTTGATAGTTTTTCGACCCATCCCCACTTTAGCTTCGAAATAAGACCATTTGGAACCATTATAAACCGATTTTTACTTTAATATAAAATAATATTTTGAGATATTCCTAAGGTACCCCTCTCCTCCCCTATAAAAGGACACCTCCTCCCCCTCCTCCTCACACCAATTTGAGCCCTCAAGCTCGGCAAAACCCTGCCAATTTCTCCTCTCCACTTCCCTAGCAACATCCTAGAGGTTCTGGTCTTCCTCAAAGACCAATTTTAGTGCCCTAAGAGGAGGTTTCAAAGAGGCACTTCAAAGAAGAGGTAATTACCGTTACCAATTCTTTCATCTTTATTTCTTCTTCCACTTCTTCTTCTTAGGTTGTTTCATTATGAAGTAATAACATCAGTATCACTCATATACTGATATGTTATTATAAGTATGAAACAACCCTATTTCACCATCTATCCATCCTACGGAAAAAGAAATCACCGCGCGTGCGTACGTACGGAATACCGTCTCCACGCCGTGGTGTAATCTATTTTCCACCACCACCTTACATGGATGGGTATAATGGTGTAAAGAATAAATATACATAGTTATTACAACATCATATTGATTCTGATATATTGTATAATCCACTCCACTCCAATTCAATATTTATAGAAATGATATCATCGCTCGTGCGTACGTACGGAATACCGTCTCCACGATGCGATGAGATTCATTCTCCATGTTAACCATTTAAGAATGATTATAAAGTATATATAAGAAATAATAATGAAATATATGACATTATAAAGCTACTGTATTTATGTATATATATATGTATGTCATCTACTTACTTCCATTTCAAGACAATAAGGAAAGTAAAACAGCGTTCATGCGTACGTACGGACTACCGTCTCCATGAACGTTGTTTTTCATTTTATTTATCTATCTATTATATATATATATATATATACTGAATATATATGATATATAAATCATATTTTATATTCTGGAAGTAAGTAAATCATGATATAAGTAATAGTGATGTCAAGAACAACAAGTCAAAACACCTAAGATAAATGAAACGATTTTACCCAAAACGCTTCTTTAACATGGAATTTACAAAAGAACGGGTAATATAATGTCATAAGTGAACCATATATGATATCATAACAATGAATATGATTCTGGAATAAGTCAATAACATGATTTAAATCATTATACAGGAGGTTTGGACACTTACAATGCAATTCGGACATAAGGTAAGGGAAATATCACAATCTCTTTTTTATCCGAGATTGTTTATTCGTAAGTATTTACTGGGGTGTATTTTATCATCCACATCCATGGTCCCTCAATATGTAATATTGTTAAAATCCACTTGCAATAGTTTAAATCCAATTTTACCCTTAGGTGAGTTTTTAGTAAAGAATATGAAAGGAATCTTTTGTCGTTTTTTTCGTACGAGGTACTTTTTGACTTTTCCGACAAAAGTACGAAGAATGTTTTTTTTAACTTATACGGCACGAACGGATTTATACTGTTTTATAAAGCCTTATTTTCATGAAGCTTCCTCTAAAATATTTCATGACTATTTTCAATAAAATCTCTTTCTTTTAAAATTGCATGATGTTTTGTGAAAAGAAATTGATTTTGAAGAAGAAAGGATATTTTCCTCAAGAATTCAGTTCAAGTGTTTTATCAAAATTATTTTCCATATAAGATAATAAAGGGTTCTGTTTCTATCCATATTTTTACATTGATTTGACTATGTTGTGATGGAATTATGTTTATTAATTCCTTTATCTTATATGAATGGTTTTATGATGTCATGTTGTTTAAAAATCCCATTTTTATTACATGGGTTATGCAATGATGTATGATTTATGATTCTGTGGCACACATAAGAAAGGATTCATTAAGAGATGGGTGGGACCTATATCTCCCTCCAATGCATTGGGTAAAGATTTTATATCACATGAGATAGACATGGCTGGAATGGTAGGTTATACCGGTTCAGTGAAACAGGACTGAAACGAGGATTACTCGATTCAGAAAGGGACTTTGTCCACTAAGATAGTCTTGGCAATGAGTCTTGACTAACAAGAAATGATTCTCTATGATTATGTGTGTATGCCACAATGAGTAATGTTTTAAGTTATGATTTCATTTCACTACTATGATTTATCCCATGTTATGAAATTATGCTCTCTTTTGCAGGTTAAGATTTCCAAAAATGTTATGTTCTTATGAAAATTATGTGATTGATATTTCCTTTGTTTACCCTTACTGAGCATTTGAGCTCACCCTTTTATGTTTTCTTTTCCCCAGGATATAAAAAAAGGTTTTAGGTAAAAAAAGGGGAAGATCTTTATGGGAGATATTGAAGATCTTTCACCACGTTTAGAAGATTACGATCCGAGTTTCCAAAGACACTAAACTATTACGATCCTTGTGTGTGTGTTTTTGTTATGTACTAAGTATTCCGCAAAAGTAATGTAATGTCCATGTACGATAAGATTTGGGTCTCTACACTAGTCGCCAGCCCCTGGCCTATGGAAGGCGGGCTTGGGGTAGTCACGACACGGGCCCCGAGGACGGGTCGTGACACGGAAAATGTGTCATGAACCACACCATTGTAACCCCTCCTAGGTCTATAGTGAAGGACTTTGTAACCCTTGAATCCCACCAACAATAGTTCTTATATTAATCACTAGATCATGCGATATCTCAAACTCAAATGGAGATATTACACTCTCAAATCCTAGGAAAATAAATAGTGCCTACTAATCTAATCTAATTATAATATATTAAAAATACCATTAAACCATTACCATTTTTTTACTTTCTGATAAAATGTGAAAAACACTATTATAATGTTTGGAAAATCTCAATGACTCTACTATAGTTCTTTGAATAGAAATATTTCAAATATCTTAAGAACATTTCTACCAAAACATTCCAAAATCAAAAGAAGATTAGATCACATATGTGTACTCAGTGTGAGCATATTTCAATGTAATTATATATCCATGTATAATAAATCTTACAATATTTCCATTTGGTAAATAAACTAAGTAGATACAAGGGTTAATCATGAACATGGACTAAACAAGTGACATATAAAAAAAATAAAAAAAATTATAGAATGACCTCTCAGTTATCATTTTTTTATTACATACTCCATCAAAACAGGGTGAAAACTGCACCTATGGGTTATAAAATCATGTTGATTTCATATAATTAGGATCATATAATAAATAAAGATTTTCTGAAATCACATCACTATTAATTTATTTTTCACATAACTTTTTATTAGTATAGAGATTGAATAAAAATGAGCTTATTATCATGTTTATGGTTCTATAAAAAATGATGACTATGGTCCATAAAACAATTAAAAATATTTTTTAATCATAATTGACACACCATATCAGGAGTAACATATATCATGTCATCAACTGATGAAAACTGATTAACATTATCCCTGTCACATCACATCCTTTTTAACATCCCTATTTACACCACATCACTATAGCCACAAGAACATCACAACTACCACATCAATACATCATCACGTCACAGACTCATGCTATAATCTAAATAAATCATAATAAATATACATGACATAACCCTAATACACATATATTCATGAAAAGTGTAATGTATTAACCATAATCCATACAACACAGAAGAAGGATAAGTGGTCATAAAATTTGGCCATTGATGCCTTCATATGTATATATACATAGAATTCATTTTAGGTGATTACAAATGGATTTTTTCAATAAATAGAAGTAATAATCATAATCCATTATAGTCTATAAAAATAATTCATGCCTTATAATTGATCCATTGGGTCCCATATATAAATTAAAAACCATTAATAATACCTTGGTTATTTCTAATTAATATCTACAAAATATCCCTATATCATTTTCTATTTAAACATTTGACCCTAACACAACAATATATATTCATAACATAGTAAAACTATTGTAGTAAATTAAAGGAATATGTTAATATATTCGATCATCCATATTGTTCCTTACAAATGGAAGTTATGTTTTTAATTTTTGGGTTCAATCGATATATTTTGATGTTATCATTCCTTTATCATTTCTCATTTAGACAATATTTTTTTCATAACATCAGAAATTTATTATTTAAGTATTTATATATATAAATAAAATTCATAACAATATCCACATTTAATGAATCATTTTATGAATATTCAATAATGGAATCATAATATGAGATCTTACGCATTCTTCTATATTATCATTTATAAAATACTTCTCATTTACGATGATAAATTAAATATTTATTATAGTAAACATATATATACACCGATTTTGCTGTCAATACAACAACATGGTACATAATTATCACATTATATTGATTACATCAAATTATGTAAGATAGAAACTACATAAATCAAGAAATATAAGAAAAATAAAAAAAATATAAGGATTAAAATAAGAAGAAACGTAAATGAAATATTCAAATGCATAAAGTAAGACATTATTATAGATTAAATTGTAATGCTTGGAATTGTGGACATGTATGATAATATAAATTCCTAAATTAAATTGAACCCCCCCCCAAATTGAGTTAACCAACACCACCGAGCCTGGGTAGAGAGAATATATTCATACATTATTCAATGGAGTATTCACAAGGGGTGTTTTTCAATATTGGAGTGATATAAGGGGAAAGCATATGTGATTTAATGGAAATGTTTTTATAATAAATAAGAAAAATACTACCAATAAATCATTATAATTGTGTAAACTATCAAATTTTAATTACTATAATTAGAAAAAATTGATACTAGGACATTGAAACTAATGGGATTTAAAGGTTATAAAATTAAAGTATTGGTGTAATTTAAAACATACCAATCATTATATGTTATAGAATATATATTAAAATATTTACAATCCAATAACATAAGGAATCTAAGGTATTCTTTGTGGAATGTATTGATTCCAAACATCCATTAGTTTTCAAGTGACTTTCACTAATATTATTCATGTCATTGTATATCCAATAGTTCAACATCTCAAAAATGAGTGCATCTACAAGATACCTAGAATGTGAATATGAGTAAAAATGGAATGGATGATAAGGAACCTCATTTTTTATAATAAAATTTTGATTCATGGTATCATGTTGACCATAGAAGGCCATAATAGATTTATAATTAAGGATACACGTCAATGTAACTTCCTTGAATTTAACAATCAGTCAACCATCCCCTAAATTCAAGTTATCAAATTATATCATGGTGTGTTGACTTTCACCCCTTCATGAAATTAAATATCTATAAATCATATAGATAATAATTAAAAGATAAAGGGTTTTTTAAATAACATAATACATAATTTTTTATAATTTCAACATTATTCATTAAATTATTTATCGTATTATATGAATATATCAAACAAAATTCACTCCAATGGATTGGGTAAATTTTTTATTTATCTCATGATATTAATAGAATAATATATTTCATAGAATAAGTAATTGGAAAGGGTAAAAGAAACCTTCAGATATTTAATATATTAATTATTTAATATACTTGATATGTAACAAATTTATAAGAATAAAATAGATACACAATAAATAAATGGGATCCCCAAGGACACACTATATATACTCATGCCTAATAGATTGTATAAAATACATAATATATTTAATTATACGTAAGATAATTTACATCAAAAGGAATTAAAAATTAAATATATTTAATTTTATTATATGAATTACATCAAATAAAATTAAACATAACAAATTTATCAATGATTTCAATTTCATCATTTATATTTAATAAATATGCCATATATTTTATCCAATCATTATATAATTTAATACTTAATATTTTTCTCTTCATAAATTTAATTTGGTAAAAAAAATCATTTCATAATATATTTTAATGATAGGTAAACTATTTTACTTTAACAAAATACAATAAATTACCTTTTTTTCTTTGAGGGAAATCTATATATAATAATTTCAGTCAATAATTAATATATATATTAAATATATTGGTTTTTATACTTAGATATAAAATGTTAAATGTTTGTTTTTTCATCAAATATAAATAAATAAGTTTGTTTTTTATCCAAAAACATAAGGTTTTAAAATATGATATTTTGAATAAATAAAATCATTTATATTATATTGGATGAATTCCATAGCTACAGAAATGAATATTAATGAATATTCATGAATTCTAGTCATATATTATGATAAATCATACCTCTTATATAATATAAAATATCATATAAGATAAATAGAATAAAATGAAATAAAATTAATAAATTATAACATCCTCAAACTCTTTAAATACACAAATAGTGATGAAGGAAGGGTTAGAGAAAACCCAAGCCATTACATCATATACCTATTAAACAATTATAATGCTCAAGAATTAAAATAATTCATTATAAAATGAAAAAATAACCTTTTTAAGGAAAATGATACCTTGGTATTCAAATTAATTAAAACTAAAATTATTATCTTCATTTAGTATCCAAAGAAAACATAAAATAGGTGGAGAATATATTATTATTTCTATGGGGAGATACAACTAAAAAAAGGCATACTACTAATAATAAATACGGATTTTTCGATCTACTTAGTTAAATTAACTTTTGTAAGAAAAATTCAATATCCAAATTTGAAGTGATATATCCATTTCGAATATGATATAACTTATTTAATTCCATTATTTTTTTAAAAATCATTTAAATTTTTTTATAGTACTAGAAATTATTTGATATAAGATTATAATTGATATATTTTTAAAAAATAAATGCACACATTTATTCAAATTAGACATTTATAATTTTAATTCCCGGACACCAGTTACCTAGAGTTGGTGAATTATTACAAAACATTGCCCTGATATAAGGAATCATGTCCCGAAAGACCAATCTGTTTAGTAGCCTTGGAAGAACTAGATACACTCATTAGTTTTACATTACATCATGAAATAAAAACATCAACAACATTTTTTCTCCTTTTTAAACCCACTTATATCCTTTTAATATCCCTACATGTCAACCATAAAATACTTCTTTACATCCTGGAAAAAATAAAACATAGAAAGGGGTGAGATCAAACGCTCGGTAAAGATAACAATATAGGAGAAAGATTTATAAATAAGAATAATCATTTAAGGAAATGTATAAGACTAAAAAAATACTTTTAAACATGAGCTACAATATAATATGGCAAAGATAAATTCAAATAATTCCATTTAATTATTCCCATGGATATTCTACTAGTTGAATAATCACATGAAATATCAATAGCCACTTTCATAATGATGGAATGCATAATGAAAGACTTCATAACCACATAGTCAAGGCCTTGGGAATGACTAAAAATAAGATTTTGTCAAGGCCTCATTCCAAGACACAATTTTGTCTCATGAGACCTACCGATGCATCAAGGAGCTATAACAGGCTCCACCCGTAACATACTAGGTCCAATGCATTCCTCATATGAAAAGGATTAAACATAACATAATTTTTTTTTAATTAAAACTAGCATAAAAAATTTCAATACTTTATCCATAAACCATGAATGGTATAAAAATAACACATCCACAGTCAAACATATCTCAAAAACTTCAATACAGTATGAAATATTTGTTTCATAATAAATCAACCTCGATCAAGAATAATATCAAGAATCTGTTTAAAAAAGATTTTTGAGTCAAAGTGTCCCATACGACTTTGAAAATTTTAAAAGTAATTTTAATTTTATAACATTAATGTTTATATAAATAAAACCTTAAAACCATTTTTAAAACATGGAAATTAATGATAAATATTTAGAAGAATAAAATTTTAAAACATTTAAAATGATATTTTAGATAAAGTTCTTAACCAAATGAGAGAGGCTTCAATTAAAATAATTGAGGAAATCAAAAAATTGTTATATAATGAGAATAAAGGGATTCATGATATACTAGGTCAGAGTATAGTATATACAACAAATAAAAGTGAATTGGCACATAACAACAAAGAAGTCTCAATGGAATGTAATTTGAGATGAATTCCATTATAAAGACCATATCCTTGGTTTAAGGATAAATGAATGACATAATTATGTGTGAAAAATATATATACACTCAATATGAACAGATATTCAGTATAAATTAATCATAGCATAGTTACACATGTTCTTGTAAAAACAACACCAATGACTTGGATGTTTAACTCAATGAATAGATATTGAGTTAAAATTTCTCTTATCAAGTTTATATCAATGAATTGAGAATTTGTAAATGGAGTGATTATGTGTATCAAGAGTATATCCACAAAAATGGGATTGGAAATTACTAAATAGGTAAATAAATATTTATTTCCATCATAATATTGGAGTAAAGTAATCAATGAAGTATGCGTAATGCTCAATGGGTGGAAATTGATTTTTGAAATATCCTTAACTATATGGTAACGTACGAAACATACACCCCATGAAAGAAATATCATCCAATGAATAAGTAAATACCCATTAATTAAAGAATACTACACAAAGAATACAATCATGGGTAGAACATACACCACACAAAAGTAAATAGTGGCAATATAGCGTGACTCTCATGGGAATAAGAAGTGAGATGAAAACCCCAAGCCATGCTGTAATTAATCGAGTCATATAAACAAAAGTTAATAACCACCAAATGAATAACAGAATACCATGAATATAAATATAATCATGAAAATATATATAAAATGGCAGTACACAATACACCACATGCAATAAATAAGTGTTGAATAGTGGAAATCTCATAGGATTAAAAGTGAGATAAAAAACCCTATACCACGTTGTAATCAATAGTGTCGTATGACCAAAAGTTAATAACCACAAAATGAATCACTGAATACAATGAATAAAAATATAATCATGATAATATATATCAAATTTCTGTACACAATACACCAAATTCAATAAATAAGTGACAAACAATCGAAATCTCACAGAATTGAAACTGAGATAAGAAATCCCTTACCTCATGTCCGACTTGACTCGTTGGTTCTTTAATCTCTAGAATAATAAACTGATGATAATTTCAACTTTATTACGAAACTTTTTAAAGTTTATTATTCCTTCTATATCACTTATTACCATGTTATAAACATTTTGTAACCATTTTTGTTAATATTGGTCATTTTGTTGATATTTGGTACTTGAGTCAAAAATGAACTTGTTATAATTACAAATTGTCCATGTGGGCAAAAGTCTATTATCTCCTATATCATATTCATGATTTAAATATCATATAAGTCATATATATCTATTTTATATATATATATATTTATAAATATTTCATTATATTTGGAGATAATAAATGAAATGCCTCATTCCTGGAGACAGTAATATGTACGTACTCATAAATGATACTTTCATTTATATTTCATATATAATGAGATGAAAACATAATGATACATAGGTATATTATAATTATAGTATTATATCATATGATATATGTGTTACATAATTTAATTAACTCCATCCTTTATATGTTCCATTTATGTCATGGATGAATCATATCACCTTGAGGAGGCGGTAGTCTGCACTTCCACAAATGAAATTATCGTGTTCAAACATATTGGAAAGGATAAAGGAGTGTATATAAATGAAAGTTACAGAATCATAGATAAAAAATTAACATAATATATATAATATATAAATAAAGTTCCATAATAATGGATACCATAATAGGCATTAAGAGATAATTGAATAATCATTATTTCGTGAGGCAGTAGTTTGTCATCCACAGAAACAATATGTTCTTTTCCAATTAGAAGGATGTGTTTTTAAGTTTAGGCTGAATAATTCTCATAAAAACAAACTTTTATATTTATTATATTGTTTTTGTTATAAAATAAAGTAATAAAAAGAGTTTAGGGTGTTAGAGAAGTAAAATAAAAGAAGAGAACTCCAGGGAAGACATTACCTTAGAATTGGGTAACTCCCATTGGTTTGAACCAAAAAGATTTCATGAAGTTCCTTATACCTATGGTAAAGCTTCTAGGTGCAAGGTAGGGATATTTAGGGCTTATTTGGATAGAGTGTGGACGATCCAAGGGGCTTCAGAGGTGTGAGTAATGGGTTATAGGTGATGGCTTTTTGTAAGGGGGAGGATGGGCTCTTTAAAAAACTGTGAAAATATTATTTTATTATATAATGATTTTTGGTTTCAAAGGGTCCAAAACTAATTATAGTCTATGATAAGATGAATCCTGGTCGAAATAAAATAATCCAATAAAAATTGGACTGGTTTTGGATATTTTTTTTATTATTTATAATCTTATTTATTTAAATCATTCATTATTGAGGTAAACAATAAATCATTATTGTGTCCGAAATAATTTTATTTATTTGATGTCTAAATATTATAAAAACCTTCCATGATAGAGGAAAATCTTTATATATTTCTAATGAATATTAATAGTCAAATATATCCATTATATAACGTCATATAAAAATTGTTTTACTGAAATATATATGCTTTTGTTATTTTTGTCATTACTTTAGATTATTTAATATAAAATGTCATTATCACTCTCAAGTGGCTGCATGGGGTCCCCAAATCAACCCATGGATTCCCATGGTCGGACATCTATCATAATATATGAATAGAACATGTGTCTGTGTAATTTAATATTATTATAATATTATTTTTTACCCTTATTTACCGGATTTACCCCTTTAACCATGGTAAATAAAATATTTATCAAAGTAATTATTCAAAATGTCAAAAATTAGAAGTTATCTATTTACACAATTTGGACCTCATGATTCCAAATATGGTATCTGTTTTTTTCAAAATAAAAACACAGGAGTGGACGAAATTAATTTAAAATTAATTCCCGTTGTCAAAATAAAAAGCGTGTTTTTAAGAAATAATAATTATCAAAATATTAACACTAGTTTATGTCCAGTTTAAATGAGAAATGGCATCCAATGACCTAAATAATATTAAATGATAAAAATATAATCTAATGTTACTTTAAAACCTCTCAAAAGTATAATTTAACACTATAATTGTTTTGATTAAAAATTTTGTTTTTAATTAAAATTTTGTATTTTTCACTATTCATCAAAATATGAAAGTTATTAGAAAAGTACCAAAAAATAATCCAAACTAAACTTTTATTTCATGATTATAGATAATAATTTAATTTCATTAAATTGATTATAGAAAAGTGTCAAATATTGTTTTAATAATGGTTCACCATTAAAAGGTGGTAAAATTGCATATTTTAAAAAATACTTCTTTTATCTGAAAAAAATGATTTTTTTCATATATTATGTATAAGAAACATATAATATGGATTATAAAATTATATGGAGAATATAAAATAAAAAATTTAGTTAATACCATTCACAACTGATTTTTCAATGTCTAGTTTGGTAAGTCGTGGTGCACTCGAACTAACTGTGGTGTGTAGCACATGCTATTGAATTACTTTAAAGAAAATAACATACTATGAAATATTGGGGTGTTACATTCTACCCCCATTTTGGAAATTCGGTCCTTGCAATTTTAAAATTGGTCTTGGGAACTTCATTTAATGTCCCACATCAGAAAAGAGTCAATAAAACTATCACTTTAAAAGAAGGAAAGAGAAGTACAAAGGTCACCCGAGATAACCCGAACTAAGATTCCATGTAGGAAAAGATGGATATGAAAGATAAACTAAGTGCCATGTTCTGATGGAGAGTGATAGAAAACATGATTAGGATAATGTTAAAAACAATAAAACCACAAACTTGTAATGGGATAAACAGTTATTAGTTTCCTTGTAGGAAAAGTAAGCAAACAATGTTTTTTTTGTTTTAAGTTAAATTTCATAAAGTTAAGGAATTTATTTATGAGATTGACTAAGAACATAAAGACATATACTTAATTTTTAAGTAGAGTATCATACTTTAATAAATTTCGACCACTAACTCATCTCTTTTTTATAAAATGATGAGTATTCAAGATTATTTGGTCCCAACTGAAGCGCTAGAATCAACTTCTAGAGAATAACATGATCCAAAAAGGAAAAACTATATATTTCCCTTGTCTTTAGAGATTAACCAAATCCAAAATGGTTAGTACAAGATCAAATGATCCCCAAAAAGTATAATCCTTTAGAGGAAAAATACAAATCTTAACTTCTAAAATTAAACAAACAATACCCAAAGTTTAATAAATAATATTCAATTAACAATTGTCCTTAAAATTCTTCTATATAATCCAAACTAATATTGAATCCCAAAACATAGAATAATTGCATACATATTCTTCCACATTAAATTTTATCTCCAAATAACATCGAATACTCTTAAAGTCACATACATAAAAGTAATTAACCTAATCATATTTTCTCTATGATAGGTTAATAATTTCCATAAATTACCCAAATCGATATAAATCCACAATAAAAATCCACCATTACACCTCAAATTCAATCCCATAGTATTCTATTTTCTTTAGTCATATAGGGTTCCAAACATAGTGAACGTCTTCTAAAATAACATTTACCACTTAATCACTAAATCATTTCGTATACTAAGGATATCCATTTGATAAGACATAAGATCCCAAATCAAATTATTATTAACCAATAATATTATTTAACTAAAAATAATTAGTCACACTAACTAGGGACCTCAGGTAGTACATTGGTAGGCAATGAATCACAATCTCACTCTAGTTGTGGGTTTGATTCCAGAAGCATTGTCTAACGTGATGGGTTGTCACACGGTCTTCGTGTTGTCATTTTTCAAAAAAAATGTTTTAAAAAACTCCCAAAATGTGGTAATTTATTCAAAATAACCATAACATAATTTCCCCACAAATGTTATCTCATACCTCACATTTTTATCCCAAAATTTAATAACTTGTAAATGACTCAAATTCAAGGATCATATAAACCCAAATGGTTATTTATAACTATATCCACAATAGAAAAGATAATTCATCCTAAAAAAGCATTTTCACATAAATAACTACAGGGGTAAACATTCATGAAAAAAGTCTTTCAATATAATCCAATCAACAAAGAGCACTAATACCTTTTAACATTTCTCCATCCATTTATTTCCATCTAGGTTCTTCCTTGACCAAGAGGTTATCCTATAGAATGGGTAATTTACTCGGGTAATTCCCAAGTCCCCTACATTTATGGAAAATGACTACAAATGGATTTTTGGGATCATTTTTTTTTCTTCCATAGTAATCTTCATTTTTCCTGTCCAATTTTTTACTTTATGTCTTTCTTTCCCACGCATAACGCATTTCTTTGTTACATTGAGACACTTTCTGTGGTGTCTCCTTCCACATTTCCTGTATGATAGAAATTGAGATTTATTTTCTCCATGGTCTCTACTGCTCAAGCTCTAATCATTCATCGCCTTTCTCTTCTTTGTTGAGTTCGGGAGTTGGTTTATATATACATTTTTATCATATTTTTGGAGAAATTCTTCAGTATGAACACCGTATCTTTTACAATAATCAACATTTAATTTTGTTTCTCATTTCCACCACCGTTCCCACCTTGTACTTCTTCTTCAATGTTACTATGTCTTCTTTGAAATCCATACATTGACCGACACAAGAAAGCTTAGTGTGAGTCATAAAATCATTTAGAGAATATAATAACACCTTATTTTCAATCTTAAACACCTTAGGATTAACTATTATTATTTATTCTCATATTATATTAAAATCATTTACATCATTTTCTAAAAAAATGTGAATTATCCTACGCATATCCCTCGGTAGTGTTGTAACCAAGAGTGCAGAAATGCCCGTTTTCGTGCACCAGTTCACGTTCGAGTCTAGTTCACAGCGGTGTTTTCAGGTTTTTACCCATATGTGAATCTATGCAAGAGCCGACTCTAGTTTCTCATATCCAGAGAGGTGCATATTTCTTGGAATACTCAAAAAATATTTATAGTACCAAAATTCTAGGAATTTCTTCTATACTGTTCCTCAAAGTATATCTTATGGTAGTGTTCTCAAATCAGAGTTTTTCTAAATCTAGTTTCATAGGTTTGTATTAAACTTTCTATGATACCTACTATAACAACCCAACCGCAGTTACCCAGAGTCGGTGCATTATTACATAAAATTGGCATTATATAAAGAATCATGTCTCTAAAGACTGATCAGTTTGGTAGCATTGGAATCACTAGATACACTAATAAGTTTTACATTACATCATGAAAAAAACATCAACAACATTTTATAAACTTTTTAAACACACTTATATCCTTATCCGATCCCAACATGTCAACCATAAAATACTTCATCACATCCTGGGAAAAATAAAACATAGAAGGGGTGACCTCAGATGCTTAGTAAGGATAACAATATAGTGGAAACTTTTATAAATAAACATTAACATTTAAGGCAATGTATAAGACTAAACCAAAATCCTTTTAAACATGAAATTCAGGATAATATGGAAAAGATAAAATCAAATAATTCCATTTACTTATTCACATGGATATTCTACTAGTCAGATAATCACATGAAATATCAATAGCCACTTTAATAGTTATGGAATGAAAAATGCTAGAGTTCATAACCATGTAGTCAAGGCCTTGTGCCAATACAACAAATAAATTTTGTCAAGGCCTTGTTCCAAGACATTAGTTTGTCTCCTGAGACCTACCGATGCATCAAGGAGCTATAGTGGGATCCCCGGTCACTTAATAAGTCCAATGCATTCCTCATATTGAAAGGTTTAAACATAACATTAACATTCATATTAAAACTAGCTTTCAAAATGTAAATACTTTATCCATAAACCATGAATGGTATAAAAATAACACATCCACTGTAAAAATATCAAAAAACCTTCAATACAGTAAAGAAATATTTTTATCATAATAAATAAACCTCGATCATGAATAACATCTCATAAAGTATGTTGATGTAGTTGAGAATGATCAGTAACAAATCTTTGAGAGAAATATCCCTTTTTTCATGAAAACATTTAAAAGTATCATTACTTATACAGAATCTGTTTAAAATAATTTTTTTGAATCAAAGTGTCTCATATGACATTGAAACATTAAGAATGAATTATAATTTTAAAATATTAATTTCCATATATATTAAACCTTAAAATCATTTTTAAAACATGGACATTAATGATAATGATTTAGAAGAATATAACTTTAAAACATTAAAAATTATATTTTAGTAAGATTTCCAAAACAAATGAGAGATGCTTGAATATAAATAATTGAGTTAATCAAAACATTATAATATCATGATAATAAAGGGATTCATGATATAATATGTCAAAGTATAGTATATACACCAAATAAAAGTGAATTGGAACATAACTTCAAAGAAGTCACTATGGAATGTAAGTTGAGATGAATTTATTTATAATGAAGGTATATATAGGTTAAGGATAAATAAATGACATAATTATGTGTGAAAAATATAAATAAACTCAATATGATTGGATATTTTGTGTAAATAAATCAGAGGACATTTACACATAGTATTGTAAAAACAACACCAATGACTTGGATGTTTAACTCAATGAATACAAATTCAGTTAAAATTTCTGTAATCATGTTTATATCAATGACTTCAGAATTTATCAATGGAGTTATTATGTTTATCAAATGTATATCCACAAAAAGGGGAGTATAAATTACTACATATGGAAATAAATAGTGAGTTCACACATAATATTGGAGTAATGTAATCAATGAAGTATGAATAAAGCTCAATGAGTGGAAATTGAAATTTGAAATTTCATTAAAGATTTGGTAACATATGAAACATGCACCCCATGAAAGAATTATCATCCAATGAAGATGTAAATACCCTTAAATTAAGGAATATTACCCAAATAATACAATCATGGGTAGTACATACACCACACAAAAGGAAATAGTTGCAATATAGCATGAATCTCATGGGAATAAGAAGTGAGATGAAAACCCCTTACCACATTGTAATCAATCAAGTCATGTGACAAAAAGTTAATAACCACCAAATTAATCACAAAATATCATGAATATAAAGAGAAAGATGTTAATATATATCAAATTTCAGTAAACAATACACCACATCCAATAAATAAGAGGAAAACAACGGAAGTCTCATGGAATTAAAAGTGAGATAAGAAACCCCTTACCACATTGTAATCAATCGAGTCGTATGACCAAAAGTTAATAACCACAAAATGAATAATATAATACCCTGAATATAAAGAGAATCATGATAATATATATAAAATGGTAGAACACAATTCACCAAATGTAATAAATAAGTGGCGAACAATGGAAATATCACGGAATTGAAAGTGAGATAAGAAATCCTTACCTCGTGTCCGACTTGACTTGTTTGTTCTTTAATCTCCTGAATAATAAAATAAAGATAATTTATACTTTATTAAAAACATTTTTCATGATTATTATTCCTTTTATATCACATATTACCATGTTATAAACATTAGTTAATCATTTATTTTAATAATGGGTGTTTTGTCGATATTTGGTTCTTGAGTCAAAAATGAAATTGTTATAATTACACATTGTCCATGTGGTCTAAAGTATATTTTATATAGTATCGTATTAATGATTTAAATTTCATATATATAATATATATCCAGTTTATATATATATATATATATAATTATAATTAATTAATGATATTTGGAGATAAGAAATTAAATGCACTGTTCATGAAGACGATAAGCTGTACGTACGCATGAACGCTACTTTCATTTATATTTCATATTAATTGAAATGAAAACTTATTGATACATAGGTATATTATAATTCTAGTATAATTTTATATTATATATTTTTCACATTATTTAATTAACTCCATCCTTTATACATTCCATGTATGACATTAACGAATCATATCACCTTGAGGGGGAGGTAGTCCACACTTTCTCAAAAAAAATTATCGTGTTCACACATATTGGAAAGAATAAAGGTGTTTTTGTAAATGAAAATTACATAATCATAGAGAAAATATAAACATAATATATAAAATTTATAAATACAGTTCCATCATAATGGACACCATAATAGGTGGTAGGATATAATTTAACAATCATCGTTTCGTGAGCCAGTAGTTCATCGTCTATAAAAACAATATGTTCCTTTCCCATTTGATGGTGGTGTGAGTTAGTGTAGATCGATTCATTCTCATAAAAACAACCTAGTATATTGAGAAAACTGGTTTTGTTATAATATAATGTAATGAAAAGTGTTTAGGGGGTTTTAGAAGTAAAATAAAAGAAGATAACTATAGGGAAGACGTGACCTTAAAATTGTGTAACTCCCTTTGGTTTGAACCAAAAGGATTTCTTGAAGTGCCTTCTGCCTAAGATAAGGCTTCTAGAAGGAAAGGAGGGATCTTGAGAGATTATTTGGGCACTATATGTATGATCCAAGGGGCTTGATAGGTGTGATTAATGACTTCGAGGTGAGGGATTTTTATAAGGGGGAGGAGGGGCTCTTTTGGAATGTGTGAACATATTATTTTATTATATAATGATTTTCGGTTTCTAAAAGAGAAAAACTTATTATAGTCGATGATAGGATGAATCATGGTTGAAATAAAATCATCCAATAATAATTGGATAGGTTTTGGATATTTTTTTAATATTATAATCTTATTTATTTAAATCATTCATTAATTAGGTAAACACTACATCATCGTTGTGTCATAAATAATTTTATTTATTTGATGTCAAAAAATTATAAAAAAATACCATGATATAGGAAATATTTTTTTTCTAATGAATATTTATAGTTGAATATATAATTTATATTACCTTATATAAAAATTATTTTACTAATAGATATATGTATTTGTTATTTTTGTCTTTACTCTAGATTATTTAATATAAAATCTCATTATCACTCTCAAGAGGCTCCATGGGGTTCCAAAATCATCCCAAGGATGCCAATGGTCGGATATGTATAAGAATATAGGAATAGGACACATGTTAGAGTAATTTAACATTATTGTAATATTATTTTTTACCCTTGTTTATGGGATTTTCCCCTTTAACCATGGTAAATAAAATATTTAACCAAATAATTATTCATAATATCTAAAAATAAAATTTACCTACATACACAATTTGGTCCTCTTGATTACAAATATGGAATCCATTTTTCTAAATTCAGAACATAGAAGTGGTATAAATTAATTTAAAACTAATTCCCATTGTCAAAACAAAAAAACGCGTTTTTATGAAATAATAACTATAAAAAGATGGTCTTTTTAAAAAAAACTATGAAAAGATGGACAATTTTTTATGTCCAGTTTAAATGTGAAATTTCATTCAATGACCTATATTATATTAAATGATAAAAATATAATCTAATTATACTTTAAAACCACTCAAATGTATAATTTAACACTATAAATTATTTTGATTAAAAATGTTATTTTTAATCAAAATTTATAATTTTTCATTATTAAAAAAAATTGAAATTTATCAGAAAAGTAACAAAATTTTACCCAAAATAAATTTTTATATCCTGATTCAAAAAAATAAATTAAGTATATTAAATTTAATATATAAAAGTGTCAAATATTGGTTTCAAAAAAGGTTCTCCATTAAAAGGTGGTAAAATTTCATTTTTAAAAAACTACTTCATTTATCTAAAAAAATGAATTTGTTCATATACTATGTCTAAGAAACACATTATATGGATTCTAAAATTATATGGATTATATGAAATAAAAAATATAGTTAATAATCTTCACAATCGCTTTTTGGACTATAACACCCTGAGATTTTATGAGAATTTTTTTTATGTCTTATGTTATACGCAACACCTAAGGAATCTTTCACAGCGCACAATATGGACTTGTCTTGCATTACACGCAATTGCGACCTTCCTCGATAGCTTGCGTCGTATGAAATACCAGGTTTCACTAAACAACGATATATTATTAAGGATTAGCCATTATGAATAGTATTAACTACATTTTGAATTTTATAACATTATTATTCATCTTACACATTTTCTAGAACATGGTAAGGGAACAAAATAAAATTTTCGGGTAAAATAAGTATTTTTAAAAAAATGCAGTTTTGCCGCCTTTTGATGGAGCACCCAAATTAAATCTATTTTTTGACAAGTTTAAAAGTTGAATTTTGTAAAATAAAAATCTTCTTTTGAATCAGGATATAAAAATTTACTTTGGATAAATTTTGGATATTTTTTTGATAACTTTCAAATTTTGATGAATAGTAAAAATACGCTAATTTTTAATTAATTTTTTTTTTCATTGAGATAATTTATATGGTTAAATTATAATATTGAATGGTTTTAAATTATAAATAGAATATATTTTTACCATTTAATATAATGTATTTCATTACCATTAATTTCACATTGAATTCATAGGTAAAAACATTTCAATCTTTGGCAATGTTTTAACTTCTAAAACCTGTATTCTTAACAACGGGATTTATTTTAAATTAATTACTGCAACTTATATATTTTAAATTTTTAAAAATGGATTCCATATTTTGAATTAGTGGGTCCAAATTATGTTAATAGGCTACTTTTTATTTTTGGGCATTATGAATAGTAACTGCGGTTAATTGTTTTTACCTAGTTAAAGGTAAATCGAGTAATTAAGGGTAAATATAAGATTATAAAATTACACTAACACCTGCCAAAATCTTATTGGATGACTCAAAGTCGACCCATATCACCTAAGGGTCGGATTAGATTCATTTAATTGACTTTTTTCCATGAAAATAATTTAATTATTATTAAAACCAAAGAATGTGACAACATGTCACTTTCTTAAATCTTATAAGTATAATAATTTTAATTTAGTGATAAACTTAATTAAACTTAGAACATGAATAGTCTCCAGAAATCTAAGAAACGTATCTACATCATAGGAATTTATTTAGAATTTTTAAGGATTAAATAATTATCATTAATTATGAAACAATAGTAATGTTGAAATTATTTTATTAATTAAAATATCAAATAAATGGTTTTAAAAATATTAAAATATATATTATATGAACTATTTTATGTGATATACTAATTTTCTAGATACATATGACATTTTATGAATCTATTAAAACTTTTTTTTTGAACATATCTTCTGTATATATTTTATTTAAATTCAAATAAATGAATAGTGTCAAAATTGACACTATTGTAATTTTGTAAAAATAACATATTATGAAATTGTTTAAAAATCACAAAAATATTTAAAAATTATAAACTAAAATTTATATGGTCAAAAATATTATAAAGTGTCAAATTATGGAAAATTCAAAACACATATGTAATTATTTATAATAATTTAAAAATTAGAATATTATTACCACAAATAAAATAAAATTTATAATTAAGGATAAATCAAGTTGATAATGTTTAAACTAAATTCTTAACATGTCTAAATTTTATTGTTTGATTATATTAAAACCCTATCTCATCTAATATTCGGATATGAGTCATTTCAGAAGTTTTTATGTGCGGTTGGGATTTAATATAAACTAATATTTCTTATATTTCCAAAGGTGCCCCTCTCCTCCCTTATAAAAGGGCACCTCCTCCCTCTCCTCCTAACACCAATTTGAGACTTCAAGATAGGACAATTACTTCCCATTTCACTTACCCAATTCCCTAGAAACATCCTAGATTTCCTGGTCTTCTTCAAAGACCAATTTTAGTGCCCTAATAGGAGGTCTCAAAGAGGCGCTTCAAAGAAGAGGTAATGTCCGTTACCGATTCTTTAAACATTATTTCTTCTTCCACTTATTCTTATTTAGTTGTTTCATTATGAATTAATAACATCAGTATCACTCATATACTTCTATGTTATTATAATTATGAAACAACCCTATTTCACCATCTATCCATCCTACGGAAAATGAAATCACCGCGCGTGCGTACGTACGGAATACCGTCTCCACGCCATGGTGTAATCTATTTTCCACCACCACCTTACTTGGATGGGTATAATGGTGTAAATAATAACTATATGTGATTATTTTAAAGTGGTATTTATTCTGAAATAGTATACATACACTCCAATACAATTCCATGATCATGGGAACGATATCATCGCTCGTGCGTACGTACGGAATACCGTCTCCATGATGTGATGTGATTCGTTCAACATGATATTCAATGCATAATGATTATATAAATTAATTTCATGAATTAATATGATATATATTACACTAATAACATTATTTACATGAGGTATCTATAACCTAAAGAGAAGAATAACAATTTATTCGACAAAACACACATAAGAACAAAAAGTAATAAACACCCGAATAACAAGTAGTAATGAAATATTACTAATAAGAAGCTAAAAATATGATCATATATGATATCATAACAATACATATGATTCTGTAATAAGTCAATAAAATTATTTAAATAATTATACAGGAGGTTCAGACACTTAAGAAGTAAATCAGACCTAAGGTAAGGGAAAATATTACAATCTCATTTTTATCCGAGATTGTTTATACTTTGGTATTTACTGGGGTTTATTTTATCATGCACATCCATGTTTCCTCAATATGTAATATTATTTACATTCACCTACAATTTTTCAAATCCAAGTTTACCCTTCGGTGAGTTTTAGTAAATGATATGAAAGGAATATTTTGTCGTTTTTCGTACGAGGTACTTTTTGACTTTTCGACAAAAGTACGAGAAGAATGTTTTTTTACTTATACGGAATGAATGGATTTTTAAAAAATTAATTACAAGAAGAATCCTTTACAAGTTTTCATGTTTATTTTTAATCAACTTCTTTTAGTTTAAAATTGTATGACATGTTATGAAAGGAAAATGTTTTTGAAGTAAAAAGGATATTTTCCTCAATAATGGAGTTCAAGTGTTTTGTCAAAATTATTTTCCATCTAAGATAATATAGGGTTCTGTTTCTATCCCTATTATTACATTGATTTGATTATGTTGTGATGGAATTATTTTTATGAATTCCTTTATCTTATATGAATTGTTTTATCATGTCATGATGTTTAAGAATACCATTTTTATTACATGGGTTATGCAATGATGTATGATTTATGATTTTGTGGCACACATAAGAATGGTATCATTATGAGATGGGTGGGACCAATATCTCCCTCCAATGCATTGGGTAAAGATTTATATCTCATTAGATAGACTTGGATGGAATGGCAGGTTAAACTGGTTCAGTGAAATAGGACTGAAACGAGGAGTGAACTCGGTTCAAAAATGGACTTTGTCCGCTAAGATAGTCTTGGAAATGAGTCTTGACTACTAAGAAATGATTCTCTATGATTATGTGTGTATTAAACAAAGTTTCATGTTTTAAGTTATGATTATTGGGATTAAATTTCACTACTATGATTTATCCCATGTTATGAAATTATGATCTCTTTTGCATGTTAAGATTTCCAAAATGTTATGTTCTTATGAATATGATGTGATTAATATTTCTTTTTTTTACCTTTACTAAGAATTTGAGCTCACCCTTTTGTATGTTTTCTTTTCCCAGGTCAGGAAGAAGGGTATTAAGTAGGATATGCCAAAAAGGGACTATAGATATGATGAAATAAATGGGAGACAATGTAGATGCTTTATGAACCAGTTGTTTATGTTTCCCAGTTTCTAAAGACACTATACCTATACGGTCCTTTTGTGGTTTTGTTATATGTTGTAATAAGTGTACTTAAATTTTGAAGTACTAACATTGTATGTAAAGTATGAGTCGCTATAGTTGGTATCAGAGGAAAGGTATAGTCAACCTTTGGAAACTAGGATGTGAAATCCTTAGTAAGAACCCTAAGGATAAGTCTAAGCATAGAACACAATATTAGTGTATTAGAAATGGACATGAACAACCTGTGATAAGACCTTAAGTGTGAAATTTTATTCTTGATCATGTGGTTTTACTATTATAATTAGTGTTTCTCACACTATTATTCTTGGTTTTAGTCAATGGCTGGAACCCGAAGAAACCGTCTTAATGAGGAATGCGACGGGCAATGCAATGATTTCCCCCCTAAGCAAACAAACGTTATGGGAGCTGGAATGAAAAATCTTGTAGCCATGCTCACACAACTTTCTCAAGATATGAATCATGCAGGACTTCCAAATGATCAAAGGAAGGAGAAACATTCTGTCGAATCCTTCATGAGGCAGGGTCCACCTTCATTCAGCGGGTCGTCTGATCCATTAGTGGCTGAACAATGGATCAGTACCACTGAAAAGATATTTTCAGTTCTTCAATGTTCTGAACATGATAAAGTCATCTTAGCAGTGTATCGTTTGGAAGGTGATTCTGATCAATGGTGGAATCTTATTAAAAATACAAGGCAAAGGGATGAAATTGATTCCATGGAATGGGACGAGTTCAAAATTTTATTTTTCAATAAGTATTTTCCTCGTATTCTTCGAACAAAGATGGAGAAGGAGTTTCTTTAACTAAAGCAAAAGGATGATGAATCTGTTGGTACCTACGAAGCAAATTTTACAAGACTTGCAAGGTATGCTTCCAGAATTATTATCCAACCTGAGAGTAAGATCGATCGATTCTTTAGTGGCTTAAAACCAAGTCTTCGAAGGGCGTTAGCCATAAGGGATGTCAATAGCTACGAGGAAATTGTTTGATGTGCTCTCAAGGTTGAGATGGAGATTGGTGTAACCCATCATTCACATGGGTTTGATAAGAAGAGGAAAATGAAATTCAAAGGAAAATCTAAAGACCACACTGAAAAGAAGATGAGTTTTCCCTTATGCTCAAAGTGTGGAAAGAAACATGGAGGAAATTGTCTTAAGGGGACAAGCAAATGTTATAAGTGTGGAAAATAAGGTCATCGAGCAATTTAATGTCGAAATAATGGGAAGAAGATGTCTAATGATGCAAACAAAGGAAGGGATACACAGAATAAACCTACTACACTTCAATGTTTCAAGTGCAAGGTGATGGGGCATTATGCCAATCAATGCCCAAATCCAAGGGTTGATGATGATGATCGGCGTCAACAAACTCTTAAGGCCAAAGTCAAAGGAAAGTCACATGCAATTACTATTGGCGATGTGGAGTACGACAACGAAGTGGTGAGAGGTACACTTACCAGCCACTCTAAAGTAGCAAATGTTTTATTTGATTCTAGATCCACCCACTCTTTTATTTCTGAAGAATTTTCTAAGGGTATCACCGTATTACCTCAACAATTAGATGTTGAGTTGGCTGGGACAACTCCTAATGGAACAACAATCACATCAAAAGTTTACAATTCTTCTCCGATTGAAGTTTGTGGGAAAGTGCTTCCTACCAATCTAGTGATCCTTCCTATAGTGGAATTTGATGTGATTCTTGGCATGGATTGGATTTCTGTATATAGAGCTCATATCAATTTCCAAAGAAGGGAAGTCTCATTTCATATTCTAGATCAATCTCTGATCGTCTATCGATGTAAGGATGAACATAACCTTCCAGTGGAAATTTCATCAATCATATGGGTCTTGATTACACTAAATGAAGGTTATTTATCTAAAATGGTTGGAGAGAAACTCATGATTAATAATATTCCCATTGTACGGGAGTTTGATGATGTCTTTCCAGAGGAATTGCTGGGTCTTCCCCCAAATTGTGAAGTTGAGTTTTAAATAGAACTCGTACCGGGTGTTTTGCCTATTTCAAAGACACCTTATTGAATGGCCCCAATTGAGTTGTCAGAATTGAAGAAGAAACTCCAAGATAATCTTAATAAAGGATTAATAAGCCCTAGTGCATGAACTTGGGGAGCACCTATTCTGTTTTTTAAGAAGAACGATGGATCAATGAGACTCTCCATTGATTATCGAGAACTTAACAAGATCACTATCAAGAACAAACATCCTCTCCCGCGCATTGATGACCTATTTGGCCAACTATGCGGAGCTCAATACTCTTCCAAGATTGATCTTCATTCAGGGTATAATAAATTAATGGGAAAAAGGGAGGATATACCAAAGACGGCTTTCCGTACAAGGTATGGACACTATGAATTTATAGTGATGCCATTTGTTCTTACTAGTTCCCCTACTATCTTCATGGATCTGATGAATAGAGTCTTTAGAGACTATCTTGATCAGTTTGTGGTAGTCTTTATAGACGATATTCTTGTCTATTCAAAGAGCAAGGAAGAACATGAAGATCACTTGAGAATTATATTGAAGACCCTGAGAAAGGATAATCTTTATGCCAAATTTACCAAGTGTGAATTTTGTATTCAAAAAGTTTCATTTTTGGGTCACATAATCTCAAAAGAGGGGATATCTGTGGATCCAGCAAAAACAGAGGTTATCAAAAGATGGTCAAGACCAACACCAGTAACTGAGATCCGATGTTTTTTTGGTTTGGCTGGATATTACTGATGTTTTGTGAAATATTTCTCAAGGTTATCTAACCCACTAACCAAGTTGACTAGAAAAAGAGTTAAGTTTGTTTGGACAGAGGAATGTGAAGAAAATTTCAAAGAGCTAAAAAGAAGGTTAGCCAACGCACCTGTGCTCACACTACCTTGTAGTGGAGAAAGGTTTGTGATCTATAGTGTTGCATCCAAGAAGGGACTGGGATGTGGTCTCATGAAAAATGATATGGTGATAGCTTATGTCTCACGACAGTTGAAAATCCATGAGAAAAATTACCCAACTCATGATTTGGAGTTCGCTGCGGTAATATTTGCATTAAAGATTTGAAGGCATTACCTTTATGGTGAAAGGTGTGATATTTATACTGATCATAAAAGTTTAAAGTATATTTTCACACAAAAGGAGATGAATATGCGCCAAAGAAGATAGTTGGAGCTGATTAAGGATTACGACTGCTCAATTCATTACCACATTGGGAAAGCAAACAAGGTGGCAGATGCATTAAGTCGACAAGACCATGATAGCTTATCCATGATGAGGATCACAAACGATCCAATATTTATGGATTTACAAAGGATGGATCTTTGAATTATAATGGAAGTGGAAAAATCGTATCTTTCTCAAATGAATGTTCAACCATCTATACATGTGAAGATTAAAGAGGCGCATAAAGAAGATGTCGAGTTACAAAAGAAGGTGAGAAATGTTCCTGAATTCAACCTTGACTGTGATGGGATAATAAAGTTCAGGAATCAGGTTTGTGTTCCTCCCATCCCAGAATTAAAGAAGGAGCTGCTGGATGAGGCTCATAGTTCTTCATTCTCTATTCATCTGGGAAGCACGAAGATGTATAGGGATCTGAAAGAGTACTTCTGTTGAGATGGCATGAAAAGAGATGTTGCTGAATATGTCTCTCGATGCTTGGTTTTTCAGCAAGTTAATGCTGAGAGACAGAAGTCCAAGGGGATGTTACAACCATTACCCTTACCTGAATGGAAATGGGAAAACATCACTGTGGACTTTGTCACCGGACTTCCTAAAACATCCAAAGGCAATAATGCTATCTGGGTCATAGTTGATTGTCTTACAAAGTCTGCACACTTCATTGATATTAGAGAGGATTTACCCCTAGATCATCTTTCCAGGATATATGTAAAGGAAGTGGTAAGATTTAATGGAGTACCACATTCTATTATATCTGATCGGGATCAGAGGTTTACCTCAAAGTTCTGGAGAAGTATTCATCATACTCTGGATACAGAGTTGAGTTTCAGCACTGCTTATCATCCTCAGACAGATGGTCAGTCTGAGAGGACAATTCAAACTCTAGAAGATATGTTGAGAGCTTGCTTTATATATTTCAAAGGTGTTTGGGATCAACACCTACCTTTGGTGGAATTTTCTTATAATAATATCTTTCACTCTAGTATTCAGATGGCTCCTTATGAAGCTCTATATGGAATGAAATGCAGGACTCCAACTTGCTAGGATGAAGTTGGGGAAATAAAGCTATTAGGACCTGATATCGTTGATAAAATGACAGAATAGGTCAGATCTATTCAACAACACATAAGAGCAGCTCAGAGTCGACAGAAAAGCAATGCCGACAACCGAAAAAAGACCTAGAGTTTGAAGTGGGTGATAAAGTGTTCTTACGAATATCTCCCCGGAAGAGGGTCATGAGATTTGAAAGAATGGAAAGTTGATCCCTAGATATATCGGTCCTTTTGAAATTCTGGATCATGTTGGGAAGGTAGCCTACCGATTGGCGCTTCCACTTAATCTCTCTCAAGTTCACGATGTGTTCCATGTATCTCTTCTGAGAAAGTACATACCTGATCCTTCACATGTACTCATCTCAGAAGTTGTACCACTGGAGCAAGATCTTTCTTATGAAGAACAACCGATAGAGATTCTGGATCATAGTGAAAAAGTCTTATGGAACAAGACCACTCACTTGGTGAATGTTTTATGGAGGAACCACCAATTAGAAAAAGCTACATGGGAACTTGAGGATATGATGAGGCAGATGTATCCTCATCTGTTTGTAATGAAGTGACGAATTTTGAGGGCAAAATTCATTTTAAGGGGGGTAGAATGTAACACCCTGAGATTTTATGAGAATTTTTATTTATATCTTATGTTATACGCAACACCAAATGAATCTTTCACATCACACAATACGGACATGTCTTGCATTACACGCAATCACGACTTTCCTTGATAGCTTGCGTCGTACGCAATACCGGGTTTCACTAAACAACGATATATTATTATGGACTAGCCGATATGAATAGTATTAACTACATTTTGAATTTTATAACATTATTATTCATCTTACCCATTTTCTAGAACATGTTAGGAGAACATAATAATTTTTTTGGGTAAAATAAGTATTTTTCAAAAAATGCAGTTTTGCCGCCTTTTGATGGAGCACCCACATTAAATCTAGTTTTTGAAATTTTTATAACTTAAATTTTGAAAAATAAAATTCTTCTTTTGAAATAGGATATAAAAATTTACTTTGGATAAATTTTTGATATTTTTCTGATAACTGTCATATTTTGATGAATAGTAAAAATGCGCTAATTTTTAATTT
This sequence comes from Viscum album, assembly GCA_963277665.1. Lineage (NCBI taxonomy): Eukaryota > Viridiplantae > Streptophyta > Magnoliopsida > Santalales > Viscaceae > Viscum > Viscum album. The sequence continues at coordinate 1,161,022,210 of OY728133.1, read as the reverse complement.
TAAAAAACTTTTTTTCATTGAGATAATTTATATGGTTAAATTATAATATTGAATGGTTTTAAATTATAAATAGAATATATTTTTACCATTTAATATAATGTATTTCATTAGAATTAATTTCACATTGAATTCATAGGTAAAAACATTTAAATCATTTGCAATGTTTTAACTTCTAAAACCTGTTTTCTTAACAACGATATTTATTTTAAATTAATTACTGCAACTTATATGTTTTGAATTTTGAAAAATGGATTCCATATTTGGAATCAGTGGGTCAAAATTATGTTAATAGGATACTTTTTATTTTTGGGCATTATGAATAGTAACTACGTTAAATTTTATTTACCATAGTTAAAGGTAAATCGGGTAATTAAGGGTAAATATAAGATTATAAAATTATCCTAACACCGGCCAAAATCCAAATGGATGACTAAAAGTAAACCCATATCACCTAAGGGTAGGATTAGATTCATTTAATGGACTTTTTTCCATGAAAATAATTTATTTATTATTAAAACCAAAGAATGTGACAACATGTCACTTTCTTAAATCTTATAAGTATAATACTTTTAATTTAGGGATAAACTTACTGAAACTTCAAACATGAATAGTCTCTAGAAATATAATACAATTATCTACATCATAGGAATTTGTTTTGAATTTTTAGGGATTATATAATTATCATCAATTATGACACAATAGTGATGTTGAAATTATTGTTATAATTAAAATATCAAATAAATGGTTTTAAAAATATTAAAATAAATATTATATGAACTATTTAATGTTCTCTACTAATTTTCTAGATACATATGACATTTTATGAATCTATTAAAGCATTTAGTTTGAACATATATTCTGTATATATTTTATTTAAATTTAAATAAATTAATAGTGTCAAAATTGGCACTATTGTTATTTTATAAAAATAACATATTATAAAATTGTTTAAAAATCACAAAAATATTTAAAAATTATAAATTAAAATTTATATGGTAGAAACTGTCATAAAGTGTCAAATTATGGAAAATTAAAAACACATATGTAATTATTTATAATAATTTAAAATTTAGAATATTATTACCACAATTAAAATTAAATTGATAAATAAGGATAAATCAAGTTGAAAATGTTTAAAATAAATTCCTAAAATGTCTAAATTTTATTGGATCATGATATTACAACCCTATATCATCTAAAATTCTGATATGAGTCATGTTTATTATTTTTAAGTGGGGTTGGGATTTAATATAAACTAATATTTCTTATATTTCCAAAGGTGCCCCTCTCCTCCCTTATAAAAGGGCACCACCTACCTATCCTCCTCAAACCAATTGGAGCCTTCATTCTCGGCCAATTCCTGCCCATTTCACATTCCCACTTCCCTAGAAACATCCTAGAGGTCCTGGTCATCTTCAAAGACCAATTTTAGTGCCCTAAGAGGAGGTCTTAAAGAAGCGCTTCAAAGAAGAGGTAATGTCCGTTACCGATTCTTTCAACTTTATTTCTTCTTCCACTTCTTCTTCATTAGTTGTTTCATTATGAATTAATAAAATCAGTATCAATCATATAATTATATGTTATTATAATTATGAAACAACCCTATTTCATCATCTATCCATCCAACGTAAAATGAAATCACCGCGCGTGTGTACGTACGGAATACCGTCTCCACGCCGTGGTGTAATCTATTTTCCACCACCACCTTACTTGGATGGGTATAATGGTGTAAATAATAACTATATGTGATTATTGTAAAGTGGTATTGATTCTGAAATAGTATAAATACACTGTAATACAATTCCATGATCATGGGAACGATATCATCGCTCGTGCGTACGTACGGAATACCGTCTCCACGATGTGATGCGATTCGTTCTACATGATCTTCATTGCATAACGATTATATAAATGAATTTAATGAATGAATATGATATATATTACACTAATACCATTATGTAAATGAGATATACATAACCTAAAGAGAATAATAAGAATTTATTCGACAAAACATGCATAAGAACAAAAAGTAATAAACACCCGAATAACAAATATTACTAATAAGAAGCTAAGAATATGACAATATATGATGTCATAGCAATAAGTATGATTCTGGAATAAGTCAATAACATTATTTAAATCATTATACAGGAGGTTTGGCCACTTACGAAGAAAATCGGACCTAGGGTAAAGGAAAATATCACAATCTCATTTTTATCTGAGATTGTTTATACTTTGGTATTTACTGGGTGTGTATTTTATCATCCACATCAATGTTTCCTCAATATGTAATATTATTTCCATCCACCTACAATTTTTAAATCCAATTTTACCCTTTGGTGAGTTTTAGTAAAAGATATGAAAGGAATCTTTTGTCATTTTTCGTATGAGGTACTTTTTGACTTTTCCGAAAAAAGTACGAAAAGAATGTTTTTTTAACTTATACGGCATGAATGGATTTTTAAAAAATTATTTCCAAGAAGCTTCCTTTACAAGTTTTCATGTTTATTTTTAATAAACTTCTTTTAGTTTAAAATTTTATGACATGTTAAGAAAGGAAAATGTTTTTGAGGAAGAAATGATATTTTCCTCAAGAATGGAGTTCAAGTGTTTTATCAAAATTATTTTCCATGTAAGATAATATAGGGTTCTGTTTCTATCCCTATTATTACATTGATTTGATTATGTTGTGATGGAATAATTTTTATGAATTCCTTTATGTTATATGAATTGTTTTATGATGTCATGATGTTTAAGAATCCCATTTTTATTACATGGGTAATGCAACGATGTATGATTTATGATTTTGTGGCACACATAAGAATGGTATCATTATCAGATGGGTGGGACCTATATCTCCCTCCAATGCATTGGGTAAAGATTTATATCTCATGAGATAGGCATGGATGGAATGGCAGGTTAAACCGGTTCAGTGAAACAGGACTGAAACGAGGAGTGAACTCGGTTCAGAAATGGACTTTGTCTGCTAAGATTATCTTGGCAATGAGTCATGACTACAAAGAAATGATTCTCTATGATTATGTGTGTATGCCACAAAGTTTCATTTTTTAAGTTATGATTATTGGGATTATATTTCACTACAATGATTTATCCCATGTTATGAAATTATGATCTCTTTTGCAGGTTAAGATTTCCAAAATATTATGTTCTTATGAATATGATGTGATTGATATTTCTTTTGTTTACCCTTACAGAGCATTTGAGATCACCCTTTTGTATGTTTTCTTTCCCCAGGTCAGGAATAAGGGTATTAAGTAAGATATGCCAAAAATGGACTATAGATATGATGAAATAAATGGGAGACAGTGTAGATGCTTCATGAACCAGTTGTTTATGTTTCCCAGTTTCTAAAGACACTATACCTATACGGTGTTTTTGTGGTTTTGTTATGTGCTGTAATAAGTGTACTAAAATTTTGAAGTACTAACATTGTATGTAAAGTATGGGTCGCTATATGGACGACTAGTATGTTAAGTCATGGTGCGCTTGAACTCAGTGTTGCGTGTAGTGCAAGCTATTGAATTACATTAAAAAATAACATACTAGGAAATCTTTGGGTGTTACAATAATAATATTTAAAATTTTTCTTAAAATCATTTAAGTTGTTGTAGTCAATGGCCTATGAAACCTGTCATATACATTCGATAGTTAAAAGCACCCAAAAAATCTAAGAGACCAATTAAGCCACTGAATATGTATATCAATTTGGGAAAAATAAAAAACTATCGGGATGGAATAATGAACTGGTTTCCAAAGATACCAAATCCTGCATATCTAGGTTGATATTCTGTCTCATCTATTATTTCAATTCCACCCATGTGGTTAAAAAATATTAAATGTAACATCCCACGTTTTTATAGAATAATACACTTTCATAACTATTAATAATTTTTTATTTAATATTAATTTTTTAAAGGGGAAATATTGTATGATAGAGTACCTAACACGAAACAACCAGTTTCCTCAAAATATTACATTCGACCCAATAGTGAATTATATAAAAAAATAATACAACAATAATATTATTATTTTAAATGGTAGTAAACACATATCCATTATATTACAGGTAATTAATAGAATTAACTATATTTTTATTTAAAATGAATTAAATGTTTTTAAATTTATCAAATTAATTTTGGATGCATAAAATGATAATTAATCCATTTATATTCATTTAAAACTATAATATTTTCAAAAAAAATGTTTTGTCTCCTTTTGATGGAAACCCCTTTTAAAATATTTTTTTAATTTTATATGCTCTATTTGAAATAAAAATCTCCTTCTAAATATGTGGGACATCAAAAATTGCAATGGATAAATTTTTGGTAATTTTCTTATAGAGATCATTTTTTAATTAATTGTGAAAAATAACACATTTTAAGTTAATACATCCTTTTCATCTAATATATTTATATATTTAGATTATATTTTTTATTGGTTATAAATTTTATTTTTATTATTTTTTTATCATTTAATCCAATTTTTGTCATTGGCATTAATTTTACATTTAAAATTGATATAAACACATTTTAATCTTTTGATATTTTTTATGTATTAAAACCTATTATCTTTTTTTGACAAATGTAATTAATTTTATAATAATTAATGAAACATCAATATTTTGAATTTGGAAAAAATTAATTCAATATTATTAATTATAATGTCCAAATTATGTAATATTTGACCTTTTATTTTTCGATATTATGAGTAGTACTGTAATGCTCCGACCCTAGTTACCCAGAGTCAGTGCATTATTGAATATCATTTGCTTGATAAAAATAATCAAGTCTCGAATGACCGGTAAATTATTATCCTTGGATGCACTAGATACACTCATAAGTTTTACATTACATCATGAAATAAAAACATCAACAACATTTTTACCTCTTTTTTAAACACACTTATATCCTTAGCCAATCCCTTCAGGTCAACTATAAAATACTTCTTTACATCCTGGGTAAAATAAAACATAGAAAGGGGTGTTCTCAGATGCTCAGTAAGGATAACAATATAGCGGGAACTTTCAAAAATAAGAATAAACATTTAATGCAATGAACAAGACTAAATAAAAAGACTTTTAAACATGAACTTCAACATAATATGTAAAATATAAAATAAATTAATTCAATTTACTTATCCACATGGATATTCTACTAGTAGATTTATCACATGAAATATCAGTAGCCACTTTCATAATGATAGAATTCATAATTCCAGACTTCATAACCACATAGTCAAGGCCTTGTTCCAAGACCAAAAATAAGTTTTTGTCAAGGCCTTGTTCCAAGACACTAGTTTGTCTCATGAGACCTACCGATGCATCAATGAGCTATAGCGGGCTCCACCCCTCACTTACTAAGTCCAATGCATTCCTCATATGAAATGGTTTAAACTTATCATAAAAATTCATATTAAAACTAGCATATGAAATGTAAATACTTTATCCATAAACCATGAATGGTATAAAAATAACACATCCATAGTAAAACATATCACAAAACCTTCAATAAAGTATAAAATATTTGTATCATAATAAATCAAACTCATTCAAGAATAATATACTGTAAAGGATGTTGATGTATTTGAGAATGATCGGTAAAAATCATTGAGAGAAATATTTGTTTTTTATGAAAACATTTTAAAGTCTCACTATATATCAAGATGCTATTTAAAATAGATTTTTTAATCAATGTGTCCCATAACAAATTAAAACTTTTAAAAGGAATTTCAATTTTAACATAGTAATGTTCAAATAAATAAAACCTTCGAATAATTTTTAAAACATGGACATTAATGAGAAAGATTTAGAAGAATAAATTTTTAAAACATTTAAAATATTATTTTAGCCAAATGAGAGACGCTTAAATAAAAATAATTGAGGTAATCATAACATTATAATATCATCAGAATAAAGTTATTCATGATTTACTATGTCAAAGTGCAGTATATACACCAAATAAAAGTGAATAGGCGCATAATAACGAATAAGTCTCAACTGAATGTGTGTTGAGATTTATTCTTTTACAAATAATGTATCTTTAGGTTAAGGATAAATCAATGACATAATTATTTTTGGAAACTATAAATACTTTCAATATGATTGGATATTCAGTGTAAATAAATAACATTACATTCACACATATTTTTTGTGAAAACAACACCAATGACTTGGATTTTAACTCAATGAATAGAAATTGAGTTAAAATTTCTCTTATCAAGTTTATATCGATGAATTGAAATTTGTTCAATGGATTTATTTTGTGTATCATAATTATATGCAAGAAAATGGGAATGGAAATTACTATATAAGTAAATAAATAGATATTTCACACATAATCTTAGAGTAATGTAATCAATGAAGTATGCATAGAGCCCAATGAGTGGAAAATGAAATTTGAATTTTCCTTACAAATTTGGTAACTTATGAGACATACACCCCATAAAAGAAGTATCATCCAATGAAAATTTAAATACCCATATATTAAATTATATTACACAAATAATAAAATCATGTGAAATACATACACTACACAATATGAAATAGTGTCAATATATCATGAATCTCACTGGAATAAGAAGTGAGATTAAAACCCTTTACCACGTTGTAATCAATTGAGTTGTATGACCAAAAGTTAATAACCACCAAATGAATCACCAAATACCATGAATATAAAGAGAATAATGATAATATATATCAACTGGAAGTACAAAATACACCACATGAAACAAATAAGTGGTGAACAATGGAAATCTCACGGAATTAAAAGTGAGATAAGAAACCCCTTACCTCGTGTCCGACTTGACTCGTTCGTTTTTTAATCCTCTGAATAATAATATAAAGTTAATTTTTACTTTCTTAAGAACCCTTTAAAGTTTATTATTCCTTTTATATCACTTATTACCATCTTATAAACATTGTGTAATCATATATGTTAATAATGGTTTTCTGTCGATATTTGTTACTTGAGTCAAAAATGAACTTGTTATAATTACAAATTGTCCATGTGATCAAAATTATATTATCTCCTGTATAATATTCATAATTTAAATATCATATATATTATATATATCAAGTATATATATATATTTATAATTATTCATGATATTTGGTGGCAAGAAATGAAATGCATCGTTCATGGAGACAGCAATCCATACGTACGCATGAACACAACTTTCATTTCTATTTCATATTTAATGAAATGAAAATTAAATGATACAAATGTATATTATAATTCTAATATAATATCATATGATATATGTGTTACATAATTTAATTAACTCCATCCTTTATATTTTTCATTTATGTCATGAACGAATCATATCACCTTGAGGCGGAGGTAGTCTGTAATTCCTCATATGAAGTTATTGCATTCACACATATCGGAAAGCATAATGGTGTGTTTGTAAGTGAAAATTACACAATAATAGAGAAAAAATAAACCTGAAACATATAATATACAAATATAGTTCCATCATAATGTGCACTATAATAGGCGGTAGGATATAATTGAACAATCATCGTTTTGTGAGATAGTAGTTTGTCATGCACAGAAACAGTATGTTCTTTTCCCATTAGATGGAGGTGTGTGTAAGTTTAGCTTGAATTATTCTAATAAAAAACCTATTATTTTGAGGATATTGTGTTTTTTATAAAATAAAGTTATAAAAATATATTTGGGGGTTGTAGAAGTAAAATAAATGAAGAAAAATTTATGGAAGACATTACCTTAAAATTGGGTAACTCCCTTTGGTTTGAACCAAAAAGATTTCTTGAGGTGCCTTCAGCCTAAGTTAAGTATTCTAGGTGGAAGGGAGGGATCTTTAGAGCTTATTTTGGCAGATTTTGGATGATACAAGGTGCTAGAGAGTTCTGAGTAATATGTTAGAGGTGAGGACTTTTCATAAGGGGGAGGATGGGCTCTTTAGGAAAGTGTGAAAGGATTATTTTATTATATGATGATTTTCTGTTTCTAAAGGTCTAGAAAAAATTATAGTTGATTATAAAATGACTCATGGTAGAAATAGAATCATCCAATAAGAATTGGATAGGTTTTGAATATTTGTTAATATTTATAATTTTTTTATTTAAATCATTCATTAATGATGTAAACACTACATCATTATTGTTTCATAAATAATTTTATTTATTTGATGTCTAAAAATTTTAAGAAAAATAACATCATTTATTAAATCCTTTTATCTTTCTAAGGAATTTTTATAGTCGAATATATCAATTATATAACCTCATATAAAAACAGTTTTACTAAAATATTTATGCTTTTGTTATTTTTGTCATTACATTAGATTATTTAATATAAAATGTCATTATCACTATCAAATGGAAACATGAGGTCCAAAACTAACCCACAGATGCCCATTGTTGGAATTGTATTATCCTATAAGAATAGGACACATGTTACGGTAATTTAATATTATTATAATATTATTTTTTACCATTATTTATCAGATTTACCCTTTTAACCGTGGTAAATAAAATATTTACCGAAGTAATTATTCATAATGTCTAAAAATAAAAGTTTCTTATTTACCCAATTTGGATCTCCTGATTCCTAATATGGAATCCATTTTCCCAAATTCAAGACACAGAAGTTGTAGAAATTAATTTTACATTAATCCCTATTGTCAAAACAAAAAGCGTGTTTTTAGGAAATAATAATAATCAAATGATTGACACTTGTTCATTTATAGTTTAAATGTGAAATTAAATATAGTGACCTAAATTATATTAAATGATAAAAATATAATCTAATGACACATTAAAACCACTCAAATTTATAATTTTACCCTATAAATTATTTCAATTAAAAGAGATTTTTTAAATTAAAATTTAGTATTTTTTACTATTTATCAAAATATGAAAGTTATCATAAAAGTACCAAAAATTTATCCCAACTAATTTTTTTATGTCACGATTTTAATGAATAATTTAATTTCATTAAATTGAATATATAAATGTTTTAAATATTGGTTTTAAAAAAGGTTTTCAATTAAGAGGTGGTAAAATTTCATTTTTCGAAAGATACTTTTATTATTTAAAAAAAATGAATTCGTCCTTATATAATGTATTTGAAACAAATAATATGGATTATAAAATTTTATGGAGTATATAAAATTAATAATTTAGTTAATACTATTCACAACCACTTTTTGAATGGCTAGTTTGGTAAGTCATGGTGTACTTGAACTCGGAGTTTCATGTAGCGTAAGCTATAGAATTACTTTAAAGAAAATAATATACTGTGAAATCTTGGGGTGTTAAATTATTCCCCCTTTTGTAAATTTAATCCTCGCAATTTTGAAATTAGTCTTTGGAACATCATTGAAATTCCCAAATCAGAAAAGAGTCAATAAAACTATCACTTTAAAAGAAGGCAAGAGAATTACAAAGGTCACCCGAGGTAACCCATACTAGGATTCCATGTAAGAAAACATGGATATTGATGATAATCTAAGTGCCATGTTCTGAAGAAGAGTGATAAAAAACATGATCATAATAATTTTATCAATAAGAATACCAAAAACTTGTGATGGGATAAATGGTCATTAGTTTCCCTATAGGAAAATTAACCAAACAATGTTTTTTTAGGTACCATTTCATAAAGGTGGGGAATTTATTTATGATATTCACTAAGAACATAAAGATATATACTTAATTTTTAAGTATAGTTTCATCCTTTAATAAATTTCTTCCACTAACTTATCTCTTTGTTTTTGAATGATGAGTATTCAGGATGACTTGGTCACACATGAAGTGCTAGTACCAACTTCTAGAGAATCACATTATCCACAAAGGATAAACTATATATTCACCTTGTAATTAGAGATTAACCAAAACCAAAATGGTTAGTACAATATCAGATAATCCCCAAAAACGATAATCCTTTAGAGAAAGAAATACGAATCTTAATTTTTAAAATTAAACCAACAACACCAAAAGTTCAGTAATTACCATTCAATATACAATTGTATTTTAAATACTTCAATATAATCCAAACTAATATTGAAACACAAAACATTTAAGAATTTTATTACGTAGTCTTCAACGCTAAATTTTATCTCCAAATAATATTGACTACTCTTAAAGACATATAAATAAAATTAATTTACCTAGTCACCTATTCTCTATTATAGGTTAATCATTTCCATAAATAAATCAAGTCGATATAAATACACAATAAAAATCCACTATTACTCCCCAAATGAAATCCCATAGTATTCTATTTTCAATAGGCATATACTTTTCCCAACAGAGCGATCATCATCTAAAATCACATTTATAACTTAATCATCGAATCATTTTACAATAGTAAGGATATCCATTTGATAAGACATTAGATCCTAAATCCACTTATTATTGATTAATAAAATTATTTAAATAAAAATAAATAGTCTCACTAACCAGGGAATTCATGTAGTTAAGTGGTAGGCGATAAATCCCTATCACACGTTGGTTGTCGTTTCAATTCCCACAACTTTTTCCGATGGGACGAGTTGTCACACGGTCTGTGTGTTGTCCTTTTTTAGAAACTATGTTTTATATCATTTCCAAAATGAGATAAATTATTCAAAATAACAATAACATAATTTCACCTCAAATGTTATCTCATACCTCTCATTTTCATCCCAAAATTTATTATCATTTAAATGCCTCAAAATCAAGGATCATATTAACCCAAATGGTTATTTATAACTATATCCATAATAGAAAATAAAATTCTTCCTAAAATAGAATTTTATCATAAAAACTACAGTGTTACACATACAAGAAAAAATTATTTCAATGTCATCCCATCATCAAAGAGCACTAATACATTTGAAGATTTCACCATCAATTTATTTCCACATAGGAACTTCCTTGACCAAGAGGTTTTGCTATATAATAGGGAATTCACTCGGGTAATTCCCAGGTCCCCTAAATTTGTGGCCAAAGAATTTAAATGGAATCATTGGATCATTTTTATTTTCTTCCATAGGACTCTTTATTTTTCCTCAATAATTATTTACATTAAGTCCTTCTTTCCCACATATAAAGCATTTTTGTGTTCCACTGAGACACTTTCCATGGTGTCTCCTTCTACATTTCAAACATGATAGAAATTGAGATATCTTTTCTCCATGGTCTCAACTCCTAGAGCTCTTATTATTCACCACATTTCTCTTCATTGTTGAGTTTGGGAGTTGGTTGATATATATGTTGTTGATCATATTTTTTGAAAACTGATTTAGCATGATCATGAAATCTTTTACACTTATCAACATTCCATTTTTTTTCTCATTTCCACCAATGTGCCCACCTTGTATATCATCTTCAATTTTACTATGACATCCTAGCAATACAGCCATTTACAAACACCAAAAAGCATAATGTGAGTCATAAAATAATTTAGAGAATATCATAACACCTTATTTTCAATCTAAAACACCTTAGGATTAACCAAGGTAATTTATTATCATCTTATATTAAAATAATTCAAATTGATTTGTAAAAAAATATGAATTATCTTAAGCATATCCCTCGAGAGTGTCATAACCAAGAGTGCAGCAAGGCCCGTTGTCGTGCACTAGTTCACATTCGAGTCTAGCTCAAAGCTGTGTTTTCAGATTTTACCCCTACTTACATCTATTCCAGAGCCGCCTCTACCTGCTCGTATCTAAACAGGGATGTATTTCATGGAGAACTCAAAAAATCTCTATAGTACCATAATTATATGAAGTTATTCTATACTAATCCTCAATGTCTATCTTAAGGTTGTGTTCTCTAATTAGAGTTTTTCTAAATCTAGTTTCCAAAGATTGTATTAAACTTCCTATGATACCAACTATAATTCCCCGACCCTAGTTACCCAGAGTTGGTTCATTATTACATAACATCGGTATGATACAAGGAATCATGTCTCAAAAGACCGATAAGTTTAGTAGCCTTAGAATCACTAGATACACTCATAACTTTTACATTACATAATGTAATAAAAACATCAACAATATTTTTCCCCTTTTTGAAACACTTATATCCTTAGCCTATTACTAAAAGTAAACCATACAATACTTCTTCCCATCTTGAGAAAAATAAAACATATAAAGGGGTGAGCATAGATGATCAGTAAGGATAACAATACAACAGAAACATTCATAAAAAAGCATAAACATTTAAGAAAATGAATAAAACTAAAAAATCCTTTTAAACATGAACTTTTGCATACTATGGAAAAGATAAAATCAAATAATGCAATTTACATATTGACATGTATATTCTACAAGTCTAATAATCACATTCAATATAAAGAGCCACTTTAATAATGATGGAATGAAAAATTCTAGACTTCATAACTACATAGTCAAGGCCTCATTCCAAGACTACAAATAATATTTTGTCAAGGAATTCTTCCAAGACACTAGTTTTTCTCACGGGACATATCAATGCATCGAGAAGCTATAGTGGGATACACCCATCACTTACTATGTCCAATGTATTCCTCTTCCGAAAATGTTTCAACATAACATAAACATTCGTATTAAAACTAGCATATGTAATATCAATACTTTATCCATAAACCCTAAATGGTATAAAAATAACACATCCATAGTCAAACATATCAAAAAAACTTCAATACAGGTTGGGATAATTTTATCATATTAAATCAACCTCAATCAATAATAATATACCATATAGGATGTTGACATATTTTAAAATGATCAGTAAAAAACTTTTAGAGAAATATCCCTTTTTGATGAAAACATTTAAAAGTCTCACTATTTTTTCAAGAATCTATTTAAAATATATTTTTGAATCAAAGTGTCCCATAGAACTTTGAAACATTTAAAAGTTATATCAATTATAAAAAATTAATTTCCCAATAAATAAAACCTTAAAACCATTTTTAAAACGTGGACATTGATGAGAAATATTTTGAAGAATACATGTTTAAAACATTTATAACGAAATTTTAGTTAGTGTTCCTAACCAAATGAGAGGTGTTTGAATAAAAATAATTGAGGTAATAAAAACATTATTATATCATGAGAAAAAATGGATTAATGATATACTATGTCAAAGTACAGTATATATATTTAATAAATGTGAATTGGCGCATAATAACAAATAAGAATCAATGGAATGTAAGTTGAGATGAATTCATTTATAAAAACCATATCCTTATGTTAAGGATAAATAAATGACATAATAATGAGTCAAAAATATAAATACACTAAATTTGATTGGATATTAAATGTAAATCAATAAGAGGAAATTCACAAATATTCTTGTAAAAACAACACCAATGACATGAATGTTTAACTCAATGAATAAAAATTGAGTTATAATTTCTCATATCATGATTATACTGATGACTTGAGAATTTATCAATGGAGTGATTATGTGTATAAAAAGTATATCCACAAATAGGGGGGGGGGGGGTGAAAATTACTAAATAATTAAATAAATAGTTATTTCACATATAATCATGGAGTAATGTAATTAATGAAGTATTCTTAAAGCCCAACGAGTGGAATTTGAAATTTGAAATTTCCTTACCGATTTTCTAACTCGTGAAACATACACCCCATGAAAGAATTATCATCCAATAAATATTTAAATACCTGTAAATTAATATATATTACAAAAAGAATACAATCATTGGTATTACATACACAACACAAAAGGAAATTGTGGCAATATAGCTTGAATCTCACAAGAATATGAAGTGAGATAAAAACCCCTTACCACACTGTAATCAATAGAGTTGTGTGACAAAAAGTTAATAACCACCAAATTAATCACAAAATACCATGAATATAAAGAGGATAATGATAATATATATCAAATTTCAGTACAAAATACACCACATGCAATAAATAAGTGGCGAACAATGTAAATATCACAAAATTAAAAGTTAGATAAGAAACCCCTTACCACGTTGTAATCAATCGAGTAGTATGAAAAATTGTTAATAACCACCAAATTAATCAGAGAATACCATGAATATACAAAGAATCATGATAATATATATAAAATGGATGCACAAAATACACCACATGCAATAAATAAGTGGGGGACAATAGAAATCTCCTTGAATTGAAAGTGAGATAATAAATCCTTTACCACATGTCCGACTTGACTCGTTCATTATTTAATCTCTTGAATAATAAAATAAATTTATTTACCACTTTTTAAGAACCTGTTTCAAGTTTATTATTCCTTTTATATTACTTATTACCATGTTATAAACTTTAGGTCATCATTTAAGTTAATAATTGTAATTTTGTCGATATTTGGTACTTAAGTCAAAAATGATCTTGTTATAATTAAAAATTTTACATGTGGTAAAATTATATTATCTCCAATATAATATTCATGATTCAAATATCATATATATAATATATATCCAGTATATATATATATATATAATTAGTTTATTATATTTTGAGATAAAAAATGAAATGCACCATTCATGGAGACGGTAAGTCGTACGTACGCATGAATGCTACTTTCAATTCTATTTCTTATTTAATGAATTGAAATATTAATGATACATAGGTATATTATAATTATAGTATAATATTATATGATATTTTTGTTACAATATTTAATTAACTCCGTCCTTTATATGTTCAATGTATTTCATGAACGAATCATATCACCTTGAGGGGGTGGTAGTCCACATTTCCTCAAATAAATTATCATGTACACACATATTGGAAAGCATAAAGTTGACTTTATAAAGGAATATTACAGAAGCATAAATAAAACATAAAAATAATATATATAATATATAAATATATTTCCATTATAATGGCCACAATAAGAGGCGTTAGGTGATTATTGAACAATCATTGTTTCATGAGGCAGTAGTTCAAAATCCATAGAAACAGTATGCTCTTTTCCGATTAGACAGAGGTGTGTGTATGTGTTGCTCCAATACATATCATAAAAAGACCTAGTATATTTAGGATATCTGTTTTGTTAAAAAATAATGTAATAAAAAGAGTTTAGGGGGTTGGAGATGTAAAATAAAAGAATATAACTTTAGGGAATATGTTACCTTAAAATTGGGTAACACCCTTTAATTTGAAACGAAAGGATCACTTGAAGTTCCTTCAGCCTAAGTTAAGGCTTCTCGAATGAAGGGAGGAATATTTAGAGATTATTTGGGTAGGGTTTGGATGAGCCAAGGGGATTGAGAGTTTTGATTAATGGGTTATAGGTGATGGCTTTTTATAAGGGGGGAGGGGCTCTTTAGGAATGTGTGAAAAGATTATTTTATTACATAATGATTTTTGGTTTCTAAAGGTCCAAAACTAATTATAGTCGATGATAAGATGAGTCATGGTTGAAATAAAATCATCCAATAAAAATTATATAGGTTTCGGATATTTTTTAATCTTTATAATCTTATTTATTTAAATCATTCATTAACGAGGTAAACAGTACATCATTATTGTGTCAAAATTATTTTTATTTATGTGATGCCTAAAATTATAAACAAATACCTGGATGTAGGAAATATTTTTATATTTATAATTAATATTTATAGTTGAATATATCAATTATATAACCTCATATAATTTTTTTACTAAATGATATATGCTTTTGTAATTTTTGTCTTTACTTTAGATTATTTAATAAAAAATGTCATTACCACTCTCAAGTGGCACCATGGGGACCCAAAATCGACCAAAAGACGCCCATGGTTGTACTTGTATCATCCTATATAAATAAGAAACATTTTAGGATAATTTAATATTATAATAATATAATTTTGTACCCTTATTTACCGCATTTACCCCTTTAACCATGGTAAATAAAATATTTACCGAAGTAATTATTCATAATGTCTAAAAAAAGTTACCTATTTACCCAATTTTGAACTCCTAATTCCAAATATGGAATTCATTTTCTCATATTAAAAATAGAAAAGTAGAATAAAATAATTTAAAATTAATTCCGGTTGTCAAAACAAAAAGCGTGTTTTTAAGAAATAATAACTATCAAAAAATTGACACTTGTTTATGTCAAGTTTAAATTTTAAATTACTTTTAATGACCTAAATTATATAAAATTATAAAAATATAATCTAATGATAATTTAAAACCACACAAAAGTATAATTTTACATAATAAATTATTTCGATTAAAAAGTTGTTTTTAATTAAAATTTTTTATTTTCACTATTCATCAAAATGTGAACGTTTTCATAAAAGTACCAAAAATTAATACAAACCAAATTTTTATGTCCCAATTAAGAATAATAATTTAATTTCATTAAATTGAATTTATAAAAGTGTCAAATATTTGAATTATAACAGGTTCTCCATTAAAAGGTGGTAAAATTTCATTTTTTGATAAATACTTCTTTTATCTGAAAAAATGAATTTGTTCATATATTATGTATAATAAAACATAATTTGGATTCTAAAATTATAAGGAGTATATAAAATTAAAATTTCAGTTAATACTATTCACAAACACTTTTTGAACGGCTTGTTTGGTAAGTCGTGGTGCGCTCGAACTCAGTGTTGCGTGTTACGCGAGCTATTGAATTACCTTAAAGAAAATAACATACTATTAAATCTTGGGGGGTTACAAGTAACATTAGTAATTATTATGATTTACCACAGTTAAAGTGTAAATTAGGTAAATAAGGATAAAAATAATATTATAATAATATAATACATGCCTAACATGTGTCTTAATCATATTGGATGAGTCATGGGTGACAAACAAAATACATAGGAATAACTTTTCACATTTGGGAGCCAAATGGGTGAGAAAATGACAAGTTATAATAATAAATTTATATTAAATGGAAATATAACATTAACATGTATCTTTTGACTAAAACAATATTGAGGTGGGTTTGATAAGAGATATATTTTACTCTAAATAGTCATTAGAAATATAAATATATTTTATAAATATGTTAATTTAATTTAAAATTTTTATAGATTAAATAAATATATTTAATTATGATGTAGTGATTATTTCATTAATAGGGGATTCAAATAATTGATATTATAAATATTAAAATAATTGAAATTTGATCATTTTGATTCCATACATGAATTTTCATGATGATTATGACATATTATATTTTTTTTAATTATTTTATTTCTAAAAAATCAAGTTTTTATTTCTTTAACAAAAATCAATTACTAGATAGTGTCAAAATTGACATAAATGAGTTTCCAAAACAAATACTACTTTCTTAAATGATAAAATAGTTTGAAAAATATAATATTCTTCCAAATAACCTATATAATGTTTATAATGTCATTCGTGATCTACTTATGGTTCTAGTTTCATTTTTTAGTATGTATATTTGCCATATATTGTGAAAATATAAGAAGACGTAGTATGAGATTATTGTTTTAATTTAGGGTTAATGAGAAAAGACATTGTTAAATTGTGACCTAAAAATGTCTAAAACCTATTGGTTGAGATAATTTAGATCCATACTTATATTATACTCGAAATATATCACTTTTGTACTATTTTATTTCTAGAATCAATTTATAATAAAATAACATTTCAATACATTCTTAAAGAGACCCTACTCCCTTTTATAAAAGGCCACCACCTCTTCCCACTCACTCAAACATTAAAGTCTCTTGAATCATCCATCATCTGCACAAATAAACTCCCAAAATCCATAAATATTTCTATTAGTCCACCCATTGGGAATAAATCCATCCTAATGGAGCCTTTTGTGAAAATAAAAAGGAGATACTCCTAAAAGTGTTATTTATTTTATCACCTATTTCAAAAATATTTTATTCTTATAATTCATCTTCATATGTATTTTATGTACTAATGTAATAAATATAGTATAATTTACATGTTGAGATGTTATTATAATTACAGAAAAACCTTATAACATCTATTCTCTATTCTACAAATAACAATATTATCATGTGTGTGTACGTACGGCTTCCCGTCTACACACAGTGACATAATTTATTATTCATCAAGACTTAATTTGGATTGGTATAATGATGAGTATAATGGGATTAAGTAATGAATATAACATAATATTTATTCTATTTAATTATTAGAACATCCAAGTCTATAATGTTTAACCATTAAATGTGTAATATCATTGCTCCTTTGTATGTATGGCCAACCATCTCCACGATGCAATGCGATTCATTCTACATGATATTCATTAAACCATGATTATATAATTGAATTAAGTGAACAAATATGTTATATATAATATTTATATTTACTATATTATTTTTTAATTTTTATTAACAACATACCTTTATGCTTTCCATAATGTGTAAATATGATAATTTCATTTGAGGGAGTGTAGAGTACCACCCCCTCAAAGTGATATTACTCATTCATGCCATATATGGAATATATAAAAGATGGAATTAGTGAAATTATGTAACATATATAACATAGATATTATAATGTAATTATAATATACCTTTATATCATTTATTTTTCATTCCATTAATTTTTAAATGAAATGAAAGTGGTATTCAAGCCTATGTACGACCTACCGTCTCCTTGAACGATGCATTCCATTTCTTATCTCCAAATGATATAGACTTTTATAAATACAAATATACTGGATATATATGATATTTAAATCATTAATAATATTCTAGAGATGATGGACTTATAAACCCATGGACTAGTGACATCATACCACGTTCATTTTCGACTCAAGAACCGGTAATCGAAAAAACATCCTACATGAACTCAGATAATTAACAAATTATTATAACCTGGTAAAAATTGATTTAATGTGAATAATAAACATGAAAAACGTTTTGAAGAATGTATAAATTAACCCAATTTTATTATTCAAAAGATAATGAATGAGGAAGACATGTCAGAATCATGGTAAGGGACTTCCCCTCAATCTCCAATCATTGAGGCATATTTGGATTTATATACAACCTTATTTTATACTATGTATAATCAACCCCTTTGACAATTAATTTCACTCAATGGTTTTCAAAATTAATATTTTTTTATAAATCATTTTTCTATATGACAAAAGGAATGTTTCTTTTTAACATGTGAGGTGACAACGACCTTTCTGCTGCCTCAAGTATTATTTTATATTTGGATTCCTCTACAAGTCATGATGTTTTTAAAAATAAAAGTAAATATCTTATTCCTTAATAGGTATTTTTTTTATTGAAAATGGTTTTGAAAATGTATTGATTATATCAATATCTTGATATGATGTATTTTGACTACAATGTGGAAATGTTATTTTCCATTTATGCTTGTTCATATTTTATGATTATGTTAAAGTTCTTGGTAATTACTTATGTATAGAGGTCATTTCATGACAAAATGAGGGTGGGTGATCCTATGATAGCTCTCTAATGCATTGGGTAATGTGATAGAGGTAAATAGTAAGGTTTCACAAAATATAATTAGGTAATATATTATGATGTGTATTCCAAACATAACCATGAAAGTTACTCCCTATGTATCTACGAAAGAGACAACGTAATTATGTTATGGATTCCACAAGTTACCTCGATGATTTATGATTTCTATGAGTTATTCAAAAATATTATGATTTCATGAGTAATTATTAATATCTTATGTTTTATGAGTGAAATGTGTGATTTCATTGATTTGTATGTATTCATGCACTAATGTTCTCATTCCTTATTTTTTTACCCTTACTGGGATTTTTATGATCATCCATCGTTTTTCAAATGTTTTTCATAATGTATAAGGAAGGTTTATACCAATAAATAATTTCTGAAGCTTTTTATAGATAAAATAATTATTATTTTATTGAAAGAGTTATGTCATTGTGGAAAAAATTGGATATAGTGGACATGTCTAACTTGTTATATTTGAGATGTAATGTATTAATAATGAAATAATTCTTTAAAACACTAAATTTGAAAAGATCCTAGATGTGAATCAAAGTAAAATTATTGACTTATCTTAAGATTATGTATTGTTTTAAGGTTAGGGGCATATAGTAGGTGTCATAGGTGAATTTATATAACATTAAGGGTTAGTATATTATTAATAGAATATAAATAAATTATTTGTACATTATAGTAAAATTGAAATAACTTTTAAGGATTACCATGTTGTTTTTTCTAAGATACGTTTATGTTCACAATGGTTATCCATATAGGAAACTTGGTAGCTATTATGGGACAAAATAAAGAGGAAAACTACTTATCAAACCAGAAAATAGGGATGGTCAGAATCTGAACTGAACAGTTTTTTGTAGAAATGGGATAGATGACTAGGGCTATAAATGGTAGTGGTATCCATTAACACAATCAACTAGATCAACCATAGAGGAACATGTTGGTAGTGGATCATTTCATGATGCAATAACCCCCATCATTCAGAGGATCATCTGACCATGTGGTAGCTGAAGGATGGATTAAAGCATCAGAAATGATTTTTCATGTCATGTAGTGTACAAAACATCCAAATGATAGTCTTTTTGTTTACTGTTTTGAAGGTGATGTCAATCAGTGGAGGTCTATGGTTAAGAATATCATGTATTGTAAGGATATTTATTCTTCTTTATAGGGATGAATTCAAATGTATGTTTCTTGAGAAATATTTTCCTAATTAGGTTCAACATAGAATGGAAAATAATTCTTGGAATTATGGTAGGAGGATGACATAGTGGATGCTTATAAAGAAAAGTCCACTCGAATGGAAATGTATGATACAAATTTCATAAGGGATATTGATAGAGAAATCAATAGTTTTTACAAAGGATTGAACCGAGTGTATTGAATGGAATTAGCTTCCCGTGAGTTTAAATGTTATGAAAATCCTGTTTGATATAAGGGGAGTGTGGAAATAGAGAGCGCTGATTATCATTTGTTCTTTGAAAAAAAATATGAGATCTCGGTGGAAGAATAATGGGAATAATGCTTCAAAAATTTCAGATGGTATGAATCTTATGTTTAGAGTTTCTAAATTTTTTGGTAAAAAGTAAACTGGTGAATGGATTCTGAATTTTGGTATGAGATTCTACGGTGGAAAAATGGGAGATAAGGATCATAATTACACTGAAAACATCATGGTAGTGGTAAGACAAAGTATGATTTATAGTAATTAAAATTTTTTAAGTGACATGATATTGGTTATTGTGAAAATGAGTGTCTAATGAAGAAAAAAAATGATGGAAAGCAGGCGAACTACAAGAAGAAATGGGTGGTGAAATCTTGTGTAAGTACTTCAACAGATATTGGGACATCAAATGAAGTAGTATTCGGTACACAATTTCTTTATTCAGACTATACCATTGTATTTTTTGATTATGTGTCTACACATTATTTCATTTCAAAGAATGTTTCTAGTAAATTGGGAAATCCATATCAAGAAATGAATCATGAACCTGTTGTAAAAACACAAGGAGGAATGTTGGGACCAAAAACAAATTATATGAATATTCATATAATTATCAGTGGAAGCAATTTACCTTTAAACATTTTTGTTTTTCCTATTGTAGAGTTTGATGTTATTTTGTATATAGATAGGATTTTCTTTTATCATAATAAGATTTAATATTGAGATAAAGTGGTTTATTTTCATGAAGAATTTCATTTTGTGTACAAGGATGAACCCATACTATTAATAACATACTAGGAAGCTGAGAAACTAATAAAATATAGAAATGAATTTTACCTTGCACATTTGTTAAAAAAAATAAACAGTTCAGATTAATGATGTGCAAGTGATAATTGAGTATGTTGATGTTTTTCCTGAGGAGTTGGCTGGTATAATACCTAACAAAGAAGTAGAATTAACTGTTGAATTTATTCCTGATTCAAATACAATTTCAAAACCCCCTTATCGGGTGGCTCAAATTAAAATTTTAGAGTTAAAGAATCCATTATAGGAGTTATTAGTAAAAGGTTTCATTAAACCTAGGACATCACCATGTGGTGATCCTATATAATTTTTTAAAAATGAATATGGTTCAATGGGACATTGAGTTGATTATAGAGACATAAATAACATCATTGTTAGAAACATGTATCCTTTTCCTCATATTGATGATTTTATTATCAGCTCGAGGAAGCTTAGTATTTTTTAGTGACTCACATGAGGTCGGGGTACCATCAGTTGGATGATAAGAATAAAAAATTTCAATGATTGTGTTTCATAATAGATATATCAATTATGAATTTTTAGTTATGCATTTAGGGTTAACCAATTCACCTGCTATATTCGTGGACCTTTTGAATATAATTTTTCGTGAGTTCTTAGATACGTTTGTGGTTGTATTTATTGATGATATTTAAGTATATTATAAAATGGATGAGGATCATTAATGTCATTTAAGTATTGTCTTGAAAACCATAAAAGAAAAGAAACTCTATGGGAAAATCTGCAAGTGTGAGTTTTGGTTACAAAAAATTTCATTCCTTGGTCACATTGTTTCAAAATATGGCATAACTATTGATCTTTTTAAAACAAGATATGTTGATGAATGACCAAGACCCATGAATATAACTAAGATTCATACTTTTCTTGGTTTAGCATGTTATTATTAGAGGTTTATTGAAATAAATTTCATTTTTATATAACCCACAAACTATGTTTACTCGATCAAATGTTATGATCATCTAGACAAAAAAATGTGATGAATGTTTTCTATAATTGAAAATTAATTTTTGAATGATCCAGTTTTGGCACTACATTCCAAAATATGATGAATTTGTTATCAATAGTGATGGTTCGTTGAAAGAACTTGGTTATTTCTAAATGCAGAATGATCAGGTAATTTATTATGCTTTACGTCAGTTGAAAACTAAAAAGATAAATTACACTGCAAATTATTTGGAATTATCTACTGTTACTTTGGAATCAAAAAATTAGAGGTATCTTATCTATGGTGTGAAATGTAAAATATATTCTGAACATAAAATTTTATTGTAAATATCTACTTAAAAATAATTTTGTATGAGATAGAGAACATAGAAGGAATTAATCTTGGATTTTTATTGCACGAATCATTACAATCATTGAAATGAAAACAAAGTGGATGATTCATTGAGTCAAAGAAGTAATTCAATATTAACCATGATACATTTAGATAATGGCCATTTGATTAATTATTTTAGGAACTTCATCATGCATGTTGTCGATACAGGAAATTTCTATGTTTTGTTTTAGGTTTTAATTCAATTGTCTCTAGCATACAGAATAGAGAAAGCGCAAAAGAAATACAATGAGTTATAAGAAAAGGTCGAATTGGTTTAGAAGTGTATATTCCCAGAATTTAACATTGATAAATATTTTTCATTGACTTTTTTAAAGATATTATATGTTCCTTATGATTCAAAATTAAATAGAGTTGTTGTTTGAAGCTAATAGTTTTCCATTTTCAGTTCATCAAAGTAGTACTAATATGTACAAAGATTTTCGACAGTACTACTGGTGGGATGGAATGAAAGGAGATATTTCTGACTTTACTATGAACTGTTTGACAATTCAGCAGGTGAAGGTTGAATGAAAATTTATAAATCGATGTTAAAGCCTTTTCCTCTACCAGTTTGGAAATGAGAAAATATATCCATGGACTTCATTGTGGGATTACTAAAGACATATCGAGTTAATAATGAAATCTCAGTTATTGTTGATCGATTTACTAAATATGATCAATTTTTTACTTTTCATGATATACATTATCTAGATCAAGATTCATTATTATATATTAAAGAGATAGTCAGGTTACATGGATTTACCCTCTCTATTGTATTTGATCTTGTTCTCAGGATCACTTCTAAATTTTTGAAAGGCCTTCAGTAGTAACTGGGTACTAAATTAAATTTTAGTTCAACTTTTCATCCTCAATTAGATTGGCAGTCAGAAGGAACTATTAAAACATTAGTGGATATATGATGTTTTTTTAAATAAATTATCGAGGAATTTGGGATCGACACCCTTATTTGGTTGAGTTTTCTAATAATAAATTTTTTTATTATAGTATATAGATGGATCCATTTGAATCAATACATAGATAGTATTGTCGAACTCCATCTTTTGGGGTGAAATAGGTGAAAGGAAGTTGATGGGACCAAAATTGGCAGTAGATATGGAAGAAATGTTTAATTGATTTATAAGATCATGATGACAACTCAGAGTATGTAAATATTTTATGAGGATAGCCGGAGGATGTATCATTTTTTTGAGATAGGCGATTATGTCTTTCTCAATGTTTCTCTACAGAAAACTTTGATGCCTTTTGGTAAGAAGGGAAAGTTGAGTCTGTGGTTCATTTGACCCTATTAAATCCTAGAGAAAGTAGTATTAGTTTATTAAAGGGTGTATTTACCTCCAATTTTATCCCAAGTACACCATATTTATCATATTTCAATGTTGATAAAGTATTTGTCAGATCAATCTCATGTTTTGAGTCTAGAGGTAGTTTAGTTGGAAGAGAATCATTCTTAGAGGAACAGTCGGTCCATATTCCTGACCGTAGGGAGAAAGTGTTGTGGAATAAAGTGATTCATTAGGTTAAGGTTTTTTTGAAAAAAAACATATGATAGAAGAGGTGACATGGGAATCTGAAAATTTTAAAAGGGATAAATACCCCCACTTATATGATTTGTGAATAACATTATGAGGACCTAATTTACAAAAGAGGGGAATGATGTAACATCCTCGAAAATTATAGAATAATAAATTTTTTATATCTATTAATATTTTTTATTTTAATAATAATTTTAGTTTAATGTGGACACTATATGATAGCATACCACACACACAATAATGGGTTTCTCTGAAATCTTACGTTGCAAACAACACTGTGTTATATCGAAAAATAATAAAACAATAATATTATATTTAAAATAATAGTTAAGGCCTAGCCATTGTATTAGAGAGAATGAAAAAAATTAAATATATTATGATTTTACATATTTATTAAGTTTTATACATTTATTTAAAACAATTTAGAGGCTTAAAACGCTAATGAATCAAATTTTGAGCATAAATACTCTAATATTTTCAAAAGGTAGTTTTACTTCCTTTTGATAGAGAACCCTTTTTAAATATTTTTTTTCACTTTTATATGTTTTATTTGAAAAATAAACTTCTTCTTGATAATATTGAGATAAAAATTTACTTTGGATAAATTATTGTTTCTTTTCTGATAAGTTTCGTTTGTAATGAATAGAGAAAAATAACGCATTTTATGTCAAAATTGAATTTTCATATAATTTATTTATATAGTTAGATTATATTATTTATTAGTTTTAGAGATTAATTGTATTATTTTTTATCATTTAATCCACTGTTTGTCACTGGAAGTAATTTTACATTTAAATTAGACATAAACACATGTCAATATTTTTATAGTTTTTATTTCTTAAAAACCTTCTTTCTAGTTTTAACAACTGAATTAATTTTAAATTAATTAACGAAACTTCAATTTTTTAAATTTATAAAAATGGATTACATATTTTGAATCATAAGTTTCAATTTATATAAATAGGTACTTTTTATTTTCGGATATTAGTAATAGTAATTCTAGTAATTATTTTTATTTACCACTGTTAAAGGGTAAATTAGGAAAATAAGGGTAAAATAGTATTATAATAATATAAAAATACACTAACATGTGTCCCAATATTATTGGATGTGTCATGTAAGACCAAAAAACATTAGGCCAACCTTTGGGCATTTGGGATCCACTTGGGTGTAAAAATGACATATTATAATAATTATATAATGTAAAGTGAAATATATCATAAACATGTATAAATTTACTAAATAATTTATGGTGGAAATTTATATTTGATATATTAGACTGTAAATATTCACTACAAAGATAAAAATATTTCTAATATCATAGTATTTTATTTATAATTTTATTAGATTTTATAAATAAATTTAATTATAAAATAATGATTATGTAGTGATTACTTCATTAATAGATGATTCAATTAAATGATATTATAAATATGAAAATAAATATAATTTAACATTTTTTATGTCATCCATTAATTTTAAGGATACTTATGTTATATTATATTTGAGTTAATTGTTTTGGTTTGATCGAATCATTTTTTTATGAATTTTACAAAAATCAATTACTAAATAGTGTCAAAATTGACATAAATGTGTTTTTTAAAACAAATACTATTTTATTAAATGATTTAATACTACAAAAAATATATATGATTGGTAAACTGAATTATATAATTTTAAAAAATTTATTTATGATCTACTTATGGTTCTATTTGAAATTTATAGTAACTATAGTAACCATATATTTTGAAAATACAAGAAGACATGGTAAGAGTTAATGTTTAAACTATGGGATAAAACTAAAAGACAAAGTTAATTTTTGACCTAATGTTGTGTAAAACCTATTGGTTGAGAGTATTTTGACCCATCATCATCATATAGTATAAATATGTCACTTTGGAACTATTATAATTCGAAACTAAATTTAAAATAAAATAATATTTCAAGACTTTCTAAAAGTGCCAATCCCCTTTATAAAAGGAAACCACCTCAACCCACATACTGACACCTCTCAACCCCCTTGGATCATCCAAATTCTTCTAAATTAAGCTCCCAAATCCATTACTTCCTCCTAGAGGCTACACTTGGGGAATACATTCATTTTATGGAGACCATTTATGAAATTCAAAAGGGGATACTCGAGAAAGTGGTATTTGTTTTATCACCTCCTTCAAAATAATTTTCTCTTTATAATATTTATTATTATGTTGTTTACATAATAATATAATAAATATGGTATATTAAACAGTATAAGATTTTCTAATAACTATGAATCAACATTATAACTCCTTTTATCCATCATACGAATAACAATATCTCCAGGCCTGTGTGTGTACGACTTACCGTCTCCATGTCGTGGTGTACTTTTTTATTCAACAATACATAATATTGATGTGTATAATGATGATTATAATGGATTTAAATAATGTATATTACATGATAATTATTATGTATAAATCATATTTCGTCCAATTCTAAACTATTTAACCATTAATTGAATGATATCATTGCTCGTTCGTACGTACCAAATCCACGATGTGATGCGATTCATTCTACATGATCTTCATTAAACCATGATTATATATATAATTGCAATGAATAAATATTATATATATTATATTTATATTAACTATAATATTCTTGAATTTTTATTTAAAACAAACCATTATGCTTTCCATAATGTGTAAATATGGTAATTTCATTTGAGGATATGTGGACTACCGCCACCTCAATGTGATATGACCCATTCATTCCATACATGGATTGTTTAAAGGATGGTGTTAATGAAAATATGTAAAATATCTAACATATATATTATAAAAGAATTTTAAAATACCTATTTATCATTTATTTATCATTCATTTAAACTGACAATGAAATTAAAGTAACATTCATGCGTATATATGACAAACCATCTCCAAGAATGATGAATTTCATTTTTTATCTCCAAATGTTATGGAGTATTATAAATACATATATAATCAATATATATGATATTTAAATAATGAATACTATTTTGGATTTTATGGACTTATGACCACATGGACTAGTGACATCATACCATTTTGATTTTCAACTCAAGAATCGATTATCAACAAAATGTCAGACATGAACTCATATTATTAACTATTTATTATAAAACCACCATAAGTGATGTAATGGGAATAAAAGACATGAAAAAGGTTCTGAAGCAAGTAGATTTTGACCTAAGATTAATTTCCAGCATGATAAATAATGAACAAAATAAGTCGGACTCAAGGTAAGAGACTTCATATCAATCTCCATTCATTGAGGCATATTTTTTATTTATATACAACCTTATATTGTACATTGTATAATAAACCCCTTTATCTTCTAATTTTATTCAATGGTTTTTAGAATGAATATTTTTTAAGAATAATTTTACTAAATGACAAATGGATTGTTTCTTTTTAACAGATGCTGCTGTAATGACCTTTCTTCCATCGTGAGCGTTATTTGATTTTTGGCATCATCTACAATCCATAATTTTTTTAAAAATAAAAGTAAATACTATATTCCATTTTAGGTATTTTGTTATTGAACGTGATTTTAAGAAGAGATTTATTATATGAATATCTTTAAATGGTGTATTATGATTTCAATGTGAATTTTTATTTTTCCATAATGCATGTTAATGTGTTTTGATTATGTAATGACTCGTGGGAATTTATTATGTATATGGGTGGTTCTGTGATAAACCGAGGGTGGGTTAGCCCGTGATAGCTCTCAAATGCATTTGGTAACATGATAAAGGTAATATTTAAGGATTATACTAAGAGATATATGTAATTTATTTTGATGGGTATTCCAGAATAACTCATGATTGTTACTCCCAAAGTAGTTGGGGAAGAAAGAATGTAAGTATGTTATGGTTTCCATAATTTACCTTTATAATTTACGATTTCTAGAAGTTATTCAAATATATCATGATTTCATGAGGTATGTTAAAGATTTTTGTTTTATGAGTAAATAATATGATTTCATTTATTTGTATGTATTCATGGACTAATGTTTTCTGTCCTTATTTTTTCACCATTACTGATCCATTTATGTGCATAAGTTGTTTTTGAAATTTTTTTCACAGGGTATAAGGAAGGGTAACAGAAATGAGTAATTTAAGAATATTTTTATCATGGAAAGAAATATTCTTTTTATTTTATCCGTTTTATTATTGTGATAAAATATTGGATATTTTAGAAGTGTCTAATTTGTAATATTTGAGATTTAATGTATTAATCATGGACTAATTCTTTAAAACTCAAAACCGGAAAAGATCAACAATGTGAAATAAATTCAAATTAATGACATTTCTTAAGATTATGTAATGTTTTACAGATAGGGACTTATATTAAAATATGTTTTTAGAATCAGATATTTAAATCATTTAGAACATTAGTAATTAAAGTTATTCAAAACAAATTATTATCAAGGGATATAAATTTGAAAATATATTTTATCAAGTTCATTGTATTAATTACAAAAAAAAATTCATAGAAATAGAATTTCATCAATCAATGCATGAAATCATTATGATAATAATTTCCCAATATGTTCAAGAAGAATTATGTAATCCCTTAAACTGCTTTTTATTTACAAATTTATATTCATTTCATATTCTATGAACATGTAAAATATTGAAAAATCAAAGTAAAATAGTATCTAGGGTATTAATAATCCCAAAAATAACAATGATGTGATTTTTTATATGAGTAGATTTACAAAATATAAGTTAACAATAAAATGAAAAAAAGATATTAAATGGTATAAAAATTTAATAAAATAAATAAAAATCATTCATGAAAGAATAAAAAATAGATAGTAGTATACTGTAAGAGGTTAACATCCACTTTTATTTCATTCCATCTATCACTTTACCCATATCACAATTTATCATATATATATATTTATAAATTTCTTATAATCATTAATATAATTTCATATCAAATATTATGTAAGTTTTTAACAATTACGTTATAATTATTATAAAATTTATAATGACTTTGTTTGATTTGATATTTAAATTACCACACACAGAATCTTGAGTCTTACATAAAGCACATCCTTAAAATGTTATTTCATCGTTTTACACTTTTAAATAAATATACATAATTAATCACAAAATACTAATCATAATTAAGAGAAATAATTTTTTGGAAATTAATATAGAATATTATTAATCATGCCTTTATAACTACCACAAAAATTATATTATTAATATTAAAATACATTCAGGAAAAACACATAAAACACATTAATTTATTTTTTGAGATCTTATAAGGATTATAATTCATCATTTATTTACCCCACATTTCTCTTTCATGTTCATACCTATTCAAAAATATTATAATATTTCCTGTAAAAAATTTAAAACATTTCTGATAAATAAAAATAATCATTCTCAAAATGGATTAATGAAGAACTACCATGTCACATAGTTTAACATTATTTTATAATAAACTTCATATAGTATTTCATACTCTTATAGGTATTATCTACCATAATCATTCTATATATAACATTTCAATTCTCCATTTAAATAATTCAGAAACAATTCCAATTATTTATATTCTATATTAATAATGATTTAAAGTTTGTTATTTAGTAACACTTGAAAGGTAATAATAATATCTAACTCTATCATTCTTTTAAATTAAATGGCCCTATAAATAAAATGAACTTTTATTACCTATGACCATACAATTTTTACGAGGTTATCTTAATAAATTAAATATCATTTATGTTAATAGAAATTTTAATTTAAAACATTCTACTAAAGTATATCATTTAAAATATATTAACATTATCAGTAGTTTAGAAATCAATGATTAAACAAAAATTCAATAAAGAAATTCATTGAAATAACAATATTTTCAACATGATTCATCATTATTGATATTATATTAATATATTAAATTTATTAATTTTTAAACATAAATTTTATGTTCTAACATGATTATAATTATTAATGTAAATATATACTATACTTCAAATTATATAAATAACATTTAATATCAAGAATGAACCGAATGTCATTATATTATGTCATGTAATTAAAAATGATATGTAAAAACAAGTATGAATTAGTTTATTAAAAATGAAATTATTATATTTATATAGAATAAATCATATCGATAATATTTTATCATAAATAAACTCTAAAATATATAATTTTTATCTTAAATCCAACCTATAATCATGATGTATGTAACACGTCTAATTTTTTTACTATACAATTAGTTCATTTTCCAACTAAAAAAGTTTATTTGGTTATTATAGTCCTTAAAAAGGATTATTGTGGGCTTCGATACCCAGATATAAGTCGGTCTCATCGATATTATGTGTTTTACTGCTATTAAAAAATGGCCCTAAGTATCCATGTCAAATCCAATCCACTTCTTTTTCCTCTTGGTGTATTGAAAGATATTTTTTCCAACAAAATCGAAGAAGCCCTAATCCTTTCCTAACTAAAAATTCCATCATATATTTTAACCTAATTATTTGATAGAACATTACCATGGACCATATCTATTTAAAACCCAAATAGGTCATAAGTGAAGGTATGTGAGACCCTAAAACCTCATCTCTAATAGTTTATGAGTTGAATATTAACACTAAGGGTATCTTACAATAAAATTGGATATATTTACCAAAGGAATACTTTTCAAATAAATAATAACCACCAATCATCTATGATTTAACTATTTTTAAACAATATATATTATATTCATAAATTTACACTATATGATAATGTGTGTAACATACAAACACAACATAAAGAAAAACTACATGATTCGATTCCAGCAGCCTGAAAAAATAACACCCCATATAACTATCAAAATATCCTGAAAAAACAAAAGAAATATTTAGTGGGTGAGATCATCATAGTACTTGGTAGTATCATATTTATAAAAAACTATAAATCAATGTGGAATAATACTTCCAGGATAAACATGTGGGAAATTAAATGATAAGATACTGTTTTAATCAATAATGTAAAATGAAAATTTAGAAATATCACGAAAAATATTAATAGAAATGGAGAATTAGGATTAACATTAATTTATAAAAAATATACATTGTCTAGAATAAAATTACTATCAATTTATTATCCATATCACATTTTATCTATTTTCAATTGTATAAGTAGTTGTGTCTTCTATCAACTTTCTTCGTTCAATTAAGAATAATTATTGGGGACCAAAAAAAATTATTACACTTCATATACCATAATTTATTCCCCAAATCATGAGTAATATATATCAAATCATAAAATGATCATCATTGGTCGACCATATTTGTGATGCCCCAGGATTTATGAACATGACTAAGTGAACAATGATATGTTTTATAATGTTGTTTCTTTTTTTAAATGGTTTATTTTTGGAGCTAATAAAGGAATTGAAACTAAATAGATGAAGAACAAGAAGAATAAAGAGAACTTGAATACATTAAAATTTTACATTATAACAAAGACTAAAACTATCCTAGAATACCGTGTACCAGACTTAACATGGCCACGAAAAGGCTGCTAAGAATCACAACTCCAGTAATCAGATAGTATTCATCTTCTGGGTCTGTCAGTGTGAAAACAAAATCTCCAGAACCACAACACACATACTCAACACCAATGGAATGAGGAGATCCATCCTCCCTGGTTCAAGTGTCTTGAAAATGTGAAACGCCCCCTGTTTTTATAATGTTCCTTTAAGAAAATATTATCGTTATATTCCCGTTGGGATTCCATGGATAAAGTGAATGTTTTTATAAAAATTTGGTCTTTATAACACTCTTATAATCATATGATATTTCAATATTTTAATATGTACAAAGTATTAGAATTATATCTTCAAGTGTCTAACTTTTGAAATAAAAGAATATTATTTAAAATGAATCTATTTTAATTTTTTCAAAATCCTTATGATATCTATATGGTGGAAAACATAGTATTTTAAAATGTGTAGAACATCATGTCTAAAGGGGTATCTGTAATAATTGAAAAATATATCTTATTGGATATCTAAAACTATGTATTTTGAATTAGGAAAAAACTATTGGTCTTTTAAAAAGTAATTTTGTGAATCAAATAGTGGAGTATGATATAAATTCGATTTTTTATTTTTAAAGTTATAAGTTTCTAATAAAAGTTTAGAATGTTAATTATGAAATTTATATCTTTTAAAAGAATTATATCAAATGTTAAGGTATTTTACATAATCTAAAATGCTACTTTTAGATTTTGAATTTCTATGTTAAAAGTATTTAATAATTGTGTAAATTCAATTTTTAATGTTTTATACTATTTTGAAAATATAGTAAGCTGTCTATTTTTATATTATACTATTTTATTTTTTCGGCGAACCATTGCTGGCTGCGCGATCACCCCGTATATCCCTTGTCTGTCCGATCAAAGATGGGACTACTCCCAGTCGTTGTTGTTTTTATAAACGCTCATCTCATCCCAATTAACCTGAGTCGTCTAATCTCTCCAAAGATAGATCCCGACCATCGTTTCATTTTAAAACCACAATTTCCATCGTCTCCTACCTCACGTCGGGGTCCCGCTACCAGCACTCATTCACCCAAGATGCCACGGTCACCTCCTTCTCAACTGTTTCGTTTGAACTTTGCGCACCCCACTTTCCTAGGACTCCTTAGGCTCGGCCTAACTTCTGGATCGAGTTCCACTAAGTACACTGAATCCTCTATATAAACCCTCTCCCCACGATCACCCTCTTACTCCTGAACTGCTCTCAGTCTCTCCAGCTAAACCAGTGAGCTCCACTGATCTGAGCATCCTCCGCAACTAGGTAAGGGTGTCATGTTTATGTGTTTTTTCCAAACCAACCCATCCTCCTCGGTACACATTTAAAAATTAATATATATATATACGGCTTATATTTACAGGTATTTACATTCCATGCAAACCATCCTTTTCAAACAGAGGGCTTCAAGGTGGTGTTTGCCTTTGTATCTACAAATATATTAGGATACCCCCACCTCTTCATAATTTAAAACCCAATACACACACATTGTGTGTACTTGGTAATATGATATATACATATATATATATAAACATATATATTTTTAGTATAGGCACTGTTTCTCTCCTATTTTGAAGACTGGGTGTATGGCTTAGGAAATGGTATTTTTTTCCCTAAAAAAATTTAAGGGGTTTTTTCCTTTGAGTTTTGTTTATATAACCCATACGATAAAATATGTATAGATATATAATTTTATATATGTGTAGGTATACCCCTTAGACTCTCCCAGTTTAAGGGATTCCAAGAAGATTGTTTATTATTATTCTTTATTCAAGTATTTATATAAGGGTGGTTGTGAAGGGTTTTTCTCTTAAGAAAAACCATTATATAACTTATATATATGTATTTTCGGGTGTTTATGTATGCACATATATAGGTAAGCAATCCAAATCTATTTCTAAGATTTCCATATAATCTAGTATTTTATATTAAGAAATATACGTTTGATAAGGGTCTTTTTAAAATTAATTCGTAACATGTATGATCTTTATGTAAGCTTTATATATACAGCTATATATATATATATATTTTGTGGGTTATTTAATTCAATACAAATCAATTTTGTTTTTTAGAGATGAATACTTATATATGAATGATATTTTTTTTTGAAAACTAGGTCTTTTGTTTAAGTGCAACTCTGTTATAGTTTTAGAACCATTGTTTTTATATGTTTATGTGTTTATGGTTTCATATATAATAAACCCTATTTTCAAATATAATTATCAGGATTTAATTGATGTTTAAACACATGTAAGGTTTTAGTGTTTGCCTAATACTATATGTGTGTTATATATGAGCATACATTAAGGATCCTGTTTAATTGATTTGTCATACTATCATATACCCTCGATGTAATTTATGTTTTTTTAAAAGATTGTGCCTCGGACGATTTTTTTTTAAATTAAAGGACTAAGAGTTCATGGGTTTATGTTATCATGTAGTATCCATTTATTACTTGACGTTAAACCTGGTACAGTGTTTATTTGTGGTTAATCTGGTTATGGTTGTATATATATATATCTATATATTTATAATTATGTAGTTTATAGAACCCAAATTTCAATTATTGATCTTTAGAATTAGTGTTTTAAATGCAACCAAGACTTGAAGGGTATTTAATTGATTTTAATTTTGGTTTTTTCTAAATTAAATTGAATTTGTGTCAAACATACATTAATTTAAAAAGTTTTAATTATATTAACTTCATATTTTTTGAATTCATGAGATTAGGTTAAAAATGTTTTAATGTAACATGTGCATATGATCCTTTACCTGAAGGAATGAATGTTTTTGACAAATAAAGTTATGTTTGAATCGAATTTCATGTCCATTATCATCATAATGAATGAAATGTATCTTTAGTAAGTATTCATTTCCAGGGATAAGGTTCTTTAATTAAGAAGCTATCATTTCATGTGGAAAAACCTAATCATCTGTCATTTTATGTGCTATATTATGTGCAAATAAAGTTCACTACTCTATGTATGCATTTTATTAATTATTTCCATGTTTACAATGTTCTACCAAGTATTTGAAGGCTTAATGTTTAATGGTTTCATTATTAATTATTGTACATAATGCATGCATATGACATATCTTGTTAATAAATAAAGAATTAAATTACCCAAAGTGGTTTGGGACACCATGGGTAATTTGAAATAAAAATTAGATATTCAGAGTAGTATGGGACACCTTGAATATCAGACTTAATTAACATGTGAGAAATGTATTGGACTACCGGGATGGGGTCTGGTTAAAGTAATCCCTCCAGGTTGGGGACTGGTTAAAGTAAGCCCTCCGGGTTGGAGATCGGTAAAATTAATCACCTCGATGCATCGATAGTTCTCGAGATAGTCAAATTGGGGTTATTACCCCTAGATCATGGAACAAGGCTTGACACAGAGACCATGAGTCCTTCAGAATACATTTCTTAGTATATGACCAACCATGTGATTATTCCGGCTAGAGGAACATCCTGGGTTATAGAACCATTTCCTATGAGTATCAGAATTAAAATACACATAGCATATGATGAGGAAATTTTGATGCATGACCAATTTTCTTTTCCAAAAATTTATTAAAAAATTTTCATTACATTTATCATCTCATGATGTGCATTTTTTATATGTTGTAGATAATGTTTTATTGCGCGACTCTGATGATGGTTACGCATAATTTTTCTTGCACACCATGCTTGTTTATGACCACTTTACTTAGTAAAACCCACGCCATTTTTTATTCTAGCATGTTTACCTTTTTTATTAAGTTGTTTTCAGGTAAGTGTTCTAATGCATATGTATTAAGTGCTTTAACTGTATTATATCAACCTTTTACTTATCTTGATGTTTTTCCTTTAATAAATTATTTTATGTATGGAAAAGTATTTTCAAAGGTAGTTTCCAAAAGCTGGATTAAAGTACTTTCAAAACCCCTTACTGGGTAATCAATGCTCCCCCTATGTTTTGATGAATTTTTACAAGTTGATATAGTCTTTAAAAGTTTTGTGTTTTTGATCTTAGCTTTGTAAGGAAAAAGTGAAGCCGTTGACTCTGATTCTCCAGGATCTAAACCAAAAAGTTCCTCCTGATGGGTTATGATGTGTAATTTGGTTGTTTCATTTTTATGAAATAAATTACACACCATAACCAGAGCACCAACTTCGGGCTACCAGAGACCGGGGCGTTATAGTTGGTATCAGAGGAATGGTTTAGGTAACCCTGGAAAATTAAGACAAAAAAAATACATTATTAATGTCTTACTAAGTGGGGATTGTTCGTTAAATTCTCAGATGGAAATCCAGCGATCCACACCTAGACTCTTGACTCTCCCTACAGAGATCATAGAGAATATTGTATCAAAATCATGCAAAACAAGTTACCAACCTTTTGTTAGCTTACGACTCACGTGAAAAACCCTCTATGAAATATCGAGAAGCACGAATGTCCTTCGAATATTCCAAGGATCGGAAGTTGTGTATCACCAAATGGCCAATGCAGGGTTTAAGAATTATAAAAAGAAAGAGAAGTACTATGAGGGACTCTTCCTGTGTTTTACCATGAATAAGAAATGGTTGGCCTTCATAGCCTTAGGAGAAGCTGCAAAGGAGTTGGACTTCCGCATAGTCTTTATGTACCAAATCTTGTGTTTTAGCATGCTTGGGGACCTCTGCGATTTTGGATCATTGATCGAATCCTTCAAATATGATGTGGTTCGAGAGATATTTAGGAACCAAATACAAGCGGATGTTGTGGTTCTTGATGTCACTCGTTCCCATCTCTGGAAAACCACCTGTATCAAATAGGAGCATGCTTTTTACCATGTTTCAATTTGCCAAGAATGTTTTTGGGAACAGGAGTCCCGCAAGCTTTGTTCTACCCTGGAAATAGATTTGATTAGTACCTTCTTCCTTAGGCGGTGGAGGTAGAGGGACATCACCAAGGGTGTTAGGTAAGACATGTGAATATGTTATTGTATGTACGCCAATCGAATTTTGGGTACACAATTATTTTAAGAGGGGGATAATGTGATGCCCCAGGATTTATGAACTTGACTAAGTGAACAATGATACGTTTTATAATGATGTTTCTTGTTTTAAATGGTTTATTTTTGGTGATAATAAAGTAATCGAACTAAATAGATAAAGAACAAGGAGAATAAATAGAACTGGAATACATTAAAATGTTACATTACAAAAAAGACTCAAACTAGTTGAGAACATTGTGTACCAGACGTAACATGGCCACAACAAGGCTGCTAAGAATCACAACACCAGTAATTAGATAGTATTCATCTTCTGGGTCTGTCAGTGTGAAAAACATAATCTCTAGAACCACCGCACATGTACTCATCACCAATGGAATGAGGAGAGACATCCTCCCTGGTTCAAGTTTCTTGAAAACGTAAAACACCCCCTATTTTTATAATGGTCCTTTATGAAAATATGACCATTATATGACCGTTTGGTTTCCATGGATAAAGTTCATATTTTTATAAAAATTTTTCTTTATGACGCTCTTATAATCATTTGGTATTTCAATAATTTAATATGTACAAAATATTAGAATAATATCTTTGAGTATATTAATATTGAAATAAAAAAATATTCTCGAAAATGAATCTACTTTAATTTTTTCAAAATCCTGATGATTCTTATATTTTGGAAAACTTAGTATTTTAAAATGAGAAAAATGTCATGTCTAAAGGGGTATCTGTAATAATTGAAATATATATCTTATTAGATCTATAAAACTATGTATTTTGAATTAGGAAAATACTATTGGTCATTTAAAAAGGAATTTTGTGAATCAAATAGTGGAGTATTATATAAATTGGAATTTTGATTTTTAAGTATATAAGTTCCTAATAAAATTTCAGTATGTTAATTATGAAATTTAATTCTTTTAAAATAATTATATCAAATGGTAAGGTACTTTACATAATATAAAATGGGATTTTTAGATTTGGAATTTCTAAGTTAAAAGTATTTATTAAGTTATGGAAATTCAATTTGTAATGTTTTATACTATTTTAAAAATATTGCAAACTGTCTATTTTTGTTTTAGTATACTGTTTTCTTTTTTCAGCGAACCATTGCTGGCCGCACGATCGCCCCGTATATCCATCGTCCATCCGATAGAAGTCGGGACTAATCCCAAACGTTGTTGTTTTTTTAAAAGCTCATCTCATCCCAATTAACCCGAGCCGTCTGATCTCTCCAAAATTAAATCCCAGCCATCATTTCATTTTAAAACCGCAATTTCCGTCGTCTCCTACCTCACGTCGGGGTCTCGCTACCAGCATTGGTTCACCCAAGATGCCACATTCACCTCCTTCTCCACTATTTCGTTTGACCTTTGCGCACCCCACCTTCCTAGGACATCGTAGGCTCGACCAAACTTTTGGATCGAGTTCCATTAAGTACACTTAATCCTCAATATAAACCGTCTCCCTTCGATCGCCCTCTTACTCCCAAACTGCTCTCAGTCTCCCCAGCTAAACCAGTGAGCTCCTCTGATCTGAGCGTCCTCCGCAGCCAGGTAAGGGTGTCATGTTTTTTGTGTTTTTTCCCAAACCAACCCATGCTCCTTGGTAAATATATAAAAAGATATATATATATATATATATACGACTTATATTTATAGGTATTTACATTCCATACAAACCATTCTTTTCAAATAGAGAGCTTCAAGGGGGTGTTTTCCATCGTATCTACAAATATAGTGGGATACCCCCACCTCTTCATAATTCAAAACCCAATAAACACACACACACTGTGTGTACATGGTTATATGATATGTATATATATATATAAACCTATAAATTTTTAGTACATGGACCATTTCTCTCCTCTTTTGAAGACTGGGTGCATTAATTAAGAAATTGTATTTTTTCCCTAAAAATATTTAAGGGTTTTTGTTTCCCTTGAGTTTTGTTTATATAACCCATATGATACAATATGTATATATATATAATTTTATATATGTTTACTTATACCCCTTAGACTCTCCCAGTTTAAGGGATTCTAAGGAGATTGTTTATTATTATTGTTTAATCAAGTATTTATATAAGAGTAGTTGTGAAGGGGTTTTCTCTTAAGCAAAACCATTATATAACTTAT
The DNA here is from genome assembly GCA_963277665.1 of Viscum album. Classification (NCBI taxonomy): domain Eukaryota; kingdom Viridiplantae; phylum Streptophyta; class Magnoliopsida; order Santalales; family Viscaceae; genus Viscum; species Viscum album. The sequence continues at coordinate 1,160,982,991 of OY728133.1, read as the reverse complement.
ATATATGTATTTTCGGGTGTTTAAGTATGCACATATATAGGTAACCAATCCAAATCTATTTCTTAGATTTCCATATAATTTAGTATTTTATATTAAGAAATATATGTTTGAAAAGGGTATTTTTAAAATAAATTCCTAACATGTATGATCTTTATGTAAGCTTTATATATACAATTATATATATATATATATATTTGGGTTATGTAATTCAATACAAATAAGTTTTTTTTAAACATGTAAACATATTTATCAATGATATTTTTTTATGCGAACTATGTCTTTGGCTTAAGTGAAACTATGTTATATTTTTAAAACCATTGTTTTTATATGTTTATATGTTAATGGTTTCATATATCATAAACCCTATTTTAAAATACAATTCTCAGGATTTAATTGTTGTTTTAACACATGCAATGTTTTAGTGTTTTCTTAATCCTATATGTGTGTTATATATGAGCATACATTAAGGATCCTGTTTAATTGATTTGTCATACTATCATATACCCTCGATGTAATTTATGTTTTTTTTAAAATAATGTGTCTTGGCCTATTTTTTTAAAAATTAAAGGACTAAGAGTTCATGGGATTATGTTATCATATAGTATCCATTTATTACTTGAAGTTAAACCTGTTGTAGTGTTTATTAGTAGTTAATCTGGTTATGGTTATATATATATATATCTATATATTTATAATTATGTAGTTTCTAGAACCATAATTTTAAGTATTAATCTTTAGAATTAGTGTTTCAAATGCAACCAATACTTGAAGGGTATTTAATAGATATTAATTTTGTCGTTTTCTAAATTAAATTGTATTTGTGTCAAGCATACATTAATATAAAAAGTTTTAATTTTATTAAATTCATATGTTTTGAATTCTTGATATTAGGTTAAAAATGATTTAAATTAACATATCCATATGATCCTTTACCTGAAGAAATGAATGTTTTTGAAAAATCAAGTTATGTTTGAATCAAATTTCATGTTCATTATCATAAAAATGAATGACATGTATCTTTAGTAAGTATTCATTTCCATGGATAAGGTTCTTTAATTAAGAAGCTATCATGTCACGTGGAAAAACCTAATCATCCGTCATTTTAATGCTATCTTATGTGCAAAGAACATTCAGTACTCTATGTATGCCTTTGATTAATTATTTCAAAGATTAGAATGTTTTACCAAGTATTTGAAGAATCAATTTATAATGGTTTCATTATTAATTATTCTACAAAATGCGTGCATATGACATATCTTGTTAATAAACAAAGAATTAAATTACCCAATGTGGTATGGGACACCTTGAGTAATATGAAATAAAAATTAGATATTCAGAGTGGTAAGGGAAACCTTGAATATCAGTCCTCATTAACATTTGATAAATGTATTGGACTACCGGGATGGGGTCCGATTAATGTAAGCCCTCCAGGTTGGGGACTGGTTAACGTAATCCCTCCTTGTTGGAGACCAGTAAAAGTAAGCTCCTCTATGCATCGATAGTTCTCGAGATAGTCAGATTGGGGTTATTACCCCTAGGTCATGGCACAAGGCTTGACACAGAGACCAGGAGTCCTTCAGAATACATGAATTAGTATATGACTAACCAAGTGATTATTCTAACTAGAGTAACATCCATGGTATAGAACCATTACCTATGAGTATCAGAATTAAAATACACACGACATATGATGAGGAAATGTTGATGCTTGACATGTTTTATTTTCCATAATTTTATTAAAAATGTTACATTAAATTTACCATGTCATAATGTGCATTTTTTATATGTTGTAGAGAATGTGCAATTGCGAGACTCTGATGATGGTTATGCATAATTTTTCTTACACACCTTGCTTGTTTATTCCCACTTTAATTAGTAAAAGCCATGCCATTTTTTATGCTAGCATGTATACCTTATTTATTTAGTGGTTTTTAGCAATGTGTTATAATGCATATGTATTAAGTTCTTTAACTTTGTTATACCAACCTTTGATATGACTTGATGTTTTTCCTTTAAGAAATTATTTTAAGAATGAAAATGTATTTTCAAAGGTAGTTTCCAAAATCTGGATTTATGTACCTTCAAAACCCCTTACTGAGTATTCAATACTCACCCTATGTTTTGATGAAATTTTACAGGTTGATATAGTCTTTCCATGTTTTGGGTTTTTGATCATAGCTTTGTAATGAATAAGTGAAGCCATTGACTCTGATTCTCCAGGAACAAAACCAGAAAGTTCCTCCTAATGAGTTATGATGTGTAAATTGGTTGTTTCATTTTTTTGAAATAAATTACACAATATAACCAGAGCACCGACTATGGGATACCGAAGGATGGGGTATTATAATATTAACATCAGATCACATCAATCATCACATCTCTGATCATTTACATCACCAATTCCACCACCACATCAAAATCACAACATCATCATATCATGATATCATCACCTCCTTAACTCATGCTAAAACCTATAACCATCACATCTCAAATAAACGATATAACCCTAATCCATAAAAAGCCTCGATAAATGTGTAAAAGTATTTACTTTAAACTATTATAAAATCTAAATTTTAGAATATTTCTTATCCTTGATCCATTAAATCCCACATAAGTACATATATCTACTCTTCATATTAATCTAATATCCCAAATGTATGTTTAAAATCTAGTCATAACCATAATCCATAATAGTTTATTATAACTACCAATGAAATAACGTTGGTCCATCAAAATACATGTATAAATAAACCATACCATAATAAATTACAATAATTTAATGTACAAAAATACCATAAATACCATAAATCTATTACATCTTCTATGAAATGTGACATGAAATAAAACAAACTAACAAAGAATCTCTATAAAAATTAACAAATAGATAACACATAAGAAATCATTCGCGTAATGAGAATATAAAATACTAATAATTGAGTCATCAAATTATTTAATTGGAATATACTGTAAATTAATAGCTATAAAAGTCACATCTGGAGAACCCCATTGATTTTAGGAATGTTTTTATAAATGTTGAAGAACCCTAAGTTCATGGTTAGTTTGTGTGGTTTTATTTTTAGAAAACCTAAATGAATGTATTCATTATTCTGGTGGACCAGGATCTAGTGTTTATGGATTATATATCATTTAAAAAATTTCCAGAATTCAATAATGTGTTTTGAAAAGGAATGCATGTCAAATAAAGAAAATCAATTTCAATTGTATCTCATACTGGATCGGTGTTGCTGAATTGGTGATGGGAATATTCATGTATGTGATTCATGTAGTCATTTTAACTATATAGGAAAAACTTGTGGCTGATTCAACTATATAACTAATTCACAAAGCCAATTCTTCCAAGTAACTGAATCATATAGTTGATTCATCCACAAAACAATTTTATATAGTACATTGAACCACGTAATTGGTTTATATAGAAAATGTTTAATATATCTGATTTGGCTATTCACATAGCTAATATTCTATGTATCCGATTGAGAATGACATTGCTACCTTCATTTTTAATTTACTGAGAAAAACATATCCTATTTTATACATCGAAATTTTAGAATCAATTATATACTTTGTTATATAACCATTTTCTATCTATGTAGATGAATCTAAATCATTCCAACAAATAGAATATTTCTATAGGTTTTTTAAATTTTAATATTGTGATAACATTTTTATTATGATTCTTAGATGGTTTTGAATTCATGTAAAATCATTAAATTTACTTTTTATGAGTTTATTTAGTCATGTTTTGAAGGAATATGAAATAGTTTTTTTCTTATAATAAGATAGTGATTTATTTACACTACTGAAAAAAGAAACATTTGATCCAAGATAAAATTAATATTTTTTAACATATTTATTGATATCAAGGTACTATTATGATTTCTTGTTATTTAATAAATGTAGAAATTAATATATTGGAATGATTCTGAATATGATCTACTATCTTAAAAAAAATGAAATCAGGTGATTCAGAAGGAAAGGTTGGTTCATCATTGCAAAACATCAGATGAAACTCATGTCCTCAAAAATATTCATTTGAATATGATAATAGTTATGTCATGTATATCATGACTTCTAGATCACAAATTATTTCTTAAATATTTTTGAAGGTTCATGGATGTTGATGTTCACATACTATTTCATAAGAATCCTCGTTTATTTAGTGATATTATTAATATTGGTTATCATATTCTATACTTCATCATGAATCTATTATATTGGGTGTTAATAATAACATTCGTGGTGAGATGTTACATGATTTTTTGTATGATTACATCACTATGTAATGTATTTAAATGAATCTATGGTTAGGTAATAACTATCTAGAAAAAATAATAGGATTCCTTATTGGATCCGAACTTTCTAAAAAGTTAATCTTCATTTCTCTTTCAGTTTTTTCATGATCACTGGAGGATTTATTTTTCTCTCTATAATGTATTGTACCATAATTAGACATTGATTTTTTTTAAAATCAGTAAATTGAAAAAGAAACCATTATTTGTTCAACCCCCTTTATTAGTTGTGAAAAAACAATCCTACAATGAAATTCATTTTGTATCAAGGTAGTTCCTACTATAAGATCCAACAAATTTCTCATCATACTTGATAATATCAATTTAGTCTACCTTTATTGCGTATAATATTAAATCGATAAAATTATCACATATGAATTAATTGATTGACTCCATATACATTTTCTTAAGGATTAAAAGATTGTAATGTTGATAAAATTGTTTTCCCACTATCTATAAATGAAATTTAAATGGAAGTAATTGAAAAAATGATTATGAAAATGGATGAAACCCCACAAAATAATACTCTAATTTCAATATCATAGATGGTTTACCCTATTTTTATGGGACTAAAAATTATAAAACAAATATAGGAAAAGATAGAGAGTGGTAATGAAGGAAACATGAAAGTTAAAGACGTAATTCTATAAATATTTGGAAGGAAACATGTAGAAATGAAATAGAAGAATTTGAATTTTATGAGTATTAATTTACTATTTAAATGAAATTGTAATCAATATTCATGTCTTTGGTGAGAAATATAGTGATTCTATAATTGTGGAGAAGTAGATGATAAAATTTCCATTTAGATTTTGAACAAAACAATTTAGAAGTTGAATATTTATAAGGTCTTCATCATGATGAGTTACATAATATTATCAATCATTATTAAATGAGAAATATTAAATTTTTAATAAATTATGTGAAATAAGAGATTTATTTTAAAGACATGTGGAATGTGAAAATTTTCAATGATATATATGTTGTTGAATAATAATATTCTTAAAATGAATTATATTGTAGAAGAGTTATCAAATTTATTTTTAAAATGTTTAAATATATGAAAAGTAATAAAAAATTTACATTATATGGTATAAAATTAAAATGAAATGTTATGGGAAACTATTTTATTATCTATATATCAAAAAAAGAGTATGAATAATCTAAAAATTGTAAAATGTAACAAGGAAGAAGAGGATGAATAATTAAAAAAAATAATCAAATACATTTGGATGTTATAATAAATTTCAATGATCCAAAAAAATAAATTTGATTATAAAAAGGGAAACTTATCTTATATCATGCAGTGACACTGATGAATAAATCGACCAGAAATAATTTTTTATAGCTCATGTGAAAAATAATGAATTTATCATGAGGGATAAATATAAAAAATATCCATCTGATTATGAATATATTATCAATGATTAACATTGGTAATTTGATGAGAAGAAAACCCATACTCATGAAATATAAGATGCTTTTAGTAAAGAAAGATATGAAATAGGATGCTGAAAAATGTGAGAAATCTGAAATTTTTAATTTTATTACAAAAGAAGATAAAAAATATGGTTTAATGGTACATAATATGACAAGATGTTCAAATATCACGAATAAAAAATTATCTTTGAAGGATTGAAATAGTCAGAATATCTTGAAGATGGGAATAAAATGATAATTATAAAGATGAAATTCAAAAGATCTATTAAATCCAACCAAGAATACTCTTAAGATGAAAAATAATTTTTTTTAATGGACACATCTAAAAAGACATTTCCAAAACTATTTTAAATAACAATGTATATTAAAATGTTTTTTCTTATCAAATATGGACCAAGATATATGGAATCCTTTTTTCTATAAAGGTAATTTATGAATAAATAAGATAAATAGATATTTTATTCTAAATAAAATATGAAATAAAACACATTAAGTTCATAGGATGTCATAATATGGATTGAAATAATCTAGGTTAAACTATTATTTTTCAATAAATTTTTTATTTCATGTTTATTACTAATTCTGTAGAATTTTCAAGAAAAAATTATATACATGTAAATACAATATTTTTTTAACAATGGGAAAGAAATAATACAGTTGATAAGTTATAATGAAATTAATATATACTATGGAATAAGGTATACTAAAATTTATGCAAGATACAAGTTGACTAAACAAAATAGGTTTGATTTCCTTGCAGATATATTTGGATGGGGTGATCTAAATGAACACAGTGAAGAATAATAAATGAATAGAATACACAATCAATCCCCACTTTTTGATAAATGGAAATTTGTTCAAGTGTTAAATGAATAAATCTAATTCTTTGTTGAATTTACTTTTAAAATATTTATGGCGACAAAGGGGTGTATACTAGATAGTGTGTATTCCTCCCACATGAGTAGTGATGATAAAATTCAAATGAACATTTTAAAAATGAATGATTCACATTAAAATTTGGTAAGGACTCTTCCCTAGAAATAAAATGTATTGGGACTACTCGAAATGAAAAAATTTATTTTAAACCTGATGATCTTCTCTATTATTAAGTGATAAAACACAACATTTTGAGTTCTTTTAAAATTTTTTAATATGGGAATGAGGTAATACTAAAAATAAGTGTATGAATTATTAAAATAAGAATATATAAGTAATGTATTTTAAAGCTGTCTTAGAAAAAAAGAATTTATCATCATTATAGAAACCATATAAAATACAAAAAATGTAGTTTTATATAGGAATAAATTAAATTCTTGAACTACGTACCGGGATACTTAATTACAATAATGATTCAAAATAATTCATGAGAGATTCAGCGTGTACTAGATTAAAAATACATTATAGATGTCTTTTGAGATCCAAACCAGATATTATAACCAATGATATATAGTACCCCAATATTCTTAAAGTGAAATATTTATAGGTATTTGGTTTTCCTAACATTATTAAAATCAAAGTAACCAGGATAGAAATATTGGCAGAAAATGATGATGAAAAATCATTTATGATATTTTTATCAAGTGATAATGAAAAAAGATAATAAAATAATAGATTTTATAAAATCATATAGTGTAAAAATGTAAAAATTTATGATCATTTTTGGGAAATGAAGTGAGTATGTTCAATAATATTTTCAATCTATCACAAAAAGGGATTATATTTTGGAATTAATTAATGAAAAATTTACTAAAATAAAACTAGAAACATTTGATGGTAATTTAGTATGTTATAGTGACCATCAAGGCAGTGATCATTGTAATATAAAATGGGATTAGATATTAGAGAATCATGTTGTCACCAAGAATATAAATAAGCATCATAATGAACATGAACAGACTATAAAGATATAATGATTAAAAAAGAATAAAATATCTTTCTTAGAGTGTAAACAATGAATGGTGGTTGAATATATTGAGAATGATTAGAGGGTAAAATAAATTAATGCAGAAATAAATAAAATTGAGAAGAAATTTAATTTAGAAATTTCTATTACATTTAAAACTGAATATATTTTTATTAAAAGAATGGGACATTTAGAACAAATTAAATGAAAAAGTTAACTTATATATAATAATTTTATTATTTTTTAAAATGGAAGATAGAGACTTTCAAGAAACACTTTCTTTGGTTAACAAACATGACAAAAAATGATGTTCTATGATGTGGTATCCCATAATCATAACAATGTTTTTCAAATTGATGTAATGTCATCATTTATAGATGGAAAATTGAAAAATAATGTTTTATTAAATAATAATAAGCTTTCATTCCTCGTAATGATATAAGAATGATTTTTTAGGAAAGAATTATATGATTTAAAACTTGATAAAAAATCATTGTATTCTTAATATGATTGATATTTGAAAAAATGCTGTTTTCAAATACACTATTGAAACAACTGTATACATAAATAAGTATTTCTTAGACACAATGGTGGAGATAGTGGATGTCTATGAATAATATATTCTCTCTAGTAATAGTTTTTCTAACACCCTGAGTTTTTAGGAACTAATTTTTTTGGATATATTAAATTTAATTGATTTATTTGTTTCAAAAAATCAAACATTTCTTTCACATGACACCAACATAGCATACACTAAACGACCCAACTTGGCTCGCATTACACACATCCTTAACATACGACAAATACATGCAACACCAATTATAAAATGGAATATAATAACTCAATATTTTGAAACATATTCACTATCTTAAATAAATATAATATATTGTAAGGATTTTAATGAAACCCAAACCTAGTAATCTTAAGTTACATGTAAGAGATTATTTCACTGATATCATACACTACATGCAAGACTGAATATTATAAGACAATTATATATTATTAAAACATTAGTTCTTAATATGTAAAGATATAACACAGAAATTAATAATAGTTATTAATAGTGAAAAATAACTTATTAAATTTTATGGTCTATGTAAATATAAAGTAATTTCATTGTTATCCAATTAATTATAAATGAAACTAAGAATTAAATGAATATAAAAAATAATTTTTCTTTCATGCATCAAAAAGGTGTTTTGTCTTCATAAAATAAATTAATTGATATTAGTGAGTTATTTTCATGATATATATTTTAAATATTCAATATGTTTTTTATATTCATCCACTAGATTTATTAGCTATAAGACAAGAAAAAATACAATTTCACACATTAAAATCAAATTTTTTTTAAAGGAATGTTTACCACTATTGAATGTAAAACCCATTTAAAATAAATAATTTGACCCTTTTACAATTTTAATATGTAAAAATAAACTTCATATTTGGAATATAAATATAAAAATTATATTATAGTGATGTATTTGTATTTTTCTATGATGAATAATTTTTAATGAATAATAAAAAATACATAATTTTAGTTCAAAATTGATTTTTTGTATAATTTATTTACAAGGATAAGTTATTTTTTGTACTGTTTTAAAGTGTAATTATATCATAGTTTTAGTATTTAGTCCAATTTTTGTCATTAGAATCAATATAAATTTAAAATTGATAATGAAAACATAGAAAGCTTCCAAATATTTTTTATTTAAAAACTTGTATTGTAATCCCTCCTACTGGATGAATTTTAAATTCATTTATATAAATTATATAATAGTTATTTGGAAAAATGTATTAAATGTTTGAAATCACAATTACTTATTTATTTTATTAATTCCATCTTTTTTACAAAAAAATATTAGTAAAAGTGATTAAAATCATTTACAACGATTTAGGTTAAATTACGAAAAATAAGGGACTAAACCTTAAAATTAAAGCCCTAAAAGAACAATACACATGTACAAGATATAATTTATGGACATTTTTTACCCAATATTCTTTTATATCTATTTGTTCTCTCATTGTATCCACTTTAGAGGTGAAAAACATCTACATATTTCCATTTCCAAAAATATTACAAGAGTGCCACTCCTCCTCACAATAAAAGGCCATCACTTCTCCCACCTCATCACACCTTCAAAAACACTTTGTTTTGGTTGAGATCATCCAAATAGATTCCCAAAATTCCTACTATAGACCTTGATTCCTCCATTTTTGCATAAATCTTTCCATTGAATACCTTTGGTAAAAATCAAAAGGATTCAACCAATTTTATGGTATTGCAATCCAATGATCTCTTTTCATTATTTTTCTTATCCACTCCCTACACTCTTCTTATTTTAGGATTATATAACAAAAATTGTTATCCTTAATAAACTATGATGTTGTTATGTTATTATTTTCACCTACACTTACACACAACTATATCACATGTGTATCAAATATACTATTTAGGTGTACGGTGAGCTACTGCCATGCGAAATGATGATTTTTCATTTTTCCTTTACCATATCTCATGGTAGAAAATATAATTGAAAATATATTTATATATTAAATATATGATATTAATAATGTCTTTATTGTTCTGTATTTTTTATTTTTAATATAACTTTATGATTTCCATCTTGGGTAAGTACGATAATTTCGTTTGAGGAAGTGTGGACTATTGTCCCCTCAAAGTGATGTGAGTCTTCCATGCCATACATGGAATGTAAAAAAAATTGTATTAATAAATACATTTAAAATATATGAAATATATATTTTATTTTAATTATAATATTAATATATCATTTACTTTTATTTATTTTAATACGACAAGGAAATGAGAGTATCATTCATGTGTACGTATCACCAACTGTGTCTATGAACTATGCATTTAATTTCTTACCTCCAAACATTATAAAGTATTATAAATAAAATTTACTGAAAACTATAAGATAAATAAGTCTTTTTTACATTATTGACATTATTAAATCATGATTTAATTATTCTTAGAATCAAATAAAAACTCAAAATGTACTTGATAATACTAGAAAATTAACCCCCAAAATGGTGAAAATATGGAATGACTATTAACGAACATGTAATAATAAATTATAAGAAGATGATATATAATATTATAAAGATAATTATCGTTCTAGTAAAATTTATTAACATATTTTAAACCACTATAGCAGAGGATAAAAACCCCACAACAAATTGATGGATATAGTAAGGTGATTTAATCTCACTTTTTATTTCCATGAGATTCATTCTTTATTAAACATCCATTCCATTTATGTAGTGTGTATACTTCCCATGGAGGTATTCAATGATTCAGATACATAAATTTATAGGTATTTAGTTATCCATTCTTTTATATTTATTTCATGGGGTTAATATTTCTAAATCTACCAAATCAGTAATTCAATTTTGTCTCAATATTCTTTCTTTGAGACAAATGTTTTATTATACATCTACATTTCTTTAAGGTGTATATATTTCAATTTTTCAAGTTATATCATGAATATAATTCATTTAATTATATTTTAAACTCCATTTAATTTAACATTATTACATGGGGGTGTAGTTCAATGTTACTAAGTGATAATAGTTTATGGAAACAATATCATCACTTTTTGAGATTGTTTATGATTATCCTATCTTTGTTGAGATTTTATAATATATCTCTCAAGAACATTAATTAATTTTATTACCCTCTAGTTATTCTTGATATATTCATGTTTAAAGACTCGTACAATTCAAGGGAAATTTTTTCTTAATTTTCTTTGGGATTTTACAAGAACACAGTTTCTGACGGCGCCTGATTCCGAGGCCCGGTGTGCCCGAAATTAATTTCCAAAGTTAGGCTCAGGTACGTTCAGTGAATGAATGAGCAGGTTTTTATAACTTTTAAACCGGTCCTCAGAATTGAAATCCAAGGGCACCGATGAACTCGCAGCGCCGGTAATTGCTTAAGAAGACCTTTTCCGGAGTTGCGTTTTCACGGGAGGAGTTGTTAAAAATTTGTGGAAGATAAAATAAAAAGTGAGTTACAATTTTTATTTCTTTTAAGTGGTTTATCCATTGAGTGGAAGTTGGGGTAACCACCCAACTTCCCATGGGAGGTTATGAGAGTGGTGGGGCCCACACGAACACTACCCCTTCATCTTCCCTAACCTTCCATAACCCTCCATTTATTAAGTCAAGTTGAGTTAATTAATTGAGGGAATTAATTCAACTATTGAAATTCAAATGATAAAGTTATGTTAATAAAATAAGTTATGAACTTATTTTATTTTGGTTGAAATCTTGTTGTGTATGTCTTTGGAGAAAAGTTGAGGAGCTTGAAGAACTTCTTCTTCTTCTTCGACGAAGAACGCGAAGGACGCCGGATCCTCAGAGATCGACGACACGACGCTGACAAATCATTTCTCCACGATGTGACTCTCTCCTTCCGCGATGTCTTCTTCCACGAAGAACCCTTGCTCAACGATTTCGACAAGGTAGGGGGATTAATTTGAGAATGGTATTATTACCTTGGTTGTTCCTTCTAAAACAAATAACCCGAATCAACTAATCATTAATTTGATCCGTGAATGATTTATTTTTGTGGGTTGGAAATATTGGTATGATTATTTTTATTTAAGAGGTTGTAGGGGAATCTCTTTGGTATTCTCTTTATCTTTGAGAAAATAAGGACGAGCGCGGACCAACCATTTCTAGGTTGATCCGCGGATCATTCGTTCATGCAGGTTGATGTTGGGGTTAATTGTTTCCTTTGCCGTACGTCGACTTCTTTTTGTTGTCCGCTTGCTATAATTATAACGAGAGGAGGTCAGACCGCACAAACACGGCCGAATCTCCTCCCCCTTGTTGTTGATTATTTTGCGGCATGAACGAAGGTGGCTCGGTGCAATGGAACCATGCAGAAACATAGAAAATTATGACAAGGATGTGCGACACCGTCGCGCCGTGCCGTTGAGACCGAACGAAACAGCGGCCGGAGTCGGGGCTGCGGAGGCTATTCGAAGACTCTGCTGGTTGAACGTTGTGTGCGGATTGATGGGTAATGACAAATGGGGTTGGAAAGTCATTTATGAAGCCTTCGCAGTGAAGGTCGGGTCCCAGGAGGACCATTGGTGAAGGCGACAAGCAAAACAGACCACCGGAGCGCGTCCGGTGGTAAGCGAAAGGCGGCGGCGGCGGCGGCGGCGCACCACTAGAACAGGAACCGCCGCGGCAACGGGCCGAACCAGAACGGCTTATCCGTTCTGGAGGCCGAGGGGCGCGACTTTAAGCCGCACCGGTTCATCATCTGCAAGGGTTTGTAACCCCGCCTCCCCCCCCCCCCCCCCCGCACCTGCTGGCCAGATGGGTGCCGCGGCCGTGCTAGCGCGACAGGCCAACCGGCCGGGCCGCGCCCTTTTGAGCCAGACCCGGACTTGGGTCGGGTCGACCCGGTTTGGGCCGACCCAGGGGGGGTCCTGGGCCGGGTCGGACCGGGCCCAAACCCCCTATTTTCGGGTAGTTTCTGTTAAAACGCCCATATCTTGTTCAACATACCTCCGATCGACGCACCATCAGTTGCGATGCGATCCTTGGATAGAGATGGTCATTTAGGTATATTAAGCTCAAAGTTTTGGAGAACATTGTGTATGTCCGAGTTGGTTCGAACACGAGACCAACCGGGCCCTCGGAGCGGAAAGTCTTATAACTTGTGCTCCAGATGTCCAATTGATGTGCCGTCTGCATTGTTGGATTCCTATTGATGAGATGGAACTTTTGGCATAGTTATCCAGGGTTTTTGTTGCAGTTGGAAAGTGGCCGGGTTGGATTGTACCCGAAATCTATCCGGGCCACTGGAACAGAAAAGCTGATAACTTTCATACTGGACGTCTATTTGACGAACCGTCAGTGGCGTTGGTGATCACGTTGAGAAACAGTCCCTATGAGTATACCCTATGAGATTTCGGGGTAAAGTTTAGATACGGTTGGGTTGGTTCGCACACAAAACCAATCGGGCCCCTGGGACGAAAAGGCTAATAACTCACAGACCGGGCGTCCGATTGATGCGCCGTCTATTGCGTTGAAACCCCTATGATGAGGCAGTCCTTTGAGATACTTCTTCATGGGACGTTGAGATACTTGGAGTATCGACCTGTAGCTCATGGAGCGGAACCTCCCGGAGACGAGCGTACAAAATACAGAGACCATGTAGCCGGCTGAGACCTGACGACTGCTTGACTGACTCGACTTGGAGTGAGTCGACTAGCCCAGTGGACGGAGCACTACTTTGTTTGGGTGCAGACCCATGGCAGACCGAGCACTACTATGTGACAGTGCAGACCGGCGGTACTCATCCGGAGAGTACCTCTGCAGGCTATTAGGGTGTGTGCACTACTGTGTTTGGGTGGCATACCCCGGTGGGAAGTACTACTGTGTTTGGGTGGCTGACCCACGGTACTCGACATGAGGACTACCTCAGTAGTCTTATGTTAGTGAGAAGTACCTCAGAGTCGTGACAGGACCACTGTACACTCCAGAGACAGGGCTCTTCAGCAGTTACGGTTTCGATAATGAAAATCCTGGTTTGAGCTGAGTATATGATCTTTGTGCTTACCTCATGATTGAGATGGGTCACTTGATAACTTAGGTATATGTATGGGCTTATACCTGGGTACTGGTTATCCGTTGATTTCATAATCTTTGTGTTTCTTCATGACTGAGATGGGTTACATGATAACTTAGGTATATGTATGGGTATATACCTAAGTAGAGGTTATATGTTGAGATCATTCTTTGTGGTTATCCTTGTAGGATTTTTTGAGACCATGAGGGTCTTGGGGTCCCTTCTGAGTATCGTTATACTCACCCCTGAACTGGATATGCCCGCACCTCATTGTGTTGGTTGCAGACGGCGGGCAGCGCAGATAGAGGCCGAGTGTTCGAGGACTAGACGGTACCCGGAGGTGGACCTCACAACAAGACAGTATCCGATGGTGGACATTACGATGAGGCGACACTGGGAGGATGGTGATGGGAGAGAGCGTTGTAGAGGCTATCTGTACCTACCCTTCAGGTAGAATCCGTGGTGGACGATCCAGGAGCTGCGCTATCTGTACCTACCCTTCAGGTAAGATCCGCGTTGGACGATCCAGGAGCTGCGCTATCTGTACCTACCCTTCAGGTAGGATCCGAGGAGGACGACTCAGGAGATACATCCTTTCTTCCTGCTGATTTTCTTTTCTGTTGTACTTTTGATCATTTGTAGTTGTACTTTCAATTGGGTTTGTATTCTGGCCCATTTTCTTTTTAGCACTTCCTTTTGTTCTTAGTGTTTTACTTCCGCTTGTAATCTGTGGTGTTTTGTTTACTTTTATAAAGGCAATGCCTTCCCAGTTATCAGGATTTACGCCTTTGGTGCTAGTCGCCAGCCCCTGGCCTATGAAAGGCGGGCTTGGGGTAGTCACGGCACGGGCCCCGAGGACGGGTCATGACATCATGTATTGATATCATTTTTATACTTTTTGGTGGATAATACAGTTAATTTTTTTAAGAAATCTTGAATTTACTATTTCTTTGGTAAGAAATATATATTACATCTAAACCAAGTTTTCTAAAAAGGGTTTCCAAGAATATTATATTATTAACCAATAATATTTAAACGGAATCTTTTCCCTTTTTTTCATTTACAAAATTTTTCAACGAATATTCTTGTAACTTTCTAGAAAATTCATTTTTCAAACGTTTATAGAGGAAAATCAATTTTTTTCTTACCTCATGTGGCATGTACCAATTTAACCATTGTCATTTATGTGAATCATCCTTTGCATGTTTAATAGGTATTTTTTAGGAAATTGTTTTTAAATAATTTTCGAAGATATTTTTTAAAAAATCATTATTTCTTTAAATATTTTTAAAAAATGAATCATGGAAAGTGTTTTTTTAAACGTTTTAAATATTATTTAAATTGTTTCCAAGGAAAATTTTTTTGAAATTATTTTCAAGAATCATTTTTAAATTCTCAATGAAAACAGTTTTCAAAATATTGTAATCTTCTTTTATATGTTTTCAAGGTAAATGATTTTTAAAATTATTTCAACTCTTATTTATATGATTTAAATTTAATTTCAATGAAATGGTTTTCAAAATATTTTCAAGATTAGATTTTTATGTTTTAAATTGAAATGTATTTTAAATATTCTTCAATATCACTTAATAAATTTTAAATGAACAATGTTTCCAAGTGGTTCTCAATTATTTCTATATAAGAATTCATGTTTATTTTCTTGAAAATGGTTTTCAAAGGTTTTTTATGTTTTAATGATATTTGTTTCAAAAAATAAAGGGTATTTTAGTCAATACATATTTTCAAAGATATCTCAAATTTATTTACCATCTATGATGTAATATGTTGATGTTACTCATGCCCTTCTAAGAATGTATATACTTTTTTAATTCATATTATTCCCATAATTGTATAAGTTTTTATCAAATTATTTTTTTAAACATTTTTCTTTCTCATAGGTTATATGCTTTTGAAACCCATTTCATTTCATCGGTTTTGTTTATGATATAATTATTATGAAACTAATTTTATCCATTGGTTATGATACCATTACGTGTTTATGATAAAAATTTCATTTCATGGGTTATGATATATTTTATAATTCTATTTTGGAAAATTTATATATGATTACATTATGAAATGTGGGGTCATATATCTCCTTCCAATGCATTGGGTAATGATTTGTATCTCACGAGATAGACTAAGATGGTCATGGGAATGAACCTTGACTACTTAGATGGACATGGGAGTGAACTATGACGTCCAAGATGATATAAGGAGTGAACTAATATTACCAATATCTCCTTGTCCGTGAACCCATAATAGCAAGATTTTCTTGGATGTGATGAGTTGGCTACTATAGAAGTAAAATTATATGATTATGTATCTTCTAAAATTCCTTGTTTTATTCCTTCATTATGGTTTCATGATTTATGATATCAATTTTATTATGATACATATCTTATGAACCACCAGTATTTTTTATGACCTATAATTTGAGTTTTTGATCTTCAAATGTTATGATCATTTTCCACACTTTTTTTATAATATGCTTACACATTTCTTTCATCTACCCTTACTTATCATTTGAGGTCACCCCTCTTATGTTTCCTTTTCCAATGTAATGAATAAATGTTTTAGGTATAAGTACTAAAGGTGGATATTATTATAGGAGAGGTTTAAGATCCTTTTATAAGATATAATATTTTGTTTCCGTGTTTCTAAAAACACTAAACTATTATGGTCCTCAGGCATGTATTTTTGTAGTGTTCTGAATATTCATCTAAAATGATATAATATCCATGCATCTTATGATTGGGTCTCTATAGTTGGTATCGAAGGAAAGGGTTAGTCAAACATTGGAAACATGGATTTGGAAAACATATTGATATCCCTATAAGTATATATAAAAAGATTTCTAGGGATGTATCTAAGTATAAGTCAAAGGATAAGGAAAAATATTGGAAAATGTTTGTAGAATGTTGGTAATGGATAAAGTGATTTGTTTCCTAGAAATACATCCCTGTATGGATAATAAAAGTTGATGTGTATCTTGAATAGATATAAATATGTGTAAAAACACTGATAATATGTTTTGGTCTTGACTTGGGGTAATCTAGTACATAACAATGTGCCTCCATTCACACATGGTTTTCCATTATTGGGGGATATGATTTGGAAATTAACAGACTACTCACTAACCATTAAAAAGGATTCAAATATAATATGGCAATGAATAATATAGGTTAAACATAAGGTGTCATATATTAAGTAAGGTGAAATAATTTAGACATAATATAAGTAATTTATCATTATTATGTGGTTTCTATATATGATAGGGGTTTCTCACACCGTGATTTCTTATTTTAGTAATTAGAGAGAACTAGATGGAACATGATCAACATAAAATGATTCAGATGTGGAATGTTCTTGAATTATGAAAATATAATCCCCAATTTGAAATCCTATAAAATTAATTAGAAATGTGTATTAGTATTCGTTATACTTTAGATGATAAAGATACTACAAATCACATGTGATACAAATGTGAGGTTTTTCCAATGTTGTTTATAGTAATCAAAAGAAGCATGATTATACTGAGGTTAATGAACCTTAATAGTTGATTTATATATTCTAGGAATACTGAATCATAGAATAAATTTGATAATGATAGGGTAATGGATAGTTAATAATGTTATATTAATGAAGTACTTATGTTTTGGAATTCAATTATTATGTAATATGAATCATGAAATATATAATTTTTTAGTATATTTATTCATTAAGTATTGAAAATTTTATTTTTTATTATTATGATTCCTTATAAAAATGATATTTTTATTATAGGAAGTTAACCCTTAATGTGATATAGATGTTGAGAAAATTGTGCTTCGTTTGGATAAAGGAATGATTGATTTGGATAATGTAAGTTGGATAGCACAAATTACCAAATAACTGATAAATGATCAGTTTAAAAGTTATTATATGTTATCATGAATAATGTTAAAAACATTATGAATTTATATAATATAACCACTATCCACTGGAATAATGAATCATGTATGTTTTCAATAAGGATTTATGGTAATTCAGGTCATTACCAAGTTTCAAGAGAATATACGATGAGGATATTCATATATTTCGAATGTAAAAACCAAGAATTGGTTTTTAATATTTGGGGATTACTGTTAAATTGATATACTATCATTATTTCTCATATTTTAGATTCCATCATTCAGAATGGTTACAAAAATTACCGTTTATGGGATGTTTATTTTAATATTCAGATGAGGTTTTTATATTAATGTGTTACCTCACCACATATGGATTTATGCCTATTAGATAACCATCACTAATAATTTTGAGTTAATGGTAACTGAAGAGAGATGAGATTAATTTTCATACATACCATTATCTGTTAGAGCTTTAGGAATGAAAAATGCACTTTTTTTTTGGAAAAAAGATATAAAGTGTAACTTGGTCAACACATGACTAAAGGGTGACATTTTACTTATAAACAGAATGAAATATAGTAGCTATAACTTCTCATGAAAATTATTCAACCTTATGGAAAGGATATTTTAACCAAAATGATATAATAAAAACTTATTTTCTAATGAATCAAATGATATCTTAAATAACCACTTATGTATGGCTTTCTAATTGTTAGCTTTCTCCTAACAAATTTTTCTATCACCCTCCCTCAGAACATGATAGCTAGATTTCACTTCTGTATCGATGTTTTCACTTCGACACTATATTATCCTATGTAGAAAAATATTTATATGTTACATTGGGTGGCCATTATGATTGAAATTTTTCTTTTAAAAAATCAGTTTTAGTATTCATTTTTACAAATATGGATTCCGTGAAAGGAACTTTTAAATATATAACCTTTGATAACCCACATGAATTTCAAGGGTGAAATTAATTTTATGGTGTGTAGAATGTTACACCATTATTTTTTATAAACTATTTTTTACAAATAAATTAATTATTATTGAGGTATTATATTTCACTAAGTAAAAAAAATCCACTCACATGACACCAAATTGGCATGCGATACATGACAATAACTTGACTTTCGTTACACACAACACTGACTTGGTGTCTGTTACACGAAACAACAAGTGTAAAAAAGAAATATAATAAAAAGATACATTACACTATATTTACTATATTAAATAAGTATTATCTATTATTTGGATTATATTGCTAACCAAACCTTGTTTTCTTTGTGTTACATGTAAGAGCCGCTTTCTTTGATAGCTTACACTACACGAACAACTAAATATTACAAGAGAATAATTTATTATTAAAATATTATTGTCTAAAAAATTAAGATATAAAATATCCATTAAATCCATATTTATGAATAATATTAACTTGTATATGAATATTTATGTTTTATATAAATATAAAATGATTTAATTTGTTATCAATATTTTGTAAATGAAACTACGAACCAAATGAATATTAAAAGAAATATTATTATTTTCTTTATGAATCCAAGGGGTTTTTCCTTTGGAAACTAAATTAATATAAATTAGTGATTCATTTTAATGAAATAAATATGTTAAATATTTAATCAAATATTTTTATATATTCATTCATTAGGTTTTATAGGCATTATTTAACAACAAACATAATTTCACACGTAAACCCAAGTATATTTATAAAGGCAATTCTACAGCCTTTTTAATGTAGTTCCAATTTTAAATTCACATTTTTACCATTTAAAAAATTTAATAATTCAAAATAAACTACATATTTTTAATAAGAACATAATATTATATTAGTGTGATTTTTTTTTATTTTTCTATGGAGATTCATTTTTTAATGAATCGTGAAAAATAGTGACTTTTAGATAAAAACATCTTTTTTCATCTAATTTTCATATAAGGATAAATTATTTTTTATATTGGTTTAAAAGTTTAGTTATTATTTATATTTATATATTAATGCAATTTAATTAATTCAAATCAATTTCCAATTTAAATTGTCAATAAAACCATAGATATCTTTTGAATGTATTTACATTTAAACCCCACATTTTTGTCCCACCTACAATATCAATATTAAATTAATTTATACTACTTCATTGACTAAATTTTTTAAAAATGGATTAAATATTTGGAATAAGAATAAATTATAATTTATAATACGAAAAAAATTCCCAAATTTTTTTACTGAAATATTTAAAATTAATTATAATGATTAAGGTTAAATTAAGCATAATTATAGAATAATCCATAACCTTCTGGCCCAAAAACCACCTATACACTTTTCAAATATATTTTTATTTCCATATTTTGATCATAGACTCCATTGGATCACATGTATTTAATTATTTGAGCCACTTTCAATGTGAAACAAGTGTATGTGATTCTTCTATGAAAATACGACAAGAGTGCCACTCCTACTACACTGTAAAAATCCATCACTTCTCTCACATCCTCACACCTATAAAATAACATATATTAGGCCAATATCATCTCAAATATCATCGAAAATTACCCATTTACAATAATGACTCCATTTTTATAGAAATACTTCCATGTAATCTTTTTGATATAAACAAAAATAGTTACCCGAAGATAAGGTAACATTTTCCAATGATCTATTTACTTTCTTTTTCTTCTACACTTTCTATACACTTTATAGTCCTTGATTTCATAAAAATAGAAGAATAATAACTATAATATGATGTTTTTATGTTATTATCTCTACCTTTACTTAAATACACCTCTATTTAATGGATAATAAATTTATTATTTCTGTGTATGGTATACTACTTCCTTACAAAATGTTGATTATTTGTTTTTCATTTACCACCTCTCATGGTGGAAATTATGATTAAAAATATATTTATAAATTAAATATATAATCTTTATAATGTATTTCTTATTATTCAATTTTTTTTAGAACATACCTTTATGTTTTCCATCTTGTGTAAGTACGATAACTTCGTTTGAGGAAATATGGACTACAACCCACTCAAAGCCATGTGACTCATTCATGCCATACATGGAATGAGAAAAGTATGGTATCAATAAAAAAATTTAAAATATATAACATATATATGATAAATGAATTATAACATACATATATAATTTATTTTGAAAATTTTAATTCAACAAATAAATGAAAGTATCATTCATGCGTACGTGCAACATAACATCTCCATGAATAGTGCATGTCATTTCATATCTCCAAGAATAATATATTATTATAAATACATATGTACTGAATATATAAGATAATTTAGTAATGGATTAAATTTTTTAGATGATTAAATAATGATCTAGGAAAATGGAAATGCAAATAACAATGATAAACATACAAGAGAAAACAACAAAATTAATACCACAAATAGCGAAAATAATGAAATATTGTTAAAGAAAATGAAAAAATATGTTATAAAAAGATGATAAATACTATTTTAAACATTATTATGGTACTTTTAGAAGTTATTAATATCTTCTAAACCACTATAAAATATGATAGAATCTATGAAACAAAAGTAAGGTTAAGGTAGGGGGATTTTAACACAATTTTTATTTCTGTGAGATACATGCTTTATTCACCACCCATTCCATTAATGTGGTGGGTATAAATCCCATGTATGTATTAAATGAATACTATACATAAATTTATTTTTATTAAAATATCCATTCCAGGATCTTTATTTTGTGGTGGTTAATGATTCAATTGATATGAAATCGGTAATCCAGTTTTGTCTCAATTTTCTTTCTTTGAGACACATATGCTATTATTCATATAAATTACTTTTTTCGGTGTTTATACTTCCATTTGACTTGTTATATCTTGAATATACTTTATTTAATAATATTATAACATTAATTTAATTAAAATTTCATATATTGTGGGTATTGTTCAAAATTACTATGTTATAAGAGTCTATTGAAATAATCCCATTGCTTTTCAAGATTGTTTGTGATTGGGCATACATTGATTAAATTTTTTAATCCATTTAAATATAAAACTCAAAACATTTAATATCCAATGGTTATTAATGATATATTCATTTATTAGTACTATTTCCATACTATTTTGTATGTAATATAGTTAGGAAACTATTTTTATGAATGCCCGACTTTTCCCTCTCTTGGGTGAGAAAACCGTATTCCATGAGAACCATGCTATCTAAAATGGATTTCCTAGAATATTTTACTATTATTCTATAATAATTAATAGAATTATTTTCTATTTTTTATTTTACCAATGTTTTTAAAGTAGTATACATTTTTTGTTTATGAATAAATAATTTTTCTATCTTTTTATCGAGAAAAAAGGAATGTTCTTCTTACCTCTTGTGACATGTATAGATTTACCCTCCGTCATTTCTATGAAGCTGTCGTTTCATGTTTAAAAGTTTAATTTTTACAATTTTTTTTTAAAAAAATGTTTTTTAAAAGGTTTTTTGTGATTTCTTTATATATTTTTAATTTATTTTTCATCAAATGTGTTTTTCAAACAATTTTTTGATTTTTTAAATTATTTTATGGGAAACAGTTCTAAAAATAATTTCAATAATAAATTATATTTTTTTTTGAAAAGTTGATTTCAATATTTTTTAAAGCTTATTTTATAAGTTTTCAAGAATGGTTTTTTCCCAAAATGATTTAAAGCCTTATTTATATATTTCTTAAATATTTTTCGAAAAAAGGTTTTCATAAAATTTTCAAGATCCATTTATGGGTTTTAATGGAAAATTGTTTACCAAATGTCTTCGACCTATCTTCATATACTATAAAAGAAAACACTATCCAAATGGTTTTCCATGATTTATTTATAATATGCCAAGTTTATTTTCAATAAAATGTTTTTCATAAGTCTTTTAATTTTTAAAGAGGTTTCATTCAAAGTTAAATGAATATCTTCATCAAGAAATGGTTTCAAAGGATCCTTATAATCTATTTTTCATCTAATATGACATCTGTTGATGTTACTCATTACCTTATGGAAATTATACAAAGGTTCCATTAATATTCTTTCTTGAATGGTATATGTTTTGATGAAATTATGTTTGTGAAACCTATTTCACTCTCACAGGTTAGACACTATTGGAACCCAGTTCACATCACATGACAGTTTTATGATGAAATGATTAAATAAGTACCTTTTCCAAAGTTATATAATGATTACATGTTTATGATACCCATTTTATTTCAATGGTTATGATATTATTGATAATGATATTTTAGAACATGTGTGTAAGATTCCATTATGAGGTGGGTGAGACCTATATCTATCTCCATGAATTGTACAAAGATTTATATCTCATGAGATAACTATGATGGCCTTTGGAATTAACCAGAAGTACTATGATGGATATGGGAGTGAACCATGACTACCGAGATGGTATGAGGTTGGAATTCATGCTACCATGATGGTCAGGGGAGTGAACAAATATTAACAAGATGGTATTGGGAGTGAACCCATAATACTAATAGGGCATTGGAAGTAATTTCATGGGTACAATAAAAATAATATTATATGATTATGTGTATTCAATAATTCCATTTTTCATTCCTATGTTATGATTTTAGGAATTTTTCTTTTAATTATATTATGATCTATGTCTGATTAAATTCCAATATTTATATGGTCTCTAATATGTAAGGCATGATATTTAAATTTTATGCTTGAGTTTCATACCTTGGGTTTATGTTATGATTATATATTTCAATTATTTACCGTTATTGAGTATCTTAGATATCCCCTTTTTATGTTTCCCTCAACCATGTTATGAAAGAAGGGATTAGGTAGAAGAACTAATTGTGGATATTTTTATGGGGGTGATTTTTAGATCATTCACTCAGATATAAGATTTTGTTTCCAAGTTTCAAATGAAGAAAAACTATTATAGTCCTTGGGTATATATTTTTTTATTGTACTAAATATTCATCTAAAATGATGTAATATCCATGTATGTAAAGTATGTTTCACTATAGTTTATTATGTGTCTAATCTTATATAGTTGTGGAAAAAAATTAGATGACTACGATGTGGGTCCTGAACTATTTTTTCTAGATAACCAATTGAGAATAACTCATATCATATCTCAATTTCACAATAAAGATATGCATAATAGTTATTGAGAAATATTCGAATAAATTACATAGAATTTATTTCTACACCAATATATATTTGAATGATGTTAATAAAAAAATGAACAAGGAAAAAGTTTCAATCCCAATTTTTTGTGAATTATCATTATTATATTGTTGTATATCATATTTTCCAGACCATACATTGCCTATGTGGTGAGACTATGTGAATTATATCATAGTGAAAAATGGGTGCCACACATAATTTCATTTATAGGAATTATTGATTTTTTTAAATTCATAGTGAATTACTATGTTTTTAAATAGGTGTAGTGAAGATATATGTTTTCTTCAAAAACGCATATTGGTCTAGTAGGTTAATCTATATATCTTATATGTACAACATGCGTTTTGTTCCAGGATAGAGATATTGTGTCATTTGTTAAAGTAAGAAGAAATTTAATGTGACCCTATGTAAAACTAATTTATAGTATGTGGAATATACTAATGTCATTACCCTATATTTTTTTTATAGAAGTTCATGTATCATATTTTGGGATTGATATATAGATTTTGTTGAAGATTCCATGTGTAAATTACAGTTCTTTTCTACTTTAATATATTAAACTCGATTGATCATAACCTAAATAATATAGCTTCAGTTGTAATATCCCCTTTCGCATAAGACCATATCCATTGCTTATATTATTTCGATGGAAAAGATTCACAAGGTAAAATACTAAAGTACTGATCTATTTATTATTTTTGGATAACTAGATACATAAATGAAAATTATTTTACATGGGTAATATAAAAATAAAACATGATAAAAAAAAGTAAAATTAACAAAATAATTGAGAACTCATTTAACTATTTATTCTTCATATCCATGGTAAATGAAAAAAATAAATCTATGCCAAAATTATTAATAATTCTTAAGTACATCATTAATAAATCATGAAAAATAATCATAATAAATAAGTAAAATTAAATAACTAAACACAAATTCCAATTAAATAATTTGACTATTATAATTAGATAAGTCACAGTCAATATGATAAGGTAAATAACTGAAAACTCATTCCATTTTATTAAAAGTATAATAATGAAATGAATCCATAGGTAATATCAGAGAGAAAATATATTAGATAATAACTATAACTAAATTATTAATGAAGTAAATTCATTATAATTTGATGTTATGCATCCCTGGAACATGATACCTTTATTGTCAATATCTATCATCTAGATAGTTTAAAACTACACGGTAAAAAATCAACTAATTTTGAAAAATAAGTCATCTCATGAGAGTATTAAAGCATCAAGGGGATATAAATTATCAGTCACCACCCAAAATTTTCCTATCCAAATCATCTCTCATGTAACATATAATTAATTTAATTTATGAATAATTTTCCTTAACACAATTATCTATATTGAGTATTGGATACATTTCTATCAATATTTCTTCATCTAATTATGAAAAAATAAATTTAGACACCATAAGTAAAAATTATAAATGGTTTATTAAATAATAATATCAATAAAATAAAAATTTGTATATTTAAGATAAATTTTCATTAAAAAAAATATTATAATAAATTTATTTCTTCAAAATATAGATAACAATCACAAAAGAAATTGAGATTGCCTAATACATTTTACCACCTCTTAATTTTCATGTCAAATCATGTTGGATGAAATAATTCATTTAGAAACATAAAATACAAGGAATTGGTAATTAATCTTGATATTTATGGTCAAATGGAATTATATACACCATATAAAAGAAATTAGGTTTATAACATTAAAATATTTCTCTATTAAGGGAAATTAAGATAAAGTCAATTACCTCACACATCCTTTAAGGTGAACCTACTTTAAATACCATTATAGTGGGTTTATGAATTTTATTAACTTATAAAATACATTGTATTATTTTTAATAACATATGTGATCCTTTTATGAAATATTATCACTCATTTGTTAATAATCATTCATTTTTTTCATTGTTTATGGTGTTAATTAAATTGTATTTACAATATTTCTTTGTTATAAAAGTTATAGATATTTTTAATGTCATATACTTTTATCATTTATATATTACTAATCATGGAATAATATATTATTTATTAATCAATTATAATTTTATGACCAATCATGAATTGTTTTTTTTTGATAAATGAAGTTTGTTATGATCGTAGGGATGGTAGGTATTATATACGCATGAGTTGTGTTTACATTTTTCAAAGATCATAATTGAAATATACTGTGTAATATATAATAATTATTTAATTATAATGATATCTTAAATATAATTTCAGTTCATTGTATATAAATATATATACCTTCTATGTGG
Organism: Viscum album; assembly: GCA_963277665.1. Classification (NCBI taxonomy): domain Eukaryota; kingdom Viridiplantae; phylum Streptophyta; class Magnoliopsida; order Santalales; family Viscaceae; genus Viscum; species Viscum album. Next base: position 1,160,956,353 of record OY728133.1, on the reverse strand, counting down.
CGTGTTTTATAAAATCTTGTCACGTTGCGTTGTGAAGATGGTTTTTCACATATATACAAATGTGGTTATCATCATTCAATAAATGAAAAGGTAATAAAGAAAATGATATATATAATATTATAATAATGATAAATATTTCATGAATAAAATTATTATTTAATTTACATAAAATTTAATCATTAAAATTATCCTTATCACCTTCCAGTAAAACTTTATTTAACGATAAAGTACATTACCTCCTGAGATGGTAGCTTTTTGTACACACAAGATGCATTTTTGTACCCCATATTAATGAAATGTAAAAAATGTTATGTATGATTAAATTACTCCAGAGGCCTAATTATGTTATAAATATGATATATATATATATATACTTTGTATCCATCATTGTACCCATATGTGAATGGTGGTAATGGAAAAACGAATGACGTTCGTGAGTAAGGATGTAGTCCCCCATAGATAATAATGTTCGTTTCATGACCCATTTCATATAATTGGGAGTGATATTTCATAATTTAATTATATTAACATAATATATTTAAATGTATTATTGTCATGTTATTGTTTAATAATCTTTTCGAAAAAATTATGTAGAGAATGAAATAAAAATTGACCGTTGAAGAACATTATCTCCTCCTCATGTATCTTCCTTAGGATTGTACCAAATCCTTCAAAGGATGGATTAATGCCTAAAATAAGGCTAATAAGATGATCGTATGGATGTGGGGAACATATTTTTTGTAGTTATTGGATATAAAATGGTTTTATTTTGTGAATAAGTGAGAAGATAATATGATCTTTTATACCTTAGGTGGGTGTCAGACCTGCAATTTTTTTTAAATAAATGGAATCTACCCAAGTAGTTTCCTTGTCCCAATGATCCAATAAAATATTATTCTTGATAAAATATTTTATAAGATCTAGATATGTCTATAAAAAATATTTTACCCAAGTAATTAGTATATTTTAAAACATATATTTTTAGTCTAACCCCATGACAAATCAATTAATACCTTAACCATGGTAATAAATTTTCTATGATTTCACTATTTGTTTTGGGAAAAAATTATGTTGAACATGTTATATGTTATATATTATTATGATTCAAAATAATTAATAAATTTTACAAAATTTAATTATCATAATTTGATAAATATAATTTAATATTAATCCGTCAGATATGACGATGAAGCGGGGTACGAAAGAAGAAATGTTTAAAAGTTAACAATGTTTGTATATAAAAATTAAGTATAAAAATTGTTATAGTAGAACATATTGGATTAATTGATAATATATATATATATAGTAAAACCAATTAGAATATTATATATTATTAATAATAATTTAATATAAAATGATGTTTCCAATTAAAATTCAGAATTTTTCTCTATTCATCTAAAAATGAAACATTTCATAAAAATCACAAATATTGACTGAAAAATTATTTTGATTTTATTATTTAAAAAATAATGTTTTATATTAAAAATAAATTATTTAACGAGGTAGAAATTAATTTCATGTTATGCGCGCAAGCCATGACTAAATTGTTTTTAAAAAAGTTATATTTTCAGAAAACATTTATTTTTCCTATAAATGATAAATATTTTGATTTTTTTTAAATAAATAAACATAATTTTCATAATTTATTTAGTAATATTAATAACAAATAATTTAATTCCTATTTTAAAAATGTATAATATATTATCGTTCCTTTAGACTTGGGGTTGTCTGTTTCCAAAGGTATCAAGGAGATCAAATTAAAAGAAATATATTTTCTCGATTATTTGAGATCAGTGTTGTGAAAAAAATACTATATCAAATATAATTTAAATCTATTAAATTATCATGTTTTTCTATTCTTCCCACGTTAAATAAATTCCATCCCCAAAATTTAAACATGGTCTCGATAATCATGTTTTTCAAATTCGGAAATACTATTGTTTAAATCCCACACCATAAGAGGGTTATTTGAACATCCCCTTAATATGAGAGAAAGGGAAGTACAAGGTTCAGATGAAATTACACATATTAGGTTTCCAAAGAGTGTAACATTTTTTTAAAGTAAAAAATATTTATATATAAGATAGTAATAACACCAAAATAATATTGGATACTGATAAGAAACTTGTTTAGGAGGATGTAAAGATCAGAGAGCCAAAAACAAGTAATGTGAAAAGGGTCATTGTTAGTATAAAAAATGATGATAATAGGAAACAATATTTGTTTCATGATAATATTACTAGAGTTTATTAATTATTTCACTCCAATTATATATGAAAATTTATTTACAAATATATATTTATTTCATAGGGAAAATTTAATCCATCTCTTTTTCATTGCTCAATTTCAACTTCATCTCTTACTCTAAGAAATTAATATCCCAAAATAAATTTATGTTTTTTACTATAGAATATAAATTGAAATTAAATAGATCATATTAACCATAAAATAATAGTAAAATATTCTTCCCATCCTAAATAAAGGATTTTTTTTGGAAAAAAGTTATTTAATAACACCTAGAGTTCAACTTAATCCCCTCCATAAATAGTTGAATATAAGGCTCATCCAAAATATGACTCAGCAAATTTAGAAGGATGGTCACTATATCGATATTATATTCCATATATGATATAATGTGTATATTAATATCTAATTACAAATATTTTAATACCATGATCAATATTAAACTATAATGAAAACAAGCGTGCTTTAAAAAGTAAAATATCAGGTTGTCTAATATATTCTAAATATCTCGGAATGTATTAAACTCCAAAAAAGATCACTTAAATAATAAAATCACTAAAAAATTTCATTTTCACTAATAATATACCATAAAAACATAATTTTCAGTATTATAACATAATATATCAAATACTAAAGATTATATTTCCTTAATCACATGTCTTACAAAAAGTTCAACATTCTAAGAAATAACTTCTCTTGGTAAAAATAAAAACATGATTTCAAATCCACTATGATATAGTATTTCAGTACAATGAATATAAATTTAATGATTTTTTAAATTTATAATACAATAAATAATATAATTTTATAACATTATTCATGGATCCAATTACACTTGAAAAATAATCATTCAACATTAGGTAAATAAATAGCATAATCTTGATTATGTTCCCTTGGCTTCTTCTATAGTATACTCCCATGATGCTTTGGAAATATATATTTTTAGTTCCAAATATCCTTATATAATTTTTTTTATAATTTTAATGTCTTTACAGTCCTTGTAATCAGGATTGTGGCAGATCTTTTTCCCAAACATATAGAAAAATTTGATTTTCATCAAGTGCATACAAGAGTGTTTCCTTCAAGAATTTTTACATGAGGGTTAATAATTATTTTCCATATTCCCTTTATACATTTATTTCTCTTACATCATATTATACTATTTATTCCACTAAAATATATATGTCATGGAGAATGTTTTTCTACCTTTATAGCACATTAAACTATTTCTTCTTATAAAAAACATTGAGAGACCAACACACTTCGAAGACTTGGATTATAGCCATAAAATTAATGGTAGATATTATACTATGTGATTTCTATATAATTTTTATCATACATAGCTGACCTTATAAAGGTACCTTTGTACTCAATTAAACTTCCACCTTCGTTTTTTTTATGTTTGGTAAATATTTCTTTATCGCAGTTTGTTTTTCATGATTGATTTTGTTTTTCAAATAATTTATTCATATAAACTTTATATTCCATCAATTATATTACCTATTTCTACTTACTATTTTGAGTCATTAACTACCATTGATCAATATCAAATTTGAGGAATTTTACTACAAGTGTATTCTTTTCTTTTTCAATTCATCCCAATACCATAAATTTCTTCTTCCAGAGATTCAATAATTTTTTTATCAACAAATAGATTAATAGTACCACCAAACTAAGGGGGTTATTTTCACATAAATTTATCCAATATATAATGGTAAATAATTTAAAATGAATTCTATTTAATTAATAAAATGTGAATTAAATTCATCCTTATGATATTTCATTGAGAAAATCTCTTGGAAAATAGAAATAAATGAATTCTTAATGACGAAAATTGTTAATTATTTGAATTCATGTTCCTTATTACCATGATACCTCTACTGTAGATATCTACCCTCAATAATGTGTAAAATTTTGGGTAAAACACCATCATATTTTCACTAAAAATTCATCTCCTGAGAATACTGATGCAACAAGGAGTTATTTATTACTAGGACCTACCCATGGACTGATTTTCCAATGAATACTTCATTTATATAAAAATAAATTTAGTTCCAAAAAATGTGCCATACCAAAATGTCTCCATATTTATTAAATGATACAGATTCACCTATATTTAAACAATTAATAAAATTAAATTCAACGTGAAAACCAAGATTTATAAATAATACCATATATCATATAATAATTTTTATATTTTATTTAAATAAAAAACCTAATATAAAATTATCATAATAAATTTATGGTTTAAAAAAATTTAATAAGGAAAAATGAAATGGATATTGCAGAATTACTTTTACTATGTTAAAATTTTATTCAAAACATCCTAGATGAAATAATTAAAATTTCAACCTAAAATACCAATAAGTAGGAATTAATCATGATATTACTTGTGAAAGGTCTGTATATACACAATATAAAATAAATTATCTGCATAAAATTATGATATACTTTAGTAAAGGTAAATTGTAATGAAGAAATTTATCTCATGCTTCATTTTGGGTAAACAAGTTTTTCCCTCATGTACAGTGGATATAGACATATTATTAAATTATAAAATAACCATACTATTATTTATAATTACATATATGATCCTTTTATAACTTTTTAACACTCAACCACTAATAAACATTCATTATTTTCAATCAAATGTTTATTAATTGCATTGTTTTCTTATTCAGGATTTGTCAGGAATGTTTTGTTTATTATGAAACATATAAAGTTTCATCACACCCATAATATTAATAATAATGTAATTATAATATTTATAAATAAATTATAAATTTATAATCTATTTTGAGATATGGTTTTGATAAATGAAGTATGTTATGATCGTGGAGATGGTAGGTCGTACGTACGTAGGAGTAACATTTCCATTTTTCGACGATAATTAAAGAAAGATGGTAAGTAATATTTTATAATTATATAATGATAATGATATATGAAATACCATATTTTTACCTTAAATATACCTATATATATCATCTATGTGGTGTGGTTATGAATATTGATTTGGATCGTTTCGTAAAAGTGATAATCCACACATACAATATTGGAGTTATCAAATTTCAATTAATGATTTTTTTGAAATAATATGATATATATAACATATTCAGATTGGTTATTATGTCATTAATATATTAATTATTTAATGTATATCACATATTTTCTTTAACATTTTCCTAATGAAATTAAATGTAAATCATTAGTGAAAGATGAATCACATCACTTCGTGAGGCAGTAGTGCACCGTAAACACGTGCGACATATCAAATCTCATACCAAATGGAATGTAAATATTTATATTTTATATAATGAATTAATAGGTAAAATTATGTTAAAATATAATACATATATATATACTTTATATCCATCATTATACCCAACCATGAAAATTTTCAATGTAAAAATGAATGAAATCAATTTGTGTGGTGGTAGTCTGCCGTACTCATGAATGATGATTTCATTAAAAATTAAATAAAAGTGGTGGTTTATTAAGGAAAATAAAATAAAATATTTAATATTATAGATAATATAATATTTTTATTATATCATCATGGTATAAAAATAATTTAATGATATAAAGGAAGAAATAAAAAAACACTCATTGAAAAATATTACCTCTTTTTTTGGTATCTTCCTTAGGTTTGCACAAAATGCTTACCTAGGATGGATTTAAGAGAATAATAAGGATTATAGCTTTATATTCGTGAATTTTTGAATTGATTTTGGTAGGTATTTTCCTTCCCAAAATGGTTTTATTAATTTTGAAAGACAGGATATTGGGCGGCCTTTTATAGGTGAAGTGGGTGGCACACTTGTAACTATTTTTTAAAAGATATATTATAAAAATTGATTTTCTTGTAAAAACGATATAATAAGACACCATTATAGATAATATAATTTCTATGGTCTAAATATGTCCATACAATATATTTTATTGTATTTTTATGTTATTTTAACCCTTATATTATTAGTCTACCCTCATAAAGTACATTTTACCTTAAATGTTTTAATTAATTTATAATGTTTTCACAATTAATTTTGGTGTACAATAAATTTTATATAGAAACATATGTCTATCATACATGTATATTAAATCATTTTAGATCAATATTATACACATAAAAACATGACTGAGGATAGTAATAATTTATTTTATATGGAGACATTGAAACTTAATCTTCTAACATGGTAAAAGATCATTAACATCTTCCATAAAAACATACTGTTTATTAATAATTATTTAAAACTTTAATCATAACCTAGAGAAATAAAACATGAGAAATGGGTGGGATTAGATTCTTAGTAATTGTAACTAAGGGAGATGTGTAAGAATAAGAGGATAATAAGGGTATGTGAAAATGATTTTAATATTAGAATATCATACCCTTCTTGAAAAGATCATAATCATGGTACATGTTATAAATATTAGATTTTAATAACACCTTAATCCTAAGATAATAATGAAAATGAACTGTGTAATCACATCAAAGAAATAATACATATAATTTTTCGTAGACACATGAATATGAAACATCATTACCTATATGTCTAGGTTGTTTGAAAACAATATCATGATACTTCATGGGGACTACACCTATTAGGAGGCCCACATAACCATACCATGTCATAATAAATTACTTATAAGGTATATTTTTTCCCTTATTCCTATATTAGAGTGGGTTCCCCATTTTCAGGTACTCGATCGGGTTTCCCATCTTCTAATTGTGGTTCAAGATAAACCTATTTCTGATTTTTGGACTAGGACGTACCTGTTTCCCATTTTGGATCAGGACTCACCAATTTGAAATTTTTGATCAATACAATCAACTTCTTTACCATCATTATCTAATAAGATATAAATCTTCACCCAAAGAATTAGAGTCAGATATAATTCCCACTCATCATATAATAAACATATACATGCAAGTTCCAAAACATAAAAAAACTTACAACATATCCTGACACACAAAAAGAGATTGGTTCCAAAAAATATAATATCATAAACCATAAAACTAAATGGGTATTATAACATTTTATCACATTATTACCTATGAAAAATATATAGGTTTCATAATCATTTCATCAAATTATAACCGATGAAGAGAAATAGGATGAAAGAGAACATAACCTTTAGAAGAGGAATGGGTGTCACAAACATCATTCCATATAAATATAAACAATTCAAGAAAGTATATATATGGTATTCTTGGATAATATCCTGTGTAAATCAAAAAATATAACAAACTATTTCATCACAGATAGATAAGGATTTTTAAATATCACATGGAACATTTCATACGTTTACTTTCCTTTAATGGAATATCCTTTTCATATAACAATTGAAAAAATATTTTTTAAATAAATAATCACCATTTAATTTAAAAAAAAAATTATAAAACAAATATTTTTTTATTGAAAGATTATTTTGTAACATAAATACTTTTGAAACAAAAATTCCTTGAAAATAAACTTGAAAACATATAAAGCATGGAAAGAATAATTTAAATAACTTTTTAAATGTAAAACATCGTTGAAAACATTTTAGATTGAAAATTTTATCAAAAAACATTCAATGATACACTGAAAATAATTTTAAAATTAGAATTAATAATATAAAATTTTTGAAAACATGTTTCTATGAATATATCATTGAAAACATTGAAATAATGTTTCAAAAATCATTTAAAACATGTTTTCAATCAGAAAACTTTTTTGAAATCCTTTTTCATTTAAATAAACTTTAAAAAAATTGAATTTAAAGAATATTAGAAATTTTTTTTTTGTGAAACTAAATATTTTAATCTTTTAAATTAAGATTCAAAGTAGGGATTGTTATGGAAGAAGATAAACCCACACATATCGAGAATTCCTTTTGTGCATAAAAAGATAAAAAAATATGATCTATATAAAAATGAAAATCCGATTCATTAATAATTTTTTTAAAGGTAAAATATTTGTAAAAATGACATTTAAAAATTATAGGATAATAGTAAAACATTTTCAAAATATTTTTAGAAAACACAATATAGAATGAACAGAGATTGAAATTACATATAAAGTTTAATTTTCATATATAAAATTTGTTTATTTATTTTAAGTATTAAAAAATTGAAAATTTTTCTAAAACATAAATTTATAATAAGTAAAAATACAAGAAGGAAATTTTATAGAGCTCTTAAATTATGGATCATAATATTTCATCAATGTAATAATAATCATGAATAATCGAGATAAATGATGAGATTGAATCAATATACTGTTACAACTTTGGTAACATTGAATCATAATACCCATGAAGGAATAAATATAAATAAAGCTTAAAATATCTAGAAAATAAGTATATTCCTGATATAACATTTCCATTGGTAGTAATACACCGCATAGAATAATTTAGGCCTATATCTTATTCAATGTCTCAAAGAATGAAAATTGAGACAAAATTACATTACTTTTCTGCTGATAATGAAAACACAACCCCCATGAAAGAAATATACAAAATGGACATTTAAATGCCCATATCATAAATATAAAAATCATAAAATTCTTTCATGGGATGTATATATAGAACATAAAACTTATGAGTTGTAAAAATTTCTTGTATCTCACAGATATACAGATTTATATTAGAAAACCCTTACCTTATTTTGGTTAAAATAGGAAACATTAATGACTGAGATCAGCAGAAGTACATGTGCAAAGCCATGAAGGGAAATTGTCCAACCAGAGCTAGTTGGAGTCGAATGGGCCAGAGGCCACTAGCTGATGGGCCGCATTGTTCCCTTCATTTTTGGTAAAGGAGAAGGTGCACACAGAAAATCGTTGGCAAAGTGAGAGGATTCTCCTGATGATGATGCAAAAATATTAGAGCCCACCGTCATTGTGGTTAATAGCATCGATAAAAGTAAGGCAGTTGGACTCAACAATGATATCACTCTATCCGCATTCGAAGGCGAGCAGCATACCGGAAAGGATGGCCATGGCCTCAGCAACTGCAGGTTCCCAGAAAACCTGATGTGGTTCATACTTTGGAGCAAAGATTTTCCAGAGATGATTTCGGGCCAGGAGGCTGAGGGTAACAAGCCCAAACATTAGGAGCGATGCGTCCACATTAATCTTAATAGTTCCTTCCATTGGGGGGATTACAATGAGGGGGTAAGGAGGGGGTAACACCTGACATAAAATGTCTATAGTGATCTTTCCAGCCCTCAATCCAAGAGGTGGCCCGTTCAATCCAGAATTCTGGGGGTTTGTGATCTTGATGAAAAACATCATCGTTACGCTGGACCCAAATAAATTCATTATATATGTATTTATATTTATCTTTAAAATATATAAATTTGAAATGGAATATAATGTTCATGTGGATCGTACATCTTATGTATAAATGAATGTTGTTTCCATTTTATTTTCCTATTCAATGAAATAAATTAAATGAAACATATGAATATATATAAAATTATTAAAGAAGAATTATTAATTCTTATATATTATGTAATTTCAATCCACCCATCATTAATAAATTCCATTTAGGTTATGAATGAATCACATCACTTTGAATAGGCGGTAGTTCATTTATCCACAACCGAAGTTTTCATATTTACACCAAATGGAATGAATGAATGTATGGGTTTATAAAATTATTATAAAAGTATAAATAAATAATAAATATCATATATATAATGTCAATATATACATTAAATAATAATTTAAATCATTCGATGTGTTTATCAGAAAAATAAATAAACATTATTTCCAGAGGTTATAGTTCTCTCTATGGAAGAATGGTAAGTTAGTAACCCATTATATTGAAAATGTGGGTAATTCTAGGTTGAACCTAAGGAATTAAAGAATATATTAATATTTAGAATACTTAGATAATTATATAGTCCTCGAATATAAATATTTTCTTCAATTTATAATGAAAATAAAATAAAAGATCTTGGGGAAGGATATTACCTCTTTTTTTGGAAACCCCTACAGTTTTTTACTGAAGGGATTCCTTATTAAGATTTGTGAACAATTAGTGCATTATAAGATTAATTTAGGTATGTTTGGAACTTAATTAATCTGATTTTTGGTGATCCAAATGGCTTGATATGTGGGATTGAGTGGGAGGGGTGGGAGCCTTTTTATTTTGGAGGAGTGAGAATCTTGTAAATTTTTTAAAAGGGATGTCCTCCAAATATATACCTAATTCACATGGCTCCAATAATAGTAAATATTATATAAAATGTATTATAGGGTCAATATATGGAAATAAAATGGATTTTAGAGACGTTTCTAGGTCATTTTTGGTCTTAATATTATAGTTTATTCCATTTTTTCTATTTTTCCTCATAATCAATTCAACTAATTTTAATCAAATTCACTATTAATTTTTGTAAAAAATTTATTTAACCATATATGAAATTATAAATTATAGTTATTAAAAATATGGAATCCATTATTCTAAATTATAATGACATAAGGGGCATAAATTAATTTAAAATTAATCTCGTAGATGGGATGACAATGTAGGTTTTGAATGTAATGATGTTCAAAAGATTGGAATTTTTTTCTACCCAATGTTAATGTGAAATTTATTCCAAAGAGTTAAATTGGATTGATTGATTTATAATTTTCTAATTAAAATATAAAACCAAACTAAAATATAATTTCACTATTTAAATAAATTATACAAAAATATATTTTAGAATTAAAATTTACTGTTTCTCAGTATTCGTTAAAAAAATAATCATATCAGAAAAACACTTAAAATTTACCAAAAGTAAATTTTGATTCTAATCTTCCAAAAATGAAGTTTATATTTCATATATAAATTATTTAGTTGATAATGTCACATTTTAAAAGGTTCACTAATAAAAGGATGTAAATTTTCATTTTAGAAAAATACATCGTTTTATTTTTAAAATTAGATTTACTCTTATATTATACATATAAAATATATTGGGTAAGTATGAAAAATTATTTATTAAATATATAAAATATTAATTTTACCAAAAACATTAATCCAAATTTGTTTGTTTATGTTTTTGAGTGAAAATGTTGTTTCTACGTAGAAAATTATTCTTCTTAGAAAAGTAATTTCTTCATTCTCAAATAGTTCTTACATTAATTTATAACTAATTTACAGCCAAAAGTTTAATTTTTTATATATTTATAAATCATATTATAATAATTTTACAAGTCTGATTCATAACTTCCATTATAATAGAAATGTTAAATATATAATAATATTTTTATTATATTATTAATAGTATATTATAGTTCTATAATCCCCATCCATGCATTTAATAAAATATATTAAAGGCACTCGTTATTTCATGTAGTACAGGCCAAACATATTTTTTCATGTACAAAAAGCTAATCTATGTCTTTCATGTAGTATAATCCTTACATGGTGTTTCTTATAATTCCAAACACACTTAGTTGTTTCAAATAGAAAAATCTATATTTATTGTTATATGAGCTAAAAATGTTATAATGATTAAATTAATTAAAAAATATACAGTTTACAAAATCTTGGGGTGTTACATTTTAACCCAGTTCAAAGGAATTTCCCCCTCAGAATTCGTCTTTGTTTGCATAGTTTTAATAGTTTATGGTTTTCTTAAAATAAATACATATTGTTAAAATGAATACTAAAACAACATGTAAAAAAAGAGTAACAAGGAAATAGGATTGTTCCCCAATGATAAACATGACTGTGACTCCACATATGAAAACATAGGTGGGAAGTGAAAACATGTACATGTAAGAAAAAAAATACTACTCATAGATATTGAGAATTATTATTGATCATAAGAAAGTGGGTGATACATAGAATGTTAAGAATCACAAAACCATAAAGTGAAGTAGCTTGAAAGAGGACATTCATATCATAAAAAATGATGAAAATTATACAGTATTTTATTCGAAGACCATTTTTCAAATGTTTTCAATAAATCACAAGAATATATGCTAACTTGAATTTATTCCCTTTAATAAGTAAAATATCACCGTTTTTTGTGTTGTTTTGATCAATTTTGAATTCATATATTTCTCCAAATATGAAGGTTGGTTTCCCTTTCCTTGAGTACTAAATGATAATAATATCTATGATAAGTCATCATATCTATCTTTAGTTACAATAAAATAAAATTGTTTATAATATTAATTCAAAATGCTTAAATTCTCATCTAGTGGGATAATACTTTAATCTCACAGACATCATGTGAAGTTAATCATAAACTTCCCATAAATAGTTAACCTTATATCCCTTCTGAAATATGAAAATATAATGCATTAGAAAGAATATCATGAAAACATCTTGAAATTGATCCCCATATATCTAAAATTTGATCGTAGTTTTCTCATTCAAATTTTGTGAATACCCACAATATATATTCACTTGAAACATGGTAATTACGTGAATTACCATAAATTGACTACAACACATGTATTCTTATTTAATATAAATATTAAATGAAATTTTTATTAAATACAACAGGTTTTAAACATCATCAATGATGTAATTAGAAAAATTTTCAACCAATTAATAATATGTTATTGTGTAATCAGTACTATCCAATTTACATTATCCATATCTATTATCCCTTTATCTAGGTTAAACAATCTTTTCTCAATATTTGGGACACATTAAGGGTTATCACCCCTTAATAAAAATATAACATTCTTAATAAATCCATTTTCTAGTTCATTAATAACAATTCCATATATTTTTGAACATCCTTAATTGAAAACATATACTTGATCATCCATATAACAATATTCTTGAATCCTTATACTTATACACTTAAATCATAAAACATTATTCTTTAAATATTTCTTAGGATTCCTCATATTATCCATTAATACATATTTACTAGTATAGAAAAAAAGAATCATGAATTAGGGATCCTCAACCTCAATAAAATCATGTTTCTTATTTTTAATGTGAATAATATTATCTAACCATCCCATACCTTTCACTTGTCATTTTTGTCCACTATATCAAATGTAGTAAAATAAATACTCGAGGACCTTCCTGATTTTTTTCCTATGATTTACACTTAAGGTATTGATTTAAATCATTCCCATTCATTAGATGTCAGAAATATTAAATTTTAACAAAGTTCCATCTGGTTCCTGATACTGAATAAAACCAAAAAGCATAGGGTGATAAACACTTATCATTTAAAAAACACATAATCTAGAAAAATTACATATATGATGCATAAATAATTTCACATACATCAATAATATATACCAACTTAGGTTAATTAATGGCTATTCATAATAATATTCAATGTAATTCCTTCATGGTTGTTCTTAATGTTTTTCTGAATTTATAAAGAATATTCCCTAGAGGTGTCAAACATGGTGTAAAGAAAGGGCTATTGTGAAGAACCAGTTTGTGATCATGTTTATCTTAATATGGTGTATTTGGGGTTGTTACCCCTATGTACATATATATAAAATCCTCATTCACTTGTATAACCTAGATAGGGATGTATTTCTAGTAAACCACTTGCTCTAAACTTTATAAAAATTTCAGGACATTTTATTATACTTTAACTCATCGTTAGAATTATAATTATATAAATACCAAGATGTATCCATAGAAATATCCCTAGGGGAATAAATAAATTTTTATCATTCTAGTTTTCATGTTTTTACTAATCATTTTCCCTGATACCAATATTAGATACCCCGAATAAAAATACATGGATATTGCATCATTTGGGTGGATATTCAGACTATTATAAAAATACATGTACAAGGACCGTAATAGTTTATTGTCATCGGAATCATGGAAATATGATATTCTAACTTGGTGAAATATATTTATCACCTCCCATAAATTTCTTCCCCTTTAGTAATCCTACATCAAAACATTCCATATAGTCTAGCCATTAGAAACATAAGAAATGGGTGATCTTAGATGCACTATAAGTGAATAGAATGTGGATATGTTAGAATAACATAAGAATTAGGTTATGATGAAGATGATATTAATGTTATAAGATTATAAACTTAATAAAAAAATCATAATCAGGAGGAACATTATAAATATTGTTAGCTCATCAGATATTAATCATAAATAATGAAGAACAAGGACAATGGGACAATATCAAAGGAAAAAAACCTAGAATTTTTGGCATACACAAGAACATGTAACATGATTCCTATAACTAATGGTTCATTGAAAAAAACTTATCAGGGAACTTCATCTGGACTACACCTAATGGGAAGTCCACACCACCATCCCCAGTTACAATCCATTCCTTATAATAGATTGGGTTTCCCCAAATTCCCAGAGTGGATTAAGTTTCCCCATATTCCCATAGTGGATCTAGTTTCCCCATTTTCCCGTAGTTGACCAGGACACACTTGTTTCTCATTATGGTTTAGAATGCACAAGTTTACATTTTTAGATCTTGGAAAACATATTTCCAATGTTGGTTCAGTTTTATATAGTTGTTTCCCATCATTATCTGATGAGATATAAATCATTACCCAATTCCTTATAGGGAGGTATATGTCCCACCCATCAGAGAATAATATCATACATATATGTGCCACAAGATAATAAAACATTAATCATATCCTAACCCATTAAATAGATACATTTGATAAACATCATATCATAACCCCTGAAATGAAATGGGTATAGTAGTATTTCATTGTATTGTTAACTATAAAAATATATAGCTTTGATAATCATGTCATCAAATAATAACACATAAAAATAATCAGTTTTCAAAATTATTTTACCCATAAATTCGGAACAAGTGTCATATGCATCATTCTATCTAATTATAAACCATTAATGTTGTAATATTAATGTTATTATAATATTATGTCCCCATTAAAGAATAAAATATAACAATGTATTACATATTATTTGAATAAGTATTTTAAATTATCAAATAGAATATTTATTATGTTAAATAACTTTTATTGAAAAATTAATTTTCATAAATCCATTTCAAAAATCATTTTTTATATTGATATATTTATAAATATTTTAGAAAAAATGATTGTTATAATATCTTTTCTTCATTGAAAAGTACTTATTAAAAAATATAACATTTTTGAAACCAATTTCATTGAGAATAAAATTCTACACTTCTAAATAAATCTAAAATCATTTAATACACTTCTTAAAATATAAAGAAAATTTGAAAATATATTTCTTCCAACATAGCTCTGAAAATATTTAAATTAAAATTTTATAATCATTTTATCACATATTAAATAAATTATCATTTTTAAGAAATAAATCAGTGAAAATAGCTTAAAAATATTAATATAATCTTTGAAAATTAATTATTACACTTCTTAAATCGTAACTCATATTTTAAATCATTATACATTGTAAAAAACATTAAAAATTGAATTTAAAAATATTAGGAAAATAATTATTCATATAAATAAAAAATTTAATCACTCAAAATAAGCTTAAAGGGATGGATTATAATGAAGACAATTCGATTCAAATATGTAGAACATTCCTTTTGCGCCATAAACGTTTTGAATTTTTCCCCAGCCAGGAAATGAAAAGATGATTTATATTTGAAATTATGTCTAAAAATATAAAAAAATTGTACAAATATAATTTAAACATTAAAAGATAATATTAAAACATTTTTGAAATATTTTAGGAAAAATGACTTTCAATGAACATAGATTTCTTACCGAAAGGAGTAATAAATTCATATTTTAATACAAATATTTCTTAATAATATTATGTTGAGAATATGGGAAATATGGAAATAATACATGAATATATCATTTATAACCATAAGAAAATAAATATATTATGTTTAATTGATATATAAATCATAATATTTCATCAATGGAAGAATAATCATAAACAATTCTAATGAATAATGAGATTGTAATAATAAACAGTTACCACTTTGATAATTTTGAATAATTATCACCAAAAATGAATTAAATTTCCGAAATCATAAAATATCATTTGAATAATGAGATTCACGATAAAACCGTTCAATGGTTATTATATAAACCCTACATAATAATTTAGGTTCATAACATCACTTCTATCTCATAGAAGAAAAATTGAGACAAATATTAAATTAGTGATTTGGAAACTTTTGATCCATAAATCCCTTGAAATAAATATCATTAAATCAATATCTAAATACCCTTAAGTTTAATCATATTAATCTTAGAATACATTAATGGATAGTATATAGACCAAATGAAGTAAATTATTGGTGAACATGGCATGTATATCATGTATATAAAAAGTGAGATGATAAAACCCTTACCTAAAGTCATTTATTAATTCATACACATTCAATACTCCTATATAATATATATAATATTATTATAAATTGATCAAATAACCAAATTTTTATATCTCACACCATTTTATATATTTTTTCTAATTTTATATTACCCACTTATAAACAATTCCATGGTAATGTTATGTTTTGGGAAATAAATGATTTTTTCTTATATGTTTTGGATTTTTATTCTTGATCCTAATATATATATCATGAGTTTAGTATTTATAGAATTTAAGTAAATATATAAATTTAATATATATTAAGTATATATGTATTTATAATAATATATAGAATATGTAAATATGAAATGTAATACACCATTAATGGAGACGGTATGTCATACGTTCACATGAAAAATGTTTCTATTTTATTATCATATAGAAGGAATGAATGTAAATTGAAATTTTTTATTTATAATATCATTAGTGTAGATTTATTAATATATATAAATCATTTACTTTCACTAATTACATCCTTAATTAATTCCATGTAGAGTGTGGATGAATCACATCGCAATAAGAAGGGGGTAGTCCGCACATCCACAAATGAAGTTACTGTATTCCAAAAAATAGAAAGCATGAAGGTATGTGTTATATAATAATTAAATAATAAGAAATACATAATATAAATAATATTTATAATATAAAACAGTGTTTCTATCATAATTCCCATCCATGAGAGGTGGTAAAGGAAGGGGAAAGAATATTGTTCCGTAAGGTAGTATTTCATCGTACATAATAACAGTATATTTGTTACCCATTTTATGGTAGTGTGTGTATGTTTAAGACTAATCTTTATAAGATAAAAAAATAATTATATAGATTAAAATTTTGTTATTATATATTCAAGTAATATTACGATTTTATGTGGGGGAGAATAAAAATAAAACAATGGATCTTGAGGAAGGATGTTACCTCTTCTATGGGTAACGCCTTTTGGTTTGCACAAAAAAGATTCCTTGGTTGGAAATATGGAAAAAAAGATGATTCTATGATAAAGGGGGTAGTTTTTGTAGCTTATTGGAATAAGTATTTGATGATCTAAAGCGCATGGAAGGTTTGAATTAGAGGGATGGGTGAATACCTTTTGTAGTGGAGGAATAGTTGTATTATTGTATGTTTTTTTAAAGGGAATTAAGTATACATTTTTACTATTTAATTCAGCAAAAATAGTGGTCCAAAATATATACATGATTCAATAGGGTCGAAATATTTCCATCCAATTGCTTTCAGACTTTGATTTAGGCCATTTGAGCCCTTATGGTCAAGGATTAGTCCATTGTTAAGTTAATTTTTCTCACCGTTAGTGTAATTAATTTCAATCGTTCATTTATCTATTTGGATAAAAAATAGTTGAATGAATTAGAAATTATAAGTTATTTTGATGAGAAATAGGTAATTAATTTTTCCAAATTCTAATCACAGAAGTCGCAGAAATAAATTTAATTTTAATCCCATAGATAAGTTGAAAAAGTGTCTTCTTGATGCACACATGTTAAAATAATTGAAATGTTGTTATATACAATTTCAATGTGAAATTTATCCAAATGACCAAAATTGTATTTTTATTTTACAATGAATCTAGTTATACATTATAACTGAATACATTTTTTTATCTCTATATATATGTTAGATGAAATGGCAGTTCTGAATTTAAATTTTGTGTTTTTCACTCTTAATAAAAAAATGAAACTTCTCATGAAAAATCCATCAATTCAACCAATGTAATTTTTTTTATTATTCTCCAAAAAGTGAAGTTTGTTTTTTAAAATAAAAATAAGAAATCAGTTTGAAATAATATTTTAAATGTATTAAACATTAAATTGTTATAAAATTACCTTTCAAAATTTTAAATTTTATTCATAAAATTGGATTTCTTAATCTATTATGCAAATAAAATATATTATATTGTATAAAAACTATTTATTGAATATATAATATATAAATTTTATTGGTAAATTAATTAAAAAAAGTGGTTTAAATTTTTGAGATAAAATTATGTTTCTACATAGAAAAAAGGTTTTTATTTAAAAGAAATTTCATTATTTTCAAATAGTTATTACATTCATTTATTAATAATAGAAAACCCAATGATTAATTATATATATATAAGTACACCATATTTTCCAAATTTAGTTCATATTATTAGTATCTTTCATTCAATTTTATATCTGGTAAGTGTAATAATATTTTAATAATAATATTTATAATATAGAGTACTTCGATAAAATTTGGCCTTGTGTGTAACGCAATCTACCAAAGGGACTGTGTATTGTCTGTAATACCTGACAAATATATTATTTCATGTAAAAAAACAAAATATAATTTTTTTGTATCACAAGCTTGAATTAATTTTTCATATAACAAAATCCAAAAATAGTGATTTGGTGTAACAAAATCAGTATTTATTGTTGTAGGAAATGAAAAATATTAAAAAGTGTAAGTTTTTTTAAAATAAACTATTTTATGAAATATAGTGGTGAAATAGTTTACATGTATAGAAATTAAAATTTTTCATTATAAAAAATAGGGATTCCATTTATCAAAATTCAATTCATAAAACTAGTATAATATAATTTAAAATGAATCTCACACAGCCGAGGAGAAAACAGGTTTTCAAAGAGAAAATGTTAAAAAATGTAGAACTTTTTAATATGAAAAATCAATTAAAAAATTATTTAAATCAACTAAATTAGATTAATAGATATAAAATTTATCTAAAACTATATTAATAGAATTCCAAATATCATTTATCATTATAAATAATTTAATTTATAATGTAGTTTTCAATTAAAATACATTATTTTTCACTATTCATGGTAAAAAATGAACCATTTCCGAAAAATCTAAAATAATTAACCCTATAATAAAGTTTGTATTTTAATTTGAAAAATAATGATTGTTTTTTCAAATATATTTTTTAATACGAGTGGAAATTAATTTTATGTTATATGCACAAAGCCTGACTAAACCATCCTTTAGAATGAAAATGATATTTGGAAGATGATTATTTTTATTTTATATTATTATTATATTATTTATAATCAATAGATAACCAATATTTCTGTAATTAATTTATTCATATTTATAACTAAAAATGTAATGTCTATAATATTGTGGTATACAATTTTATTCTTTCATAGAATCGGGGTTGGGTGTTCTGTAAGATATCAAATAGATTAATTATAAAGAAATATAATGCATGGGTTGTTTGAGTTGGTGGATCATGTCATACATGCTGTGAAAAATAATATTCATCTATTAAGATTTTAGGTTTATACATCACATGAAATAAAACTCATATATATTTAAAAAAATAATATCATGTAGATATATTTACAAAATATATTCCAAATGATTGGTTATTGGAGTTATTACATACTGTAACTATTCAGTATTCCATATGTAATAGAGCATTTATTTCTCAGAGATCCCCATCTATCCTTTGGATTATACTTCTAACGGGGGAGAGAAGTCTATGATGAATGAGGATTGTAGTTTATATACAGAATTATTTGCGTTTTTGATGATGCTAAAGATGTTAGCTCACCGGTGATAAATCACATATGGAAATAGTAATTAAGGATACACGGAAGATAAAAAGTAACCCATTAGGGATAAGGTTGTGGTCTTAAAAATATTGTATATAGTGAGGAATTTAGTAACCCAGCAAAGTTGATGTAGTTTTCTTCAAATAATTCACCATGACAATGACGATGAATGTAATTAACTAGAGTTGAAGTAGTAATCTTCAATAATTATATATATAGCCATTGAAATGGTTCTATTTATTTAAGAACCAAGTATTAATTTTAGGTATGGTAATATGGATATTTCTAATTGAATTTAATGAAATCCAAAGTGAATATTAGAGAACCCCATAGATGGGTGGTGTTTTTTAGAATGCTTGGAGATCCCTTGGTTCTTGGTATGTTTGGAAGGTTTTATCTGTTAACAGCCTTTATAGATATTCTCATTAGTCTGACAGTTTGTGTTCATGTTATAAGGGATTTATATATCATTGAAAAAAGATGTATGATGAACGAATGTTTTTTTAGAATGTATAGATATCAACTAAAGAGATTCTATTCGAATTTGAGTGTATACCAGATCTATGTAGATGAAATGGTTAATGAAAAAGTTATACAGGAAACACATATAACCCTTCAGCTATATAGAAATGTTATAAATCCTATTCCACAACATAACTAAATCATGTAGGAAATTCAACCCAATACCCAAATCACATAGTCTATTTATCTATATAACCAATTACCTTCATTGATTCATCCACATAACTGATTCTTAGAGAACAATTACTATCCTAAACTATTTGGATATTCACATGGATAGATTTATACATAACAATTGGGATAATATAATTCCTATATAACCATTTTAGAATCAAATAACTGATTTTGTACATATTTTTTTAGAGTCATTTTAATGTTTGGTTAGTTATCTACTATTTCATTATATAGTTGAATAAAAATCAACACAATGGATAGACTATTTTTGAATATTTTTAGCATTTGAAAATTATAATGAGAATATTTTTGGACAATTCTTTGATGGTTTTAAAGATTCAATAATCCTGGGATTGAGTTCTGAAATTCTGGATTTTGATTTTTTTAAAGGATTATATAGTTTTTCTTTTTATAATTAATAGGGATTTAAATATTTTGTGTAAAGAGAAGCATTTGGACGATGATGTAGTTATGATTATTGAGTGTAGTTTTGAATAACTTGGGGATATTATGATAATGTTTTTTTTATGATTGCATCAATTAGTGGTGTTTAGTTTTTTGGAATAAAATGTAATTTTCGTAAAAAAGGATGAAAACATATGAGTACAAAGTTGAGGTTGTTTAATAAATGATCAACTTCTAATTAAACTCATCTAAACTAGACATTGTATTCTAGTTAATAATATTTTCTCATTATGGATCCTGAATATACTATGGGACATTATTTATTACATAAAGTTTCAAAACTCATGAAAGTGGATCCCCATATTCATTTCCTAAAAAACATTTATTTGGTGATATAATACATTTATTAACAATATGTTATACAACAATGTGAAGATATGATTATGTGTGTGACTCTAGACATGTCTGGTGGGATGAAGAATGAATTCTTGTAAGAAGATTTCCCATGGGGATATAATAAAAACAAAATTATGGTTGGGGTTATAAAAAATTATGTAATAGATTTGGTTATATTATTAGATCTAAATAATGTAAAAATTGGGTGTTTTGTGATATTTCTATATGTACATGATCATGAGATGCTGTGTTTTTTTATTTTTATTTTATCATGCTCTAACAAGTCAAAAATTATTATTTTTATTAACTAAACGTGTAAAAAACTTCCCTCTATTAATTGAATCCCTTTCTCAATAGATAAATCCTATTTAATTGGATTTCATAATTTTTTCCTAGGGATTGTTTCCCATCATAGGAATATTAATAATTAATCAAAATATGAGTACTATATTTTTTGGGTGCTTGGTACATGGTTTATTTTGTGTTTCTCTATTAAGATGATAAATTGTTCCATGAATTTTGACTATGGTTCAATACCTATATTCACCCCCAGTTTGGTTTTATTTTAATTGTCTACTAATTCATATATTCAAAAAAATTCCACTCAAATAAATTTCATGTCATATTATGAAAGCAATCAAACAAGATGGTAAAATTGAAAAGCATTCTAGAGAATAATTGGAATGAATATATAAGAATGTTGAGTTGACCGATGTTTTTCTAATATGAATATAGATTAAAAATTTGGAATATATATTTTTAAAATATTTTTTTTTAATAAAAATTTCACATAATATATCTCTTCATGTTGCAAGTTTGGCTATCTGTCTAAAATTTGTGTGTTTCATAACCATATTTCTAATTTCAATAATATTAATCCTCTAACATGAGGTAAGTATGTGTTAATTCAGAAGGGTTTGATAAAGGATGTTTCAGGACCCTATTATTCCTATAATCCAAAATAATGTTATATTTATATTGGTGTAATATTAGATGAGCCTAAGAAAATTTATTTGAATTTATATGATGGTTTTGACGTGTGAAATTACAGTGGTGAATCTTTTGATAATACCCATGATGTAATCCATTATTAAGAAAAATTGTTTGTGGAATCCTTTATTAATTATAATCTATCAAAAGTAAAAAAAATATAACTATTGACTTGGATAGATTTATTAATCCACATTATAAAAAGACTCATAAATCTATAAACTATTTAAAATTTAAAATAAATATTGTCCCTATTTCATTTAGAATATTACTACAGGATAACATTCAACAGTCAAATCCCTATGAGAAAAAGAAGGATGAAATTAGTATTATTGTCCTCTTGAATAAATCTCAATGCATTAATATATAATCTATGGTTGATTTATATTTTTCTACTAATTCATGTAGTGATGATGATGAAGATGATCACCCAAGTTGGGGAATTAATATCATATGATGGATGACCTTGGGGAGGAGACCTATTCGTAGAACGATGAACTAGACACAACTATATTAAAAAATTTCTTGGATTTAGAACTCACTATATAGGTATATCATTAAAATAGATAATTTATTCTCACTAAAATAGAGTATGAATTTAAATGTAAACCTAATGTTATTTTTTTTGGACTAATTTATCATATGATATCATTAATGTTTTTATTTAATGGAGTCATCTTCATCAGATTCATTTTCATTTTTATCTATATAGTTTCAAATTATTTTTGTTTTATTTGTTTTTATTTTGATGACCCTTTCTCATCTAATTTTTTTATTTTCCAATATAGATTGATGAATCGTTAAAATTAAACATAGTGATAAAGGCCTTCAGTGTTATGAAGTTTTTTATCACTATATCACTAATTTTAATATAAAGGAGTGGTTTTCAGTCAAAAGTTTCATTTCTCGGTGCCATCTATCATTAAATCAGTGAATTTGTTAAATTAAATTCTAATGTTGTGCATCTTGTATACAATGAATTACAGCTTTCAGTACTTTCAAGATGTGGTTCATGCTTGGTTCGTTAATTATTTTTGGATCATTTTAAATTTTATATTTTTTTCATTATACCAATTAATGCATGGACAATAGGTTATGTACCCTACTATGGAATCTCATTTAAGAATATGTTCTTAATGGGTTTATTTTCAAGCAAATTAGTTTGGGATAAATGATTCATCACCTTGAAATTGTGTTCTATTGTTGGAAATAAATTGTTTGTATGTGAGTTCCTCTCTTTTATGATCCCTGTTTCTTCTCTTTATGAATATTTTATCATCTATACTTTTTTCTCATTTCAAATTTCTATTGGAAATATTGGAGTACAACTATTTTGTAGATACTCTATGGTGTGTAATTATACCATATGATTCATCATTATTTAAAAGAGGGCCCTAATTCAAAGATAAAATGGTTTATCTTTAACTTGTCTTACAATTTCATGTATTAATTCGGTATTTTTTAGTCTCTTAAATTTCCCGATTTATTTCACCTCATATATGTTATGTTACATTCAATTTCATTAATAAAATGTTTTGGGGAACTATTTTGGGAAACCAATTGATGTCTCATATCCTTCCCAAAAAAAGGACACCAATTAAATATTATTATCAATGACAAAACCTAATCCTATGCACACAGAAACTATCTTATAAATAGATTACAAACAATAATTTCAGATAATTAAACTATAAAACAAAATTAAAATAAATAAATTAATAACCTTTAATTCTGGGGTTCCATTTTATTATTTCCTTAGTACAATACATACATCAATGTTTATAACATTTAACCCTAATATGACCACATATGTTCACAGAATTTTCAATATATAATGATAAAATAAAAAAATATATTTGAATTCTCATTCTTAAATATAGTCAATTAACATTCTAAATTCTATTTTCAATTCAATAAAAATTATTTATATAATAATATTTTTATTTGGAAATCATTTCTCATTTAGAGATAAGATTTTAAAATATATAATAAAAAACATAACACAATAGAGTATATATATATATATATATTATTTATTATAATATAAATATTTTACAAAATTACAAATGCATATTAAATAACCAAAATATAATAATGGATCATACCCATTAATGAATATTTAAATTTCAAAAATACATTCCATTTCCCATGTGAAATTATATCTTAATGGATATATATACACAAAATAAAATTTATTGAATATTTATGATTCAATGGAATACATCAAATAAATTAAGAATGAAAGTAAATTGTATAATGCATGGAAGAAATATTAAATGTCCTGGAATTTAAATTAGAAGAAATAAAAAATATAACCCTTCTATCAAATCAAGAAACAATATCAAGCCTAGGAGACTAGAATGATAACATAAATGTATAAATAAAATATAAATACCTCCCTCCCCCAGACTAACCTAACATGATCTTATGGATAGATAGTATATCTATACCTTATTATCTTAAGTTTCCCAAAGTTTTTTTTTCAAATGTTACTGTGACACAAGGAGGCACATCTTTTGAGTTTTAATGAATTTATTTCAATTATGAATTTTTTTTGTTTCCAATCATATATTTAAAAGGGTATATCAATCTAATGTGATATAATATAATTCAAATAATTTAATTCTAGGTGTTACAAATTTAGGGGAATCACTACCGGAAAATACCATTTCACGGCAGTTTCTTTGGAAATAGCGGCGATTTAAGCCTCCGCCATATGGTTCGGCAGTGGTTTTTTTGAATCCACTGCTAAAGTGTATGTTAGAATACAATAGGAAATTTTTTCCTATATTTAGTTGAAAATTCTTGTAACCTTCGTATTGGGTGCATTTTGTGGAATTTTTAATGGTTTTAGTAGTGGTTTCCCCCCCAGCGTAACTGGTTTTTTTCATAGAGATTATAACCACCGTGAAAAAAAACCTGTTTCGATGGGGGAAACTTCCCCTAAAACCACTAAAACTACCGGGATATAATAAAGAAAAATTAAAAGTTTTTAGAAAATACTTATAACCTCCAGAAATATAAATATCAGTTTCACAAGGGAAAACTTCCACTAAAACCATTAATACCGTCGTGATTTAATAAAAGAATATGAAAACTGTTTAGCGGAAGTTAAAACCGCTGCTAAATTATTGTCCATATGGGTGGTTTTAACCACCATGGATATAAAGATACTATAATTGTAGCAGCGGTTAAAACCAACCATAAATATATTTTATTTATTTTTCTGTGGTTAAAACCACTAGTAAAGACTGATTTACAGAAAAAATACACCTGATACAACATGCCCATTACTAATGCCCTGAAAAAAAATCAGTCCAACAGATATAATATATAACACATCATAACCAAGACATATCGCAACCAACTATATCAATTGAGTCACTATTGAATCCAATGAATAATAATACTCCATAAAAAACCACCCAAAAATGAGGAGAATTACCAACATTACAAACTCTAGAATTTTATAGAAAGATAATAAAGTAATGGGGAAAGATAGGGCTACCATGAATGAAATAAATTCAATCTAATTTATCCAATATGATCCATGTGGTTTGGAACACCAAAGAAGTTGACTAGGGAAGGGAAGGATGAGTAAGGGTCATTTAAGAATTGAGGGAAAGTCCAAAATTGTAGACAATGTGGTAATAAAACTCCTATTTATAAGTGAATCACACTGGACTCTACCAAAACATGGTTAATATCCAAAACACTTGTGGTGTGTTTGGTAAATGTGTGATCTAGAACCCTCATTGTCATTTTATCTTTTTTCCCATTTTAAAATAGATGTTTCCCTCCCTAAAATCATAGATCATTGAGTGGTCTAATACATAGTGGTTCTTTTATATTCTTCCATGTATAGAATCCATAACCTAGTACCCATTTTCCGACCATTTTACCCTCACCATGCCCAAGGCTACAATGTGGAGAGCTTGGGTTTCCTATTTTGGACATGTGGTCCTCTGATATTCCGTACCCCCCCCCCCCAAGGGCATTTCAAGATTCTCATGGTGCATAGGAAAACCACTAAGAAAACATGTATAACACCATGTCATCCCCAAGTCATGGTTATATATCCAATTTTACACAAGAGCACGCCCAACATAAAACTACTTTCTTCATATCTAGAGAAGTCATTACAAAAGACATGGTATCCATCAAAAGGCTAAAACACCACATCAAACCTCAAAATCACCACAAAACTCTTTCTAAACATCCCCAAGACTTGATAATGTGGAAAGGGAAGTCCAAAAGGGTATGTACCATTACACTAATTCTATTTATTTTGGTTTCCCTATTATTTTTCAATTCTAAGTCAAGATAATCATATTTTACCAAAAATTATAAGATCTACCTATGGATTGATTCATATTTTCATGGGATACCAAGTGATTCCCAGATCTCCTATCTCTTACCCAACCAAAAAATTTGATTTCAAATCCGCCAGATTATTCTAGTGAATAGGTTTCTTCATTCACATTGGTTATCTATCCATAGGGTTGGCATCAGGATAAGTTCAATTCATTTTAAACATCATTTTAAACTACATTAACCCTCATATAATAAGGTATTATTTATATGATCTTAAACTATAGATTATTTTAGTCATTTTCACATGATGTTAAACTATGTGATGCATGGTCCATCTTGTAAGACTTGAAACTTCTTAGAGCAGTCAACCTAGTAAGACCTGTCTTCCTCTACATATTATCCAAATCTACATAAGGATCCTTATATTGTGTTTCTTTATCCATAAACCAATGTTATGAAAAAAAATAAATCATGCACTAGGAAATAGCCTAATATTCATAGGGGTATTATATGAAAACTATATGTGGATTGATTCATAATGTTTCAATATATGTAATGATGTTGGGATCAACTATAATAGGGCTTGGTAAAAATTATAACCACACTAGTTATACCCTAAAGGTGATACCATTCCTCATTCACATCAATTTGTTTATTTTGTTCTCACATTATGCTTCTTATACACCTCTTCCTTCTCCTCCTATAAAAGTGAATTTTTTTTATGGAGGACCTTTTCCAAGAACTATGAATGGATATATTCCTATTATCATTGGATATGTTTTTGATCATTCGTCCTTTGTTAAAAAAACATAATAAATTTAAGAAAAATAAATCATAAAACATTGTTCATGGCAAAAGAGAATCGAAAAATATGGATCATACCACACTCGAGAAATAAAGACATAAAAAGAAACATTAGAAATCAATAAAATGCATAAAATGAAACATGAGAATTAAAGAAAATGTTAGATCATGAAAAATTTTGGTTGCAACTATGTGCGACACATGATACATATACAAACCTGATTTTACCATATTTTTCCAACATATCCCCAAAACTACTAATCATGGTATGATGATGAAAAAATATCATCACCCTCTCCACCTCCATCTCAACTTCCTGCTACCACCTGATATAACATTATATTGAAAAATAAATATTGTTGTATAATATATTTGAACATAAAAAAAATAAAAGGTTTCAAAGTAAATGATTTTGATTTTTTTTGATTTACATGCTCACACCATTCGATGCAATACCACAGGGGGAAGATCTGGTCGTCTTCTGATATAAATCAATCAACGCTTTCTCCAAAGAGGATATCAGAGTACCATGGTCATGAACTATGTTTTGTAGAGAAAAAATATCTCTAGAAAGTCTCTCGGGGTATGGACTGACTACAACCTTGAGAGATTCAGCTACAATCCTGGGTTGCCTTCCAAAGACCTCAGTTGATACTGGTCCAAACCCATCCTGCACACTCTACCAGGATTCTCCTTCCTAAGGATTTTAGCAACAGGGTCATTCGGGGAGACTGAGCATGACTGCTCAGGAATGATATCCCACATTTATTTAATTTTTACCTATAAATCAAATAGTAGTCATATTAGAATATATATATATTAACATAATCACAATTGATAATAAGTTATTATAATGAAAAATGAGTTCATACCCCAACTTCTTTGGCAGGCTCATTAAAAAAACTTCCATTAGATTTTTGGTGAACATTCAACCACACTTCTTTTTAGGATGCATCATGCCCTAAAATCTGTCAGTAAATTAAACAAACATAAAAAAATAATTAATATATTAAACAAATAATATTTTCTTATTAATATTTTTACTAATGAATAGATTACCAGAGAATATCAGCTTCTAGAAAAACTCTTTGTTCCTGTAGTATTAGGGATGTCCTACTTATCCCAGAATGATGCATTATTTCTTGAAATATCCCGAAATAAATAAAATTCAATTTAATTTTAATGTATTAAATTTAATCTCCTCTTCATATACATTTATAAATTTAAAATGAAATTATTATAGTAACATATATTAAAATACCATCTCCTTCTCCTCATGATATATGTCAACAAAAACATTCCACTTCTCTTTGGGTAGCCCATCAGGTAGCTTGTAATAAATCTATTGGGTGGTCAAAGAAGTATCATTGACATCAACCCATAATCTCCTTTTAATGTAATTACATTATTTTACATGATTTTAAGATGTCAAATTTCATGCTATCACATCAACAACCATAAAGTTGAAAAACATCTGTACACAAAAATTCATTTTGACAATATTAATAACATGAAATTCAATTACACCATAATGTATTAAAATTATGTTTATTTGGGATTCAAAAACATTACTTTTCCAACTTGAAGGCTTATGTATCCAATCATCTTATGAAATAGGAAGGGAAATAGCCTTCGTGGCCAGCTATCCAAAAATTCGGACAAGTAATCCTACAGCGTCATCCGTAGGGACCCCATATGAATCAAATGGGACAACTACCTTCTCTCTAGTCAGATTCTATACATCTGAACTGTTTATATAATTCTACAAAGTTGAATTGTTACCATCTTTAATGAAATAATAGTATGTATAAATAAAGTGAAATAGATATATTCATATTAAAATTCGTACCAATAAGAGTCACCCTCCAGTATCCCTATGAAGAACTAGAAGTGGAACGTTGCTCCCCCACTATTGTGGCTCCTAAAGTGGGAGGCTACGATTGAGCCGCTAAAGGGACACTACCAAATGGTGAGAGAGATGATACAAGGGGAGATGGTGTAGGGGAAAAGCATATGGTGGATTGGATGTTGTAGGGAGGGAGACATATGGATCATCATTTGTCGTAGTGGTCGATGAAACAATATATCGCTTCCTACTTGGTATTTTTATCATTAAAGGAAATAAAATTAATATCAAAACATTTATTTCAAAAAATTTATGCATAAAATATTTAAATAGGATAACAGATTCATAGTACTAAAAAAAATTTACATAACAATGATAATGAATGATTCCATAATTGAAATAAGTGGCTGCTTAGTGAAGGCATACCTGTACATATAATCATTTTCTTCTACAATCATGTCAGTTTCCTTCTTCATTACTTAATCCACTTCATTGTTCCTTGCAAGACTAATATTTTAAATATCATGGTTGATAAATAATTTTTATTCGTGTTGTTGATGAGATTCAAAGTAAGAGGTCAAATCTTCTACTTCATCACCAATATCATTCAGATCTCTTTTTTTACATGAGAAACTACACTCCACCCTTCATCCACAACATCATTCACATAATATACCATTTATACTTGAGATGATAAGATATATGGATCATGCAGTTCATGATCACCAACATCCATTAAGTGATAGATTTTCACAGAAGTAAATTTTAAGGATTCATTCTTAACACCTCTAGTAATATTGAACCAATTGCATTTGAATAGAAAAACTTAAAAATTCCGGTGGAAGTTTAATTAAGTAATATAGATCAGCATTCCATAGTTTCCCACTTTAGAATAAATAAATATGTAATGACCTATAAAGCATCTGTACAAAATCTAAATCCATTCACGTTGTATGAGTCGGACATTTTAGGTTGTTTTAGGGGGCCTTGAGGAAGAAACATCAAATATTCTGAAAACTCTGCTCGAGTATTAGAATTCATGATATGAAAAAATAAATATACTTTGTTATAATTACAAAATATATCATTCAACCAAATATTTTTATTTACTGTAATATTTATGAACATACACATCGTGCAAACCATTCCACAAGTTCTTTATTAACAAATTTCATTACATCTTTCTCATTTCATGTTTGGCCTCTCATTCGTCTCTTTGTTTACATCCTCAACTCTTCAATAAATGGGTCTATAATTTCACTATTCAGCATCACATATATATGTGCCTGTAATATTTTTATTTTAGTTAGTGTAACATTTGAGGCCCTCCCAACTGATCGGCCAAAAGCCCGAAATATTTTTCATTTCCCGTGTATTTGAGATTGATTCGATGTGTCATCCACATATACAACTCGATTAAATATTTTATCAATATCATACATGTTTCAAGACCAAATTGTTAGACACTCCTTTTCAAAATAGCCTTCATCAATAGATCTTCCTGGTTGAGTTTTATTTACCACATATGATTTCAAATTCCCAAGATATCTATGAAATAAAAAAAAATCATAATAATGCATTTAATTAAGTTCCAAAAATATTTTACCTAACTGAAAAACATATAAATAAATTAGGTCTCAATTGGATACATCCATCGATAATGAACGGGGCCTCTTAAGTTAGCTTCATCAACTAAAGGCACAATTAAATACATCATGATAGTAAAAATGACGGAGGAAAGAACATATCCATTGCACAAAGTGTCAATACGGTCCTCTCCAGAAGCTTTTTATGCACAAATGGATTTATTGATTTCTCACACTGTTTCCCAAATAAAATTACATAATTGGAGTACAACAGTAGTTACATTTTCAGGTAATAATGTACGCAATGCCAATGATAGTATCTTCGGTAACAAAATATGTAAACCGTGACTTTTCGCACCATGTAACTTACGATTCATTAAGTCAACACACCTAGATATGTTACCTGAATACCCATCATATACCTTCACAAGATTTAAAATTCGAATAAATGTATCTTCATCCCTATATTACATTGAAAAAATTTCTGGAGCAATCTTTTCATTCTCATCTAGTTAGATGTCACATTTTATGTTAATTACTTGTATGTCATTCATAGCATTGAGATGATCCTTCGACTTTCCATTATGATTGATAATTGTGAAGACAAAATTGTCACAAATATCCTTCTCAATATGCATCACATCAATATTATGCTGCAACAAGTTAAATTGCCAACACGGAAGTTAGAAGAATATAATTCTTTTCCATTTTCCATTCCTATTTCACGTGAAGATGCACTTCGAACCCGTTTCCCACTATCATTCAAATGATAAACCTTCCAAAATTATATTTCAACATTTTCAATTTGATTCAATATTTTAGAACCAGGTACCAACTTTGGTGGTGGTCTACAATCAAGGAAACCATTAAATTTTGATCGGTTCAGCCGAAATCTATGAGATTTATTGAGAAATCTTATACGGAACAAGAAGCAACATTTTATACTATGAGGTAGCCTTTTGGGATAAAAATCAATGTTATAAATGGGACAAGCCAAAACTGTGTAAGTGTTATAACCAGATAATTTCCCTAGCCCAAGGAAGTCACTAATGGTCCACATTAAATCAGTATGCATTTTGAACATTGTTTTAGAAGAAGCATAAAATGTCACAACACCGTTGCTCCATAAATCCTGTAATTCTTCAATTAAAGGCTTCCAGTATAAATCAATATCATTTCCTATAATTTTTTTCCATGAATAATCATTGAAATGATATATTACATTTCCAACATACACATCCACAGAGGAAGATTGTAAGGGATCAAAACAACTATCCAAATGCTATAACTTGTACTCATTGTCCCAAATGGGTTGAATCCATTAACAACCAATCCCAATTGAACATTGCTTAGATTAGCTGAGAAATCATAATGTAATGAATCAAATGTCATCCACAATTGTGAATTTCATGGATATTTCATTAACCCATCATTGTTATTATTTACAGAATTCCACTTCATGTGTATGGCGATTTTCAATGACAGGAATAATATTTCTAATCGAGGCTTTAAAGTAATGTAACACAAAAACATTAAAGGTTTGTTCCTTATATTATTATTATTCATGATAGTATGTTAATTTAGACTTCCAACATCACCCACTGACTACCATATAGAATAAATTTTCTTGTAATTATGTCTACTTGAATCCTCTCTACAATAAAGCATAAAATCATTGGGATAGGAAAGTATTTTTGTATAATTCAAACCAAGCCTATTTACTACTTTTTTCATATCATAAAAATACTCTGGGATGTTTTCTTCTGGAAAATCATCACACATCAATTACAATATCATCAACATTTATATATTTGTAATTCCACATAGAAATTTGATATGGTACAACTTCATAGAGAAATAAAGTTGTGAATATTTCAAACATCCACTACATAACCCTTGATTTCCATCATCAACTAAATAATGAAATTTATTTTCCTTAATGAAGTTTTCTCTTACATTAGTCTCCATATAATCAAGAGGAGGATCCACTAATATGTTACAATATTCTTCTGGTTGTCCTAAATTACCAAAAACATCACTTGTCATGTTGCTATTTGTAGCACCCTCATCTGGTTGTTCTGATATGTTTTGTTGTTGATGGTTTTGTCTTGTTGTTCCAAATGCATCATTTATAGGGATTTTAATTTCATTACCCATTTTTGGTGATGTTGAGAGCACATTCTATGGATTGACATCAGTGCTCAACCTTTATGTAACTTTCAATTCCCTATGCCAAATCCCACACAAAAACTGACAAGGGAATTGATTCAATATTAAATATTCATAAATGTCATCTCTCTATAACCATCTTCTAAATTTACATTGAGGAGATAGACATATTATTCTCGCTTCGACAGATCGATTGGAAATTTAAAAATCTAAAAACTCATCCAAACCCTTAACATACTAACGTTGTTTCCTTGGTAATGTGATCTAGCTTTTATCCATGTATATCATAGTGTGCTTACACAATATTAAAAAAATAAAACACATAACTATTAATAAATAAGGAAAAATATTCCTATATAATATTTGAAAAAATATATAAATATGTCAACTATTTGGATAACGCCTGTGATTAGATCAAAAAAATCATCAAAGACACTTTTTCCCAATAGCTCATAGTGGTTATCAGGTAGAAATAATCAGAGAGAGGAATAAAACATCTAATAAAATTGAAATATCCAAAAAACACATCATAAGAAATGAGTGGAATGCTTAATAAAATCTGTGATATACAATGGATATAAATTTGTATGATGAACCTAATCATGTATAATGGAAAGATCTATAATCATATTGAATAATGGTTTGTCTGATAATTTCCTCTGTCGAGTCTATGCACTATAACTAAGATGAGATATCACCAAATTACTATAAAAACTCTATTTACAAACTTCACACAAAATAAAACCAAATTGAAAATAAATATTTATATGGTTCGGATAATTCCATACAACTACTTGAGAATACTAAAAACATTTTCATTGTAAAAGATACAAGAAAATACAAAATTCATCACTCACATCCAATATATTATAATGTTTCAGAATATTAATCTATAATCTTGTAGTATTTAGAAAAATCTTACATAAAAACTAATTTTAATAGAGAAATTTGACAAACTATTATGGATGGGAAATTTCCAGAAATAGTAATTTTTATATTTAAATCATTTATATAATTAATATAAATTAAAAAATCATAATTAATTACTATAAATGGTTGATATGGAGTAAGAGGTAAGGATATTAAACCAAGGCATATAAGCACTAAATGCACGAGTAGAAAAAAAACCCTCTATGATTCAAGATCTTATGTAACAGAAAACGTACATGTGGTGTAATGTTGGTGACTGAGATACATAAATAGTACTAGGATAGAGCACTTCATGACCTCATTTTTAACTCTTAATCACAAAAGGCTGGAGAATAAAATATGTGTTCTAAGAAGACCAGTGGGATTTGGTTTACCCAATTTTATTAATAAACTAAAATACAAGAAAAAAACATGATCCAAATAGAGTGAATTCCAAATGATAAATATTTACATATCATATGCAAGTCAATAGTATAAAATGATCACTGAAACCTATGGCTAAATGAAAAAATCAATATCCCATCTCCATTTACAACACTAAAAGGAACACAATTCAAACAAAAAAGAACCATGATTAGAAAAAACAATTCATCAGAACTTGTACCTGTACCTATAGGTACCCCAAAAATAGACCATGAAATTTCATGTCCCCTCTAAGTGTATATGCTGTGTGTGAGCATATAATACCTAGTAATAAACCACAAGTTTCTAACTATTATGGAATATAATTAAATATTTTTTTATATCAATATAAAAAATTATATATATTTATATAAAAATGACTTTACAAATGGTTGTCAATAAAAACATGGATGAATCAGATAATGCAAAACATAATAACATAAAATCAATTATAAAACATTTAACCCTATAATGGGAGGGTATATACCTAAAATAATTTATATGATCCTAGACTTTGATATGAGACATCAAGTCAAGGAATCAATAACTCAATTCTCCTCGAAGTAATATCATATAAATACTTCTCATGGTTGAGTCATAAGAAAATCGTTGTATTTTTTAAAGAAGAAGGTGTATACAGGAATCAAGGAACTATCATCACATGATTTTAGGGATATGTAAAAGGGGTATACAAAATTCAAGTCATTATGATCCCATCCCATTCAACCGTCTCAATATAATAAAAACCAACACAAAATTTATACAATACAAAAATACCCCTTATAATATAGTCATTATTTATCAAAACAATATCCATGGTCAAGGTAGCATTATTATTTATACTAATCAACATGCTTGGTGTAAAAAAGTAAAAACAGTCTCAACATATCAATGTAATAGTCATTACTAAGAAATAATTCCATTATAAGGAATCTAATTCTCAACAAAAAAGGTAAATATGTTGGAATATGATACATTAACTATAATATCAATAAAACATAATTCCATTTCACACATGATCACAACATAAAAATTTAATAAATAATGAATATTATATTATGGAATCTAAACATGTATAAAAATATCAAGGCAATCATAAATCAGGTTCTAAGGATACATTCCATTTATGCTACTCTAAATACCAATTATAGTAGTTATAAATTCTTGGATGAGGAGTAATTCATTGTTCAATAAAACATATCCAAAAAGGATCTAGATTTATCATTGAAAGTATCAAGTGTGCACTAATAAAATACTACCTAAGATCAAACATTGTATTTGTTATAACAAATTTGATTAACTACCTCTAAAATGGGTGATGTGGTGAGGGGCGAGGCGGCGAGGATTTCGAGGGTTACCGTTGGGGGAGGGGGGGGGGGTCTCACAGGGGGTCAGGGAGTGAAGGGGGTCACAGGGGGGGGGGGGGGTCGAGAATGTGTTGGGGCTGAAAAAGAAAGTTTTTATTGCAGTTTTTAAAAAACCCACCGCTATAACATTAATAAAAAATGTAGTGGCGGTTTAGCAAAACTCTGCTAAATAACCACCACAAACAGCTAGTAATACTATAGTAAATTAAATATTATATATAATACTATTGGATTAAACATTAAATAATCTTGATTAAAGTCAATAATTAGACATTATTTTTCACTAAGGCTATTTACATGTTTAGAGATTTAGAAAACTAGGCCATAACACATATATAACAACATAATTATTACAAAGTGGACACTTCTACTCACTATCCATTTTTTTAATAAAATAAAAACTTTTAAAAAGAAACAGGGCTTCATTTTAGGTTTAGACATCATAAGTTTTCCTTGATGTCATCCTTGAATATATTTTTATTTACAACCTGTGGAAAACATTTCAAATAGGGAATGATCATAAAAATCACTGTAATGGATTCAAAAAGAATAAAAAACTGTTATTATTGAGAAAACATGTAAACCAGGTCTATTTTATCATAAAGTAATAATTTTCACCTTTAATAAGTGGTAAATACATTTCCAAAAATATTTGCTCCAGGTTCACCATTTTTGTAACAAAAAGACTACCATAAACCACTATAAAGGAACATAGAACATATAAGATAACTTTAAAAATAAAAAACGTAATGGAAATAATCATACAGTTGTCTTGCAAACATATTACTAAATGAAATAGCCATACGGTCAACTTTCATACCCAATGCATTGGATGTTATAACGTAACACACATACATGGTTTATTGTAGTACCACCCATCTTTTTTATCATGTTACCACCCGTATTTCATTTATCACGTAACCATCCATCAAATTCTAAGTACCATTATATATTAATAAAACATAAAATATTGACTTTATCAACATTTCAATAATAAGAATTCATTTCCAATCACAAGGAAAAATTCCAATATATTGAAATTGTCAATCCACATTCAAAATAATTTCCAATACCAAAACACCCAGAAAGGGAATAGAAGACGTTTTTATCTTTTTAATAATATTATGTCTTATAGAGGAATCCAAAGATCAAATAACTATTACAGTGGTAGAGAATTCATTATCACCACATACATTAAATACATTCTTTTTGTAGTTTTGTAAAATTATTGGAATAAAAAATACATTTCGAAAACCTTTTAATGAAATTATTTGTTAGATGGGTAGATTAAACAACATATAAACGAAAGAGGTGCATATTTTTAAAATATGCCTCAATAAAATGGGATTGAGATGAGGTCCCTTACCATATCAGAAACAAATGAATACAAATCACTAAATAATAACATTAATAAAACATCATTATAAAATACCAATTCATTATATAACGTGTCAAAATGGTTTTATATTCACTTTATAGGAATATAAAGTTCATAACATCAAGATATTCCTCAATTAAACGAGTTTGAGATGAAATCCCTTAAAAGTATTATATCATTAGATAAAGGAAAAATTAATGACATAAATATGTGTGAAAAATATATAAACACCCAATACGAGAGGATATTCAGTGTAAAATAATAAGAAGTCATTCAAACATATTCTTGGAAAAAAACCAATGAAATGGATTTTTAACTCAATGAATTGAAATTGAGTTAGGATTTCCATTACCTAGAGTCTAACTCGTCACGTATAAATGTTATGTTCCAGAATAATAAACATAGGGTAATTTAAAAATATTTTATAAAAAATTTAAATTTTATTATTCTTTTTATATAAAAAATTACCATGTTAAAAAAATTACATAATAATTTAGGTTCATATCAGACATTTTGTCAATATTCGGTAGTTGAGTTGAAAACGAACTTGATTTGATGTAAATTTTCCAAGTGGTCAAAAATACACCATCTGCAGAATATTATTCATGATTTCAATATCATTTATATCCAGTATATATGTATTTATAATAATCCATAATATTTGGACATAAGAAATTAAATGCACCGTTCATGGAGATGGTAGGCCATACATATGCGTGAACACTAATTTCATTTCATTGTCATTTTAAAAGAATAATAAATTAATGATATAAATGTATATTTTAATAATATTATTATATTAATTTCTTGTATATCTCATTGTTTTAATAAAATAATACATTAAATGTTCCATGTATAGCGGGAATGATTCATCTCTTTGAGGGGGTAGTAGTCCAAACTTCATCATATGAAATTACCGTATTTACGCAGCATAGACAGCATAAATGTATGTTATAAATAAAAATTATAGAACCAGGGAGATAATATAAATATAATATGTATCATATGTAAAATATTTTTCATTATAATGACCCCCATGATATGTGTTTGGGGAAAATTGAAGAACCATCGTTATGCGATGTAGTAGTTCACACCATACACAGAAACGGTAAATTTTTTCCCATTAAATGGAGGTGTTTGTTAGTGTGGATTGAAAAAATAACATAAATATCCTATTTTATTTGGGATAATGTTTTTTATGTACTAATATCATAGGAAAAGATTAGGGATTAGAGAATTTAAATGAAACTAAAAACCATGAGAGAATGTTTAACCTCTTAATCAGGTAAAATCCTTTGGTTAAACCAAAAGGCATCCTTGAGAGGATTTATTTCATAAGTGAGGCTTCTATAATGATGGGACGAATTCTGGGAAGATTTTGTTTTCAGATCATGGCCGAACCAATGGGTTCTTGAAGAGTTTGTTTAATAGAAGAGGGGATTACTTTTTATTGGAGTGGGAAGGGGAACCCTTACAAATTCATAAATTATTAAATTAATATAAATATATTTTTGAATAAAAATGATCTAATGTGAGATATTTATAATATAAGATGATTATTTCTCTAAATCCTATAATATATTATCTTTTATACATGTAATTATTTTTTTTGAACCTATCTTTTTCGGTTTACCCATAATTATTCTCTTGAAATCTTAATTGTGGTAAAAATATTTATTTATTAAGAGGATATTAATTGTACTTATATGGGGTAAATTTTCCAAAAGTGGACACATAATAAACATGAATATATTATCATAGTCACTTTGTTATTTTAAAATATTTTTTGTATTTTTATATTATTTAATAAATTTCTATTTTTATAAAACATCAATTCTGTCAATTTTTACACTATTCATTTCATTGAATTTAAATAAAATCCCAAAAGAGAGATAAATTCATAAATAATAATTTAATAGTTTTATAAAATGTCATATTCACCTATAAAAACGTTATTGACAAAAAAATAGATCAAATAATATTTATTTTAATATTTATAATATCATTTATTTGATATATATCTTAATATAATAATTATTGTATCACTACTCATGGTAATTATTTAATCTCTACAAATTATAAATAACTTCACACGATGTAGATAAATTCATTATATTTTTGGAAACTACAAATTATTGTAGTTTCATCACGTCAATCAATAAATTAAAAGTTTTATACATATTAGAGATAAAGAGCGACATATTGTCACTTTCTTTTGTTTTAAAAACAATTATATCACTATCATTAAGAAAAGTTCATTAAAAAAATATATTTTCATCATTAGTTGTTAGGAGTTTACGTTAAACCATCCAATGTGATTCTGATGGTTTCAGGATAATTTTATTATCCTTATCATACCATTTGTCACCCTAATTTACCAGATTTACTTTTAACTGTGGTAAATAAAAGTTACCAAAGTTACTATTCACAATATCCACAAATGAAAGAGACTTATATAAACAATTTGGACCTTATGATTTGGAATATGGTATCCATTTTTTGAAATTCAAAACATAAAAGTTTCATATAATAATTTAAAATTAATTCATGTTGTTAAAACTAGAAAACATGTTTTTTAAAAGTAAAAATTATCAAATTATTGGCATGTGTTTATATCAAATTTCAATGTGAAATAACTTCTAATAACCAAAATAAGATAAAATGATAAAAACGTAATCTAATTAATAATTAAAATCAATTAAATTTACAATCTAAATAAATAAATAAATTAGATGAAATGGTAGTTTTAAATTAAAATGCAGTATTTTTCACTATTCATGAAAATATGAATTTATCAGAAAAATACCAATATTTTAAAAAAAGTAAATTTTTATGGGGATCCCATAATTAGAGGTGTGTTTATCTTGGGAGTGGATTCTATCATTATATTTTTTTCTTCGAATTCCTGTAAAATAAATTCATGGAACATGGGGTCTCAGGCTCTAAAACCTGGATGGCATCACCTTCATGAATGGTCCCTAGACTTCAATGCCTCATGTGAAAGAAATGCCTTTTCTTAAGTTGGGGTGAGTTTTCATCTAATTAATTGGGACCTTTTTCATCCAAATATTCTACATGACATTGGCTTGGCTATTTTAAATCATATTCCTCATGACAAGGATACCGAGTTGGTTCGATTTGTACATTCTTCCAGAATGCTGGTGGAGATTGATCGGAGCTCCCCCGTGATTGATAAGGTAACACTAACCTCTCCCACTGATAATATTCCTATTGACGTTGAATATTAAATAATGTCTCTTTTCTATTCTGAATGTATGGTCATTGGATATTCTTTATAGTTATATTAGAAGAAGATATCATGTGAGAGATGTGGAATTTAGGTCCATCTATCTACACTCTATAGATAGAATCCTAAGGGAATGTCTATGGATTTTTCAAACTCTCATGCTCATGATGAATATGTTCTCAAGAAACCAATTCCCACTAAGGATAATATGGTTAAAAAGTTTTCCCCTCATGTGTATATTTGGAATGACAAATATCTCATGGTGGATAGGTCACTATTACAAATTGATAGTGGTCCCTCTTCTTCTCACGTTCATTTGTCTAAGGAGATTACATCTACTACGCCCGCTGAGTTGGTTAACACTAGAAAATAATCTAGCCTCTCTACTGTTGGGTCTCCTGATCATTATGACCCTCCATTTCTAAACATGAATGTTAGTCATACTGCAAGATTTCTCTTTGATGGGACTGTTGAGTTGACTCTTGGGTTGGATCACATTGGGACTCCTAAACATATTGATTTTCAAAATGAAATCCAGAATCTTTGGAATTCCTATAATATATCTGGAATGTATGGTGACATATTAGAGGTGGAAGGGATGCATGCAGGCATCGATGATCCTATCTCTTTCATAGATGCCCACTTATCTAGTAATGGACATGCAGACGATTGTATAGACCTCACTCATACTCCCTCAAAGAGAAGGTTGCGAAAGGATTATTCTAACATGCCTCAAACTATGTCTACCTAATCTTCTAAGTTAGTGGGATGGTTCAATACTGATGTTCTTAATATCCTCAATTAGGATAAGTCGCAAATAAAATGTGAAACTATTGATGACTCTTATTATGGTAACGACACGTCTTATTATGATCATTAACTTTTTTGATAGATATGGGAAAATCCCTTTGTATGACCCCACCCGCCTCTTATTTACGTTTTCCTTTACTTAATTTTTTTTCATAAACTTATCCTTTGGCTAGACTTAGATATAAATGTCTATTCCCCTCTTCAAAAGTATA
This sequence comes from Viscum album, assembly GCA_963277665.1. Classification (NCBI taxonomy): domain Eukaryota; kingdom Viridiplantae; phylum Streptophyta; class Magnoliopsida; order Santalales; family Viscaceae; genus Viscum; species Viscum album. Next base: position 1,160,914,702 of record OY728133.1, on the reverse strand, counting down.
AGTTTATTTCTTTCAAATAGAACACAATTTTTTCTTAAAATACTATATTTAAAATAGTTTCTCCATCAAATGGTGGAAAATTTTATTTTTTTGAAAAATACTTCTGTTATTTAAAAATTTTAATTTGTTCTTATAACATGTCTATAAAACAAATAAATGAATTTTAAATACTACATTGAGTATATTACATATATATTTCATTAATGAAATCTATCAAGAGTGGTTTTATTATTTTATAAACACACTTATTTTCATTAATTTTTTTTAGAAAAACATTTATTCTTTTTAAAAGGTTTTTATTTTCATTTATAAATAATTGATCATAAAATAGTTGATTATATACAAGTGTAAACAATATTTTCATAATTCAATTAATACAGTTCATTCCCATTATTCCAAAAACTATGTTATAACTATAACATTGAAATACTAATATTTATTTTTCCTTTTAAGCTTTATATAGAGTATTATATAAGATAAAGAACATTTTGTTTATTTCTTACAACTCAGGATGTTAGACCATCCCTCCAATAATAAATTTAAACATCAATATTATAATTTGGGGTTGTTAACTAGGGTATGACTTTTGAGAATACCTTTATTTCAATCCCACATTAAAAATAGGGTTAATAAAATACTACTTTAAAAGAAACAAAGAGAATTACAAAGGTCACACAATATAACACATACTAGGAATCCATGTTCGAAAAAATGGATATAGAAGAAAAACCAAGTGTCAAGTTATGATGGAAGGTGATAGAAAATATTATTATGAGAAATTTAACAATAAAAAAACCACAAAATTATGATGGGTTAAACGGTATTTAATTTGATAGTATAAAAATTTAACCAAAATAATTTTCTCTTAAATTTCTTTTCATAATGTTGAGGAATTTATTTACATTATTTTTTAAGAACATAAGGAAATATAATTACAAATCATCTAGAGTTTCATCCTCTTTTAAATTTCGACCACAAACCCATCATTTCTCCAAAAATGAGTATTCAAGATGACTTGGCCACGCCCGAAGTACTAGAATCAACATTTAGAGATTCACATAATCCAAAAAACATTGAATATATATTTATCATGTCTTGAAAAATTATCCAAAACCAAAAAAAAATGGATAAAATTAGATAATACATTAAAAATAAAATACCATTCTATGATGAAAAACTACTTTTAATCTCAAAAATTACATAGTAATATCTAATTTTAAATAAATACCATTAGACAAATAATTGTCCTTAAGATTCCACAAAATAATCCAAACTATGAATGAAACCCAAAAAATAGAAGGATTTGATAACATATTATTCAAAGATAAATTTTGACATTTATCTCCAAATAACATCATACAGTCTTAATATCTCATAAAAAAAAGTAGTTAACCTAATCAAACAATATCCAAGATAGGTTCATCACATCCCTAAACAACTCAAATATCGTGAAGTCCTATACAAAAACATATATTCATCCAAAATAAAATTCAACCATTACTCCTGAAATTAAATACCATGGTATTCTATTTTTATTAGGTATATTGGGTTCCCAAAATAGAAAATGTCTTCCTAAATAAAAAGTATCCCTCAATCCCAATTTCATTTTCCAATATCAAGGATATCCATTTTATAAAACATAATTTCCCAAATTGAAGTTATTATTATTCCACCAACACGTTATCTAAAAGGAAAACCCATCATACTAACTCGGGAATTCACGTAGGCCAGTGGTAGGTGATTCACCCATGTTGCCTTGAGTTGTGGGTTTGATTCCCACATCCTTCCCATATAGGACGGGTTGTCACTCATCCTATATTTTGTCCTTTTTCAAAAACTATATAATTATTATATTATTAAAAAAAAATCAATAAAATAATAATCATAACATGAATTATCCTTAAATGATATTACATAGCTCCCATTTTGTAACCCAAAAACTAATAACCCATAATTTTCTCAAAGGTGAATGTCTCCAAAAATACCATAAGTCATGTTAATATTTCAAAACATAAAGCCTCTAAATTATTTTTAAAGACATTGAACATATGATCAATAGTATAATTATAAACCCATGATTATATCCATAAATATTAATAAATCTTCTAAATCTCCAATGTTGTTTATACCATCCTTTGATAGAAAAAGTAACACTCTAACCATAAACATTGCATAATGTAGAGTTAAGTCAATAACATGAGGTTATTTCAAATTTAGGAACTTTTTACATTTAAAACTTTTGTTAATTATTCCCTAAATCATATATAACAAATTAATTATTACAAATTAGACACTTCTACTCACTATCAATTTTGATTCATAAAACATAAAAAATTAAAAACAAACATGGTTTTGTTTCATAAATTTGTCATCACAACTATTCCTTAATCCCATCCTTGACTATATACTTTTTTAAATGCTATGAAAAAAATTTCAAATTCGGAATGAACATGAAAATATCAGTAAGGGATACACAATGAATGAAAACTGTTAGTCTTGTAAAAACTTGAAAACAATGAATATTTTATCATAAAGTAATACCGTTTACCTTTAAGTAGTATTAAATACCCTTTAGTAAATATAAGCTCATTTATTACTCTATTTTCTAGAGAAATATTTCTATAAATCCATAAAAATAAAAATATAACATATAAAGGTAACTTGGGACATAAAAGTACTTAAATAAAATAACTATATGGTCAATTTACTCACATATCACTAAATGGAATAAATATATGGCCGACTTCAATACCCAATGCATTGGTGGTTATAACGTAACCACCCATCCGTACTTTATCACCGAACCAATCATCTTTGGTTCCTCATTTAACCACCTGTATTTGGTTGATCACATAACCACCTGTCAAATGTCCAAGTACCATTATATAATCATAACACAAAAAATATATCAATTATCAACATTTCACTTATAAAATTTCATTTTCAAAAACATGGAATCATTTCAAGATATTGAAATAGTCGATCCAAATTCAAACCCATTTTCAATAACAAGAAACCCAAAAAAGTAAATAAATTATTTCTTTTCCTTTTATAAATATGAAGGTTTTTTTAGGATTCCAAATATCAAATAACTATTATGGAGGTGGTGAATGTTTTTCACTACATTCGTTAAAAACTTTCTTTTCTTAATTAGTAAAAAATTTCATATAAAAAATATTTCTTTTTAGTTTTTTAAAATAAATAAAAATTAAAATAATTTTATTAGACATTATATAAAATAAGGAGGTGTATATTATAAAAATATTCCCCATTAAAATGTGATTGAGATGAAGTACCCTACAATATGAGAAAAACTTGAATACATATCATTTAGGAATAAAATTAAAAAAACATTAAATATCTTGAGAGTATACTAATTTGTGATATAACGAGTCAAATGGATTTTATATATAGTTTATATGATAATATAGGTTCATAACATCATTATATACCTCAATGAAATGAGATTTATATGAAATCCATTAAAAATATTGTATCAATAAATTGAGGATAAAACTATTAAATAAATATCTATAAAAAATAAAAATAAACCCAATATAAGTGGAAATTCATTATAAAAAAATCATAGTTGATTATCACATATTCCTAGAAAAGAAAAACCATTGACATGGATATTTTACTCAATGAATGTAAATTCAGTTATGATTTCCCTTACCATGAGTCTGACTAATCACGTACAATCGTTATGTTCGTGAATAAAAAAACTAGGTTAAATAATAATTTATTGAGAAATTTTTTCAAGTTTAGTAAAATTTTTATATCACTTTTTTTGATGTTATAATAATTATATAAATTATTTATGTTTATAGAAGACTTTTTGTCGATATACGGTACTTGATTCGAGAATGAACATGTTTTGATGTAAATTGTCCATGTGGTAAAAATTTCATCATAAATATAATATTATTCATTATTTTACTATCATTTATATCAATTATAATTGTATTTATAATATTCCATAATAATTTGAGATAATAAATGATATTCATGTTTGATGGAGATGGTAGGCTGTACATACGCCTTACCGTTACTATCATTTCTTTATCATATTAAAAATAAAAATTAAATTATATAAACATATATTATAATACTAGTGTTATATTAATTTCATTTATATCTCGTAGGTTTAATAAATCCATCCTTTATACTTTCCATATATATAGGGAATGATTCATATCGCATTGAGGGGCTGTAGTCCACACTTCCTCAAACAAAATTATAGCATTTTCACAACAGGAAAGTATAATGTTATGTTCTAAATAATAATTAAATGAGAATATAGATAATATAAATATAATATATATAATTATAAAAATATTTTCCATTATAACGACCACCTTGAGAGGTGGTAGGGGAAAATTGAACGATCATCATTTCATGAGGCAGTACTTCTCCATACAAAGAAACTGTATGTTCGTTACTCATAAAATGGAGGTGTGTGTATGTGTATGTAGTAACCCTACTTTGAACTATGTGGACTTTTTTATGAATTTTTATGTGTTTAAAGTGCCTGGGATGATTTGGGAAGAGTTTGGGAGTGTTTGGAATGGTTTTGGATGAGTTTGGAGGCATTTAAAGGGGTGTACGGTTTGAGCACGGTTAGTGGAAACGATGTGGATTCTCAGGAAACCGTGCAAGGGAGATAGTAGGATTCGCACAGCCTGCACAAGAATTTCCAAAATGTGCGAGGAAACCATGCGAACCCTTTCTCTCGAGGCAGTATCATGCACACGGTTAGTGCACATTTTTCCAAACCGTGAGGGCTAACCGTGCGGCCACTTAAAAATAGGGTTATAAGATCCAGGCTCCCTCGAGATTAACCTATTTTACTCCAAACTTCCTCCCACTCATGCCTCACTCAGGTTCTTGGGTTATCATGGGTTGTAAGAGCTTTTCCAGTCATTTAGGAATCATTTTGAAGAGTTTTCTTGGTGTTTTGAAAGTGATTGCTCCCGGGTAAGTCTGATCTCATGGTTTCATTGTGTTTTCCTCTAGATCTACTCTTACATATTTTTTGGATTCCAAGATCTACACTTTTTGATCTAGGGTTTTGGTTGCCTTGGATGATGATTTTAAGGCTTCTGGATGTTAGGGAAAGGGATCTAGAGAGGTTTCGGTGGTGCGTTCGCCAGATTTGAGGCGTGGTTTTTCCGGGGTTGATTTCTTAGGAACCCTAAAGGTAGGTGGATTCACTCTCCACTCCACATGGTTAGAACTAGTGGTTATTTGTTAAATTTAATTTTTTTTTATGAAAATTAATTGTGAACTGTTATGCAACATTCGTTGAAAATCCCTTGGGTGATGTTTTGGGGATTTTTTTGGAAAAAGGGGGTTTTGTAGTGAAATGCATTTTTTGTGGATCTTAAAATGGATATTTTAAAATGGTATTCTATGGTTGATTTTTGAAAATTATTGATGGAAATGGTTTTCAATAAAAATGTTTTTTTATTTAAATTTGGTTTGGCATGGTAAATGGTTTTAAAAAATGGTTGATTTATTGAATTGGATTGATATGTAATGGAAATTGGTTGATTGCCTAATGTTGTGACCTTGATGGTTTATATGCAATGATGTGATTTATTGGAATGTTTTGGGGAAGTGGAGAGATATACCACTATAAAAAGGGGATGGATAATGGATGGAAGGGCCACCATAAAAGGATAAGTGGACGGGAAGAGACACTAGGTGTGAATGGATGAACGAGTTGGACGGAAGCTCCACCGTTATGGTTGTTTTGGTTGTTTGTTGTGCATTGCTTTGCATGATGCAATTGTAGTGCTAATGTGTAAATATTGGAGTTGTTGTTTCTTGTTTGGTTGGATTTCCCTTGGTTTCTTGGGTTGGGTGTGATGGCTTGGTAAGAGCATGGTTGGCTTATGGAAATGGTTGAAATTGTGATTATTTTATTTAATACTATTTTATATAACTGTGATAACGGTTTTATCCAAGTGGCGTGTGTAGGAAAGTCATTTGGGGAAATCATACTGAGTTTTAGTACTCAGCCCCTGCTTTGGCACATTTGTGTCTTTGCAGATGTTGTGTACCGTGATGTGGTAAAAGGTGAGGCCTCTCCCTTCTTTAGTAGATCTTTGTGATCCCTTGGTGGAGATTGGAGCTTAGAGTTTAGTGTGGAGATGTGGTGGTGTCATTGCTGGTGGTGTTTGAATGTTTAGTTTTTTCAGTGTACTCTGCTGTTTTGTGGACATGTCAGGTTGTATTGTTTTTTAGTTGTGTTGTGGAAAAACATAGTTGTATTTTCGAAATGCATGGCTTGGCATATTTATTTTACATGAATCATATAGTGG